>CM060919.1:421099959-422349959 GCA_030737875.1 Allium sativum
CAACCGGTTTTGGTCCTCGCTGGAAAGTTCCGTAAGCCATTCAATGGAGTCATAGAGATGGTACTTTCAAGCTAACGATCATTGATGGCACCGAACTACCAAGGGAATGGAATAGCGAGAATTTTTGGCATTACTTTATTTAGCTTATTATACAAATTTAGTACTTTCCATAAATGTTTTGTTTTCAAGGTTCTAGGCATTGTAAAGAAAGGACCATTACATCGAACAGTTTATCTGTAAAGAAATTCAAACAACCATGTTCTTGGTGTGTTTACTTTCTACGTAGTATGTTTAAGTTGTGAAAACAACCAACTTGCATACACGAGTGTACAACATTGGATCTAACACCTCAGAACGTGGCATCGATCCACCAACTCGAGTCTTTACAAAGACTCAAACCATGTGGATCGTCCCTCCCTTCAAAAGTCAACTCGAGTCTCGAACAAACGACGAGGCCGAGCATAAACAACTCGCCATGCTTATTAACTTAAGTGTCCAACTCCATCTCTTAGTCCTCGGACTTGGGGGTAACCCACCAGTCAAGTAAGTGTGATACCGACCGCTTGCTTGGCTAACTCCGATCCTCGGAGCTTGGACTTGAGTATAAAACTGGCGATACAACGACACCCTAAATTCTAACCCAAACGAAACGATAGGAGAATAAAAAGGATGGAAGAATAATGTCCACTGATGACTCTTCACGACTCGAAACCAACGACCGTAAAGAGGTTCCAAGAATGGAGTCAACAAACTAGAACTCTCCACGAATCAAGATGAACATCCAAAAGGAGGTCTTGAGAGAAAAGTTCACATACTTAGATTCCAAGAAGCTTGGAATCAACGATTGAAAGGAGGTCTTGAGATTGGATTCAATACACTCAAGCTTCGCACGAATCGAGTACCTCAAGAGCGAGGCCACAAACAACATTAGTTTAAGTGTAACGACGAGTACATTTATGAGAGTACATAAATTGGAAAGCATGGACAAAAATTCAGACATTTAAAACAACATGTGATGTAAGCAAAGTTAACTAACTTCCATTCACAAGCCATAACATAAGTATCTTTTCTTTCTAACGATGTGATGTCATGAAAACCACATCACGACTTCAAAAGTGAGGGTCGTAATCGCGTATCCTATTGGCTTATCTAACCAAAAAGTCTAGCTATAACTGTCATTTGGACGAGCCTCTTCTCTTCTTATTTTTCTAGGATTCGGCAATGGACGGATCATCCTCATCTTTCTTCCTCCTCTTCCTAGAGCAATGTCCCCCACTTTTTTTCTTCCTCTTCGTCGGAGTAGGCTTCGGTCGCGGCTTCATTAAGAACTCTTCCTCAGAACCACTTGAGACTTCACTGATCTCCATTCCAGGGCCTTCGGTGGCTTTCAAGGGTTTAGGTAGGATCTCGTTGGACAATGCCAACATTAGGGATGTGTCCCCTTCCTTTTCAGCCTCCTTGGATTTCTCGGCGTCCCTGTCAGCCTTCTTCTTGGCCTTCCTCTCCACTTTCTTTTGAGCCACCTCCCGGCCTTCGGTTTCTTTTCCTCTTCTGCCTTCATCCTCTTAAGCTCATCCTTGGCTCTCCTATGGGCGGCCTAATCCTCATCTTTCTTCTGAGCTGCTTCCTGTACCTTGGAGTGGTCCTCTTCCTCAGATTTCGCTCTTACCTCCTATCGAGCCTTGTAAAGAGTTCCTCGTCAGCTTTTTTCTATGCCTCCAACTATTTCGACTTCACCGATAGTTGGGCTTTCTGCTTTTCCGAAGCTCGTGCACAATTTTCCCACTTGCCTTTGTAGGACCAGTCCACTGGCCTTATTCTTCCTTCTTTTCCTTCTCCACTAGGAAGTATTTGTCAAAATCCTCCATTCTAAATTTTCCCATCTCCAGATCCATAAGTGTGTCCAGGTGACCGAATGCATCACCTATCTGACTTTGATAAGCGTCTATATCAAACCCGGAAAGGGCAGGCATAGTTGGTGCATAAGTCACTGTCACCTTTGCTACAATAGACATAAAATTAATCTTTTAACTTCAAAATAAATCATACAGGTCCATTTGTCTCGTAACCGAATTTAATCCTCTAACATTCCAGAAAAGTAATGACATAATGAAAATTGTTTGTTTTAGAAATTCCCCAAGTTTAACACCACTTTAGAGGTTGTTATCTTCTTTAGTCTATCATGTTTTTGCTTTAGTCTTAATTTGAGAAACTAGCTTATTACACTTTGAGTTTGATTCAACAAATGATTCGCTACTTATCACCACTTTTTCACCATTAAGATTTATTTAAATTAATTATGTTCCTTTTACTTTTAAAACTAGAATTTAAATTGTCATAATCATCCATGTTGACATCTTCAAGATTGGATTATTATTGATCTCAGTTATCAAATTTAACTTATTGATACACTGTTCCGAGTCAACCTGTAACACCCCACATCCGTTAGTGTCACTCACAAAGGGAATGCACTAAGTTCTGTGGAGCATTTTAGGGTAAAAGATGCATATAAATTACAAGAAAGACAAAATTAAAACAGCGGAAAATAAAACTTCACTTTATTGATAAAATAATTGGTACAACAATTGTTTTCCAATATCAGAGTATCATCTGCCTTACAAAATAAAGAAGCATAAAAATACATTCATATTCCCCAATGTAACATAAGCCAGCCATAGC
The DNA here is from genome assembly GCA_030737875.1 of Allium sativum. Taxonomy (NCBI): domain Eukaryota; kingdom Viridiplantae; phylum Streptophyta; class Magnoliopsida; order Asparagales; family Amaryllidaceae; genus Allium; species Allium sativum. The sequence continues at coordinate 421,102,639 of CM060919.1, forward strand.
AATCCAAAGCCGATGTATCCAAGAATCTTCAAGCTTGAAAAGAGCAACTGTCCCAAAACTAATCTGAGCTATACTATCCCCTCCTTAACTACCTGGGGGGAGGGGGGAAACGGATGAAAAGAAGACGAAAGAAAATTGGGTCAGACATAAAGTCTGGTAAGTTCAGTTACTTCTAGCATGTGAACAGGGAAAAACAAAACGACATGAATTAACTGAATACAAGACAGTACCATGATGATAGGGTCAACAAGATAAGATAAGATTAACACAAGATATGCTAAGACAAGATAAACTGGATATGCTTTAATACTTTCTCCGCTTCGCTATTAACTTGTTATTATGGTTTCTATGTCTCTGCACCACCTAACTAGTGTCCCGACTAGTAATGTTAACGTGATCCCAATCCTGGTTGTTTCGGTTGCCTTCAGGCATACATTTATTGTTTATTACCTAGATTTAATCTAGGGTTCATGCTATCTACTGAACGTTGCCCTTTAGTCTAGGATACACTACCTAGAGTGGTATATGTTCCTAAACTTTCCCCACGCATGTATCGCGAATTGTTATCGCTTGTCTAGATGCACATGTCCTGTAATGTGCTGCCCGAGTTCCGTGTCAGGGCTACTTTAGAAATACGGAACTCGGTCGGGAGCTTTCACATATCTGTCGATGCAGATGCTAAGGTCTGTTTTTATTCCAGTGGCTATGGTCCCACTTGACCCCTCCCTCAACTAATGAAAGGCACACCTTGAAAAATGAGAACTATACGCAGGCCCCTTATGCCCCACTAACCTATGGCCATCCGCAACCATAACTAGATAGCAAGTATATGGTCTGTAGGAGTTCTCCGCCTTCCCGCTTCACGTATCTCGATTGACTGAAGATGGATAGTAGACGACGAGTTGCTATCACAGGGCTACCGTTTTCTCGTCGAATCATGCTGGTCCATCCTAGTCTTTAGGTTGCCATATATTGCAACCAAGGCATACCCTCGGTTCTTCTAACGCAGACCTTAACCTCTGTAAGCCCAGGAGAAACTTCTGCAGCCTCACAGAGGGATACCAAGAGTACCCTCACGTCCCCTCGAAGCCTCGGGCTTCGTAACCCAATTTGTTGGAGCCTTCTTTAAAATTAGTTGGACGTTCGCTCCTTCTCGTGTTATACTAAGAATTACTACTTAGTTCTCTTTTTCGTCAAGTAAGATTGGTTAAGTTTCATTAGTCAAGCTAACTTAACCCTCTTTATTTATCCTGTTAAACTGGTTAAGTGTTATCAGTAATTCATGTTGACTTAACCCCACCACAAACCAAGTTATATTGGTTAAGTAATTCTTATTACTTAACCCTACCCATTCATCCTGTATTGGTTAAGTGTTCCTTTTTAACTTAACCTTGCCCATCTGTTTTAACTAACATGATATTAATGGTTAAGTATTATCCCTTCATGTTTTAAACTTAACCTTATTCATTTATCACACTCTGATGGTTAAGTGTTCAAGTTTACTTAACCCTACGGTCTAGTTCAGGTAACACATCAAATTGGCCAAGTGTATTAAATTTATATAACCCCAACCTCTAGTCTAGTTAACATGTTAAATTGGCTAAGTGTATTAACTTTACTTAACCCCAACCTCTAGTCTAGTTAACATGTTAAATTTGGTTAAGTGTTCCTATGGACTTAACCCTCCCATTCTAGCTTAACTGTGTTATGTTGGTTAAGTGTTCCTATGGACTTAACCCTCCCATTCTAGCTTAACTAAGTGTCTGTATGAACCTAACCCCACCCATCGGTTTAGTTATCATGTTGAATTGGTTAAGTGTTTTAGTTAACTTAACCCTACCATTCTTGTTCTAGCTTTAGTTAAATAAATTAAAGCCGCTACCACTCACATTAGACAGATATTGTTGCGATTATTGGATGTGCCGGTTGGTTCCGGGCAGGTTTACATCGCAACTCAGTCTAACCTCGGGTTAGGTGTATTCGTGTTTTCTAAGTTCAAAAGGGTTTCGATTAATTTCCAAATCCGGTTTTGAAAGTAACCATCCCGTCCGTCGGATCAGTTAGGGATAGCCAGGGAGAGCAGGAAACTTGTATTTTCCAAACCCAAGCCTAGACACTATCCTCTCTGTCACCCTAGAACTTTCTGGTGTATTTATTAAAAGAGATGTCATTAATAAACCTTTCTTTTGTCTATAAATAAATTGTTAACAATTTATCCTCAAAGTCCATTTTCTTTTCTTTTCTTTTTAAATAAATTTGGCCTATACTATATTCATTTGCCATGCCCATTAGTATACTTATATTCTAGGCCCAAGTCTTGACTTACCTATTATTTAACCCAACTTGCAGTTTTAGGCCAACTTAGGTCTAATATTCTTATTTCATTGTCAAAACTAGATTTAATATTCTAGTTTATAATTTATGGCCAAAACTTAGTCTATGAACAATTTATCGTTTGTGACAAATTCTATAAGTAAATTACTCCTAATTTACTTATTCCATTATTACTCTTTTAATGTACATTGTCACATTTATTATTATGGCCCCTTTTTCCTATTTATCATATTTATATTTTTTTGGTATGTAAATTATACCAGATTAAGTGTCACTAACCATAATTATTCTAAACATGACAATTACTCACAATTATGACTAAATTCAAAATTGTGCTAATATACTTATTATGCCAAATTAACTTTAATTTAGCCAATTTTGATTTAACAACCTAATTCACAGTTTACGGCAAAACTAGAATTATTATTCTAGTTTACAGTTTTATGCCTAAAATTTAGCTTACTTGAAATTACTAAATTTAATATGTCATATTCCATCATTTATGTCAAATTTCCCAACTTGCGTTTAATAGGCATGTCATAATACACATTCCAAATTATGCCAATTAATATGAATTTCATGTTATACCCAAATCGTATTCCCATTGTTCGTATAATCGTGATTCATCCTAGATTATAGATAAATCTTGGTTCGTGGAAAAAATGGAATGAACCAAAATGCCATGAAAAGATAAATATAATAACTGGCATAGGATGATAATTTACTAATTTCAGATCTAACAAATTACACTGAATCAATTGATTTTAAGCATCGAAGGCCTATAGATCTGATAATATTATGACATGGAAAGGGTTGAATAAATAACATAGGTTCATGTATATGGGTACATCTAACTTAATAGACAAATTCCCATAATCAAGATCCAAGGATAATTAAGAATAGATTGAATCCATAATCAGGTTTAGATCCAATATCACAGTCATAATCCTAGGCAATAATATCATGTTCATGAATCATAGGTAATTATCCACAATTGTCTTTGTCATAGTCATAGGCATTGGTTTATGTTCAAAGGCTTATGTTCATAGTCAAAGGCATATGGTTTCAACGTCCATAGTTTCGTAGTCATAGTCTTAGGCATTGGAAATTTAGTCACAATATGTTCTAGGCCAAAATCAAGAATCAAATCCAAAGGTATGTACAAGCACAGATTCAATGAAATGATAAGGCATATTTCTTATATCCATTAATTTCATGTCACAAATAGAAAAAGGCGTTCAGATCTAAAAAGTAACCAACTTACAGAGATTAGATTCGTAGAAAAACAGTTGTTGAAGTCGTTTGAATCTTCACTTGAATCCTAGCTTGTTTTGAATCTTCTCTTCAAAGATTTGAGCAGCATTTCCTCGTCTTAGATTTATATTTTATTTTATTTATTTAATTTAGAGGAGGAGAAGAAACCATGTCCACCGAGAATTTATGCATCATAAGGTTAGAGAAGAATGGTGTAAAGAGAATGAGGCTAGGGGCTGTTTATATAGAGTTGCAAGTAAATGAGAGCCGTCGATGAAGCCAAGATTAATTCTAGCCGTTCGTTCTAAAGAGAAACCAATTATGTTCACCATTTCTTTCTTAATGTACATTTACTATTATTTGTCAATCCATATAAATACGTACACATTAGATACATCCCCCCTTTTCACACATATTATTATTTTTGTATGCACATTAGATACATCCCCCCTTTACACACTTATTATTATTTTTGCGACTTTAGTGTTAACAGAAAATCCGGGGTGTTACACAACCTTATTTTCCTCATACTGCACAGTATTGTGATTGTCCATCTCAGTTGTAACAATATTTTCTTTAAGAGAGAAATTACAATATGTCCAATTCTGTTGAAGCTAGAAAACCAGAATTGTTTGAAGTATTACTCTTATTGATGTGTGACTGTAGATGTTTCATATCGGTAGATACACCCTTCAAAGACTTTACCTCCTTTATAAAACTTTAAGAATCAACTTTCTACTGGGTTTCCAATGGTAGAACCAATACTACTAGTTATCGGACTTGTATTAGTGTTATTAGGCACATTATTTTTAGAGGGTTAGAATTTCCTAAAATTGATTGTCCACAATGATATAAGTATTTTTACTTGAGCTGTCTTTCAACATCCATATTTTTTTAGCTGAGTATGTAATAAAATTATGCCTAAATTTTTTACAATTTGAGAAAATTGAAGGATACCATTCTTAAACAATGTTTTGCCTTAAAATTTTCCCATTATAGTATTATATAGGAATTTTTATAGGAAAATAGAAGTTAGCATCAATTTCCACTAAAACTCTGGCAAATGATACTTGAACTAAATCCTGTATAACTTGATCTAGTTTTACAGGATGACGGAGCACTGAAACTATGCGACTAATCACTTCAACAAACCAAAAATCAAGATCAAGGTTAGGAAGCTGGATCCGAATAGGGATGTAATGAAGAAATTCATGTGAAATCCCCAAACTTGGGAAACGTTTCTTGATAAAATTTAGCATTTTGTTGTAAAAATAAGGACCGATAGCTAAAATGTTATCTCTTCCATATCATCTAGTTTGATTATACAAAATTGTTTTTTTTTCTTGTGTATAATTAACAGATATGCCTTTGATTGGCTAAACATGTTAATGTAATCTTCAAAATTTTTAATAAGGCCTATTATCATATACATATAAGACAATTGAATTGCTCCGCTTTTCTCTAGCTTGACTTATCAAATTCTCGTCAATGGATACATACCTCATATTGTATTTAGCTGTTGGATCATACTTAAGCTAAATTGATTTGTTATGACATTTGTTCTCTTGTATAACATCCTTCCATGATTTGGAGTAGTTGATTTTGAATACACCTGGACTACTATGAGAAATTGACCTCAACATGGGAAAATCAGAAATTAACACTAAATCAGGGTTTTATATGTGATGCAGGAAGAATTGCTACACTAAAATGAAGCTTCAGTATTCATATTATTGAAAGCGAAAGAGCTACACTTATCTAAAGACCCAGGATCAGGCAAACAACTCAATTTAGATGAAGATTGCGTGAATTTAGGTGGAGGTGAAAACGCCATTACTGAAAGCTTATCTAAAGTTCTATAACATCATCTTAATTCAATTTCTGTATTATTATTTCATTTTATTTAAATGCACATCACACAAAAAAGACAAGCAAATTATTAACAATTAAATAAAAATTCACAAACTAAACACTCCACTAAAATGGTCCTCTCAAATACTGCGTTTGTAGCTGCAAAAGCACCGCACATTCACCAATCTTCCCTTCCCAAATACAAATATTTGTTATCGTTCATTTTAAACACACCTAATTATTCTAAACTGCATGATTTTATTAAGAATACTATTTGGTTTAAATCGAATAATTTAAAGATGGTGCGATGGTGCATTTTGTAGATAATTTCATACCAGTGGTAGAGGCTGGTTAGAAGTATTCTTGCGAACGATATTTAGATTGAAGAACGATTAAGTGAGTTGTTATTGGCATTTTTGTTTACTATATGATGAATATAGAAAGATTGAGTACATAAATGATTGAAAGAATGTAACACCCTGTATTTCTGTTAACACTAAAGTAACGAATTAAAGAATATTTAAATTTAAATGTGAGAATTAAGGGAAACGGGTTGCACCATTGTGTTCGTCTCGGAATTATGGTTGAGACAGAGTCCGAGTTTGCGTGAATTGGACTTCGTATGAAGAAGTTATGGCGATCGGAAGTTTTAGAAAAAATCAAACAGATTTCAAAATTCGAATTTCAGACTCAGATTGGGCTAGGCGGGAAAAATCCCGCCAGGGCCAGGTCGACCTAGGGGTCGACCTACCCACACAGGTCGACCAGGGGGTCGACCTACCCCCCCCCCCCAGGCAGATTTGTTTGATGACGATTTTCTGACTCTTAGCCTATCTTAACTGAATGGCTATGGTTCATTCTAGGTTGATCAGATGACCTAAATAAATCCTAAACTCTATAAAAACACATGTAGACTCAAACCCTAAAATCAAATAAAAATTAGAATCGTGGCCTCCATGCTGTTACCTTGCAACCTAGAATAGCTGCCACCAATTAGAGAGGAAGAAAAGCTAATCAATTCAATTCTAATCTAAACCGCAACAAATTGTCTTATACGAAGGAAAGCTAAATCAATTTCAGAACTCATATTTCAGAACTCAAGACCTTCTTTGAGTTGTGAGTTCGATTTCTTTAATAAGTTAATTAACAATTTAATTAGGTTGAGTTATGATTTGGGTTATATGGTTATGTTGTGAATCATTGACCGTGATGTTATTATCTATGTTATAATGTTGTGATGTTATTATCTATGTTGTAAATCTATGTTAATTGTTGGCTTATGTACAATTAATTCATAATGATGCTTCGTATGCTGGTTTGGGTATGTTTGTGGAATAAATTCATATGTTAAATGATATGTATGTATGCAAGTTTAGATGTTAATTTAGATATGAATCATATGCAAGTTAGTGAGAATCACATACCACCTTACATAATTCATGACATTTATTTTATGTGTAAATTGGATCTAAAGTTTAGGCTATGACATGTGTGAGTTAGATGCAAGTTTACATCATAATTTATATTGCATGAATCACATATTTAAGTGTGTGTATATATATATATATGTTTGGGGAATGAATCATGTAATGAAAGTTTGAGATTCCTATGCAAGTTCAAACCTTTATGTTAAAACTACATAAGTTATGAAAGTACGTGTGTCATACACCCATTGTCTATGCAAGTTTAGATGAAACACCTTACTCACACATCAAGTTCACCCCTTATGTTTAGATCTATATGCCAATTCATGTTATGTCTTTTGTTCGTAAGTTAGATCTAATTTATATTCTATGCATGTTGTGATGTTTTCCCTTATTTCCATAAGTTAGACTATTCGAGTCTAACGTATATTTCACGTTAAACGAACGAACATACAACGTGGGGCAATGGGATAATATTAAAAGATTTAATATTTAGAATTGGCATAAAAGCCTTAAATGTGATGTTAATTGGTATAATTTTATATACCATAAATAGATGGACATAATTAAGGTGCTAATTATGGACATATTTAAATTTGTAATTGATTGGCAATTTGAATAGGGAAATTAATTCAAATTGGGGGTAATTAATTATGTGTAATAATAAACCGCCTAAGACACGAGGTTAGACTCGTTTGTGATGTAAGACTGCCCGGACCCGCCCGGCAAATCCAGCTGCCACAAATGCCAGTCTAATGTGGGAGGTCTTAGGCATAAATTAAATGCGTAACAGTTGTAAAGATACGAGGTTAGGCTCGTTTGTGGTGTAAGACTGCCCGGACCCGCCCGGCAAATCCAGCTGCCACAAATGCCAGTCTAATGTGGGAGGTCTTTACAAGGTTACGGTGTTAATGAATTAAGAAACACATAACCAGATAAACATGTAGTGGGACATGAGGGGGTTAAGTGGGTGCCTTGGGTGGCATATGGAATTTAGTGGGTGCCTTGGGTGGCATTTGAAATACGATTAGATGCACTTAACCAAGATTTAAACATGTAAGAAGACATGAATAAGAATGGGGTTAAGTGGGGAAAAACCTTAGAGGGGACCAAGCATAAGTGGAAAGCTTGTGTCATGCATGGGGGGCCTTTTCAAACCAGTAACCCATTAAGTATCTTTGTGGGCTCGACCCAAGTCGAGAACGGGACATACGTACTGAATTGGATTGTAAGAGGTCAAGACGGGTCACGGTGGCAACGCAAGTCCAACGGGTTTATATGCGTGTGTGGGCCCCGGCTGGTAGGTAAGACGTTGTTGCATCGTGTAGATATAAGCCGTGCATTTTTGGTACTATCAGGTTGCCACTTTGGGGAGTGATACACCCCACTGTGGGGCCAGCATGGGTATCTACGAGTTAGGGAGCCGATCTAATGGGGATAGTGGGTACACCTTGTGGAGATAGGGGAAAACGATACCCATGGAGGTAGCTAGGGGTACACGAAACTACCATTAGCAGTATTAAGTTCTGTAGGCGGGATCAACTTTAGGGTGACTAATGGTGGTGCAGTATAGTAATCATCTTATAGTGGTTGAGGTGCGCCTTTAATGTTATCTATGTTCATCTTATTTTTTTTATTTCCTCTGTCATACCCAATTGTTCACGGTCATTTCCTTATTTTCCAACTTATGCCTTAGTCTAGTTATTTTGGTAATTATATTGTTAAAGTTATTGCACTCGCCAGACTTTATGTCTGACCCCCTTTTCTTTCCACCTCTTTTCTTCCTTCCCCCCCCCCCCACACTAATGTTCTGCAAGGAGGGAATACTATAGCTTAGTGCCCATTTCTTCCAGTTGCTTGAAGAGAGTAGACGTATCGCTTTGGACTCTCTCATCTTTATAGCTTTGCTTATGCTCAGTGGGGATTTATGCATTTATTTTATTTAAGTACTTGCTTCTTTATGTACTTTGAAGTTTTTGGAAAAGACTATTGATCCTATTGTAATGGTTTTGGAAACTACTTATGTAAACTCGTTTTCAGTTATGATGCAATAAAATAAGTTTTAACTTCCGCTGTGTTGTTTTATTTATTTATTCTTGTAATTTATCTGTTCTATACAACAATAACGCTTCATGGACATTGATGCATTCCCTTTGTGAGTGACATTAATGGACATGGGGTGTTACACGTGGTATCAGAGCTATGGTTACAAGAACAAATAAAAAGTTTTGAAAAGTGTTTTCAAAAGTATTATTTTTCTTAGAAAGTATTTCCAAAAACTTGTTTTAAAGAAGCTATTTTCAAGGAAAGTTTACTTTAAAGAGCATAATCCCTGCAAGCCATACATCTCTCTTTCGCTTCCCTTGTTTTGAAACTCTTTCCTTTTCTTTTCAGCATGTATGGAGCATCTGAGATACCAGAGGGTGTTCATGTACCCGGTTGGTTCCGTCAATATCTCGAGGCTACGGCTACTGCCGCGGGACCGACCAACGTTCCTCCTCCCCCAGCTCCAGTCATTCCTCCGCGTGGAGATACTTTCTCTAAAATATGTAAAGACTTTCGTTCGATGGATGGAAAATCTTTTAGTGGGACTGAAACGTTCATCGAAGCTAGAAATTGGTTGAAAGAAGTGGAGGATCTGTTTGGCTTTTTCGATTTGGACGACTGTAAGAAGGTCCAATTGGCTGCTTGGTTGATGAAGGACGAAGCTTCGTTTTGGTGGGAAGTCACTAATGGAGAGCGTCCAGTTGATACATGGCCAGATTTCAGGCGTAGGTTTGAGGCAAAGTTTCTCTCACGGGCTGAAGAGAATTTATATATGGAAAGATTTTTGGTGTTGAAGCAAGGGAATCTATCAGTAAAATAATACATCAAAAAGTTCAATTAGTTGGCGAGATTTGGCTTGGACTTGGTGAATACACCCGAAAAGAAGGCCCTGAGATTTGTTAAGGGTTTGAACGAGCCAATACATGGGTTAGCTATGACCCACATCCCTAAGGGGGCCACCTTTGAGAGGATAGTTGATATGGCGCTTATACATGAAGAGAAGAAGGGAGCCAATGCTAATAAGGCACCCAAGAAGAAAGGGGATCAAAAGAAACCACAGCAGCAACAACAAAACAAGAAAGGTGGTAAAGGCAATAATGGCAAAGGAAAGAAGAAGTGCTTTAATTGTGGGACACCAGGCCATCTGAGTAAAGACTGTAGGAAAAAGAAAAAGACTGGTTGTTTCCACTGTGGAGAGGCATGTCATCTAGTTAAGGACTGCCTAAGGAAATAGGGACAAGGGCAAAGAACTTCTGGAGGGCAGCTTCAAGCTCTCGTGGCACCGGGGCAGGCAAGGGAGCAGGTCCAGGCTCTCGCGGTCCCACCACTGCAAGAACGAGGTAGAAACATTTCTGTTGAGAGTTTAGTTTTTCTGTTTGATCATCCTATCCGTACTTTATTCGATTCTGGCGCATCACATTCGTTTATCTCTACATCATTAGTTGAAACACTGCACCTAAATACTAGTCTTGTTGTGGATCCCGTTGTAGTCTCAAATCCTTTTGGTGGGTCGGCTCATTTATCCATGGTTTGTAGGGATTTGAGATTGTCTATCTTAGGCGTTGGTTTTGAATGTAATGCTTTTGTGCTTGGTTTCATGGGCTACGGGTTGATTCTAGGGATGGATTGGCTAGCCAGATATGGTGCCATCCTAGATTGTGAACGAAGGGTAGTAAAATTGTTGACTCGTAGTGGAAAGACCCTTGATATCTCTTGTGACCCTAGAGGATTGGTGATGCTTAGTTATATTGAGTCACTTGACGCATCCAATGATTATTTAGATTCTGTTCGTATAGTCCGTGAATATGTTGATGTCTTCGATGAGGTGAGGGGTCTACCCCCAAAACGTGAGATAAACTTTTGCATTTATCTTATAGACAAGGCAAAACCAGTATCTCTGCCAGTACGCCACATGGCTCCTCGAGAGAGGAGGGAGCTCAATAAGCAACTAGGGGAGTTTCTTGAGAAAGGGTTCATAAGACGTAGTATATCGGAGTGGGGTGCTCCAGTAGTATTTGCCACGAAGGCGGATGGGTCCCTTAGACTTTGTGTGGACTATAGAGAACTTAATAAACTTACTAAGAAGAATAAGCACCCACTGCCGAGGATTGACGATCTCTTCGATCAGTTAGTTGGCGCCTCAGTGTTTTCGCAGTTGGACTTAGCCACTAGTTTCCCTCAGTTGAGAGTGGCTGAGGATATCATAGACAAGAGTGCCTTTAGGACTCCGGACGGTTTCTATGAATGGCTTGTAATGCCCTTCAGTTTGACAAACGCCCCCACATACTTTGTTGACTTGATGAGTAGGGTGTTTAGGGAGTACCTTAATAAATTTGTGGTAGTCTTTGTGGATGACATCTTGATCTTTTCTAAGAGCGAGGAAGAGCACGCCCTACATCTTAGGGAAGTGTTGGAGACCCTTCGAGCACATAACCTTAAAGCTAAATTTTCTAAATGTCACTTTTGGAGGAAGGAAGTGCGATTCTTAGGGCACGTGGTTTCCAAAGAAGGGATAGCTGTGGATCCCGCGATGGTGGTGGCCATCCAAGATTGGAAGGTCCCTAAAAATGCTACCGAGTTGAGGAGTTTCTTAGGGTTGGCTGGCTACTACAGGAAGTTTATCAAGGACTTCGCAAAGATATCAGCCCCATTGACACGCTTGACGAAGAAGAACCTAGTTTTCACGTGGGACGTAGATTGTGATGATGCGTTCCAACGTTTAAAGAGAGCTTTGACCACAACCCCAGTCTTAGTATTGCCAGATGGGAGTAAGCCATTTACAGTTTATACCGATGCTTGTGGGACAGGACTAGGCGTAGTCTTAATGCAAGAGGGGTGGGTAATCCCCTATGGAGGAAGGCAGTTGAGAGTGCATGAGAGAAATTACCCTACACATGACCTAGAGTTGGCCGCTAATGTTTTCGCGCTTAAGTTTTGGCGCCATAATCTTCTTGGCGAGAAATTCGAATTATTCACAGACCACAGATCGTTGAAATACTTGTTCTCTCAGAAGGACTTGAACTTAAGGCAGCAAAGGTGGATGGAATTCTTAGCGTCCTACGATTTCGAGATAGCATACACCCCTGGGAAGGGTAACGTGGTGGCAGACGCCTTAAGTAGGAAAAGGTTGTCCTTGAGTCCGTTGTTTGTTGAGCGGCGAAGCTTAGAGTTCATCTCTATGTTTGACTTTAGACCTTCCATTGACTTTGTACCCGGTTTGCTAGCATCCTTAGAGGTCAAACCTACGCTTTTGGGACGGATTGGTAAGGCACAGCGAGATGACCCAAAGTTGGTTGAGTTGGTAGAGAAGATCATAAGGGGGAGTCATCGAGCCATCTCAGTAGGTACACCCTAGATGATAAGGGTTGGTTACGTAGGGACGGTAAACTTTGTGTACCATGAGATGAGAACTTGAGGAAGGCCATTCTTGATGATGCACATCGTTCGAAGATGACCATTCATCCCGGCGGGGACAAGATGTACATGGACATGAGGCGAGTTTATTTTTGGGATGGTATGAAGAAGGATGTGGCTGAGTTTGTCGCTAGATGCTTGGTGTGCAAACAAGTAAAACAGAGCAAAAGGTGCCCGGTGGGTTGCTTCACCCATTGGAGATCCCACAATAAAAAGTGGGAGGGTGTCTCGATGGACTTTGTTGACGGATTACCGAGATCGAGGAAGGGTAATACGGGGATTTGGTTCATGGTAGATAAACTTACTAAGAGCGCCCATTTCATTCCAGTGAAGAGTAAGAGGACTGCTCCATGGTTAGCCTCCGTATACATTCGAGAGATAGTTCGTTTGCATGGTGTTCCTTCTAGCATAGTGAGTGATCGCAATCCTATCTTTACTAACGAGTTTTGGAATAGCTTGGAAGAGGCGATAGGGACTCAGTTATGTTTGAGCACCGCATATCATCCTCAGACGGACGGCCAGACCGAGAGGGTGAATCATATTTTAGAGGACCTTTTGAGGCTATGTGTTTTAGATTTCGGAGGTACATGGGAGGATCATCTTCCCTTGGTGGAGTTCGCGTATAATAATAGCTTTCAGTCTAGCATTGGCATGGCACCTTTCGAGGCTCTTTATGGAAGGCCTTGTCGTTCACCTACATGTTGGTGGGAATCTACGGATAAGATCTTACTTGGGCCCGATATGATTAGAGAGACTTCGGAAAAGATCGATTTTATTCGAAGGAGGATGAAGACGGCGCAAGATAGGCAGAAATCTTATGCGGACTGGAGGAGGACAGATCTTGAATTTGATATTGGGGACATGGTCTTTATCAAGGTGTCTCCATTACGGAATGTTGTTCGCTTTGGGTCCATTGGGAAGTTAGCACCAAGGTTCGTAGGACTGTTTCCTATTAAGCAGAGGATTGGACAGATGGCATATAGAGTGGAGTTGCCCGAGAGACTTAGTGGTGTACACGACGTATTCCATGTATCACATTTGAGGAAGTGCTTGCACGAGACCGCGAAAGTGGTAGAGCCGAGCTTGCTTAGAGAGGTGGAGATAGACCGTGATGCGCGATTCGACAAGCTCCTACATGCATTCTTGGGTCGGAGATTAAGAAGTTGAGGAATCGAGAGGTCAAGCTAGTCAAAGTGAAATGGGGAGATGATGAGAGCGACGCTACTTGGGAGACGGAAGAGAAGATGCGTTCATTGTACCCTTTTCTTTTCGAGGGTATGTCTTTTAATTTCTCCTTCATCGCTTAGCTTGTACTTATTCTATCTTTAGTATGTCCTCTCGCTAGTATCTTTGACATTTAGATAGGGTAGTACTATGGTTGACATATGTGTTTGAGGCATGTTATGTATAGTGGATGCATGTGGATGCAAGTGTTTGCTAGTGGTTGCTCGTGGATGCATATACACACATTTTAGGCACTAGATCGGCTCAGTCACTTTCATAATGCATATTGCATATAAATGGATGTATTTGGTAAAATGAATGTACATTGAATGTGTGTATCATATGGATGTTGCATTTAAATGAATGGTTGTGCACACATGTAGTAATGATATGTATAGGGTTCTTTGCATACTTGATGAATACATGGCACTATCATTATTTGCATTAAGGAGGTCGACTGGATCAGTGGACCGCCTGATTTTGCATTAGTATACGAACATATACACACACTATGCATATGTACATGAAAAGCATTAGAAATCTTTTAAGGACCATGGTTGCTAGTGGTTGATGGTTGAGTAGATGGATAATTGGATGGTAGGATATGTTCTTCTTGACTTAGAGATTTCGAGGACGGAATCCTTTAAGTAGGGGAGAATGTAACACCCCGTATTTCTGTTAACACTAAAGTAACAAATTAAAGAATATTTAAATTTAAATGTGAGAATTAAGGGAAATGGTTTGCGCCATTGTGTTCGTCTCGGAATTCTGGTTGAGATAGACTCCGAGTTTGCATGAATTGGACTTCGCGTGAAGAAGTTATGGCGATTGGAAGTTCCAGAAAAATTCAAACAGATTTCAAAATTTGAATTTCAGACTCAGATTGGGCTAGGCGGGAAAAATCCCGCCAGGGCCAGGTCGACCAGGGGGTCGACCTAGGGGTCGACCTAGGGGTCGACCTACCCACACAGGTCGACCTGCCCCCTCCACCCGCAGGCAGATTTGTTTGATGACGATTTTCTGACTCTTAGCTGAGTCATTATGGCTGACTTGTCACCCTATCTTGACTGAATGGCTATGGTACATTCTAGGTTGATCGGATGGCCTAAATTAATCCTAAACTCTATAAAAACACATGTAGACTCAAACCCTAAAATCAAATAAAAATTAGAATCATGGCCTCCATGCTGTCACCTTGCAACCTAGAATAGCCGCCGCCAATTAGAGAGGAAGAAAAGCTAATCAATTCAATTCTAATCTAAACCATAACAAATTGTCGTCTACAAAGGAAAGCTAAATCAATTTCAGAACTCAGATTTCAGAACTTAAGACCTTCTTTGAGTTGTGAGTTCGATTTCTTTAATAGGATAATTAACAATTTAATTAGGTTGAGTTATGATTTAGGTTATATGGTTATGTTGTGAATCATTGACCGTGATGTTATTATCTATGTTGTAAAGCTGTGATGTTATTATCTATGTTGTGAATCTATGTTAATTGTTGGCCTATGTACAATTAATTCATAGTGATGCTTCATATGCTAGTTTGGGTATGTTTATGGAATAAATTCATATGTTAAAACATATGTATGTGTGCAAGTTTAGATGTTAATTTAGATATGAATCATATGCAAGTTAGTGAGAATCATATACCACCTTACATGTTTCATGACATCTATTTTATGTGTAAATTGGATCTAAAGTTTAGGCTATGACATGTGTGAGTTAGATGCAAGTTTACGTCATAATTTATGTTGCATGAATCACACACACACACACACACACACACACACACACATATATATATATATATATGTTTGGGGAATGAATCATGTAATGGAATTTTGAGATTCCTATGCAAGTTCAAACCTTTATGTTAAAACTACATAAGTTATGAAAGTACATGTGTCATACACCCATTGTCTATGCAAGTCTAGATGAAACACCTTATTCACACATGCAAGTTCACCCCTTATGTTTAGATCTATATGCCAATTCATGTTATGTCTTTTGTTCGTAAGTTAGATCTAATTTATATTCTATGCATGTTATGTTTAGATCTATATGCCAATTCATGTTATGTCTTTTGTTCGTAAGTTAGATCTAATTTATATTCTATGCATGTTGTGATGTTTTCTCTTATTTTCATAAGTTAGACTATTCGAGTCTAACGTATATTTCACGTTAAACGAACGAACGTACAACGTGGGGCAATAGGATAATATTAAAAGATTTAATATTTACAATTGGCATAAAAGCCTTAAATGTGATGTTAATTGGTATAATTTTAAATACCATAAACAAATGGACATAATTAAGGTGCTAGTTATGGACATAGTTAAATTTTTCATTGATTGGCAATTTGAATAGGGAAATTAATTCAAATTGGGGGTAATTAATTAGGTGTAATAGTAAACTGCCTAAGACACGAGGTTACACTCGTTTGTGATGTAAGACTGCCCGGACCCGCTTGGCAAATCCAGCTGCCACAAATGCCAGTCTAATGTGGGAGGTCTTAGGCATAAATTAAATGCGTAAAACTTGTAAAGACACGAGGTTAGGCTCGTTTGTGGTGTAAGACTGCCCGGACCCGCCTGGCAAATCCAGCTGCCACAAATGCCAGTCTAATGTGGGGTGTCTTTACAAGGTTATGACATTAATGAATTAAGAAACACTTAACCAGATAAACATGTAGTGGGACTTAAGGGGGTTAAGTGGGTGCCTTGGGTGGCATGTGGAATTTAGTGGGTGCCTTGGGTGGCATTTGAAATACGATTAGATGCACTTAACCAAGATTTAAACATGTAAGAAGACATGAATAATAATGGGTTTAAGTGGGGAAACATCTTAGAGGGGACCAAGCATAGATGGAAAGCTTGTGTCATGCATGGGGGCCCTTTTCAAACCAATAACCCATTAAGTATCTTTGTGGGCTTGATGCAAGTCGAGAACGGGACACGCGTACTGGATTTGATTGTAAGAGGTCAAAACGGGTCAGCGGTGGCAACACAAGTCCAACGGGTTCATATGCGTGTGTGGGCCCAGGCTGGTAGGTAAGACGTTGTTGCATCGTGTAGATATAAGCCGTGCATTTTTGGTACTATCGGGTTGCCACTTTGGGGAGTGATACACCCCACTGTGGGGCTAGCACGGGTATCTATGAGTTAGGGAGCCGATCGAATGGGGGTAGTGGGTACACCTAGTGGAGATAGGGGCAGACAACACCTATAGATGTAGCAAGGGGTACACGAAACTACCATTAGCAATATTAAGTTCTGTAGGCGGGATCAACTTTAGGGTGACTAGTGGTGGTGCAGTATAGTAATCATCTTATAGTGGTTGAGGTGCGCCTTTAACGTTATCTTTGTTCATCTTATTTCCTTTGTTTGCTCTGCCATACCCAATTGTTGACAGTCATTTCCTTATTTTCCAACTTATGCCTTTGTCTAGTGATTTTGATAATTATATTGTTAAAGTTATCACACTCGCCAGACTTTATATCTGACCCCCTTTTCTTTCCACCTCTTTTCTTCCTACCCCCCCCCCAAGGTTTGCAAGGAGGGA
The DNA here is from genome assembly GCA_030737875.1 of Allium sativum. Lineage (NCBI taxonomy): Eukaryota > Viridiplantae > Streptophyta > Magnoliopsida > Asparagales > Amaryllidaceae > Allium > Allium sativum. The sequence goes on from CM060919.1 coordinate 421,119,749, forward strand.
ATACTACAGCTTAGGGCCAATTTCTTCCAGTTGCTTGAAGAGAGTAGATGTATCGCTTTGGACTCTCTCATCTTTATGGCTTTGCTTATGCTCAGTGGGGATTTATGCATTTATGTTATTTAAGTACTTGCTTCTTTATGTACTTTGAAGTTTTTGGAAAAGACTATTGATCCTGTTGTAATGGTTTTGGAAGCTACTTATGTAAACTCGTTTTCAGTTATGATGCAATAAAATAAGTTTTAACTTCAGCTGTGTTGTTTTATTTATTCTTGTAATTTATCTGTTCTATACAACAATAACGCTTCATGGACATTGATGCATTCCCTTTGTGAGTGACATTAATGGACATGGGGTGTTACAAAGAACAATAAACAAATTCTATCACGTAATTAGAAGGAAGGACAAATTCTATGGATTGATTTGACACAATTTTGAAACATTCACAAATTAATTGGAAAATATATGAAAGATTAGGACTGCACTACTTTTCAATCAAATTAACAGAATGTAAGACATAGTTATCTTAAAATGATCTACTAACTAAACAGTTTGGGTTATATGTTGGGGATTAGTTATATACTTTAAGTAAATGGAATTTCCAAAGGCACAAGAATGTTTTACTCTCCTGCTTGATGATACAAAGATATTTGTTTAAGTTTCACTCAGTTCCAACTTAAATGAAAAGAATTCTTTTTTTGTTAAAATTAGTTACTTAGATGGTATACATATTAGTATTGGAAGTCTTAGGTAGTATTCAACATACTATATGACAATATATGTTTGAATGACGCTACACAAGTTTCAAGTATGTGACCTCTTGCACCAAAGTCAAAGTGCTTAACAAGTTGGACAATGGTGCTAGTCGAATTAAAAGAGTTATAACAGAAATAAGAACTATTTGGAAAGCAACTGAAGAAACAATTTGATTAGATTACCATTTAACCATTTATTATCCAGCTTCACACCTATTGATACATCATGAGTGAGTGCAACTAAGGAGAAAATGGTATATGTGCAATAAGAACTGAGAAGCTTGGAGCATTAGAAACTACCCAACTGAATGTTTTCTTACCAAATCCATGGAATAATTTTAGAAAACAAAGAATCACCTTAGCCTTATCCATTCATTGTCAATCATCAATCCCTTACTATTGACTTTCCTTTCGACAAGGTCATTAAGTCATGGAGATCCATAATCAAGGAAACTTTGACTTAGAAGAAACTCCAACACAACATAAAATCTGGTTTGACTTTACTCTGGATCAACCAAGCAGAATAGCAGCTATCGACTAAAGGCTTGGATTGACAAAGATGAATGAAGGAAGCTCCGGTTCGACCAACATCCATTTCGACCATGATGAGCCGGACTCATGCCGAACCGGATTGGTAGTTAAATATGTCGTAGCCCACCAATTCCTCTTGATCCATCTACTCCTATAATCTCGCGCACATTCCATGCTGAACCAGATCAATACCTCAGCTACAAATACCCCTTGGGGCATTTAGAATGGGACTTCTGATTTTTATTACGCCATTTATTTATTGTGCTTCTGTTGTATTCGGGATTTATTCATTCTCAACTATTGTAACCTCCACTCTAAGTTAGAATTAACAGAAGTTATAAAGTGGATGCAGACAATTCATGCTGAACAACTACAAATTGTTGTGTCCCTTATTATCATTTATCGTTTTCTTCATTTTATTCTCTTCATTAGAATTTCTAGATGGTAAGACCTTTTTTGGTGCAAACATTTTGGTGTTTCACTGAGAAAGTCTGAATTCTCAGCTATCAAGATCTTTTAATCTACTTTTAGATCATCAAGTCCGAAGAGAAGAGCTTTTTCCTTCATCTCCATTAGTAAAAATGGTGTCCGAGAGAAATGCTACCTCCTCTAGACCCTTCAACCGCTCCCAGGAAGTAACCACTTACCTTGCTGCCAACCTAGAATCCAGTTCGACCATAGTGAACCAGACCGGGGTGCCATTGAAACAGTGGTTGCACCACTGCTCAAGCTCCAACCTATGCGTTTGTGACCCGTGACGATTTAAAGGAACTTATGTTGAAACTTAATGAGATGGCTATTGTGTTGAATGACCAAATGCCCCAGAACATAGCCCTAAGGCAAGATATGAACAAGATGACGACATAATGGAATGATTTCAGGAGTTTGAGAGGTTCTACCCAACCTCGTCATCAGGCATAAGAGTCATCCCCATTAGTCAAAATTGGGGGTGCAACACAATAGTAGTCAACTAGGCCCTAGAATGCATATGAAATCCAGTTTGGTAACCTCCCAGTTTGGCATGACGAACCAGATGATGTCCCACCAACTCATCTCCATCCTCCGTGAGATCATAGTGCTTCAGGAACCTTTTGTGCTCCTATGCTCCCCCTTGCATCCTGTGATTGACTGGGACAATATGGGCCAAGGAAGTACCACCGGACAGCGGTTTAGGTAACGTTGCCTGCTGCGGAAGCAAGAAGGGTCAAGCGAGGCGATGGTTCTAAGCCTGAATTTCTCTTCAACATTCCTGATATGACTACCATGGTCAGGTAAATCATGAACGAAAACCAGGGCTACTCTAATTAAGATTGGGGGATCGACCGTAGTCATACTCCATTTATCGACAATATCTTGCAAGTGGAGTTCCCTCGAAGATTGTACTTTCCTCAGACGAATCATTATTCGGTCAAGACGGATCCCGTCCAACTTCTAATGAGGTATACTTGGTACGTGGACTTAGAGGCGGCTCCAGATGTCATCAAGTGTAAGTCATTTCCAATCTGCCTTAATGTTGTGGCACTTATGTGGTTTACTAGGTTGCCCTCAAGATCAATGCCCTAATTCAAGGTTTTGAGCAAGAAGTTTATGAATCCGTTCCTTCTCACATCACCAAATCAAAGCACGTAATGACTCTCTCTCATGAGAATCATGCTTAATGAGATTCACTTAAAGATTATCTTGAAAGCTTCAATAATGTTGTCTCTGAAGTTAGTAACTATAATGATGAAATATATTGATGGCATTGGTTGACGGCATCGACCGCGATACAGAGTGTGGAAAATGGACAACTGGAAAGCCTCCTTCTACTTTAGATCAATTCTATGAGAAGGCCAACAAGTTACTGCTGATTGAAGAGGTGGAAAAGACTCAAAAAAGAAGAATCGGTGACATAATGAATGAAGTAAATTGACATCCTCTACAACTCATGTCATTGTACTTCAAGTAAGGACGAAATTCCAGACAAAGATGGCACGACTCGCTGCCTATCTTGATCACGTTGAAGAGTTATTGGTCGGGTTTGAGTATTATCGTATATCGTACACCCCACAAGAGAAAAATGAGAAAGCTGACTCTTTGGAAATACTAGCTAGCTCGGAGAATCCGATGCAGATGGAGCTGGTCCCAAACGAGACATTTGCCATCCTGAGCATAGAAAAAATGGAGGTCGATTGGGTGTTGAATGTTGAACTCTAGAGGTAATCATAGATGACTCCTATCAAGAACTTCCTCCTGCACTAGACTCTGTCCAAAAGAAAAAAAGAGAAGTATGCTCTCCTACGTTAAGCTTCAAGATACATCATGCAGAGGGATACATTATATCGAAGGGATTCCCCATCCCCCTAGTCCGGTGTGTAGCTCACGACGATGCCAAGCTAGTATTGTATGAAGTTCATGAAGGCGAGTGCGGTGATCATACCGAGAGGCAAACTTTGGCAACATAGATACTTTGCTATGGCTATTTCTGGCCTACCATTAATCGAAAGCAGTTGATTATTCACAACTTTGTGACAAATGCCAGCAATTTACTAAGATTTCAATTGCTCTCCAACTCAGCTCACCCAAATGGTTAGTCCTTGGCCACTCATAGTATTAGGAGTATACATCATCAGTAGTTTTATGATATCCAAGGGTGGAGATAAGTACGCGATCGTGGTTGTTGACTATTTTACAAAGTGGACTAAGTTGAACCACTGACCATGATATCGACAAAGCAGATGATCATTTCATCGTCAGGAACATCATATGTCAATTTGGAGTCTCCAAAACCATTAAAACTGATAATGGGACCTAATTCTATAGCTTAGAATTTCAAAGATGTCTACTGACATTATCGCATCGAGAAAAGATATACGACAATGGTTGATCTGCAGTCGAATGGACATGTTAAAGCTGTGAACAAGATAATAAAGTGCATCCTAAAAAGTGATTAGAAAAGGCTAGAGGCAAGTGGGTCGATGCGCTTTCACTAGCACTCTGGACGTACCAGACGACCCATAAGTTTCGATCGACATGATTAACAAGAAGAGAGTGGAGGTCGACTTGCGAGTTACATCGCACAAATACCGGGTCACCCGATACAACAACTCAAAGTTTCGGCCTAGAACTTTTGAACCTGATGACCTTATCATGAAGCATGTCTTTCTCGGCCCTATCCACATGGGCTCAAAGTGGGAAGGACCATACGTCATTCAACCGAAACTTAATAATGAAGCTTTGAAGTTAATGACAACTGATGGCGACCGACTCCCGAGAGCATGAACTATTAAGCATCTATGACACTATTTTCTTGAACTTTTATTTTTTTAGTTTCGTAAATAACACTTTCCAAGCAATGTAATACGGTGTGACTCACCGATTACCAGTGTATTATAAATAAAAGCCCCTTCTATGCTCTGTAACTATGTATAATTATATCATTAAGTGTTGTGATTCGACCAGCCTATGCCAAAACTCGAACGCGTGCAACGATTAATTACCCAACGACGTTCACTTTCTCATGTTTCGTGGAGCTTACTCTATTTCATGGCTAGTCGGATAAGAGTTAATGAAATCCGAGCTTGACATAGACGCTCGATATGACGATCCCAACTTATTGACACCAAAAAGTGGCACACCACCCAAAATATGGAATATATAAAGAATAAAATTAAAAAATAAATTAAAACAAGGAAAAACCAATACACACACAAATTTATAGTGGTTCAGCGTTAAGGAGCCTAAGTCCACTTTTATAATTTTTTGATTATATATGAAATTTGGAATACAATGCTTACAACTGTCAAACTCTTGAAATGCAACTAGGAAATTCTCGAAATACAACTATGGAATTGAAGAATACTTGGACGTGATGCTACTGCAAGTTGCAAGAGAATGATTGAAATGACCAAAGTCCTCTTTTTGTAGCTTTGGGGGTGGTCTATTTATAGACTGGTATATGGGTCGGGTCGACCCACACATGTAGCGACCGATTTGAGAATGTAGGGGCTGAGTGGAAGGGTTCTTTTTACCTATTGGAGTCTGTCTTCGAAAGGATACTGGGCCGGGTCGGCGTGGTTTGACCCAATACCGGACTGGTGGCACGAAATCCATGCCTAAATGATGGTTGAGTAAGTACGTAGTAGTTGTAGAATAGTTCTTTTACTAATATATCGGCCATTTGAGCAGTATTCTACAAATAGAAACAGGGCTACAGGGAAGATATTCCTCCGAGTCGACATGTCTCCGGTCGGCGTTGTGGATCCGGGGTCCAATCTCTAGGTAATATATCTTTACCGATCCGGGGTCACACCAACCTGAAACCTTTCCGTCCCAGAGATTTACCATGTCTACCTTCATTGATCCCGGGTATGATGATTCGAGAATATGGCATTTCCTTGATTTTGCTAGTATGTGGTCATGAGCCCTTCACCTCTTAGTCATGAATGCTTAAGTCTTGGACGACCTTGTGAAAAGGTAATTCAACACTTTTCCCTCCAAAGTATGTTGCGTTGTAGAAGGAATGTGCTTTGAATCTGTTGAGCAGTACTTTCCAATGATGTTTCGACGAAAAACTAATGAAAAGTCATATTATATCGTTGGCTCCCACATGCGATTGTCCACATATAGGTCATTACCAAACGATGTTGCCTCTTTCCGCAAGTTGAACGTACGGTCGAGTCGGACCGGACGGTCACATACAAGTCAGTACAAGAAGGTGTCAAACACATATGATTCCATGTTGGGTATAATTTCTAGAATCTTGGGATAACAAAGGAATCATTTTTGCCTTGTCCATGTCAGATCGACATCAAAACGAAAAGAGGTTCTATATGTTCAGCTCGACCCATTTCGGATCCATATCTTCGACTCGAGATCTTTTTTGTCCCTACGTTGTCACTTTAAGGGAGAACATGAAGAGTCGCTCTTTCGTTTATTATAAATAGATGGCCCACTTATCTCGTTATTTTACTCTTACTTTTTACAATATTCAAACCAATTTCCTAAAAACATCAGAAATCAAACGTTCGATCCAACATCGTATCTTTAGTTCTCAATCACTAGGTTGATTTCGATCATCTACATCACTTTTCACTGATGAATTCGCACAGATCTGTTTCTCTATTTGGTTCTAGAGTTCTTGACTCAAATCAAGTTTAATCTCACAATTTGGGTTTCGGATTCCTATGCGCAGGCTTATCGTTGGTGGTGAAGGATTCGCAATGGATTCTCATCTGACATGGCATCTCAAATCTTCTAGTTCATCGTCATCTTTGGTGATGTCAGAATCGCTTTGGTTGGGGGTTTTGATGTTAATGCAGTGTTGCTTGGTTAGAAGAGGAAGCATCTCACAACAAATTTATTTTGAAATGAGCATGGAGAGGCTTCAATGGGTTTGGCGTATTAGAGAGTACGATGAGGTAGGATCAGAGCTTAGGAAGTGAGACAAGGGTTCCACAAATTCGGTAGGAGATAAGGAAAGATGGCTGGAGAAGAAAGATTGTAGCTTTGGGTAGAAGTATGGTTATATTGATCCGAGGAGGCACAGGATCAGACTCCGGTAGATGGAAGGAGAGGTATGGAATTTCGGATTGGAATGGATTGGGTCGGTGAAGATGTTTACCTATCCGAGGGTTTATCGGGTCGATGGGTCTGATTGCCAAATCATTCCTTTTCCGTGCTGCCTGGATAGGATAAGCTCCTTTCTGATCCATGGGGGCTGATCCAGGAATGTCGACCCGTGGCGCTCTGATCCAAACCTTATTGATTCCAACTTAACACTTAACCTTAAAGCTTCAACTCTATTCGATGAAACCATAGCTTTAAATGATAATGAACCAATCCAAGGCATATGGACAGTTAGGATAGAGCATACAAGGACTTAACCTTATATTGCATAGCGTACAACTTTAGATTATCTGGACTTTAGAGTGTATCTTTCCATAATAAAACTGACAACTAATGAGATTCAGTGAGATGGTTGATATCAACGGTCTTCTGAGTTGGTCCAGAAAATACTTTCACCGTTTTACCCACATGGTTATTCCAATGTACTTGTTGTACACGGACTACACTAGTAGACATACACGGAGGTACAAAGTTTTCAATCTAACCAATCAATATTTCTCAAATTGCATAGCCAAAAATGACTAAACGATATGACAGAAGGACCTCTAGAGGTAGAAGAGGAAAGGTGCCCACGAGAAATTAAGACAAAGAGTCCAACTCGGGGACTGAATTAGATTAGGGTACTCAATTCTGAGTTCAACCCCAAGTAGCTGAGGCCCCCAATTCCTCGCTTAGAGACGAGTCATTGTCATGGGAGGAAGGAGAAGGAAGATTAGGAGGAGCTCCTAATCAATTTTCTGGAATTGTTCTTCCAGTTTCCTCTAAGGATTCTTGGCCATCCACTTTGGATGAAGGGAAACGATGGATCTTGAGTCTTAAACATGGATTTTCTTTGGAGAATATTCAAGTTTCGGCTTTGGGCGAGACTGCCCACAACCCTCCATTAGGATTCATAGCGATTAGTAGTCAAATATGCATAGTCTGCTATTAGTAGTCAAATGTAACTCCACCCAATGATGTATTCTTACCTCTACTCGTTGTATGTCGCGTTTATGGAGCATCTAGGTCTGGGGCCAACATTCGAAGAAATTTTATATCTTTACAACTTCAAGCAACATCAGACTGGCGCCCCTTCATTTCTTCATTTTCAGCATTCTCCAAGCAAGAAAATCATAACAGAGGGATTCAAAAAGATAGGAGGCATAAGATCTGAATGGTTTTGCATTCCTTTATAAGAAGGTTGAGTTAGGAGGTGGATCAAATGCAATAAGTGTCGAGATTTAACCTGCTTTCCTTAGCTTTACGGGAAAGTTTCTAATACTCATCGCCTTTTACAGGTGACACTCCAGGTAGGCTTGTCGGTCAAGAATTCCACGATCGCGTGGACATTTTACTAAGCATTCCCGTAGGCAGTCGTAGCATCAAGAGATGCATTTCTGACGAGCTATTACATCGGTTTCATCTTCTCGACACCAGTCTTTCCATCGGGCCCTAATTCCAACATGCTATCCCTTATGAAGCTTCAACGCAATCCACCATTCAACCTACCCTTTCATGGGTCCTTCTACAGAAGAAGCAATCTTACTACCTCCTCCAGTACAAACATTGAAAACTGTGGTAGGATGTAATCCATATGAGCCAGTTCTGGCCCCGAGAAAACCTCTTACTCCTATTAAGAAGTTGCGACTCCCTCCACTCCTAGAGATGCCTCAGCAAGGGTACGTCTCTTCTCTCTCCCTAATTTCAGACAGTAATCATGTCATATCGGCTAGCAGTCGGGATTCCAGTCGGGACACCCGTTATTCCACAAGGATTGATCACTGCTCTTCCTGCTTTAGGTATACCTATAGCGAAGACCGCTTTTGATGCCGAGGTAAAGGTAACTGTAAAGCAAAAAGTTCCCCCTACCGAAAACCTAGAAAAAGATGGAGAAATGATTGATGCACTGAAGGGGTTGAACGGCAGAGGCTCTCGACCGGAGGAAGAAGAAGTAGTTTGCACTGGGGAGTCCTGAAAGAGGGGACCTCCGAGCCTTGCACAGATGAAGGTGCGGGATGAGGGAAAGCTTCTCTAACAAAAATATGAGTCAAGCTCTGGGTCCCTTATGGTTAATCAACTTCATGCAATTCCTCCCCCCAGCACGGATTTGCCACCTAAGGAAACTCCACCACCTACCTTAACCAAGCACCACAAGAAGAAACACGACGCGCTTGCTTTCTGATTCGAGGATATCCCAACTGATAAGTCAAAAAAGAGGCGCAACCTTAATTTGGAGGAGATGGCTGAGGAGATGAAGAAGAAGAATAAGGATAAGTCATTGAAGGCTTAGTTGATTAATCATATGTCTCGTTTTTAGGCTCTTTGGTGTTGATGCGAGTGCTGCTCTCGTGTTTTTTCCTGTAACTTTGTATAGAACTTGCATTTCTAAATAAAGTGATGACTTTGTTAAATATAACGATGTTATTTGTCTGCAAATTCTATAATGCTTTCCATTCAGTGTACTTGCAATTCAAATTTTACTAAGTCAAGTCGCTAGTAATAGGTTATAATAAGTAAGTCATAAAAAAGTGTTAAGCAACCAATTGCTAACTGTTGTAGCTTAAAGCGCCATGGTATTAAGGTCGTAATACCAAGTATTGTAATACGGAGGTATAGTGCATATTCCCCTAATTAACGTTGAATCATGAGTCGCGTCTGAGACATGTTTGAGGTTAATTTTAAGCCCATACCCATGCCCCTAGCGTTCATGGGGACTTGTTTATGTCATTACGACGTCGGGTCCTTAAGTCTTTATACTCATATCCCCAAGCGAGGGGTGATGGAGTTAGTGTGGACATTGTAGATTCGCCCTTTATTCTCTCCTGAATACGATCCGGTTAGAGTTACTGGACTAGTGTTCGTAAGTTGTGGTGAACCACTCACACTAGCCTAATTTACCCTCTCCCTCAAGTCATGAGAGTTGGAGTTGGCGACGCAAATGATAGTATCATATTTTTCATTGTGTTGTTCCAGCACTTTGGTTCACAAAGTAGGGATCTCCGTTTCGAGCATCGGGTTCAAGCTCGAATTTAGTCCACCCAAGTCTGACTAGTCGTGGAGTTCGGTCAGCTCGTCAAAACATGAGCCAATGAAGGTCGTTGGAGAGTTAGTCATCCCTTCATTCGATCCTTAGTACAGGCCGATGAAATCACAACACATACCCAAAGTAGTTGACACAGTTATCGAGCATGGAAAAAAGCTTTTACTCATAAACAATTAGCGAGTCATGCCATATTACTTAGACAAAAAATGAAATTATAGGTACAAAAGTGAAAGAGAAAAGCCTAAATCAAATATAACCATAAGCTATTGGCATTCTATGCACCTTCAAGATCATCGCCATCGACAGTCGTTAGCCTGAAAGCTGTATTATCATGTTTCCATCGAATGATGTAAGGTCCTTCCCATCTTGGAAATATATGCACTAGGTTCGGGAAGATGCACTTTAGAATGAGATCACTAGATTCAAAGGTTTTATGCCGAACCTTTTTGTTGTAGTATCAGGAGACCTATTGGCTATGTGCTGAAGCACGCAAGTTATCCTCCTCTCTCCTCTCATCAATCATGTCAAGCGATTCTAGGAGAAGTACCTTGTTAGTCAAAGGATCATAATACGTCGTCTGATAAAAGGAGACTTCAAGCTCCACAGGTATCATTACTCTAGAGCCATAGGATAACGCGACCGTAGTGCGACCAATCATAAACTTATGGGTTGTAGGATACACATAAAGGGAAAATGGACGTTCATCGACCTATTTGCCTTTGCCCCACTCCATTCGCTTTGTCAAAATGGACTTGATGATCTCATTCATAGCTTCGACATGTCCATTTGATTGCAGGTGTGCAACTACCGTATACTTCTTTTCAATGTGATACCAACAAAAATTCTAAATTTCGAGCTATCAAGCTGGGCCCCGCTATTAGTGATGATAGCCTTAAGAATTCCAAACCGAAATATGTTGTTCCTGACAATGAATTTGATCGCCCGCTTTGTCGAGATTGTGGTCAGTGGTTCAGCTTCAGTCCATTTCACGAAATAGTGAACTGCGGCGATCACATACTTCGCTCCACCCCACGAAATCAGAAGGCTATCGATGATGTCTATTCCCCATATTGCAAAAGACCAAGGACTGACCATCTGGATGACTTGTGTCGGCGGAGCTCTAGGATTTTTGGCAAACCTCTAGCATTTATTGCAGTGTTGTGAATAGTCAGCTGCATATTGATTCACGGTAAGTCATAAGTAGCCATACCTAAGTACCTTTTTAGCTAAAGTTTGCCCCCAGTGTGATCGCCACACTCGTCTTCGTGTACTTCCTATAATACGTGTTTGACGTCGTCGTTGGCAATGCACCAGAGTAAAGGAACTGAGAATCCCTTCTGATATAGAGTGTCTTCCTGAATGATATATTTTGAAGCTTTACATACAAGAGCATGCATTTCATTCTTTCGCTAAGGAAGGGTTCCCTATAAGAGGAAATCTTTGATAGGGGTCATCCATGACTCTCTTTCAGGCTTGATATCCAGGGCTTTATCAACTTTAATCTTATCTATAATTGGCTCATCCAGGACTTCTATCGGGGCCATTTACATTTGTTCTAGATCATCGGAACTAGCCTATGATGCCAATTGGTCAACTCTCTAATTCTTCTCCTTGGGATATGAGAGATGGTGCAATAGTTAAACTCGTCCATCCACCAAATTGAAGTAACTTGTTAGTTATGCCACTTTAATTTGGAACTCCCTCCTGACCTGGAGTACAACAGCCGGTGAGTCACAGAAAACGTTGATAGCTTTTATTCCCAGTTCCTTTGCGAATCTCAACCCATCAATCAGGGCTTCATACTCGGCTTCATTGTTTGTGGCTGTCAATTCTATCCTCAATGCATAATAGATCGAACATCCCTCAAGAGTTATTATAACAACTCCGACATCGAAACATCGATCATTTCGGGCACCATCAATATACAATTTTCATGTAGAAGTTCGTGGGCTAATTCTTTTATCTTCCTCCTCTTTAGAAGTAGTGAAATTTGCTATGATGTCCTCCAATGCTTGTCCTTGAATAGCCCATCTAGGAAAGTATGCAATATCGAACTGACTGAGTTCAATATTCCACTTGAGTAACCCTCCCAAACTCCTCAAGTCGCTGAAGGATCTATCGTAGTGGATGATCAGTATACACTTTAATATGATGACCCTGGAAGTGACGACGAAGCTTCCTTGAGGTCATCGACAAACTATAAGCAAGCTTCTTGATCTTAGGGTAGTTGCGCTCTGACCTCGTTAAATTCTTGCTTGCATAGTACACCAGTTGTTGAACCCAACCGTCTTCACGGACTAGTGCTGAGCTGATGGCATATGGAAATATTATTAAGTAGACGAACAAGTTCTCATGATCCTTTGGCTTTAAAAAAATGGGAGGCTTCTCCAGATTATTTAACAAAAACCGAAATGCTTCGTCATAGTCAGGCGTCCTAGCGAAATTGTGCTTCCCTCGCTTAATCAACTCGAAAAAGGAGGGACACTTATTAGTTGCCCTGGATACGAATCTGCCCAATGCTTCCACCTTGCCAGCCATACTTTGCACGTCCTTGATCTCTCGAGGTTCCCAGATACACCCTATGGTTTCCATTTGCTAAGGATTTATCTCTATCCCATGTGAACTGACGATGAATCCAAAGATTTTCCTGACGCAACGTCAAAAGAGCATTTCAAAGGGTTGAGCTTCATCCCATGCTGGAGGAGGATTCCAACAATTTAAGCTAAGTCCCTGACATGGTTGGATGATTGCTTCAATTTCATAAGCATGTCATCCACATACACCTCCATTGGTCTCCAAATTTGGTTCTGGAACATGCGATTGACCAATCGTTGATATGTCACTCTAGCATTTTTTATTCCAAATGGCATAACCACATAGCAATACAACCCAAGATCTGTTCTGAAACTAGTATGCTCCTGGTCCATAACATGCATTACAATTTGGTTGTATCTAGAGTAAGCATACATAAAAGATAGAAGCTCGTGCCCAGCCATTGAGTCGACAAGATGGTCAATTCGAGGAAGTGGAAAACTGTCTTTAGGGCATGCCTTGTTCAACATTAAGAAATCAACGCATGTCTGCCACTTCCCATTTTCCTTCTTCACAAGAACTGGGTTCGATACCCACTTGGGATAGGTCAAGTCTAGAATAAACATGTTGTTTTTTAGCCTTTCAACCTCTTCCTTTAGCACAACCGGTCTCTATGGGCTACGCATATTCCTTTTCTGCTTCACGAGAACATATTTCAGATCGATATTGAGCGACTGGCTCATGATAGACAGAGATATCCTACACGTGCCAACATTGTCCATGCGAATACGTTAAGGTTCGCACGAATAAAGTCAGTCAACTCCCTCATCCATAGAGGGTCTAGGTGATATCCGATCTTCAAGACCTTAGTCGGTCATCATTATCGATCAAAATCTCCACCGTTGTTTCATTTGGCATCGCACTTTTGCATCTCAGTTCCTCGTCCTCTCTTGGATCAATGTCCTTTAGATGGCGACTAGACAGTCCTGGCTGGGATGTCGTCATTATTTGCCATGCCCCAACCTATTATCCAGAGGAGGGACATCTTTGGGCTCTGCAATTTCCTTAGTGTGGACTTCTTTCCATTCTACTAAGTAACATGCTCGTTGTGCTACTTGATCTCCTCGCACAACTCCAACTCCACCTTCAGTCGGAAATTTCAAGTGCAAGCACCAAGAAGCATTGTAGGCTCTAAATTTAGCAAGGATCGGTAAGCCAAGTAAGGCATTTTATAGAGGGTTTATGCCCATCACTAGAAATGGGAGAATCCGTACTCTCCTATAGTTTCCTTCGCCTAACTCGAAATACTACTCAACAATCCAAACCGGTTCATTTGTTGAGCCATTGAAACAATGTATCTGGCTGTTGCATGACTTCAAATCTCTCTCTTCGAGCCTCATTTGATCATAGTCTCTTTTGAATAAAATATTTATCGAACTCCCGCAATCCACAAGGACATTCCATACAGTGGTTGGGCTGATGATGTCCATAATTATCAATGGATCAATGCTCAGGGTTTTCACCCCCTCAGACTCTCTATAGTGAAAGACAATATCGTCAATCATTATCCTCCTCTACTTCATAGGTGCATATTCCGTGGGAGCACTGCACTCCCCAACTTCTAAATGTTTCGCAGTATTTGCATATTACTTCGTGGTCTTCGCACTTAAATCCTTCAGATGTGGTCCTCCAATAATGGTGTTGATGACTGTAACTTTTCCTTTATCATGATTTTCTAGCTGGGCGGTGGCTCTAGCAACGTCCTGGCCTTGTTTAGGAGCAGAAGCTCTGTGCCCTTTATGCCTCGGGGTAACCTTATATTCGTTTAACTTTCCTTCTCCCAACAATTTCTCCTCTATATCTCTGAGGTGACGCCACTCGTTTGTCGTGTGACCGTAAATCTCATGAAAAGCAATATAGAATTTGCAGTTTGTACCTCCTTCTCTATTAACTCATACGGAGATAACTTCTTAAACTTCATGGTTTGACACACATCAAGATAAATGTTTTCAATGTATGATTTAGTGGGGTATAGGTGTCAAACGTATATAATTGGGATAGCTTCTTAGCATTCCCTTTCTTATTCTTGTTTTCTCCATTACCATCCCCTTATTGGTTCCCACTTTTCTTATTGCGGTTCCCAATGCTCACCTCGACCTTACCAGAATTTTCTCTGGGCTGCTTCACTAACACATTACTTTATATTCCTATGTCCTTGATTGTGCCATCCATCCTTCTTTTTCGATTACTCCTTGCACACTCAATACGCAGGCGTATGTTCTCTTTTCATAAAACACATTAAGGCTAATGGGAGGCTTTCTAGTCAGGTATTTTCCAAACTCAGTTTCGGAATCGACTCCGTCCACCAACGTTATCAACACAGATTCTAGATTAGGGTTAGTGACTTCTGTAATGGTCGTATTGAAACGGTCGAGATAACTTCTAAGAGTTTCTCCCCGAGCCTGGGTTATCTAGGAAAGGGACATCACATTCTTTGACTTGGAAGCATGCAAGCGGAATTGATTCATAAACTTCTTACTCACATCTTCAAAATTTGGCACCGACGTCGGTGGCAGCCTGGTAAACCACATAAGCACTACCCCGTCAAGGTAGATAAGGAAGATTTGACATTTTATGGCACTCGAGGCTGCTGTTGTATTCATAAACTAGGTGTGTCTGACTAAGAACTGTCCCAGATCGGTCCTACCTGAATAATGATTCATTTGAGGCAGGACGAACCTTTTCGAGAATTCGTCTTCTAGATTGTCGTCAATCAATGCGAACTATGTTCCAACCCCCAGTCCTTATTGGTATAGTCCTTCCTTTCGTTCATAATTTGGTGTGTCATGGCTATAACCTCGGCATTATTCATTACAAGTTCTGGTTCTACTCTTTCAGCCCATCGAGTCGATCTTGCCCCTGCGTTAGGGAATGTTACCTGGGCCGCCGTCCGGGCGGTAATTCCTTGGCTCCTATTTTCTCTATCATTCACATGACTAAAGGGAAGAGGTGCAGGAGTGCAAGCGGCTCTGTAAGCGTTGTCATTCCATGGAGAGGGAGGATCTCAGATCGGCTAGAAGTTGGGATTGGGTAGTCCAGTTCAGTAAGACTTAGATTGGTGGCATCGAGCCGAACTGCTGCTTCTGCACTGGATGGGAGTATACCAAATCAAAGCTATTGAATATTCTAGTCCCTCTTCAGTGGTCATTGCTGCCTTGGCTGTTGCTCACTCCTTCCAGATAAAGATAATCCTTCGGTTTCTTAGTGATTTGGTAGGGTAGGAATTTTCTACCTCTGGATTCCTCCCGTTATGTCGCCACTTGGTTCATCTCCTGTCTCATCTTGACATTATCATGGGATTAAGCGTCCAACATTGCAGTGACTCTCTGAGCTAGTTTACTAGAAACATGAGGTCAACTTGGGTTGTGAAGGTCGAAGCTGGAGCTCTATCCGTTGGGACAACTGAAGTAGCGATGATCTGGGCTCGATTCGGTATCGACCCCGACTCTCGTGTAACGAAAGTGGAAGAAGCACTTTGGGTTCAGTTCGGCATCGACCCAAGTCAGTTTAGATTCGAAACGGGAACTAATGGAAGGGCTTCTCTAGCAACTATTTGCTGGCTATTGCTTATTGATGGCTTTGAGGCATCCCTAATCTCATCGGCTCTAGTAGACACCACTGTTGCACAGATTGCTGAAATTGTTGGAAATGTAGGAAAAAAGGGTTTTTTCTTCGAACTTGGTGATTTAAAAGTTGATGCAAAAACCCTTAACTACCAAGAATTTGAAGACCTTGTTAGTGAAAGAACCAAAGTGTTGACACCAAAAAGTGGCATAACACCCAAAATAGGGAATATGTAGAGAATAAAACGAAGAAAAAAAATTAATACGAGGAAAAAGCAATGCACATACAAATTTAGAGAGATTCGGCATAAACAAGCCTATGCCCACTTTATAATCTCTTGGTTATATATGAAATTTTGAATACAATGCTTACAATTGTCATACTCTCGATATACAACTAGGAAATTATCGAAATACAACTATGGAATTGAAGAAGACTTGGACGTGATGTTGCTGTAAGTTGCACAAGAATGATTGAAATGGCCAAAATCCTCTTTTTGTAGCTCTTGGGGGTCTATTTATAGGCCGGTATATGGGCCGGGTCAGCCCATACACATGGCGATCGATCCGAGAATGTAGGGGCTGAGTGGAAGGGTTCTTTTGACCATTGGACCCTGTCTTCGAGATGACACTGGGCCGGGTCGGTGTAGTTGGACCCGATACAGGACACATAGCATGATATCCATGCCTGGAAGATGGCGGATTGAGTACATGGTAGTTGTAGAATAGGTATTTTTCTAATATCTCGGCCAGTGAAGCAGTATCCTTGGAGTAGGAACAAGGCTATACAGAAGATATTCCTCTCGGTCGACATATCTTTGTTCGGAATTACCGTTTCGAGAGTCCTTCGATCCGAGGTCCAATCTCTAGGTAGTGTTTCTTTACCAATCTAGGGTCACACCGATTCGAAGCCTTTTCGGTCTGGAGATTTACCATGTCAAGTTTCACCAATCCGGGGTATGCCGATATGAGAGTCTGGCATTTCTTTGGTTTTGCTAATAGGTGGTTATACTTGACCCATGTCTTTCACCTCACAATCATGAATGCTTGAGTCTTGGATGGTCATGTCAAAAGGTAGGTCAACATCACTTTAAATACCAAAGTGCAAAAATGATGCCTAGGTGCATGTGAAATGATCATTTGCACATCCGACTTTAACTCTCATGAACTAGTAGTGAGTATAAAAAATTTGGATCAGCATGAACGACGCGCCATGGCTTATGACCACTTAACCTACAACTTTAACTCTCATGACCTGAGCGAGAGTATAGATCTCAAGGATCCGGCATCCAACGCTAAAATTTATTTTCCATAGACTTGGAGAATAAGGACATACTCAAAAATTAACTTTGAGTATGCTCCTTACGTGGCATGTAACTCAAAGTTAATTAGTGGCATACACGCTGCCTCCAGACTAGAGTACGTAGAAATTTACTCACTTTAACCAGAACTGCTCAAAAACTGATCAAGACCAAGAAAATTTGCAAATACATTGAATGAAATGCGAAGTAAACTTGCAAGTAAATACCATTTTACTCACAAGTAAAATGCTGGTTTATACAAAAATCAAAGGAAAAACGCGAGAGCCGCACTTGCACTAACACAGCAGGCCTACAAAAACAAAAAAATAAATTAGCAAAAAGTGACTAAACCTTTGGTTTTTTCTTGTGTTTTTTCAGGTATGACTCCTTCACAATTTGCTTCTAAGGTTTATCGATGGAGGACTCCTAAGCCCCTTACGTGGGAGGCTCGTGCTTTCTTTTGGACCTCCTCTCCCTCTTGGAATATTTTGTCTCTTCTGTTGACACTCCCATGCTTGGGACTCCTGGTTGCAACTCATCGGGAGGGAGGATAACATGCAAGGGATCAATGTAGATAGGCCTTGACTCAACTTTCATTTTCGTTAGATTCCCAACATGCAGTGCTTCCACTTCCTCCATGCTTATGACACCTTTCTTCCAAGATTCCCGGGTGTATATCATGTCTTGATCACCTTCATCCTGGGCCTCTTGCCATCCAAGTTCTTCATGGAATTTATCATCCCTTCCTCCTTAGCTACATCATCGCAAGGAGCACTTGAGGCTTGCCTTCTACCTTCACTTCAATCCTTAGGGTCACCTTGATTTGCGCGGTACTTAAAGCAGGAAGAGCAATAACTATGAGTCCTTGCGGGATAATGAGCCTCTCAATTGGTAGTCCCACCTCTTGACGGCATTCCATGATAACCCATGTGGATTGAGACCTAGTTCGTCCGGGTTTTATTCCTTGACCCTATCAGAGCCTTGAGCTTAGACATGCGGAACTACGACTTGTGCTGCGAGCGGATCCACGACATACATAGGATGGCTATATGATTGGGAAGAAGAAGTGCCACTTTCAGCCATGTCGAAACCCTTTCCTATTATAGCTTTTCCTTTAACCCGAAGCCACTCCGCATCCTCCCCCTTTTACTGTAGCCGCAGGCTCTCGGCTTGGACTTCCGTCTCATCACCCCTCATAAATTTGGCCCTTAACTCCTCCTCATTCACCGAGACATACTTAGAAACAATCCTCTCCTCCTCCAAGAATTGGTCCCAAGTGTCGGCTAAAGTCATTGGGTAATAATCAATCTACGTCAAGTCACGGTTCCTGGCTGTGGTGTGAAAACTAAGAATTTGGGAGTCGGATTCCTCCTCTATTATCTCCACATCAACCGCTTTAACCTTTGGCTCCCAAATCTCTATGTCGCATTTAGCTTTAGAATTTGCAAAAGACTCAAAAGACGTGTGAGAAATTTCTTTGGCTATCTTCTTCCCTTCCTTGGAGGTGACGAGCTGGTCCTTGAGCCTTTCATGCCTTGTTCTCAGCCTTAAGAGATATGTTCTCCTTGGTGACCACCCTCAGGTCTTCCTCAACTGACTTTGTCTTGAACGACCACGAGTTAAGATCACTATAGAACCAGGCTTGAAGACCTTGAAGCGCCTTTTTGGAAATTCCTCTAACTTTTTAGCAGTAGCAAGGTCGACCTAACAGTCGATTAAGTCTTTCTTGTAATGCTTTAAAATATTCTTGTCACAGTCCCATAAATGGTACATATTGTTTATATAGAGCTTTAGACTTCGGGTAACCTCATAAAACCTCCTTGAGTGTTTGACCATCTCCCTGTACTGGGTTATCAAGTCATCATCCCTTGATTTCAGTTGAGCATCGAAGGATTCAAGTATCACGTGTATTTGAGTCAAGAAGATGATTCGAGAAAAACAATGTCGTGGAAAAGCTTTCTGTAGTTCTTTCTTTGCGCTGCTTTGAGGTGAGCTCCTATTCTTTAGAGAGGGCATCAAGAGGCTCTTTCTCATGTCGCCTTCCAGACACAAAAACCCCTTTGTATTTCATTGGAACTTGCTAAGATTGCAGGGGCGGATCAGATGGAGGCTTAAGGTGTGATGAACCCCTTGTGAATACTCTCTGTAAGTTTTATTGTGTGAGTGGTAAGCCTTATCGTGGGAGTGGGGAACATAGTCATAACAGAGCCTTTCCTTCTCGCGCTCCCTTTTTCTTTCTTGTTCGTGCTCCCACTCTTCTCTATTGCAATTCCTCTCTTCTCTGTCGTGCCTTTCTAGGCGTTCTTGTTCAGATAAGTTTTTATAAGTGGTCCCACTCCTTGAAAAATTGAAGCTGAAATGTCCATGAAGCTTTCTTCCTTTTGTCATCGAGTCTGTAATTCAAGAGAAAAATTTAAGTTAGGATTCAGGAATTGCATAGTAAATAAGTATTGTGATGTGTATTGCTCATGCTGTGAGTGTCCTAGTGATCTCCTAGTGGACCCAAGCCCGGTGTTTGACCGGTCAGAGTAGTCTCCTTGACTTTCGTTTGTATGGTCTCTTCTTTCGAAGGCCAAATGAATGTTGCAGGATATACATTTTGAGCATAATATTACTCATTTGGCAATGGAAAATCTCTTAGATCCCTTAGTAGTGACTTTGTGTTTTTTTGTCCGCCACCGTGAACATGGGGATGGAGTTTTAACAGGCAAATCTTCAGTGGGAAGGTTCTTTGGAGAGGGATTCTCATGCCTTTCCTCAACCTCTTTCTTCGGGAACTTTCCTTGGTGTTCCCTTACGGGGTCACACCTGCTCCAGTGGACAACAACTTTAGCAATCCCGTTGACTTCGGTTTGGATCTATGGTTTGATTATTAAAGTCCCCCCGATTGGAAGCACGGCTGCCGGAGCCCAGGCGTCGCCTCTTCCCACTCCTCCAGTTAGGCATCCCTTGTTCCTAAACTCTAGTTTATGTCAAGTAAATGAAACTGATGCAAGAATTCATCAAAGATGCATCTCTTGACACTCCGTCACCGACTGAGGCATTCCTTAGAGTGGCCAAGGACAAATGATAGGTGTTGTCTATGGGCTTGGCTGGACACTCGACTGCATAAAGACACAAAGTATTAGACATGTTCTAGTGATTTTAGAAGAAGTAAAAGACTTTTTAACACTAGCTACCTGGATCCACCTTTTGGCGATGCCTTCTTGTTGTGGAATGTAAAACTAGTCTAGATTAGCGTTCCTAGCTTGTTGTACCCATCTGTTATAACTCGATTGCCCGAAGTCGCTTCGAAGTAAATGAGTGATGGGGTTTCCCTACGATGCTTGAAATTGAAGAAGAAGGTAATGCCCTCAAAGGTGGGCTCCCATTGCAAATTCTCTCCATATAGTATGTACATCGTGTCGAGATAAGCATATGCCTTCACAACCTGCTTTCCCTTAGCCGATTCTGGACAATCCTTCTTCTCATGCCCAGGCTTTCCGCACTTGAAGCACTTCTTCCCAGCTTTAGGATTCTTGCACTCATTAGCAAAATGACCTTTCTGTTGGCAGTTGAAGCAAGCCACCTTACTCTTTGGCTTCTTCTGGCCATCCTTTCCTTTTTGCTGTTGCTGCTTCATCTCCTTATTATTACTACCTTGTTGTGGTTTTTGAACTTCCTTGGTTGCAACGACAACATTTGCTTCCTTAGGAGACAAGCTTTCATGGCGAATAGCTTTTTCCACAATCTTCTCAAATGGATCGTCAAGATGATCCACCAACAGTCTTCCAATGTAGGTATCGAGCCACATTACGAACTTTTCGTTCTCCTCATAAAGAAAATCAATGTACGAACGAGCATATTTCGACAAGGCCTCAAAATCAGAAACATAATCAAGCACTGTCCTACCATTCTGTTTCAGCTCCACAAATTTCTTGAATAGAATGGACTTCTGAGAAGTTGCAATGAACTTCGTATCGAACTTAACTTGAATTGTTCCCAAGTTATTTCTTCCTCCGGAGTTTCGAGAATAACATAATTCCACCATTCCATGGCCCTGCCTTGCAGCTGCATGGACGCAACCTTTCTCTTAGTTGCGTCTTCTATACCCATCCCCAAAGATACAAATACAAGCATCTAACCACCTCTGAACCTCTTAAGTTGGCTCAGTCCCTATGAATGGCTTCCCTCCTAGAGATGTATAATCTTTGCACAGCTTCGCAAAATCCACAACCCTAGGCACCTGAACACCTACATCTACTATGGCT
This sequence comes from Allium sativum, assembly GCA_030737875.1. NCBI lineage: Eukaryota > Viridiplantae > Streptophyta > Magnoliopsida > Asparagales > Amaryllidaceae > Allium > Allium sativum. The sequence continues at coordinate 421,141,367 of CM060919.1, forward strand.
GCCACTGGAGTGGGTACCCTTCTCATGAATGCCTCCATCATGGCTTTAAACATAGCTGGGTAATCCGGTATACCACCATTTCCCCTCTAGGCAAAGTCCCCTCCCTAGCAGTATGTCTTGAAGCACGTCGACTCATTCTAAATCTGCAAATTAGAATGATTAGCAACTTACAAGAAAATCTGCTACTAGAGTTCAACCGCTACTATGATATATGCTACAATATAGTATACATCCAACAGAAATCTACAAGTACATCTCTTATACTTAATTACATCTTCGAACTTTGGCAAAAATCGATAACTAGAGCTATGATACCAAATGTGACGACCGCCCACAACCCTTGCACTAAACAAGAGGATTAATGCGCTGAAAGATATGCCACGCAGCTATGGACGATCATCAAGATATGAAACACAATCGGTACCCGTTGTATGACTCACAATGCAAGGATAAAATATAATAAAACATATACAGCAGGCAGTAATAGTAAAGGATAATTGCACAGAAATTTAAACTTCCATATCATCAAGGAAATATCCATATTAGGATCACATCAGTAAATGTTTGTACAAATAGCCTCAACACTCAAGAAAACATGACAACGAAAACAAAGATACTAGATATTGGTAAAGATAATACGCCAGCCTCCTGCTAGCTTTCGCACAATAGCATTATCCTCATTAATCACCTGTCACTTGCCACCTAGTCAGCCCATCCAAAACCGGTTGAATAGACCAAGGTAATAAGAGGGAAACATAAAACCTTAAGTCAAACAACAGTCTTAGTGAGCGATAAAAGAAGGTATCTAACATCATTAACAAAGAATTTGAGAATACATAGATTAACAAACCAATTTACCAACACCATAGAAGAACCCAAACCTGCCTTCCCATATCCGACAGTGACAGCCTTTACAAAACATGTAATTGGAAACAACCACTCATCATGGAAATCAAAGAACAACCAACAGTTAAACATCCATGGTGACTAGGAGTAACCAAACAATAACAACCAGCAACTAGTTACATCTCACGTAAACCATCCTAATCGAGATCAATACCCCTCAAGCACAAGCCCCAGAGGCCTAAACCAATATCATACAAGCACCCAAGAAACATCTCCTTCGACTTCAGACAATCTACGTAAGATGATGCAAGCAAACAACCAAACAACCAAACACCCATGACTGACTCTGGCTATCACTGCTAATTCTGCTTTGAAACTATCGTTAATTGTATGATGGCCAACCTTGTCATATGTCAAGGGATAATGGTAACCCCAGTTCTAGGTCAAACTCTATACGCCGTTCAACGATACGTATGTTTGTCCAACCTTGATGACTAGGCCCTTCACGACTGCCTAGTGTACTCACCCAGCAACCTTCCGGTCATTTAGGTTCCCCTATATAACCCTGCTTTAAGTCCGCTAGAACTTACGACAATGATAATCTCTCGGCATTCACATCTCTAGTCATCCAACCTGACGACCATAGCTCAAGCAACCATTATCTATCAACTCAACACCCTTGAGTAGTCTTTACATTCGCTGCATTATGAATATCAATGAACACATCACTGTAGCAATGAACGATCCCTGTACCAACGCACAACCGACCCTGTAGTAGCGCATGACCATAATCATGGTAATAGTTCCCGAGCAACCGACCATGCAGCAAGGCACAACCAACCCTGTAGCAATGCATGACCAACCTTACAGCAATGCATGACCCATAATCACTATAGCAATGGATGACCGATCCTATAGCAATGCATGACCGACCCTGTAGCAATGCATAACCCATAATCGCTGTAGCAGTGCATAACCGACCTTGCAGCAATGCTCGACCGACCCTGTAGCAATGCATGGCCAACCCTGTAGCAATGCTTGACCGAATCTGTAGCAATGCACGATGCATAATCATTGTAGCAATGCATGACCGACCCTGTAGCAATGCACAACCGATCTTGTAGCAATACACGACCCATAACCACTGTAGCAATGCACGACCGACCCTATAGCAATGCATCACCGACCTTGGTTTAACCAAAACCTCGCCAAACAACTATATCGACGAAACCAACTCATCCAATTCAACCGAAAACATGTTATGAAATCAATAACAACATGAAAATGATAATCTCATCAATAATTATATAAACTTCACCAAAATCATGATAAACGAACATATGAACAAAACAATGGATCTAACTTGCATTAACATATGAAATTACATAGAAATTACCAGTTTTAAGTTGCTAAATCAGATCCTATAGCGATTCATATGAAAGTAGACTTACCATGATGTAGATCTAGGAGAAATATATTTAAAATAATGAAAAACAAGATCGAATACTCATATACTTGATTGAATCCGTGTGAGAGATGCATATCACTCACCAAATCTCTAAAACAACCCAAAAACACTTAGATCTAGATCCGGACAATGAAGAATTTGCTCTAAACTCTTTGTTTCGATGAACTCTCTCTTGGAATGGCATAGATCCAACTTCAAATGATGTAGATCTTCGATTCTCTAAGCTTTAATGGTGGAAAGATGAAGAATATGGAGTAACTGAGGATTACAAACTCTTCCAAAATGAGAGAATGGAGAAAGTAAACTATTATCCATGCCTCTTACCCCGTATTTATAGTCTTCCCCCAGCCCACTAATGGGCCCCTCCAAATCAGCCCATAATGGCTTTAGAAACTTGAACAACGAACTGTGAAACCTTAAAACAGTGATTCCTCCCAAACCTCTGAGCGAAATCTTTAATGTGACTATTCTAAGGAATGTGAATCATCATTTCCTTTCCAATGAGACCGATATCAACCCCTGATTTGATTCAAGTCAAATGCTATGCCCTGTACAAGACTGACATGGAAAAAATAGTCACAAACAAAATTGGTAAAAATTATGGACATGTCTCACATCCCCATGAACAACATATCAAAAATTAAGAGTGATCCAACCCTTAGGGAACAAAATAAAAATATTTTACGATCCTCCAATACATAAAATGTGGCTATTACATTCTCCCCCCTATGAATTTCGCCCCCGAAATTCCAAGCAAACACTGGGTCATACCGACGAAGAGTTTTGGATAGGTCGCCTTTATGCTCTCTTCCGTCTCCCATGTATAATCGTCGCCATCCTCACATGTCATTCACCATAAGACGAAGCGACTTACAAGGTCTTGCAACTACGGCCTCCATTTCTAGGTCTTCATAATGCTCTGGAGACACCACCACATTTGAATCATGCGCGAACTTCCGTAGAAACGACACATGGAAAACATTATACGCACTCGACATCTTCTCGGGTAACTCCAATCTATATGCGAGCTTTCCTATTCGCTCGGCTACCGAAAACGGTCTAACGAACATAAGAGCTAACTTTCTTTTATTTCTGGATTGAACCACATGCTTCAATGGAGAAATCTTCACGAAAACCATATCGTTAACGACGAATTCCAAATCTTTTCGATGCTTATCAGCATATCTCTTCTAACGATCTTGGGTTTTCTTCATTCATTGCCGAATGAACTCAATGTAATCCGGTGTCTCTCTAATCATCTCTGGCCCATGTATTAACTTATCTCCTGTTTCCAACCAACATGCTGGAGAATTATATGGTCTACCATACAATGCCTCGTATACTGCCATCCCAATACTCGATTGGTAGCTATTATTATATGCAAACTCAACTAGATGTAGATGATCTTCCGACGATCCTCTAAAGTCTAATACACAAGCTCTTAGGAGATCTTCCAGAACTTGGTTAACCCTCTCGGTCTGACCATCAGTTTGGGGATGATATGTCGTACTCAAACACAACTCGGTTCCCAAAATATCTTGCAAACTCTTCCAAAATCCACTCGTGAATAATGGATCTCGATCACTCACTATACTCTTTGGGATACCATGGAATCAAACTATCCATTTTGTATAAAGCTTAGCCAACATCGATGTTGTCCTAGTTGATTTGACAGGAATGAACCTTGCACTTTTGGTCAAGCAATCCACGATGACCCAAATTCCTTTGTTTTCTGTCCTGGTTCTAGGTAGTCCATCGATAAAACCCATCGATATCTGCTCCCACTTCCATGTAGGAACCTCCAATGGCTGAAGCAGCCCACTCGGCTTCTTCTGTTCAGCTTTCACCAACTGACAGTTCATGCACTTGTAAATGAACTTTCCAACATCTCTTTTCATCCCTTCCTAGTAGTAAACACTCTTCATATCCTGATACATCTTATTACCACCGGGATGAATTGTCAACTTCGAGTGATGACATTCTCTCAAAACCTCATCTCTCAATCCATCAATATCAGGAAAAACCAATCGTCCTTGCTTTTGAAGCCAACCTTCTCGATTGAGCTCGAACTCTTTATTCTCTAGTTCCAGCTTCTGGATAAACTCGACAAGCTATCTCACTTTTGGCTTTCGCTAATCCTCTCGATGAGATTAGGTCTTATCGATAAGCTTGCCAACATTTCAAGTTCCGACTCACACCTTGGCCTGAAATCAAAACCTGCCAAAAACTCGAGGCTCTTGCATTCCGAAAACATTTCTCCTAATCCTGCATGTCTTCGACTTAACGCATCTGCAATTGCGTTACCTTTACCAGGAGTATAGGCTATACCAAAGTCATACGATGTCAGAAACTCTAACCATCGTTGTTGTCGAAGATTCAAATCCTTTTAGGAGAAAAGATACTTCAAATATTTTGATCTATATCATCTTTCTCGATAGAGTCATTCGATGAGATAACAACCTCATGCATACACCTAGTATAATGAGCAGATGAATATGCTTTTTCGAAGGTAACATCGTAAATTTAAAAAAAGATGTTCATTAGAATATGACTTGTGATCCGTAAACAACTCGAATCGAACACCCAATAGGTAATGTCTCCACATCTTCAGAGCAAACATGATCGCTGCCAACTCCAAATCATGGATTGGGTAATTCCTTTCATGTTGCTTTAGTTGTCGACTCCCGCAAGAAACAACTTTATCTTTCTACATCAACACTGCTCCAAGTCCAGTACTGCATGAATCGGTGTACACATCTATCTCTTCGTTCCCATTTGGAATGGTCAAAACAGGAGCACTTGTCAGTCTCTCCTTCAGGATTCCAAAAGCTTGCTCACACTTTGCATCCCATGTGAACACTTCGTAATTCTTCGTAAATCCTATCAACGGTGTAGCTATCTTTGAGAAATCCTTGATAAACCATCGGTAATAACCAGCCAACCCAAGGAAACTTCTCACATCTTTCACATTATTAGGTCTATCCCAGTCCTGAATTGCTGCCACTTTAGCGGGGTCAACCGCTATCCCATTTCCAGAAACAACATGGCCTTAGAATCTCACTTCGCTCTTCCAGAAGTGACACTTCGAAAACTTAGCTCTCAGCTGACGCTTTCACAAGATTTCCAACACAACTCTCAAGTGCATCTTATGTTCTTCCTCATTCTAAGAGTAAACCAGAATATCATCCACGAAGACAAGCACGAACTTGTTCAACTGATCTCTAAAAACTTTATTCATAAGATCCACAAAGTACGCTGGTGCGTTAGTCAACCCGATTGGCAATACCTACCATTCGAAGAAACCGAATGGTGTCCTAAAAGCAATCTTTGGCACGCTATCCTTTGGTACCCTCAACTGGTGGAATCCCGTTGCCAAATCCATCTGAGAAAATACTTTGGCTTCATGAAGCTGATCAAACAAGTCATCACTCCTCGGAAACGGGTACTTATTCTTCTTGGTCACCTTGTTCAGCTCACGATAGTCCGCACACAATCTCAATGAGCTATCAGCCTTGCTAGCAAACACAACTAGTGCACCCCATTCAGATACACTTCTTCGAATGAATCCTTTTCCCAAAAGATCACAAACTTGCGCCTCTAATTCTCGCTGTTTCATTGGTGCTATCAACCTAAGGGGCATAACGATTGGTCTAACACCCTCGACCAAATCGATCCTAAACTCGATCTCACGATGCGGTGGAAAACCTTTGACTTCCTCAAAGACATCCTTATAATCATTAACGATCAGCACAGAAGACAAGTCTTCCTATGGAATCACAAGTGAATATAAATAGCTCACGAAGACACCATCTTCGAGATTACACCGAATCAACACCTTTTTCCCTTCCACATTCCCGACTCTCACCTCTTGCTTCTCACAATTCACTCTTGTCACATACCTCTTGAGCTGATACATGCCCAATTTGATCCCAAACCCAGCGAAGTTCAAAACAAACCAATCACACACAAAGGAACAACCATGACTCGACAACACTAGACCACGACACAACATGCACAAACTGGATGAATCCCCAACTGGATTAGTCAAGATCAATGGTCTATCACAAATCTCGGGTTCCAGACCCAGCGGCACATAACTTCATTACAAATGAACGAATGTGATGCTCCAGTATCAAACAACACACGAACAGAAATACCTCGAACAGAAAGATTACCTTGAACGATGATACCCTCTCCCTTCTCCTTTATAGTAGGAGCTTTTGAAGAAGATAGCACGACTTCCAAAACACATGCCTTCACAACCTGCTTTCCCTTAGCTGATTCTGGACAATCCTTCTTCTCATGCTTTTCACACTTGAAGTACTTCTTCTCAGCTTTAGGATTCTTGCACTCATTAGCAAAATGACCTTTCAGTTGGCAGTTAAAGCAAACCACCTCACTCTTTGAATACTTCTGACCATCCTTTCCTTTCTGGTGTTGTCGCTTACTCTTCTTATTATTACCACCTTGTTGTGGTTTTTGAACTTCCTTGGTTGCAGCGACAACATATGCTTCCTTAGGAAACAAGCTTTCACGGCGAACAACTTTTTCCACAATCTACTCAAATGGATCGTCAACATGATCCACCAACGGCCTTCCAATATAGGTATTGATCCCCATAACGAACTTTTCGTTCTTCTGATAAGGAGAATTAACGTACAAACGAGCATATTTTAACAAGGTCTCAAAGTTAGGAACATAATCTAGCACTGGCCTATCACTCTGTTTCAGCTCCACAAATTTCTTAAACAAAACGAACTTTTGAGCAGTTGAGATAAATTTCATCTCAAACTTAACTTGTAACTGTTCCTAAGTTATTTCTTCCTCTGGAGTTTCAAAAGTAACAGAATTCCACCATTTCATGGCCCTGCATTGTAATTGCCTTGACGCAACCTTTCTCTTAGTTGCATCTTATATACCCAAGTCCCCAAAGATATGAATACAAGCATCTAACCACCTTTGAACCTCTTCAGTTGGATCAATCCCTTTGAATGACTTCCTGTAATACCCCCCACGTCCGTTAGTGTCACTCTATAACGGAATGCGTTATGTGTCATGAAGCGTTGTAGGTAAATAGAACAAATTCTCATAAGATAGATATATAAAATAGCAGCGGAAATTTAAAACTTTATTTTCAACAGAAACCATCGTGGTCTAAATATCCAGTTACAACATCAAACTAAAATAATGGAATAAAATACATCAAATAAAAGCATCAGTCTTGCACTAAAAACCATCAGAGTATAGAAGTAAAAAAGCCATAGTCCCCATAAGTAGCCATAAACAAGTAGACAAGAAGTCAAAGCGATACATCTAAGCAGCTCCAAGCAGAAACAGATGAGAGAATCCTAATCAAGCCTAAGCGTACCCACCCTGAGAACCTAGGGAGAAGGAAGAGAGAGAAAAGGAAACAAAATGGGTCAAACATAAAGTCTAGCGAGTCTAGCTACTTTTAGCATATAAATACGTAAAAGCATTGTGATAGGCATACAAACTGGATGAGAGATCACAGTATCATATAACAGGTATGAACAAGATAAGCAAAATAAACTGAACAGATTACACTTCTCAAATACTTTTCTCTGCACCAATATTAGTATAACAGATATGATCCCTACAGAAACATAATGGTAGACTTAGGTGTACTTCTAGTAACAGGTTTTACCCCCAAACAGTAATAACAGGTAACCAAACTGAAATAACGTGTAACACCCCACATCCGTTATGGTCATCACAAAGGGAATGCCTTAACTTCAATGGAGCATTATGGGTACTGGAACAGAAATATTACAAGACAGACATATATAAAACAGCGGAAGGTAAAGTAGAAGTACTTCAAATCATTTATTAAATATAATTGTTTACAAATAAAAGCCCATAAACTTCCAATGCCCAATTACATAGCTAAAAGATCTGTCTTGCTAAAAAAAAAGAAGCATAAAAATAAATTGTAGTATTCCCCAATAAAGAAAAGTAAGCCATAGCCAAGAGAAATCCAAGCAGTACATGAAAGAGCCTTGGCGCTTGGTAAGATCCGAACTAAGCTGTATTCCCACCCTACGAACCGGGGGGAGGGGGGGACGGAAGAAAAAGAGGCGAAACAAAATGGGTCAGTCATAAAGATTGAGTAAGTCCTAGTGACTTTCAGCATAAAAACATGTAAAGATAACATGGCATGAATAAACTGAAAGTAAACATAAGCATGATGACAAGATAAGCTACATGCACAATAAGAATAACATCATAGGATTTCTGTCATGTATAACATTGCAAGGTTCCCATCCAAGATGAACTAAGTATAGTTTCGCAAGATTTATGTCAAGCATCGCAAGATTTCTCTGCTTAACCATTAAAATGATATCTATTTGCTCTGCACCACCTAACTAGTGTCCCAACTAGTAATCTATATAAAATGATAAAATCATAATGTGATCCCAATCCCCGAAATTAAGGTTGCTTTCACGTGTACATCTATTATTTATTACCTAGATCTAATCTAGGGTTTTCTATCGAGCGCTTCCTAGATTCAACCAGGATTTATTCCACTTAGGTCCAACCTAGGGATTATGCTACCTATTGAACGCTTCTCGGATTTAGGGTTTATGCAACCTAGGTCCAACCTAGGGATTATGCTACTTACGTGTATCATACGACCCCCAATGATTGTAGATACCTATGCTGGTCCCACCATGGGGTGTATCCAGTCCCATGGTGGTGGCCTGACACAATTCTAGAATGCATAAGGTATACTACTGGTGCCCTCCAGTGCCCTGTTTGTGTAAAGACCCGCAACTTCCCCGTAAAGGAAAGCGTCGGATAGTTCGAGAACAAACCACAGCAGAACGCATATAAAAGAACATTTCATTATATATTACAACAATGCATCAGATTACAAGAATATACAGAGTATAAACGAATATTACACAGAAATATCAGAGATTTTAAATTACATTTAAAAACATAGCAGCGGAAAATAATACAATACACAACTAGAAGGAGATATACGGATACAAAGCTTTCCGGATATCGTTCCAGCTGTAAACCAGGATCCTGTGAATATAAATCTGCAAAACCAAAACTACTAGCTGCCCGTGTCAAAATAAGGGCACCCAGAGTTTAGGTTAAAACAATAAACTCCAGGTCAGTCATGGGACTGGTGTGAGAACTAAAACAGTTATTAATCTTTATTTTCAAAGTTAGGTAAATCAAGGGACCACGCCGTATAACACGGAACGGGTTTCCTCCCAAGAATACCAGTGCATAAAACAAACAGCGCAATGCTAAATAAAGAAAATGAAGCTGTTATAAGACCCAGGTCCCATCACACAATGTAACGCAGTCGAGGATAGGGTTTTTACCTTATAACAGCCAAAGAATGCTTGATACGTTTAAAACAAATCATTTGATACCATAATAAGTGCATAGTGTATAAAACACTTCAAATCATAAGTATCAATCATAGGCGGCATGGGTACCATATATCATGTCGCCATATATAGGTTTACAAATAAAACCGCAAATGTCACGTATTTGGAAATTGGATTTCCATCTATGAACCGAGGCTAGGGGCAAGATCCTCAACCGATTCGAGACTGTCTAGTCCGAGCCTCAGGCAAGTACTCTGTCAAGCCTTTGGATCGTCAGGGCCGGTCCACCGATGTGGATTAAAATGCCTGAACACTACGTTTCCCCACCCTATGGGGTGTAAGTCTGGTCCGTCAGCCGACCAGAATGCATCGGCCGAAACCGATATAACCGAGGCGCCTCGCAACAGCAACAACCACATAAGTCAAACTCGTCAGGGCGTGTAAAACCACTGACGCCACTTCTAACTAGAAAGAAACGCAAGTCCTCCCTGATGTCCTCTCCCGTTTTTGGTTCATACCGGGTGTGAAACCCGCGAGGTAAACGTTACACAAAGCTACGCCACAAAGGCCGTGCTTTGATCATCACCACAAGACTTTGCTTTTCAACAGAAGCCTTGATCATTTGCATCTTAGCATGCCACACAGGCAAACCACTCTATGCAACCGATATCAGTCACACAGAATGAAATCCAATGTCAGACACACAGTCCATTTACAAGTCCGTTCTGGGTCTGAACGAAACCGGAGGCACCTAGTACCCCGCATATCCATCGATCTCCAAGTACGTCTGGACGATCACTAACTGTTTCCATCTTCTTGGGTGTACAGCCCAATCAAGATCATCAGTTATCACCCAAACGACGTGAAGACTTCCGGTCTTCGACCATCGTCTTCATCTTCGACTTATCGTCGTATCAGTTATTCAGAATGGGATAAACCCGGTCTTTCCGAATAACTCGCGTATATATTATAAAAGTGTTACACAAACACAACATACGCCTCATTCCAACTCATTAGTCATTAACCGTAAATTAATCAAGAGAATAATTCCCCAAATATTAACCCCGAAGGCCGAAACCAACATCAGATCAATATCCAGAAAACCATTCTACTTAGCTAACCGACAGTTAATTTCTAAATTTCACGTTCAAATCTAATTAAAGATTTAACTATCGCCTGGAGCAAAACTGGTGATACTCCATTCTCGATCTTTTCAATCTAATTAAAGATTCATTAAAACTCCACTTAGTTTTAATCTGTGACTGGGTTAAAGAATCAGTGTCATTTAAAACACGGTTCACGATAAACCCAAAGTCACATCCCATTAATTATCGGGTTAAAGAACAAGTGTTATTTAAAACACTGTTCACGATAAACCCAAAAATCAATATCCATTCAATTCCAATTAAATATTATTTAATTGGTACACTTCATTAAATCTAAATCAAAAGATTTAATCTTTTCTCAGCTGGGTTCAAGAACAGTGTTAGTGAAGACACCATTCACGACAAACCCAAATCACATTCATTAATTATCGGGTTAAAGAACAAGTGTTATTTAAAACACTGTTCACGATAAACCCAAAAATCAATATCCATTCAATTTCCAATTAAATATTATTTAATTGGTACACTTCATTAAATCTAAATCAAAAGATTTAATCTTTTCTCGGCTGGGTTCAAGAACAGTGTTAGTGAAGACACCATTCACGACAAACCCAAATCACATTCATTAATTATCGGGTTAAAGAACAAGTGTTATTTAAAACACTGTTCACGATAAACCCAAAAATCAATATCCATTCAATTCCAATTAAATATTATTTAATTGGTACACTTCATTAAATCTAAATCAAAAGATTTAATCTTTTCTCAGCTGGGTTCAAGAACAGTGTTAGTGAAGACACCATTCACGACAAACCCAAATCACATTCATTAATTATCGGGTTAAAGAACAAGTGTTATTTAAAACACTGTTCACGATAAACCCAAAAATCAATATCCATTCAATTCCAATTAAATATTATTTAATTGGTACACTTCATTAAATCTAAATCAAAAGATTTAATCTTTTCTCAGCCGGGTTCAAAAACAGTGTTAGTGAAGACACCATTCACGACAAACCCAAATCACATTCGATATTCAATACAAGGCTCTGAATAGAAAATATATCGGCTTATATTCAATATCGAATTCTACGACTAACAAATGTCGTATTGGAAATAACGATATAAATATATATCTTTCAAATTTCCATAACAACACTTGTATAATCACGAATTCCAACATCGAAATATTCCGAAGACAATTTCGATTCAAATCCACTCCAATGCAATCATTGGAAATTTTGGTTATTTTCAAAACCATTTCAAATTCAATTTATTTATTTAAAAATAAATAGAATTATAATTCTAGTTCAAAACTAGTTCATTTCGATAAAAATCTATTTTTATCTTTTCAAATATGGAGTTTTTCACCCCAATTCTTTCTAAATCATTCCTTATGATTTTACACAAATTATTGTTATTTTTAATAATTTTATCAAGGCCCGTACAGTCGATTTCCATCAATGGCCATCGAACTGCACTTACAGCGACCTTTTTCGAATTTGATTTGGACGTATCTCCAAATCCAACCGTTAGATTTCAAATTTCTAACATTCATTAGAAAGCTCTTTTCGATACGAACCCAACGGTTCCGGTTTTAGGAGAATCCGACGGTCGGATCTCCCGTAATGCCCGTTTGAAATAAATGGTCGAAATTCGCGAACTGCCGCGGCGCGGCGCGTTCTATTCAGGCCATTATATTATATATATAATATATATAATATATATTTCGTCGATTCCTATTTAAAACGAATTATATAAATAGTTTTAAAATTTGGTTCAAAATCTATTTCAACTTCCATTTCAATTCAAAGCAAAATTGAATTCTTCTTTATAAATTCGTTTTAAAATTCATTTCTATTCAATCCAAATTTCAATTCAATTTGAATTCATATTCAATTCAATTCACTTCGAAATCGTTTTCAATTCAATTCATTTCGAAATCGTTTTCAATTCAATTCATTATCGATAAAATCGATATAAATATCGTTCACGTCAAAATGGCGTCAATCTAATCAACACGGCTTCATAAAGTTCTATTTTCAAATATTCTATTTCAAATATTTCTTTTTCAAATATTTCTATTTTAAAACTGGAATGAGGCCCAATCAATTACCATATAAAGTTAATTATATGGATTTTCATACAACACATGTATAATAGCCTTGAAAAATAATCAACCATCAACCAAGGTGCACTACACTGTATAAGCATCAAATATAGATATCTAATGCTTATAACAGCCTGTCAATCAATCGATTGACATATTTAATCAATCAGGATGAGTGAACTTCAAATTTCATCCTAACACCCGTGTGGGGTTTCAAACAATCAAACACATATTTTATTTGTGCAGTTAGGCGATGTGTAAAATTTATCGACCCAATCAACGCCATTCAAATAGGTGTACATAAACAAACCGTCTGGTTTGTAAATGAATATTTATTTATTCACATTCACGTTAAAATTTATATTTTTAACGATAAAACATTTTATTTCAACCTATGAATTTCTATTCAATTCATTTACACAATAAAATGATATTTTTATTTTCTAACACATTTTAGAAAATTTCGGCGGCATAACGGCACGATACTAGAAACGGGACGAGGCCTAGCCTAATCCCCGGTCTAGTGAAGGCCCACGCCATTCACACATCAATCAAATTCACTTTCTTTATGCAAACCACAAAATTTGGAGTAAGGGTCTAACCTAGCCTTACTCCTTCGCCTTATAACGGCGCACGTCTAATCCTAACCAATTCATCGATTCGATTTTTCATACCACAAATCACATTCAAACCAATATCGCAATCAATCACCAATCAATCAAACAAACAAGTCCATGGTCTGTGGACGATTGTGTCGGGTGCTACTAAGCACCGTCTGCATCCTAGTATATATATATAACTAGAAAATAAATTTGAAAGGTGAGAAATTCTCACATATAGCTATCCTAGCTCCACGGCTCTTCTTTTGCAGAAGTCTTCGTCGTTTCGCCTTTTTGTCACCTTCGTTGCTGCTTTCACTACATACGTAAAAATCACATTTTTACTTCGCTATTCAATATATATAAAAATCGAATTTTTACTATGTTATTCAATATATAAAAATCACATTTTATTTCGAAGTTCAATATACCAAAAATTCTATTTTTCTATCGAAGTTCAATATATAAAAATCATATTTTTATTTCGATGTTCAATATATAAAAATCGAATTTTTATTTCAAAGTTAAAACCTTTTTCTTATATTAAAGTTAAAACCTTTTTCTTATATTAAAGTTAAAACCTTTTTCTTATATTAAAGTTAAAACCTTTTTCTTATATTAAAGTTAAAACCTTTTTCTTATATTAAAGTTAAAACCTTTTTCTTATATTAAAGTTAAGATAAAATCAGTTTTTAACATTATTAAAAAAAATCAGATCAGTTTTATACCTTAAAAACGAAATCAGTTTTTATTTTAAAAATCGAAATCAGTTTTATACTTTAAAAAACGAAATCAGTTTTTATTTTAAAAATCTTTCTTTCTTGATTTAAATAAACTAAATAAACTAATTATTTTAACTAAATTACTAACTGAAATAAATGTAAAACTTACAGTGTTTTTTTTTTTTATAAGAGGGAGGGGCAGTAGCAATCGGCGGCGGCTCTGGGGGTTCACGGGGCTTCGAATTGGGGTAGCAGCGGGTTTGGGGTTCGGGGTGGAAGGAGAACGAAGGGGAGACGGCGGCGACGAGGATGGGCACGAGGGCGAAGGGGAGCTGTCTAGGGTTTTGGGTGCGCGCAGGGAAGGGGGGGGGAAGAAGAGGAGGCTAGGGCGACGGAGCATCTGGGGGCGACGTGGGCGGCGGTGGTCCGATGGGTGGAGGAGGATCGACGATGAGTTTTCGTCGTTGTTTTTTTTTTTTTTTTTATTCTTCTATCTGATTCGAAATGAATGGACGGGGGGGGGGGGGGGGGCAGAGTGTTTTAAGGAGGGAGAAGATATTTTTTTTTATTTAATTATTAATTTATATTCTCATACAGTACTTTTTCTGACGACTTCAGAATCGAACCCACCACCTGTCGTCCATAGCATTTTACCCCCATTCCGAACACAATGGGATATGTATCGCAAGCTGATTCGATCGTCTCGATAAGTTTCCGTTAAATTTACATTTAAATCACTATATTGAATTTTAAACGTACATTTCAAATTACCGGGGTCACATACTAACTCTAAAAATTCCAGAAAAATATTTTCTAGCTTCGTATTGACGATACGATCCTAACAAAACTAGTTTCGTCGAATTCTGAGATCGTTTGAAAAATGGCCAATTTCCAGTCGATTAAAATCAACTGAAACTGGTCAAACGCGTTTTCCTTTGCCACGCTCACATATTGATTCGAAAAATTATGAAATTTGGAATCTAGCAATAACTTAACATCACGGACCCAACAAAACTGATTTCGTCGAATTCTGAGGTCGTTTGAAAAATGGCCAATTTCCAGTCGATTAAAATCAACTGAAACTGGTCAAACGCGTTTTCCTTTGCCACGCTCACATATTGATTCGAAAAATTATGAAATTTGGAATCTAGCAATAACTTAACATCACGGACCCAACAAAACTGATTTCGTCGAATTCTGAGGTCGTTTGCAAAATTGCTATTTTTAAGGGCCTTATATATATAAAAATATATATAAATTCCACAGCGACTATTTCTAATTTTAAACTGGACATATCTTATCATTTCTAAAATGAAATCTCAGTTTGTTAACTTCGTTACAAAGATATAGTTATACAGATTCAAATATTTCTTGTTTCGTTCAATTCTGACTTATATTGAATTCTGTATATTCATTTGAAATTAGAAATCGAATTTTCGAACTACCGCGCCATTTTCAATTCTATTTATAATTATATATAAAATTATATATATTCTAACGACGACGTATATAATATATACGTCGAATTATATTCAAAATAAATTTCTCGTCGATATTATTTAAAATAATCTATTTTAAATATTCAAAATTCGATAGAATTGCCGAAATAAAAAATTTAAACTGGCCCAGATTTTCCGGGTTGTTACAATCTCCCCCACTTAAAACTTTTCGTCCCCGAAAAGGAACAAAGTCGAAAGCGGTTTGATTATTCAACTCTACGCTCGATCCGGCTTCTATTCTCCAACTCTTTAGTTTCTGAGAATTTCCAAAATTTCAAAAATTTGGCTAACACCCTAAATTTTCGAAAAATTTCGCCATAACCTCCCCTGCACCGGGAGCATCGGGGAATTTCAAATAGCTTCCCCGGTCCTTCAGATCTCTAAAAGAAAAAGAAAAAGCCAAGCGGCTAGCCAATAGGCTCACAAAATCATCATCACCCAAACAAAACAGGAAATTATGTAGTAAACATGTACCTATTTGTCGGGCAAACAAATTTTATTCTCTGGCTCTAGCCTCCTTGCTATGACCTGTTCAAAGATATATATGTATATGCAAGCAAATGCGACCAATTTTCAGTACAGTTCAATATTTGATTCAATTAGGCTAATTGGTTAAAAATTAGCAAACAAATAAACAAACAACACAATCATCAATCAATTAGTGATTATCATTTGAAATTCATAACTTTGATATATAGTCAAAAATCACATTTTTGAGGCCAAATCACAACAAATAAGCCCTATCTAGTTTTGGTTCTCACACCAATCTGATGGAAATATATAGATAACTCACTCTCGACACTTGAACTCAATCACTGATGACGATGCCTCATCATCAGAATCGCCTCCAGCAACTAGAATGATTCTATATCTATCAAGTATATTAAAGCTTCGAATACACGTTTGCAAGACATATACCCAAAACCTTGTATACTCGATTGCCCACAATTCAATTTAAAATAACTATTCAAATACGAATATTTAAAATTTGAATTTACAAAACAAAATTTGTTTTCACTTTAAAAATATACTCTTCACACTCGTTCTAGGATACTACTAATCCTATCTCTAACGAGTCATTCCCATTGGATATTGCTAATCCAATATCTGATGAATTCTTTCGTATGGTTCTAATGTGTCTTGTTCTCTAAGCTTTGTAAACCAAAGCTCTGATACCACGTGTAAAGACCCGCAACTTCCCCGTAAAGGAAAGCGTCGGATAGTTCGAGAACAAACCACAGCAGAACGCATATAAAAGAACATTTCATTATATATTACAACAATGCATCAGATTACAAGAATATACAGAGTATAAACGAATATTACACAGAAATATCAGAGATTTTAAATTACATTTAAAAACATAGCAGCGGAAAATAATACAATACACAACTAGAAGGAGATATACGGATACAAAGCTTTCCGGATATCGTTCCAGCTGTAAACCAGGATCCTGTGAATATAAATCTGCAAAACCAAAACTACTAGCTGCCCGTGTCAAAATAAGGGCACCCAGAGTTTAGGTTAAAACAATAAACTCCAGGTCAGTCATGGGACTGGTGTGAGAACTAAAACAGTTATTAATCTTTATTTTCAAAGTTAGGTAAATCAAGGGACCACGCCGTATAACACGGAACGGGTTTCCTCCCCAGAATACCAGTGCATAAAACAAACAGCGCAATGCTAAATAAAGAAAATGAAGCTGTTATAAGACCCAGGTCCCATCACACAATGTAACGCAGTCGAGGATAGGGTTTTTACCTTATAACAGCCAAAGAATGCTTGATACGTTTAAAACAAATCATTTGATACCATAATAAGTGCATAGTGTATAAAACACTTCAAATCATAAGTATCAATCATAGGCGGCATGGGTACCATATATCATGTCGCCATATATAGGTTTACAAATAAAACCGCAAATGTCACGTATTTGGAAATTGGATTTCCATCTATGAACCGAGGCTAGGGGCAAGATCCTCAACCGATTCGAGACTGTCTAGTCCGAGCCTCAGGCAAGTACTCTGTCAAGCCTTTGGATCGTCAGGGCCGGTCCACCGATGTGGATTAAAATGCCTGAACACTACGTTTCCCCACCCTATGGGGTGTAAGTCTGGTCCGTCAGCCGACCAGAATGCATCGGCCGAAACCGATATAACCGAGGCGCCTCGCAACAGCAACAACCACATAAGTCAAACTCGTCAGGGCGTGTAAAACCACTGACGCCACTTCTAACTAGAAAGAAACGCAAGTCCTCCCTGATGTCCTCTCCCGTTTTTGGTTCATACCGGGTGTGAAACCCGCGAGGTAAACGTTACACAAAGCTACGCCACAAAGGCCGTGCTTTGATCATCACCACAAGACTTTGCTTTTCAACAGAAGCCTTGATCATTTGCATCTTAGCATGCCACACAGGCAAACCACTCTATGCAACCGATATCAGTCACACAGAATGAAATCCAATGTCAGACACACAGTCCATTTACAAGTCCGTTCTGGGTCTGAACGAAACCGGAGGCACCTAGTACCCCGCATATCCATCGATCTCCAAGTACGTCTGGACGATCACTAACTGTTTCCATCTTCTTGGGTGTACAGCCCAATCAAGATCATCAGTTATCACCCAAACGACGTGAAGACTTCCGGTCTTCGACCATCGTCTTCATCTTCGACTTATCGTCTTATCAGTTATTCAGAATGGGATAAACCCGGTCTTTCCGAATAACTCGCGTATATATTATAAAAGTGTTACACAAACACAACATACGCCTCATTCCAACTCATTAGTCATTAACCGTAAATTAATCAAGAGAATAATTCCCCAAATATTAACCCCGAAGGCCGAAACCAACATCAGATCAATATCCAGAAAACCATTCTACTTAGCTAACCGACAGTTAATTTCTAAATTTCACGTTCAAATCTAATTAAAGATTTAACTATCGCCTGGAGCAAAACTGGTGATACTCCATTCTCGATTTTTTCAATCTAATTAAAGATTCATTAAAACTCCACTTAGTTTTAATCTGTGACTGGGTTAAAGAATCAGTGTCATTTAAAACACGGTTCACGATAAACCCAAAGTCACATCCCATTAATTATCGGGTTAAAGAACAAGTGTTATTTAAAACACTGTTCACGATAAACCCAAAAATCAATATCCATTCAATTCCAATTAAATATTATTTAATTGGTACACTTCATTAAATCTAAATCAAAAGATTTAATCTTTTCTCAGCTGGGTTCAAGAACAGTGTTAGTGAAGACACCATTCACGACAAACCCAAATCACATTCATTAATTATCGGGTTAAAGAACAAGTGTTATTTAAAACACTGTTCACGATAAACCCAAAAATCAATATCCATTCAATTTCCAATTAAATATTATTTAATTGGTACACTTCATTAAATCTAAATCAAAAGATTTAATCTTTTCTCGGCTGGGTTCAAGAACAGTGTTAGTGAAGACACCATTCACGACAAACCCAAATCACATTCATTAATTATCGGGTTAAAGAACAAGTGTTATTTAAAACACTGTTCACGATAAACCCAAAAATCAATATCCATTCAATTCCAATTAAATATTATTTAATTGGTACACTTCATTAAATCTAAATCAAAAGATTTAATCTTTTCTCAGCTGGGTTCAAGAACAGTGTTAGTGAAGACACCATTCACGACAAACCCAAATCACATTCATTAATTATCGGGTTAAAGAACAAGTGTTATTTAAAACACTGTTCACGATAAACCCAAAAATCAATATCCATTCAATTCCAATTAAATATTATTTAATTGGTACACTTCATTAAATCTAAATCAAAAGATTTAATCTTTTCTCAGCCGGGTTCAAAAACAGTGTTAGTGAAGACACCATTCACGACAAACCCAAATCACATTCGATATTCAATACAAGGCTCTGAATAGAAAATATATCGGCTTATATTCAATATCGAATTCTACGACTAACAAATGTCGTATTGGAAATAACGATATAAATATATATCTTTCAAATTTCCATAACAACACTTGTATAATCACGAATTCCAACATCGAAATATTCCGAAGACAATTTCGATTCAAATCCACTCCAATGCAATCATTGGAAATTTTGGTTATTTTCAAAACCATTTCAAATTCAATTTATTTATTTAAAAATAAATAGAATTATAATTCTAGTTCAAAACTAGTTCATTTCGATAAAAATCTATTTTTATCTTTTCAAATATGGAGTTTTTCACCCCAATTCTTTCTAAATCATTCCTTATGATTTTACACAAATTATTGTTATTTTTAATAATTTTATCAAGGCCCGTACAGTCGATTTCCATCAATGGCCATCGAACTGCACTTACAGCGACCTTTTTCGAATTTGATTTGGACGTATCTCCAAATCCAACCGTTAGATTTCAAATTTCTAACATTCATTAGAAAGCTCTTTTCGATACGAACCCAACGGTTCCGGTTTTAGGAGAATCCGACGGTCGGATCTCCCGTAATGCCCGTTTGAAATAAATGGTCGAAATTCGCGAACTGCCGCGGCGCGGCGCGTTCTATTCAGGCCATTATATTATATATATAATATATATAATATATATTTCGTCGATTCCTATTTAAAACGAATTATATAAATAGTTTTAAAATTTGGTTCAAAATCTATTTCAACTTCCATTTCAATTCAAAGCAAAATTGAATTCTTCTTTATAAATTCGTTTTAAAATTCATTTCTATTCAATCCAAATTTCAATTCAATTTGAATTCATATTCAATTCAATTCACTTCGAAATCGTTTTCAATTCAATTCATTTCGAAATCGTTTTCAATTCAATTCATTATCGATAAAATCGATATAAATATCGTTCACGTCAAAATGGCGTCAATCTAATCAACACGGCTTCATAAAGTTCTATTTTCAAATATTCTATTTCAAATATTTCTTTTTCAAATATTTCTATTTTAAAACTGGAATGAGGCCCAATCAATTACCATATAAAGTTAATTATATGGATTTTCATACAACACATGTATAATAGCCTTGAAAAATAATCAACCATCAACCAAGGTGCACTACACTGTATAAGCATCAAATATAGATATCTAATGCTTATAACAGCCTGTCAATCAATCGATTGACATATTTAATCAATCAGGATGAGTGAACTTCAAATTTCATCCTAACACCCGTGTGGGGTTTCAAACAATCAAACACATATTTTATTTGTGCAGTTAGGCGATGTGTAAAATTTATCGACCCAATCAACGCCATTCAAATAGGTGTACATAAACAAACCGTCTGGTTTGTAAATGAATATTTATTTATTCACATTCACGTTAAAATTTATATTTTTAACGATAAAACATTTTATTTCAACCTATGAATTTCTATTCAATTCATTTACACAATAAAATGATATTTTTATTTTCTAACACATTTTAGAAAATTTCGGCGGCATAACGGCACGATACTAGAAACGGGACGAGGCCTAGCCTAATCCCCGGTCTAGTGAAGGCCCACGCCATTCACACATCAATCAAATTCACTTTCTTTATGCAAACCACAAAATTTGGAGTAAGGGTCTAACCTAGCCTTACTCCTTCGCCTTATAACGGCGCACGTCTAATCCTAACCAATTCATCGATTCGATTTTTCATACCACAAATCACATTCAAACCAATATCGCAATCAATCACCAATCAATCAAACAAACAAGTCCATGGTCTGTGGACGATTGTGTCGGGTGCTACTAAGCACCGTCTGCATCCTAGTATATATATATAACTAGAAAATAAATTTGAAAGGTGAGAAATTCTCACATATAGCTATCCTAGCTCCACGGCTCTTCTTTTGCAGAAGTCTTCGTCGTTTCGCCTTTTTGTCACCTTCGTTGCTGCTTTCACTACATACGTAAAAATCACATTTTTACTTCGCTATTCAATATATATAAAAATCGAATTTTTACTATGTTATTCAATATATAAAAATCACATTTTATTTCGAAGTTCAATATACCAAAAATTCTATTTTTCTATCGAAGTTCAATATATAAAAATCATATTTTTATTTCGATGTTCAATATATAAAAATCGAATTTTTATTTCAAAGTTAAAACCTTTTTCTTATATTAAAGTTAAAACCTTTTTCTTATATTAAAGTTAAAACCTTTTTCTTATATTAAAGTTAAAACCTTTTTCTTATATTAAAGTTAAAACCTTTTTCTTATATTAAAGTTAAAACCTTTTTCTTATATTAAAGTTAAAACCTTTTTCTTATATTAAAGTTAAAACCTTTTTCTTATATTAAAGTTAAGATAAAATCAGTTTTTAACATTATTAAAAAAAATCAGATCAGTTTTATACCTTAAAAACGAAATCAGTTTTTATTTTAAAAATCGAAATCAGTTTTATACTTTAAAAAACGAAATCAGTTTTTATTTTAAAAATCTTTCTTTCTTGATTTAAATAAACTAAATAAACTAATTATTTTAACTAAATTACTAACTGAAATAAATGTAAAACTTACAGTGTTTTTTTTTTTTATAAGAGGGAGGGGGCAGTAGCAATGGGCGGCGGCTCTGGGGGTTCACGGGGCTTCGAATTGGGGTAGCAGCGGGTTTGGGGTTCGGGGTGGAAGGAGAACGAAGGGGAGACGGCGGCGACGAGGATGGGCACGAGGGCGAAGGGGAGCTGTCTAGGGTTTTGGGTGCGCGCAGGGAAGGGGGGGGGGAAGAAGAGGAGGCTAGGGCGACGGAGCATCTGGGGGCGACGTGGGCGGCGGTGGTCCGATGGGTGGAGGAGGATCGACGATGAGTTTTCGTCGTTGTTTTTTTTTTTTTTTTTTTATTCTTCTATCTGATTCGAAATGAATGGACGGGGGGGGGGGGGGGGGCAGAGTGTTTTAAGGAGGGAGAAGATATTTTTTTTTTATTTAATTATTAATTTATATTCTCATACAGTACTTTTTCTGACGACTTCAGAATCGAACCCACCACCTGTCGTCCATAGCATTTTACCCCCATTCCGAACACAATGGGATATGTATCGCAAGCTGATTCGATCGTCTCGATAAGTTTCCGTTAAATTTACATTTAAATCACTATATTGAATTTTAAACGTACATTTCAAATTACCGGGGTCACATACTAACTCTAAAAATTCCAGAAAAATATTTTCTAGCTTCGTATTGACGATACGATCCTAACAAAACTAGTTTCGTCGAATTCTGAGATCGTTTGAAAAATGGCCAATTTCCAGTCGATTAAAATCAACTGAAACTGGTCAAACGCGTTTTCCTTTGCCACGCTCACATATTGATTCGAAAAATTATGAAATTTGGAATCTAGCAATAACTTAACATCACGGACCCAACAAAACTGATTTCGTCGAATTCTGAGGTCGTTTGAAAAATGGCCAATTTCCAGTCGATTAAAATCAACTGAAACTGGTCAAACGCGTTTTCCTTTGCCACGCTCACATATTGATTCGAAAAATTATGAAATTTGGAATCTAGCAATAACTTAACATCACGGACCCAACAAAACTGATTTCGTCGAATTCTGAGGTCGTTTGCAAAATTGCTATTTTTAAGGGCCTTATATATATAAAAATATATATAAATTCCACAGCGACTATTTATAATTTTAAACTGGACATATCTTATCATTTCTAAAATGAAATCTCAGTTTGTTAACTTCGTTACAAAGATATAGTTATACAGATTCAAATATTTCTTGTTTCGTTCAATTCTGACTTATATTGAATTCTGTATATTCATTTGAAATTAGAAATCGAATTTTCGAACTACCGCGCCATTTTCAATTCTATTTATAATTATATATAAAATTATATATATTCTAACGACGACGTATATAATATATACGTCGAATTATATTCAAAATAAATTTCTCGTCGATATTATTTAAAATAATCTATTTTAAATATTCAAAATTCGATAGAATTGCCGAAATAAAAATTTTAAACTGGCCCAGATTTTCCGGGTTGTTACAGTTTTATTGCTTCGGAGTTGCGTGCACGCCCGCACTCCGTTAGAACCACACTGTGCACCACCTGCCGTCGCTTTGACCGCTTACAATCAGCCCAGCAATCGTGCCCCACCCTGCTAGTTTCAGGGTACCATGATACATCTAGTGGGTTACTGCTGAAATGGGTCCCCGTTACTAGGGTTTCCTATTGGTTAATTTTGTGGGCCTATATTTACTAATATTACCCACCAACCCGATATGTACTTAACCCTCTCAGTCCATCACGTTAAGTTGGTTAAGTGTTTTCTCTTGTTTTACTTAACCCTAACACACATCATGTTATATCGGTTAAGTGTTGTTCCTTGTGTTACTTAACCCTACCGCAAGCCTTGTTATACTGGCTAAGTGTTCTCCCTTGTGTTAACTTAACCGCACAGCATGTCATGTCATATTGGTTAAGTGTACATTGACTTAGCCCACCTACTTATCATGTTGTGACAGTTAAGTGTTACCCTCTATTGTTACTTAACCTTACCACGCATCACGTTATATTGGTTAAGTGCATGTTAACTTAACCCCATCCACCAGTCATATTATAATGGTTAAGTGTTACCCTCGTGTGTTTACTTAACCCTACCATGCATCAGGTTATATCGATTGGGTGTTATCAACCTATTCAAGTTAGCCTAACCCATCCGCTAGTCATGTTATAACGGTTAAGTGTCATTAGCCTAGCCACGTTACTTAACCCACCCATTCATATCATATTGGTTAAGTGTCATTAGTCTAGTCATATTACTTAACCCACCCATTGCTCTGATTAACAGTTATGTTGGTTGAGCCTACACTTATAAGTTTTACATGTTCTTAACTCATACCGGTTAGGTCCACATTTACATGTCAAATTTCCATGTCATCCCACCTAACCGTCTAACCATACCCACGTCTTATTATGGTTAGTAATCCTTAATTCATTCATTATGATGAACGAATCATGACCTCTCACATTAGACCGTGCATTTTGTGGCCACTGGATTTGTCGGGCGGTTCCGGGCAGATTTATACCACAAACCGGGTCTAACCTCGTGTCATAAACCATTATGCCTACAATTTGGCCTTCGACCTCTAACATTAGACTGACACTTTGTGGCTACTGGATTTGCCGGGCGGTTCCGGGCAGATTTACACCACAAACTGAGTCTAACCTCGTGTCAAACGTTCATTAATGGTCGTATTCCACCCAAAACCCCAATATCAGTTCATGTGTTTAACATATAGAAATGTTCATGATTCACGTTTTTGCCCCAAAACGTATTCCCAAATTATTATCATAATTCACTTTAAGGTTATGCCAAGTTATAGCCTTTTATTTACAATACATGCCAATTACCCAAAACCCAACTTAGGCGCGTTCATATTAAACCTCTACTAAGTCATAAATTATCATATATGTTTCAACTCCAAATATTACATAATTAACATATGCCAAAGTTCTAGATTACATGTAAATTTTACATATGCCTAATTCGTACCAAATTTACATATGTTCAATTTATGTCTTTTTACATGTATGCCAATTTTATACCATTTTACCATATCAAGTTCTAGCCAAAATTACATGTATCAAGTTTTATACCCAATAAACCCAAATCATGATTCATGATGAAGTTATCCCAAACTATAATCTTTTTATTACAATACATGTCAGTTGTCCAAGTTCATAATACATGTTTATACCAAATTATTTACATGTTATATATACCAAATCTCATGTTACATTACATAGATCCAATTTGTGCCAAATTCCATGTATATAATATTTATGCAACTTTTTCATAACAAGATTATACCAAAATTTACAGATCACGCCCAAACTTGCAAATACAATGATAATATCCAATTTCATGTTGCCAATTATTACATCATATTCATATAGGCAATAATCCCATAAATCCCCCGTATACATATCGTACGCAAATCACGATTTTAGGCCAAGGTCTGAAATTGACTAAGGTTCATGAAAGAAAATAAATTGGGGGAAATAGAAATTGAATAATAATGAGATCAGGGGAAAACATCATCATAGGCATAAATATTACAACTTGATGATAACGTCGTTACGAATCAAGAAAACTACTGAATAGATCATAAACTTGTCATGAGCATAAAGATAGACAAGTCCCAAAACACAAGATTAAAGGAGCAACAGAAATAGATCAGAAACGATAAACATACTTAAATCCAATTCCACTTTATTCCATGGCCACATTATAATTAAATGTTTAAATTTATAAACAACTAGAACTTACAGAGCATGGCTGGTGAATTAGGAACTGAATTTGTTGTAAAAATGTTGCGGCGTTGCTGATTTATTGTCTTGAATCATTGTTGAAGCTTTGTTCTTTGAATTGATTTGAGTTTGAATGTTTGCACTTTAATTTGGGGGCGCCAGCCATGGTCCAAGAGGGAGTTCAGTAGCATAATAGTGTAAGAATGATTTGATATGAATTAGGTTAGGTCTAAGGGTGTTTTTATAGGTGTAGCCACTAGTTTAGGCCCTTAGATTAACCCTAGAATCAATCCGGACCATCAAAACACGTCTCAGGCTTCAAAAATGAGTTCTGGGTCAAACCATGCCGACATGTAAGGGGGGAGGTCGACACTATGGTCGACCTGGGGGGTAGGTCGACCCTATGGTCGAACTGGGCGGGCGGGCGGGGGGGGGGGGGGGGGGGGGGGTAGGTCGACCCCCTGGTCCAGTGCTGCCTGAAATCTGCTGAATCTTCTGAAGGCCATAACTTCTTCATCCGGGCTCCGATTTTCAAAAACTTAGACTCTATTTTATGTAGAATTCCGAGACAAACGCAATGGCTTAACCCATTTCCCCTGATTTTGATTTTAAAATTTAATTCTTCCTTGATTTATAGTTTTAACATGTTATTAAAATTCGGGTTGTTACATTCTCCCCTCAAAGGATTTCGTCCCCGAAATCTTCAAGTTAAGAAGAATGTGTCCTACCATCCAATCATCCATCTACTCAATCATCAATCACAGGCATCCATTGTCGTTAAGAGATTTCTAATGCTGTATGAACATATGCAGAAAGTGTGTGTATATGTTCCTTATCTAATGCAAATGACCAGGCCTGATTGATCTTCTTAATGCAAAATATGTTTAGTGCAATGAGTCCAACATGTATGTGAATAGTCCTAGTCATATAAACACTATATGTGTGCACAAACATCCATCCATATGCAACATCCACATGATAAGACATTTAATTTCATCCATAAACAAGTATAAACACTCATGCATATGCAATATGAAAGGTGACGGAGCCGATCTAGTGTCTAAGGTGTGTTATGCAATCACGAGCAACCACTAGCAGCCACTTGCAACCACTTGCAACCATCAATCATAACATGTCTCAAACACATGTTTACACCCAATTGTTCCTACCTAAAGGTATAGTCGAATGATAGAAGCAAGTAAAAAACCTTGTGCCCATTAGGCAATGTCAAAACTGGAAATCTACGTCACATATATACTGATTAGGAGAAGAACTCCCTAAGCACCAGCCCCGAAGACTGAAATCAACATCAGGCTGACACCCAAAGAATTACTCATCCCAACGAATATATATGATTCTAAGAAATTAAGCATGATGGACTCCTTTTTGGTCACAAGGAAATCCCTTCCTAAACCAACCCATATCATATAAAACCCAAAAAGTTTAGTCAACCCAACGGACACCCTCAAGCCCCAAAATGTATTACTAACAGACGAGTCATGTTCCCTATGGGGTTTCTAACAGAAATGGGATTGAGAATAGGACCGAGAGGATATACTTGAAAGATAGCATGCAAATAAGCTCTACAGGAAAAGAGGATTCAAGGATATACTCTTGAAAATAAACAAATGCTAACCATGTTGCCAAGTGTACTTACTGAGGTGATTTTCTATAACTCATGCATAAGCAAGATGAACCATCCGCCTTAGTGGTGAACACTACTCGAGCGGATCAATAAATATATCAAGAGACTCTAGGTAACTAAGCATGGCAGAACCCTAAGGGTTACACTAGACTTCGAGGGCATTACCGAGGCAAGTCAAGAGTCTAACTACCCTCTTTTCATATTCGAGAATGGTATCATTTCTGGACAACCACTCCATCCCTAGAATCAACCCATTGCCCAAAAGCATAAGCATTACTTCTAAACTCAACACTTAGCATAGACATTCTCAAATCCAAAGAAGTCATGAATAAATGAGTCGATTCCCCAACAGGATTTAAGCCTACTACGCTAGTACTAAGGTGCAGAGACTCAACTATCGAAGCAGAATTAAAAAGGATGCGATGTACAAAAACAAAGTTCCCATGGTATGATAGAAAAGAAAAGCTAAACTTTTAACAGAAACGTTACCACCTCTTCTTAGGTACGCTAGTAGTGAGAGCATACAATTGCCCTCTCGACAATCTTGTCCTTTGCCCTTGTCCTTATCCTATAATACTTAACTACATGTCCCTTTTTACCATACCAAAGATACTCTCTCTTGTCACGGGTTTTATTATTCTCTCACTTTGGCCTCTTTCCTTTCACCTTTTCCTCCTTCGTGGATTAAGCCATATCAACAAGTTTCTCATCCTTAGGCTTGTGATCTTTATCCTCGTTCTTGCTATCCTTGTATAGCTTGTTGACAAGTTTCTCGAAAGCTACCTCCATCGCACGGCAACTCTACAAGCTTGAAATAAGATTAGACGCAGATGGAATTACTGCGGCTACAGATGGAAGTTGGGCATTCCTTTGCCCTCTGACATGCGTTGTATGCCTACAAAATATGGTGAAAAAGAAAGAGAGAAGAGACCCAAGGAGAGAATCAAAAGATAGTGCATATGGCTTTGGGGAATATGCCTTTCGTAAAACAAAACTTTTCTTAGAAAAATGCTTCTTTGTAAATGTTTTGAAAATAATTTCAGAAGGTTTTTAAAAAGCTTTTTTCCCAGTCTGGTAACCTTCTGCTCTGATACCAAATGTAACACCCCACATCCATTATGGTCACTCACAAAGGGAATGCCTTAACTTCAATGGAGCATTATGGGTACTGGAATAGAAATATTACAAGACAGACATATATAAAACAACGGAAGGTAAAGTAGAAGTACTTCAAATCATTTATTAAATATAATTGTTTACAAATAAAAGCTCATAAACTTCCAATACCGAATTACATAGCTAAAATATCTGTCTTGCTCAAAAACAAAGAAGCATAAAAATAAATTGTAGTATTCCCCAATAAAGCAAAGCAAGCCATAACCAAGAGAAATCCAAGCAGTACATGAAAGAGCCGTGGAGCTTGGAAAGATACGAACTAAGTTGTATTCCCACACTGCGAACCTGAGGGGGAAACGGAAGAAAAAGAGGCAAAACAAAACGGATCAGTCAAAAAGACTGAGTAAGTCCTTCAGCATAAAAACAGGTAAAGATAACATGGCATGAATAAACTGAAAGTAAACATAAGCATGATGACAAGATAAGCTACAGGCACGATAAGAATAACATCATAGGATTTCTGTCATGTATAACATTGCAAGGTTCCCATCCAAGATGAACTAAGTATAGTTTCGCAAGATTTCTGTCAAGCATCGCAAGATTTCTCTGCTTCACTATTAAAATGATATCTATTTGCTTTGCACCACCTAACTAGTGTCCCAACTAGTAATCTATATAAAATGATAAAATCATAACGTGATCCCAATCCCCGAAATTAAGGTTGCTTTCACGTGTACATCTATTATTTATTACCTAGATCTAATCTAGGGTTTTCTATCGAGCGCTTCCTAGATTCAACCAGGATTTATGCCACCTAGGTCCAACCTAGGGATTATGCTACCTATTGAACGCTTCTCGGATTTAGGGTTTATGCCACCTAGGTCCAACCTAGGGATTATGCTACCTACGTGTATCATAAGCCCCCCAATGATTGTAGATACCTATGCTGGTCCCACCATGGGGTGTATCCAGTCCCATGGTGGCGGCCTGACAAAATTCTAGAATGCATAGGGTATACTAAAGGTGCCCTCCAGTGCCCTGTTTTTCTGCTCCGGAGTTGCGTGCACGCCCACACTCCGTTAGAACCACACTGTGCACCACCTGCCGTCGCTTTGACCGCTTACAATCAGCCCAGTAATCGTGCCCCACCCTGCCTAGTTTCAGGGTATCATGATACATCTAGTGGGTTACTACTGAATTGGGTCCCCGTTACTAGGGTTTCCTACTGGTTAAGTTTATGGGCCTATATTTACTAATATTACCCACCAACCCGATATGTACTTAACCCTCTCCGTCCATCACGTTAAGTTGGTTAAGTGTTTTCTCTTGTTTTACTTAACCCTACCACACATCGTGTTATATCGGTTAAGTGTTGTTCCTTGTGTTACTTAACCCTACCGCAAGCCTTGTTATACTGGCTAAGTGTTCTCCCTTGTGTTAACTTAACCCCACCGCATGTCATGTCATATTGGTTAAGTGTACATTGACTTAGTCCACCTACTTATCATGTTGTGACGGTTAAGTGTTACCCTCTGTTGTTACTTAACCTTACCACGCATCACGTTATATTGGTTAAGTGCATGTTAACTTAACCCCATCCACCAGTCATATTATAATTGTTAAGTGTTACCCTCGTGTGTTTACTTAACCCTACCACGCATCAGGTTATATAAATTGGGTGTTATCAACCTATTCAAGTTAGCCCAACCCATCCGCTAGTCATGTTATAACGGTTAAGTGTCATTAGCCTAGCCATTACTTAACCCACCCACTCATATCATATTGGTTAAGTGTCATTAGTCTAGTCATATTACTTAACCCACCCATTGGTCTGATTAACAGTTATGTTGGTTGAGCCTACACTTATAAGTTTTACATGTTCTTAACTCATACCGGTTAGGTCCACATTTACATGTCAAATTTCCATGTCATCCTACCTAACCCTCTAACCATACCCACGTCTTATTATGGTTAGTATTCCTTAATTCATTCATTATGACGAACGAATCATGACCTCTCACATTAGACCGTGCATTTTGTGGCCACTGGATTTGTCGAGTGGTTCCGGGCAGATTTACACCACAAACTGGGTCTAACCTCGTGTCATAAACCGTTACGCCTACAATTTGGCCTTCGACCTCTCACATTAGACTGACACTTTGTAGCTACTAGATTTTCCGGGCGGTTCCGGGCAGATTTACACGACAAACTGAGTCTAACCTCGTGTCAAAGGTTCATTAATGGTCGTATTCCACCCAAAACCCCAATATCAGTTCATGTGTTTAACATATAGAAATGTTCATGATTCACGTTTTTGCCCCAAAACGTATTCCCAAATTATTATCATAATTCACTTTAAGGTTATGCCAAGTTATAGCCTTTTATTTACAATACATGCCAATTACCTAAAACCCAACTTAGGCGCGTTCATATTAAACCTCTACTAAGTCATAAATTATCATATATGTTTCAACTCCAAATATTACATAATTAACATATGCCCAAGTTCTAGATTACATGTAAATTTTACGTATGCCCAATTCGTACCAAATTTACATATGTTCAATTTATGTCGTTTTACATGTATGCCAATTTTATACCATTTTACCATATCAAGTTCTAGCCAAAATTACATGTATCAAGTTTTATACCCAATAAACCCAAATCTTGATTCATGATGAAGTTATCCCAAACTATAAACTTTTTATTACAATACATCTCAGTTGTCCAAGTTCATAATACATGTTTAAGCCAAATTATTTAAATGTTATATATACCAAATCTCATGTTACATTACATAGATCCAATTTGTGCCAAATTCCATGTATATAATATTTATGCAAATTTTTCATAACAAGATTATACCAAAATTTATAGATCACGCCCAAACTTGCAAATACAATGATAATATCCAATTTCATGTTGCTAATTATTACATCGTATTCATATAGGCAATAATCACATAATTCCCCCGTATACATATCGTACGCAAATCGTGATTTTAGGCCAAGGTCTGAAATTGACCAAGGTTCATGAAAGAAAATAAATTGGGGGAGATAAAAATTGAATAAAAATGAGATCAGAGGAAAACATCATCATAGGGATAAATATTACAACTTGATGATAACGTCATTACGAATCAAGAAAACTGCTGAATAGATCATAAACTTGTCATGAGCATAAAGATAGACAAGTCCCAAAACACACGATTAAAGGAGAAACAGAAATAGATCAGAATCGATAAACATACTTAAATCCAATTCCACTTTATTCCATGGCCACATTATAATTAAATGTTTAAATCTAAAAACAACTAGAACTTACAGAGCATGGCTAGTGAACTAGGAACTGAATTTGTTGTAAAAATGTTGCGGCGTTGTTGATTTATTGTCTTGAATCATTATTGAAGCTTTATTCTTTGAATTCATTTGAGTTTGAATTTTGCACTTTAATTTGGGGGCGGCGGCCATGGTTCAAGAGGGAGTTCAGCAGCATAATAGTGTAAGAATGATTTGATATGAATTAGGTTAGGTCTAAGGGTGTTTTTATAGGTGTAGCCACTAGTTTAGGCCCTTAGAGTAACCCTAGAATCAATCCGGACCATCAAAACACATCTCATGCTTCAAAAATGAGTTCTGGGTCAAACCAGGTCGACCTGTAAGGGGGGAGGTCGACACTATGGTCGACCTGGGAGGTAGGTTGACCCTATGGTCGACCTTGGGGGGAGGGGGGGTAGGTCGACCATATGGTCGACCCCCTTGCCCAGTGCTGTCTGAAATCTGCTGAATCTTCTGAAGGCCATAACTTCTTCATCCGGACTCCGATTTTCGAAAACCCAGACTCTATTTTATGTAGAATTCCGAGTTGAATGCAATGACGTAACCCGTTTCCCCTGATTCTGAATTTAGAATTTAATTCTGCCTTGATTTCTAGTTTTAACATGTTATTAAAATTCGGGTTGTTACATAACGGGTGTTACCCCAACCAGAAATAACGAGCACCTAAACAGGCAGGACTAGATTTACCCTAATTACTACCCCCAATAGATCGGCTCCCTATCCCAAAAATGCCTTATGTCGGCCCCACAATAGGATGTATCACTTCCTAAAGTGGCAACCCCCCGAAGGACATAGACCTATTTACTGGTGTTATAGCGGATTATTTAACGAAGCAAGCCGGACCCATGCACGCACATGACTCCGATGGAATGCGCTATCAGAACACCACTACCCATACGAACCTCTTATAATCAACTCAGTAACCGTGCCATACTGTGACGCCAAGGAATTTCGCTCGGTCCGAACCAGTCGCTAAACCGATCCAGGCCGTTCGAAACGCCCTATCGTTTGAGAACAGGACAAAACTGAACGCATACAGAAGAACATTTCATTGTATGTTACAACAATGCATCAGATTACAAGAATATACAGAGTATAAAAGAATATTACACAGAAATATCAGAGATTTAAATTACATTTAAATACATCGCAGCGGAAAATAATACAATACACAACTAGAAGAAGATATACGGATACAAAGCTTTCCGGATATCGTTCCAGCTGTAAACCAGGATCCTGTGAATATAAATCTGCAAAACCAAAACTACTAGCTGCCCGTGTCAAAATAAGGGCACCCAGAGTTTAGGTTAAAACAATAAACTCCAGGTCAGTCATGGGACTGGTGTGAGAACTAAAACAGTTAATCTTTATTTTTAAAGCTAGGTAAATCAAGGGACCACGCCGTATAACATGGAACGGGTTTCCTCCCAAGAATACCAGTGCATGAAACAACAACGCAATGCTAAATAAAGAAAAATGAAGCTGTTATAAGACCCAGGTCCTATCACACAATGCAACGCAGCCGAGGATAGGGTTTTCCCTTATAACAGCCAAAGAATGCTTGATACGTTGAAAAACAAATCATTTGATACTATTATAAGTGCATAGTGTATAAAACAACTTCCAATCATAAGTATCAATCATAGGCGACATGAGCGTCCCATGCCACTATGTCGCCATATCTAGGTTTACAAATAAAACCGCAAAGTCACGTATTTGGAAATTGGATTTCCATCTATGAACCGAGGCAAAAGATAGTCCTCAACCGATTCGAGACAATCTAGCCCATGTCTCAGGATCAGAGCTCGAGTGACCCTTGGAGCGACAGGGCCGGTCCACCGATGTGGATTAAAATGCCTGAACACTACGTTTCCCCGCCCTTTGGGGCGTAAATGAGCCAACTAAATGACTCCATCGGTTCGAGAACGACCGATCAATCCGAGGCGCCTCGCAACAGCAACAACCACATAAGTCAAACTCGTCAGGGCGTGTAAAACCACTGACGCCACTTTTTAGCTAGAAGGAAACGCATGCCCTCCCTGAGGTCCGTCTCCCGTTTTTGGTTCATACCGGGTGTGAAACACGCGAAGTAAACGTTACACAAAGCTACGCCATAAAGGCCGTGCTTTGATCATCACCACAAGACTTTGCTTTTCAACAGAAGCCTCGATCAATTGCCACTTAGGCATGCCACACAGGCAATTCACTCCATGCGTTTGATATCCATCAATATATAACCCCTGAGCTCGTACGTCTCAGAGAAGGGCATTAAGCAAGAGAATAAATTCTCCGCCGCCAAACAGATATATATTTAATAGAGATCAATCACACGGACTAAAATCCAATGTCAGACACACAGTCCATTTACAAGTCCGTTCTGGGTCTGAACGAAACCGGAGGCACCTATTACCCCGCATATCCATCGATCTCCAAGTACGTCTGGACGATCACTAACTGTTTCCATCTTCTTGGGTGTACAGCCCAATCAAGATCATCAGTAATTACCCAAACGACGTGAAGACTTCCGGTCTTCGACCACCGTCTTCATCTTCGACTTATCGTCGTATCAGTTATTCAGAATGGGATAAACCCGGTCTTTCTGAATAACTTGCGTATATATTATAAAAGTGTTACACAAACACAACATACGCCTCATTCCAATTCATTAGCCACTAACCGTAAATAAATCAAGAGAATAATTCCCCAAATATTAACCCCGAAGGCCGAAACCAACATCAGATCAATATCCAGAAAACCATTCTGCTTAGCTAACCGACAGTTAGTTTCTAAATTTCACATTCATAGGGAAAAGTTCCCATTATTTTTATCAAAGATAAATTCTTGAATTTATTCTTTAATCTACTTTTGAATATCAATTCAAACTAGTCGGGATTAACGAACCTTACCGAAGTAATCATTTGTTTTAATTTCCCAATCCCAACCTATTCATCCCATGAAGTAAAACTGGTTATACTTCATATCTAACACCACGGTGTTATCGGTAAATTCAATTACCATTTCACGTTCAAATCTAATTAAAGATTTAACTATCGCCTGGAGCAAAACTGGTGATACTCCATTTCGATTATTTCAATCTAATTAAAGATTCATTAAAACTCCACTTAGTTTTAATCTGTGATTGGGTTAAAGAATCAGTGTCATTTAAAACACGGTTCACGATAAACCCAAAATCACATCACATTTCAATCAGTCCCTAATTGTAAATTAGCAAGTGAGCAATTCCCTAAGTATTGATCCCGAAGGCCGAAACCAACATCAGATCAATACCTCGGAAACTATTCAACTTAACTAATCTCCAGTTAGTTTCTGATTTTCTTAACTCCTTTAGGTCTAAGAACTGTATTATTGAAGATACCGTTCACGACAACCCAAAATCGCCTTTCATTAATGATCGGGTTAAAGAACGAGTGTTATTTAAAACACTGTCCACGATAAACCCAAAAATCAATATCAATTCAATTCCAATTAAATATTATTTAATTGGTACACTTCATTAAATCTAAATAAAAAGATTTAATCTTTTCTCAACTGGGTTCAAGAACAGTGTTAGTGAAGACACCATTCACGACAAACCCAAATCACATTTGATATTCAATACAAGGCTCTGAATAGAAAATATATCGGCTTATATTCAATATCAAATTCTACGATTAACAAATGTCGTATTGGAAATAACGATATATATATCTATATCTTTCAAATTTCCATAACAACATTTGTATAATCACGAAATCCAACATCGAAACATTCCGAAGACAATTTCGATTCAAATCCATTCCAATGCAATCATTGGAAATTCTGGTTATTATCAAAACCATTTTCTAATTCAATTTATTTATTTAAAAATAAATAGAATTTTAATTCTAGTTCAAAACTAGTTCATTTCGATAAAAATCTATTTTTATCTTTTCAAATAGGGAGTTTTTCATCCCAATTCTTTCTAAATCATTTCTTATGATTTTACACAAATTATTACTATTTTTAATAATTTTATCAAGGCCCGTACAGTCGATTTCCATCAACGGCCATCGAACTGCACTTACAGCGACCTTTTTCAAATTTGATTTGGACATAATTCCAAATCCAACCGTTAGATTTCTAATTTCTAATATTCGTTAGAAAGCTCTTTTCGATACGAACCCAACGGTTCCGGTTTTAGGAGAATCCGACGGTCGGATCTCCCGTAATGTCCGTTTGAAATAAGTGGTCGAAATTCACGAACTGCCACGGCGCGGCGCGTTCTATTCAGGCCATTATATTATATATATAATATATATAATATATATTTCGTCTATTTCTATTTAAAACGAATTATATAAATAGTTTTAATATTCGTTTCAAAAGCAATCTCAACTTCCATTTCAGTTCAAATCAAAATTGAATTCTTCTTTATAAATTCGTTTTAAAATTCATTTCTATTCAATTCAAATTTCAATTCAATTTGAATTCATTTCAATTCGCTTTCAATTCAATTTGAATTCGTTTTCAATTCATTTCGAAATCGTTTTCAATTCAATTCATTTCGAAATCGTTTTCAATTCAATTCATTTCGAAATCGTTTTCAATTCAATTCATTTCGAAATCGTTTTCAATTCAATTCATTTCGAAATCGTTTTCAATTCAATTCATTTCGAAATCGTTTTCAATTCAATTCATTTCGAAATCGTTTTCAATTCAATTCATTTCGAAATCGTTTTCAATTCAATTCATTTCGAAATCGTTTTCAATTCAATTCATTTCGAAATCGTTTTCAATTCAATTCATTTCGAAATCGTTTTCAATTCAATTCATTTCGAAATCGTTTTCAATTCAATTCATTTCGAAATCGTTTTCAATTCAATTCATTTCGAAATCGTTTTCAAAATCGATATAAATATCGTTCACGTCAAAATGGCGTCAATCTAATCAATACGGCTTCATATATTCCTATTTTCAAATATTCTATTTTAAATATTTCTTTTTCAAAATAGTTGTTATTATCAAAATATTTCGTTCAACACATGACCAATCTCAATGAATGAGTACTGTCAACACATGAACTTTTATTTTATATTGATAAAGAAGTAAATTTTATTACTAAAATATTTCGTTCAACACATGACCAATCTCAATGGATGAGTACTGTCAACACATGAACTTTTATTTTATATCGATAAAGATGTAAATTTTAATATTAAAATATTTCGTTCAACACATGACCAATCTCAATGGATGAGTACTGTCAACACATGAACTTTTATTTTATATCGATAAAGATGTAAATTTTAATATTAAAATATTTCGTTCAACACATGACCAATCTCAATGGATGAGTACTGTCAACACATGAACTTTTATTTTATATTGATAAAGAAGTAAATTTTATTACTAAAATATTTCGTTCAACACATGACCAATCTCAATGGATGAGTACTGTCAACACATGAACTTTTATTTTATATTATTCTTTGTTTTTCAAATTGGAATGAGGCCCAATCAATTACCATATAAAATTAATTATATGGATTTTCATACAACACATGTATATAATAGCATTGAAAATAATCAACCTTCAACCAAAGTGCACTACACTGTATAAGCATCAAATATAGATATTCAACGCTTATAACAGCCTGTCAATCAATCGATCGACATATTTAATCAATCAGGATGAGTGAACTTCAAATTTCATCCCAACACCCGTGTGGGGTTTCAAACAATCAAACACATATTTTATTTGTGCTGTTGGGCGATGTGTGAAATTTATCGTCCCAATCCATATCAGTCAAATGGGTGTACATCAACAAATCGTTTTGATTTGTAAATGAATATGTTATTTTATTCATTTCTAATTGAAATGATATTTTTATTTTTCTAACATATTTTAGAAAATTTCGGCGGCATAACGGCGCTATGCTAGAAACGGGATAAGGCCTAGCCTTGTCCCCTGTCTAATAATGGCCACCGCCATACCCATATCAATCAAATCACTTTCGTTATGCAAACCACAAAATTTGGAGTAAGAGTCTAACCTAGCCTTACTCCTTCGCCTTATAACGGCGCACGTCTAATCCTAACCAATTTATCGATTCGATTTTTCACACCACAAACCACATTCAAACCAATATCGCAATCAATAACCAAACAGCCAAACAAACAAGTCCATGGTCTGTGGACGATTGTGTCGGGTGCTACTAAGCACCGTCTGCATCCTAGTATATATATATAACTAGAAAAAGAAATTTGAAAGGTGAGAAATTCTCACAGATAGCTATCCAATCATCTTGACTCTCCTTTTGCAGAAGTCTTCGTCGTTATCGCCTTTCTTCACTTTCGTTGCCCGTATTCACTACATATATAAGAATCGAATTTTTACTTCGCTATTCAATATATAAAAATCATATTTTTATTTTGAAGTTCAATATATAAAAATCCTATTTTTCTTTTGAAGTTCAATATATAAAAATCCTATTTTTCTATCGAAGTTCAACATATAAAAATCCTATTTTTCTATCGAAGTTCAACATATAAAAATCCTATTTTTCTATCGAAGTTCAACATATAAAAATCCTATTTTTCTATCGAAGTTCAACATATAAAAATCCTATTTTTCTATCGAAGTTCAACATATAAAAATCCTATTTTTCTATCGAAGTTCAATATATAAAAATCCTATTTTTCTTGCAAACCTATTTAAATAAAAATCACATTTTTATTTGATGTTATTTATATTTTAAAAACAACGTATATTTTTAAAACAAAGCTAATTTTATTTAAAAAAAACATGTAAAACAGGAGATTACCTTCTCCTTCTTCCTTGATTCTGATAAACCCGTATGCCCTCGAACCCATGGTCGGTTTTGAATCCTCCACGCCACAGGTTCCTGGAGCCGCCGGAGATGGATCGCCGGCCACCCCTCGACGCGGCTGAGCGTCGCCGACTTCCTCCCCAGAGTGCGCCACAATCGGTGGCCCCACCTGGTCGGAAACCTGACATGAACGATGCGACATCGACCCTTGAGTTCGTCGCGAGGTAGGGTGAAGCAGTGGGGGGGGGGTCGATCGCCGGAGTGAGGAGGCAGTCTGATCGTAGGCGGCGACGATGGCCCCTGGGCGGCGACGAAATCGAGATCGATGGTTTGTCTCTTTTTTTTTTTTTTTTTGATTTTGTTCTGTTTGATCTGAATCGGGGGGAGGGGCCTGGAGGAGTTTTAAGGGGAGAAAGGTTTTTTATTTTATTTTATTATTTAATTATTTTATTCGAAAAAAGGTTGACCTTTAAATACGAACTCGAAACGAGGCCCACCGCCTGTCGTCCATAGCGTTTCACCCCCATTCCGAACACAATGGGACATGTATCGTAAGCTGATTCGGCTGTTACAATCAATTTTCGTTAAATTTACATTTAAATCACTTATATTCAATTTTAAACGTACATTTCAAATTACCGGGGTCACATACTAACTCTAAAAATTCCTGAAAAATATTTTCTGACTTCGTATTGACGATACGGTCCTAACAAAACTAGTTTCGTCGAATTCTGAGACCGTT
The DNA here is from genome assembly GCA_030737875.1 of Allium sativum. Taxonomy (NCBI): domain Eukaryota; kingdom Viridiplantae; phylum Streptophyta; class Magnoliopsida; order Asparagales; family Amaryllidaceae; genus Allium; species Allium sativum. The sequence goes on from CM060919.1 coordinate 421,181,007, forward strand.
GGAAAAATGGCCATTTTCCAAACGATTAAAATCAACTGAAACTGGTCAAACACGTTTTCCTTTGCCACGCTCACATATTGATTCGAAAAATTATGAAATTTGAAACCTAGCAATAACTTCACATCACGGACCCAACAAAACTGGTTTCGTCGAAATCCGAGGTCGTTTGCAAAATTTCCATTTTTAAGGGCCTGAATTCTATAGCGACTATTCAGAATTTTCAACTGGACATATCTTTTGATTCCCGCTATGAAATCTTGATTTTTCGGATTCGTTGGAAAGATATTATTAATTAGATCCCATTATTTTTGGTTTCACTAAAATCCGGATTGTTTTGCACCCGGTACATTCAATTGAAGTTTGAAATCGAATTATCGAACTACAGCGCCATTTTCAATTCTATTTATAATTATATATAAATATTTATATTCTAACGACGACGCGTATAATATATACGTTCGAATTATATTCAAAATAAATGTTCTCGTCGATATTATTTAAAATAATTTATTTTAAACAATCAAAATTCGCTATAATTGCCAAAATAAAAATTTTAAACTGGCTCAGATTTTGCGGGTTATTACAATCTCCCCCACTTAAAACTTTTCGTCCCCGAAAAGGAACAAAGTCGAAAGTGGTTGGATTAATCAGCTCTACGATCGATCCGGCTTCCATTCTCCAACCTTTAGTTTCTGAGAATTTTCAAAATTTCAAAAATTTGGCTAACACCCTAAATTTTCGAAAAATTTCGCCATAACCTCCCCTGCACCGGGAGCATCGGGGAATTTCAAATAGCTTCCCCAAGCGGCTAGCCAATAGGCTCACAAAATCATCATCACCCAAACAAAACAGGAAATTATGTAGTAAACATGTACCTATTTGTCGGGCAAACAAATTTTATTCTCTGCTCTAGCCTCCTTGCTATGACCTATTCAATGATATATATGTATATGCAAGCAAATGCGACCAATTTTCGATACAAGTCAATATTTGATCCTATTAGGCATAATGGTTCAAAAATTTGCAAACAAATAACCAAACAACACAAACATCAATCAATTAGTTGATTAGCTTTTCAAATTGATAACTTTGATATATATAAAGAAAATCATGTTCTGATGCCAAATCACAACAATGTATTCTAGCGATATTAGTTTTGGTTCTCACACCAGCCTAATGGAAATATATGGAAAATCTCCCTTTCGTCACTCGAACATAAATTCTGATGATGATGCATCAATCATCAGAGTTCTCTCCGGGCGACTTAGAAGGTGATTCTATATCTACCCAGTATATCAAAACTTCGAATATACGCGGATCAGACGTATACGCAAAATCTATATATACTGGATTGTCCATAGTCAATAAAGTAAATAATCAAATACGAATAGTTGATTTAAATTTTCAAAACAAATTTTGTTTTCATTAGAAAAATATACTCTTCACACTCGTTCTAGGATACTACTGTTCCCATCTCTAACGAGTCATTCTCGTCGGATATTACTAATCCAATATCTGATGAATTCTTTCGTATGGTTCTAATGTGCCTTGTTCTCTGAGCTTTGTAAACCAAAGCTCTGATACCAACTGTGACGGCAAGGAATTTCGCTCGGTCCGAACCAGTCGCTAAACCGATCCAGGCCGTTCGAAACGCCCTATCGTTTGAGAACAGGACAAAACAGAACGCATACAGAAGAACATTTCATTGTATGTTACAACAATGCATCAGATTACAAGAATATACAGAGTATAAAAGAATATTACACAGAAATATCAGAGATTTAAATTACATTTAAATACATCGCAGCGGAAAATAATACAATACACAACTAGAAGAAGATATACGGATACAAAGCTTTCCGGATATCGTTCCAGCTATAAACCAGGATCCTGTGAATATAAATCTGCAAAACCAAAACTACTAGCTGCCCGTGTCAAAATAAGGGCACCCAGAGTTTAGGTTAAAACAATAAACTCCAGGTCAGTCATGGGACTGGTGTGAGAACTAAAACAGTTAATCTTTATTTTTAAAGCTAGGTAAATCAAGGGACCACGCCGTATAACACGGAACGGGTTTCCTCCCAAGAATACCAGTGCATGAAACAACAGCGCAATGCTAAATAAAGAAAAATGAAGCTGTTATAAGACCCAGGTCCTATCACACAATGCAACGCAGCCGAGGATAGGGTTTTCCCTTATAACAGCCAAAGAATGCTTGATACGTTGAAAAACAAATCATTTGATACTATTATAAGTGCATAGTGTATAAAACAACTTCCAATCATAAGTATCTGTAACACCCCGTATTTTGGGTTAATACTAAAATTCACTAATTACAGGATAAATAATCTCAGATGTGGGATTAGGGGAAACGGGCTGCGTTATTGCGTTCGTCTCGGAAAAATACGCAAAATAGAGTCCGAGTTTTCGAAAATCGGAGTCCGTATGGCCCAGTTATGGCCCGATGAAGTTTGCAGAAAATTTGAAACTAAAAACAGATTTAAAGTTTAAATCTCAGATTTTAAAATAGAGCAGGCGGGGCCAGGCGGGAAAATTCCCGCCCTACCCATGTCGACAGGCCTGTCGACAGGGGTGTCGACTTGCCTGTCGACAGGGGCGCGGCGTCCAGTGAACCTGGGTGCACCAGGTTGCACCAGGTTGGGTTCTAGGCTGGCTTGGAGGGCTGGTTCTAGAGATTTCCGAAATCTAAGGGTCCTAATCTAACCTAGGGTTAATCTAAGGGCCTAAAACACTCACCTAATCTATAAATACACCCTAATACCCCCTAATCCTTACTAAAAATAGATCTAAGGCCATTATGCCGCCAATTTGAAACTTGAAGGAGCCTCCATCAAAATTAGAGAAGGGATAGTATTCCAAATCAACTTCTAGCCTCTTAATCTTCTTCATTAGTTTGCTAATTGTGTTTTGGTGAGCTTCTATCCCCTTAATAATCAATTGTTAAATTGATTAAGATAGGATATGATGATGTATGGTTATGTTTGTGGATCAATGTGTTTATGCAAGCTTAATATTGTATATGTTATGTGTTTTGCAAGTTATATGCTCTATGTCATGCAAATTTTAGTGTATGTGTTCATGACATTTTTATGCAAGTTTAATGTTATATCTTTATGCAAGTTTGGTGCTATGTTTCATGATGATTATGATGCAAAACACTAAGATGGACATTGATCTATTATGCAACATGTTATGCATACTTATGAAGTTATGTGTATGCTTAAATGCAAGATTAACATGTTATGCATACTTATGAAGTTATGTGTATGCTTAAATGCAAGATTAACATGTTATGCATGCTTATGAAGTTATGTGAATGATTATGCAAGTTATGTGTATGCTTAAATGCAAGATTAACATGTTATGCATGCTTATGAAGTTATGGGAATGATTAAGCAAGTTATGTGTATGCTTATATGCAAGATCAACATATTATGCAAGTTATGTGTATAATGTTATGTAAGTTAGGTGCGTGTTGTTATGCGAGTTCATATGCAAGTTAGGTGTATGAGGTTATGCAAGTTATGTGCATGATGTTATGCAAGTTATGTGTAAGTTCATATGCAAAGTTATGATGCAAGTTCATATGCAAAGTTATGATGCAAGTTCATATGCAAAGTTATGATGCAAGTTTATATGCAAAGTTATGATGCAAGTTCATATGCAACATGTTATGCAAGTCATGTGTGTGATAATATGCAAGTTTGGGTTAAATATAGTTGGGTTAATATATGCTCATATATGCAAGTTGACATCCTCTTCACCCATGACAAAGTATATGCTAATATTTGGTTTAACCCATGATATTTGTGATGGATCTTCCCTTTATTATGTCGTGAAATGAGAACGATTTACGTGGGGAACGATGGGGTTAATAAATATGTTAATAAAAGTGTGATTGGGTATGATTAAGCATACCATGAAAATAAATTAACATAAGTGGGAATTTACCTATTGAGTTAGGTCTACCCCATGGGAATTTACCTATTGAGTTAGGTCTACCCATGTTAAGAGAAACTTGATATTAATTAGGGACAATTAATATGGGGGTGATTAATTAGATGTAATTAATCGACTAAGACACGAGGTTGGACTCATTTGTAGTGTAAAACTGCCCGGACCCAACCGGCTTAACCAGTTGCTACAAATGTTAGCCCAATGTGAGAGGTCTTAGGCACAAACTAAATGCGTGATTAATGTAAAGACACGAGGTTAGACTCGGTTATGACATAAGGCTGCCCGGACCCAACCGGCTTAACCAGCGGTCATAAAAGATAGTCTAATGTGAGAGGTCTTTATGGGAGATCACGGTCTTAATTAATTAAGAAACACTTAACCATATCAGCATGTAGGGGGACATGAGGGGTTAAGTGGGTGCCTTGGGTGGCATGAGGGAACTAGTGGGTTGCCTTGGGTGGCATGAGGAAACTAGTGGGTTGCCTTGGGTGGCAATAGAAAATACGATTAGAATACTTAACCAAAGTGGAACATGTAATTAAACATGATTAAAGGGTTAAGTAAATGCCTTGGGTGGCATGTGGGAATCAAGTAAGTGCCTTGGGTGGCATGTGGAAATCTAGTGGGTGCCTTGGGTGGCAATTGAAATATAATTAAATGACTTAACCAAACTCTAAACATGTAAGTGAACATGATTATTAAAAGGGTTAAGTGGATTACACTAGATGAATGACAAGCTTAGGTGGGTAGCTTGTGGGGGCCCATTTCAACCAATATCCCAAACGTATCTTTGTGGGCTCGACTCTAGTCGGGTGACGGGACACGCATATTGGGCTTGACTATAAGAGGCCAAAACGGGTTAGCGGTGGCAACGCAAGTCCATCGGGTTTCATATGCGTGTGTGGGCCCGGGCTGGTAGATAAGTCGTTGTTGCATCGTGTAGATATAAAGCCGTGCACCGTTGATATTATCAGGTGGCCACTTTGGGGAATGATACACCCCATTGTGGGACCAGCACGGGTATCTACGGTAGGGAGCCGATCGCTTGGGAGTAGTGGGTACACCTAGTAAAGATAGGGGCAGACGGCACCTGTGTAGGGGTACAAGAAACTACTGGGTAAAAATTACTAAGTACTCTTAGTGGGATCAACCTTTAAGTAGGAATTACTCTTGGTGGGTAGAACTGGTGTGGTGCAGTGTAGGAATTACCCTTGGGTGGGTAGATCTGGGGTGGTGCAATCTAGTAATTATCCTTGGGTGGATAAATGAGTCTTTTCGGTTGTCTTAGTATATCCTGTGTTTAGTTGGCTACTTAGTGTAGTTATTATCCCCAGAGGTACCGTACCTTGTTTATATCATACCCTAATTACTTTAATGATTGTATTGTTAGGGTTATAGGACTCACTCAGACTTATGTCTGACCCCGTTGTTTTTATCTTTTCCCCAAACCCCAGGTTATCGGAGTAGGCCTAGTGCTAGTGGGCTTTGATCAGATTGTTGTATCTATCCTTTGGAGCTTGGACCGTTGAAGAAAAGCCCAGTTCATCTTTTCTTTTATGGCTATTGTTTACTTAGTGGGATTGTGTACTTATTTTTATCAGGATGGATATTTTGTACTTGACTCTTGTATGGTTTTGTGATGTAACCAAACATGTATTACTTTGCGCTGCAATGAAATGATGATTTAAATTTTCAAGTATTACTTATATCTGTCTTGTTGTAATTTTACTGTTCTATATTCACTTCAAATACTTCACCAAAACTAAGGCATTCCCCTCGTATGAGTGACCTTAGTGGACGTGGGGTGTTACACGTGGTATCAGAGCTTAAGGTTACCAGAACAGATAAAATTTTTAGAAAAACTATTTTCTAAGAAAATTTTTGGAAGAAGTATTTTCAAAAACATGTCTTAAAAGAGAAAGGTTTTTGAAAGCAAAGCATAATCCCCGATAGCCATATCTTTATCTTTCGAATTCTCCGGTTGAATCTCTTCCTCTCTCTCATTTTGAGTTTCCCCTCCGCATATAGATGATCTTTCTAAGATAGATAAGAATGGAAGACCACTTCAAGGGACTTAGACGTTAGTCGGATTAGAAGTTGGTTCAAGAAGGAGGAGGACTGGTAGGTATCTATTGGATAGACGAGGGGAGGAAGGCTCAAACAGTTGTTTGGTTAATGAAGGATGAAACCTCATTGGTGGAAGGTTACGAGTGGAGAATGGGAAGAAGAAGGCAAGTAGTTATCCTTTTGGGAAGGAATGGGACATCTTATTAGGATTGTCCAAAGGGGCATAGGCAAGCTATGGAATTTCCTGGAGGGTAGTTGTATTCCCTCGCGACTAGGGTACCTGATGGGGATAGGACCGCCTAGGATGGAATTTGGATTTCTTTATTATCCGATTCGAACTTTATTTGGTTTGGACGCATTGAGTTCGTTTATCTCATCATTGTTAGTTGAGTCACTGCACTTAGACACCAGTTGGTAGATGATCCCTTAGTTGTTTCAAACCCAATTGGGGCTCCATGATGTGTTTGGGTTTGAAAGTTTCTATACTTAGCATTAAGTTTAGATGTGATGCTTTTTGGGCTTCACGGGCTGTGGGATAGTGTTGGGCATGGACTGGTTATCCAGTAGGGGTGCCGTTCTTGATTTTGAAGGGAGAGTTGTTAGACTTATGACCCGCTAGGGTAACACTCTCGAGGTCTCTTGTAATCCCATGGAATCTGTTATGCTAAGTTATCTAGAATCGCTTGACACGTCGGTCAAGAGTTTGCGATCAGTTAAAGTGGTCCGGGAATACTCGGATGTGTTTGAGAAGGTGAAGGGCTTACCTCCGGAGCGGGAGATTGACTTCCGAATATATCTGGTAAATAATGCCAAACCAGTATCTTGGCCATTGTGCCATATGGCTCCTCGTGAAAGGAGGGAACTCCATAAGTAAGTAGGCGATTTGCTTGAGAAGGGGTTCATAAGACGAAGTATATTGGAGTGGGGTGCTCCAGTAGTTTTTGCCATGAGGGCGGATGGGTCCCTCAGACTTTGTGTAGGAGCTAAATAAACTCACAAAGAAGAATCGACACCCATTGCCAAGGATTGATGATCTCTTTGATCAGTTGGTGGGCGCCTCAGTGTTTTCGCAGTTTCGTCAGTTGAGAGTGGCTGAGGATAGTATAGAGAAGACTGCCTTTAGGACTCCGGATGGTTTTTATGAGTGGCTGGTAATGCCATTTGGTTTGACGAACGCCCCCGCATATTGGTTTGATGAGAAGGGTGTTCAGGGAGTACCTAAATAAGTTCGTAATGGTCTTTGTAATGACACCTTGGTCTTTTCTGGGAACGAAATAAGTTTTCGTATGTACTCAATAGGTTGAGCAAAGTCAGTCATGATATAAAACGGTGGTTTTGGAGCGAGACTGGCGAGGACATCCAAAGTTGGTCAAAGGCTTAATTGTTTAGCCATTTTTACTAGTATCATCTCACGTAGGTCGCCTGAACTCGAAGGAGATATCCCTTGGGTGTTTGTCTGATATTGGTTTAGGCCTTTGGGGCTTGCATTTAGGGGATGTCGAATTCGACTAGGGTGGTCTGCGTGAGAGATGGACAGTTGTGAGGATTTTGGATGGGATTCTTAGCATCCTATGAGTTTGAGATAGCGTGTACCCATGGCAAGGGAAACATGGTAGTGGACGCCTTAAGTAGAAAAAGGTTGTCCTTGAGTTTATTGATCGTTGAACGACGGAGCTTAGAGTTCATTTTTATGTTTGACTTTAGACCTTCCGTTGACTTTATACCCGGTTTGCTAGCCTCCTTGGAGGTTAGGCCTACTCTTTTGGGGCGGATTGGCGGAGCACAGCGAGACGACCCACAGTTGGTTGAGTTAGTAGAGAAACTCATGAGGAGGGGAAGTCGTCCAGCCATTTGAGTAGGTACACCCTAGATGGTAAGGGGTGGTTGCTTAGAGACGGTAGCCTTTGTGTACCGTAAGACAAGGGGTTTGAGGAAGGCTATACCTGATGATGCACACCGTTCTAGGATGACCATTCATCCCGGTGGGGACAAGATGTACCAAGACATGAAGAGGGTTTTCTTCTGGGCCGGTATGAAGAAAGATGTGGCCGAGTATGTCGCTCGATGCTTGGTGTGCCAACAAGTGAAGGCGGTGCAAAAGAAGCCAGGTGGGTTGCTTCACCCATTGGAAGTTCCGCAATAGAAGCGGGATAGCGTCTCGATGGATTTTATTGATGGGTTACCCAGATCAAGAAAGGGTAATACGGGAATTTGGGTGGTGGTAGACAGACTTACTAAGAGCGCCCATTTCATACCTGTGAAGAGCAAAAGGACCGCTCCATGGCTAGCTTCTGTATATCTTCGAGAGATAGTTCGATTGCATGGTGTACCTTCCAGTACAGTGAGTAATCGAGATCCTATCTTCACTAGCGAGTTTTGGAAGAGTTTGCAAGAGGCGGTAGGGACTCAGTTGTGTTTGAGTACCGCATATCATCCTCAGACGGACGGCCAGACCGAGAGGGTGAATCATATTTTGAGGCTATGTATCTTGGATTTTGGAGGTACAGGGAAAGGGTATCTTCCATTGGTGGAGTTCGCGTATAATAACAGCTTTCAGTCCAGTATTGGTATGGCTCCCTTCGAAGCTCTCTATGGAAGACCTTGTCGATCACCTACACATTGGTGGGAATTTACGGATGAGATCTTGCTTGGGCCGATAAGGTTAGAAAGACTTCGGGAAAAGATTGACTTGATTCGAAGAAGGATGAAAGCGGCGCAATCTTATGCGAACATGAGGAGAACAGAACTTGAGTTTGATATTAGGACATGCTTTTTATCAAGATATCTCCGTTACAGAATGTGGTTCACTTTGAATCTGTTGGGAAGTGAGTACCAAGGTTCGTTGGGCCGTTTCCCATTAAGGAAAGAATTGGACGGATGGCATATAGAGTGGAGTTGCCCGACAGGCTTAGTGGTGTACATGATATATCCCATGTGTCACATTTGAGGAAGTTCCTACATGAAACCGCTGAGGTGGTAGAGCCGAGCTTGCTTAAAGAAGTGGAGATAGAGCGTGATGAGACGATTCGACGAGCTCCTACTCGCATCCTTGGGTCAGGAAGTTGAGGAATCTAGAGGTTCAACTAGTCAAAGTGCAATGGGGAGAAGATGAGAGCAACGCTACCTTAGAGACGGAAGCGAAGATGCGTTCATTGTACCCATTTCTTTTTGAGGGTATGTCTTTTAATTTCTCCTCTATCGGTTGTCTAGTACTTATCTTATCTTTAGTTTGTCCTCTCGTTAGTACTTTTGACCTTTAGATAGGGTAAACCTATGGTTGAAACATGTGTTTGAGACATGTTATGATTGATGGATGCAAGTGGATGCAAGTGGTTGCTAGTGGTTGCTCGTGGATACATATACACACACTCTAGGCACTAGATCGGCTCAGTCACTTCATATTGCATATTGCATAAAAATGTGTGTAGGTAGCTATATTAATGGATGTATAATGGTTGTGTTATCACATGGATGATGCATTTCGGTGAATGATTGTGCACTCATATAGATACTGTATGTGTCGATAGGGTTCTCTCGCATACATAATGGATGCATGGCACTGTCATGGTTTGCATATGTTCGTACATTAGATAGGGAACATATACACACACTTTTCGCATATGCTCATACATCATTAGAAATTGTTTAAGGACAATGGATGCCCGTGGTTGATGGTTTGAGTAGATGGTTGTTGGGATGGTAGGATATGCATTCTCCTTAGCTTAAAGATTTCGGGGACGAAATCCTTTAAGGAGGGGAGAATGTAACACCCCGTATTTTGGGTTAATACTAAAATTCACTAATTACAGGATAAATAATCTCAGATTTGGGAATTAGGGGAAACGGGCTGCGTTATTGCGTTCGTCTCGGAAAAATACGCAAAATAGAGTCCGAGTTTTCGAAAATCGGAGTCCGTATGGCCCAGTTATGGCCCGATGAAGTTTGCAGAAAATTTGAAACTAAAAACAGATTTAAAGTTTAAATCTCAGATTTTAAAATAGAGCAGGCGGGGCCAGGCGGGAAAATTCCCGCCCTACCCATGTCGACAGGGCTGTCGACAGGCCTGTCGACAGGGGTGTCGACTTGCCTGTCGACAGGGGCGCGGCGTCCAGTGAACCTGGGTGCACCAGGTTGCACCAGGTTGGGTTCTAGGCTGGCTTGGAGGGCTGGTTCTAGAGATTTCCGAAATCTAAGGGTCCTAATCTAACCTAGGGTTAATCTAAGGGCCTAAAACACTCACCTAATCTATAAATACACCCTAATACCCCCTAATCCTTACTAAAAATAGATCTAAGGCCATTATGCCGCCAATTTGAAACTTGAAGGAGCCTCCATCAAAATTAGAGAAGGGATAGTATTCCAAATCAACTTCTAGCCTCTTAATCTTCTTCATTAGTTTGCTAATTGTGTTTTGGTGAGCTTCTATCCCCTTAATAATCAATTGTTAAATTGATTAAGATAGGATATGATGATGTATGGTTATGTTTGTGGATCAATGTGTTTATGCAAGCTTAATATTGTATATGTTATGTGTTTTGCAAGTTATATGCTCTATGTCATGCAAATTTTAGTGTATGTGTTCATGACATTTTTATGCAAGTTTAATGTTATATCTTTATGCAAGTTTGGTGCTATGTTTCATGATGATTATGATGCAAAACACTAAGATGGACATTGATCTATTATGCAACATGTTATGCATACTTATGAAGTTATGTGTATGCTTAAATGCAAGATTAACATGTTATGCATACTTATGAAGTTATGTGTATGCTTAAATGCAAGATTAACATGTTATGCATGCTTATGAAGTTATGTGAATGATTATGCAAGTTATGTGTATGCTTAAATGCAAGATTAACATGTTATGCATGCTTATGAAGTTATGGGAATGATTAAGCAAGTTATGTGTATGCTTATATGCAAGATCAACATATTATGCAAGTTATGTGTATAATGTTATGTAAGTTAGGTGCATGTTGTTATGCGAGTTCATATGCAAGTTAGGTGTATGAGGTTATGCAAGTTATGTGCATGATGTTATGCAAGTTATGTGTAAGTTCATATGCAAAGTTATGATGCAAGTTCATATGCAAAGTTATGATGCAAGTTCATATGCAAAGTTATGCAAGTCATGTGTGTGATAATATGCAAGTTTGGGTTAAATATAGTTGGGTTAATATATGCTCATATATGCAAGTTGACATCCTCTTAACCCATGACAAAGTATATGCTAATATTTGGTTTAACCCATGATATTTGTGATGGATCTTCCCTTTATTATGTCGTGAAATGAGAACGATTTACGTGGGGAACGATGGGGTTAATAAACATGTTAATAAAAGTGTGATTGGGTATGATTAAGCATACCATGAAAATAAATTAACATAAGTGGGAATTTACCTATTGAGTTAGGTCTACCCCATGGGAATTTACCTATTGAGTTAGGTCTACCCATGTTAAGAGAAACTTGATATTAATTAGGGACAATTAATATGGGGGTGATTAATTAGATGTAATTAATCGACTAAGACACGAGGTTGGACTCATTTGTAGTGTAAAACTGCCCGGACCCAACCGGCTTAACCAGTTGCTACAAATGTTAGCCCAATGTGAGAGGTCTTAGGCACAAACTAAATGCGTGATTAATGTAAAGACACGAGGTTAGACTCGGTTATGACATAAGGCTGCCCGGACCCAACCGGCTTAACCAGCGGTCATAAAAGATAGTCTAATGTGAGAGGTCTTTATGGGAGATCACGGTCTTAATTAATTAAGAAACACTTAACCATATCAGCATGTAGGGGGACATGAGGGGTTAAGTGGGTGCCTTGGGTGGCATGAGGGAACTAGTGGGTTGCCTTGGGTGGCATGAGGAAACTAGTGGGTTGCCTTGGGTGGCAATAGAAAATACGATTAGAATACTTAACCAAAGTGGAACATGTAATTAAACATGATTAAAGGGTTAAGTAAGTGCCTTGGGTGGCATGTGGGAATCAAGTAAGTGCCTTGGGTGGCATGTGGAAATCTAGTGGGTGCCTTGGGTGGCAATTGAAATATAATTAAATGACTTAACCAAACTCTAAACATGTAAGTGAACATGATTATTAAAAGGGTTAAGTGGATTACACTAGATGAATGACAAGCTTAGGTGGGTAGCTTGTGGGGGCCCATTTCAACCAATATCCCAAACGTATCTTTGTGGGCTCGACTCTAGTCGGGTGACGGGACACGCATATTGGGCTTGACTATAAGAGGCCAAAACGGGTTAGCGGTGGCAACGCAAGTCCATCGGGTTTCATATGCGTGTGTGGGCCCGGGCTGGTAGATAAGTCGTTGTTGCATCGTGTAGATATAAAGCCGTGCACCGTTGATATTATCAGGTGGCCACTTTGGGGAATGATACACCCCATTGTGGGACCAGCACGGGTATCTACGGTAGGGAGCCGATCGCTTGGGAGTAGTGGGTACACCTAGTAAAGATAGGGGCAGACGGCACCTGTGTAGGGGTACAAGAAACTACTGGGTAAAAATTACTAAGTACTCTTAGTGGGATCAACCTTTAAGTAGGAATTACTCTTGGTGGGTAGAACTGGTGTGGTGCAGTGTAGGAATTACCCTTGGGTGGGTAGATCTGGGGTGGTGCAATCTAGTAATTATCCTTGGGTGGATAAATGAGTCTTTTCGGTTGTCTTAGTATATCCTGTGTTTAGTTGGCTACTTAGTGTAGTTATTATCCCCAGAGGTACCGTACCTTGTTTATATCATACCCTAATTACTTTAATGATTGTATTGTTAGGGTTATAGGACTCACTCAGACTTATGTCTGACCCCGTTGTTTTTATCTTTTTCCCCAAACCCCAGGTTATCGGAGTGGGCCTAGTGCTAGTGGGCTTTGATCAGATTGCTGTATCTATCCTTTGGAGCTTGGACCGTTGAAGAAAAGCCCAGTTCATCTTTTCTTTTATGGCTATTGTTTACTTAGTGGGATTATGTACTTATTTTTATCAGGATGGATATTTTGTACTTGACTCTTGTATGGTTTTGTGATGTAACCAAACATGTATTACTTTGCGCTGCAATGAAATGATGATTTAAATTTTCAAGTATTACTTATATTTGTCTTGTTGTAATTTTACTGTTCTATATTCACTTCAAATACTTCACCAAAACTAAGGCATTCCCCTCGTATGAGTGACCTTAGTGGACGTGGGGTGTTACAGTATCAATCATAGGCGACATGAGCGTCCCATGCCACTATGTCGCCATATCTAGGTTTACAAATAAAACCGCAAAGTCACGTATTTGGAAATTGGATTTCCATCTATGAACCGAGGCAAAAGATAGTCCTCAACCGATTCGAGACAATCTAGCCCATGTCTCAGGATCAGAGCTCGAGTGACCCTTGGAGCGACAGGGCCGGTCCACCGATGTGGATTAAAATGCCTGAACACTACGTTTCCCCGCCCTTTGGGGCGTAAATGAGCCAACTAAATGACTCCATCGGTTCGAGAACGACCGATCAATCTGAGGCGCCTCGCAACAGCAACAACCACATAAGTCAAACTCGTCAGGGCGTGTAAAACCACTGACGCCACTTTTTAGCTAGAAGGAAACGCATGCCCTCCCTGAGGTCCGTCTCCCGTTTTTGGTTCATACCGGGTGTGAAACACGCGAAGTAAACGTTACACAAAGCTACGCCACAAAGGCCGTGCTTTGATCATCACCACAAGACTTTGCTTTTCAACAGAAGCCTCGATCAATTGCCACTTAGGCATGCCACACAGGCAATTCACTCCATGCGTTTGATATCCATCAATATATAACCCCTGAGCTCGTACGTCTCAGAGAAGGGCGTTAAGCAAGAGAATAAATTCTCCGCCGCCAAACAGATATATATTTAATAGAGATCAATCACACGGACTAAAATCCAATGTCAGACACACAGTCCATTTACAAGTCCGTTCTGGGTCTGAACGAAACCGGAGGCACCTAGTACCCCGCATATCCATCGATCTCCAAGTACGTCTGGACGATCACTAACTGTTTCCATCTTCTTGGGTGTACAGCCCAATCAAGATCATCAGTAATTACCCAAACGACGTGAAGACTTCCGGTCTTCGACCACCGTCTTCATCTTCGACTTATCGTCGTATCAGTTATTCAGAATGGGATAAACCCGGTCTTTCTGAATAACTTGCGTATATATTATAAAAGTGTTACACAAACACAACATACGCCTCATTCCAATTCATTAGTCACTAACCGTAAATAAATCAAGAGAATAATTCCCCAAATATTAACCCCGAAGGCCGAAACCAACATCAGATCAATATCCAGAAAACCATTCTGCTTAGCTAACCGACAGTTAGTTTCTAAATTTCACATTCATAGGGAAAAGTTCCCATTATTTTTATCAAAGATAAATTCTTGAATTTATTCTTTAATCTACTTTTGAATATCAATTCAAACTAGTCGGGATTAACGAACCTTACCGAAGTAATCATTTGTTTTAATTTCCCAATCCCAACCTATTCATCCCATGAAGTAAAACTGGTTATACTTCATATCTAACACCACGGTGTTATCGGTAAATTCAATTACCATTTCACGTTCAAATCTAATTAAAGATTTAACTATCGCCTGGAGCAAAACTGGTGATACTCCATTTCGATTATTTCAATCTAATTAAAGATTCATTAAAACTCCACTTAGTTTTAATCTGTGATTGGGTTAAAGAATCAGTGTCATTTAAAACACGGTTCACGATAAACCCAAAATCACATCACATTTCAATCAGTCCCTAATTGTAAATTAGCAAGTGAGCAATTCCCTAAGTATTGATCCCGAAGGCCGAAACCAACATCAGATCAATACCTCGGAAACTATTCAACTTAACTAATCTCCAGTTAGTTTCTGATTTTCTTAACTCCTTTAGGTCTAAGAACTGTATTATTGAAGATACCGTTCACGACAACCCAAAATCGCCTTTCATTAATGATCGGGTTAAAGAACGAGTGTTATTTAAAACACTGTCCACGATAAACCCAAAAATCAATATCAATTCAATTCCAATTAAATATTATTTAATTGGTACACTTCATTAAATCTAAATAAAAAGATTTAATCTTTTCTCAACTGGGTTCAAGAACAGTGTTAGTGAAGACACCATTCACGACAAACCCAAATCACATTTGATATTCAATACAAGGCTCTGAATAGAAAATATATCGGCTTATATTCAATATCAAATTCTACGATTAACAAATGTCGTATTGGAAATAACGATATATATATCTATATCTTTCAAATTTCCATAACAACATTTGTATAATCACGAAATCCAACATCGAAACATTCCGAAGACAATTTCGATTCAAATCCATTCCAATGCAATCATTGGAAATTCTGGTTATTATCAAAACCATTTTCTAATTCAATTTATTTATTTAAAAATAAATAGAATTTTAATTCTAGTTCAAAACTAGTTCATTTCGATAAAAATCTATTTTTATCTTTTCAAATAGGGAGTTTTTCATCCCAATTCTTTCTAAATCATTTCTTATGATTTTACACAAATTATTACTATTTTTAATAATTTTATCAAGGCCCGTACAGTCGATTTCCATCAACGGCCATCGAACTGCACTTACAGCGACCTTTTTCAAATTTGATTTGGACATAATTCCAAATCCAACCGTTAGATTTCTAATTTCTAATATTCTTTAGAAAGCTCTTTTCGATACGAACCCAACGGTTCCGGTTTTAGGAGAATCCGACGGTCGGATCTCCCGTAATGTCCGTTTGAAATAAGTGGTCGAAATTCACGAACTGCCGCGGCGCGGCGCGTTCTATTCAGGCCATTATATTATATATATA
Organism: Allium sativum; assembly: GCA_030737875.1. Lineage (NCBI taxonomy): Eukaryota > Viridiplantae > Streptophyta > Magnoliopsida > Asparagales > Amaryllidaceae > Allium > Allium sativum. The sequence goes on from CM060919.1 coordinate 421,196,931, forward strand.
ATATATATAATATATATTTCGTCGATTTCTATTTAAAACGAATTATATAAATAGTTTTAATATTCGTTTCAAAAGCAATCTCAACTTCCATTTCAGTTCAAATCAAAATTGAATTCTTCTTTATAAATTCGTTTTAAAATTCATTTCTATTCAATTCAAATTTCAATTCAATTTGAATTCATTTCAATTCGCTTTCAATTCAATTTAAATTCGTTTTCAATTCATTTCGAAATCGTTTTCAATTCAATTCATTTCGAAATCGTTTTCAATTCAATTCATTTCGAAATCGTTTTCAATTCAATTCATTTCGAAATCGTTTTCAATTCAATTCATTTCGAAATCGTTTTCAATTCAATTCATTTCGAAATCGTTTTCAATTCAATTCATTTCGAAATCGTTTTCAATTCAATTCATTTCGAAATCGTTTTCAATTCAATTCATTTCGAAATCGTTTTCAATTCAATTCATTTCGAAATCGTTTTCAATTCAATTCATTTCGAAATCGTTTTCAATTCAATTCATTTCGAAATCGTTTTCAATTCAATTCATTTCGAAATCGTTTTCAATTTAATTCATTTCGAAATCGTTTTCAATTCAATTCATTTCGAAATCGTTTTCAATTCAATTCATTTCGAAATCGTTTTCAATTCAATTCATTTCGAAATCGTTTTCAATTCAATTCATTTCGAAATCGTTTTCAATTCAATTCATTTCGAAATCGTTTTCAATTCAATTCATTTCGAAATCGTTTTCAAAATCGATATAAATATCGTTCACGTCAAAATGGCGTCAATCTAATCAATACGGCTTCATATATTCCTATTTTCAAATATTCTATTTTAAATATTTCTTTTTCAAAATAGTTGTTATTATCAAAATATTTCATTCAACACATGACCAATCTCAATGAATGAGTACTGTCAACACATGAACTTTTATTTTATATTGATAAAGAAGTAAATTTTATTACTAAAATATTTCGTTCAACACATGACCAATCTCAATGGATGAGTACTGTCAACACATGAACTTTTATTTTATATCGATAAAGATGTAAATTTTAATATTAAAATATTTCGTTCAACACATGACCAATCTCAATGGATGAGTACTGTCAACACATGAACTTTTATTTTATATCGATAAAGATGTAAATTTTAATATTAAAATATTTCGTTTAACACATGACCAATCTCAATGGATGAGTACTGTCAACACATGAACTTTTATTTTATATTGATAAAGAAGTAAATTTTATTACTAAAATATTTCGTTCAACACATGACCAATCTCAATGGATGAGTACTGTCAACACATGAACTTTTATTTTATATTATTCTTTGTTTTTCAAATTGGAATGAGGCCCAATCAATTACCATATAAAATTAATTATATGGATTTTCATACAACACATGTATATAATAGCATTGAAAATAATCAACCTTCAACCAAAGTGCACTACACTGTATAAGCATCAAATATAGATATTCAACGCTTATAACAGCCTGTCAATCAATCGATCGACATATTTAATCAATCAGGATGAGTGAACTTCAAATTTCATCCCAACACCCGTGTGGGGTTTCAAACAATCAAACACATATTTTATTTGTGATGTTGGGCGATGTGTGAAATTTATCGTCCCAATCCATATCAGTCAAATGGGTGTACATCAACAAATCGTTTTGATTTGTAAATGAATATGTTATTTTATTCATTTCTAATTGAAATGATATTTTTATTTTTCTAACATATTTTAGAAAATTTCGGCGGCATAACGGCGCTATGCTAGAAACGGGATAAGGCCTAGCCTTGTCCCCGGTCTAATAATGGCCACCGCCATACCCATATCAATCAAATCACTTTCGTTATGCAAACCACAAAATTTGGAGTAAGAGTCTAACCTAGCCTTACTCCTTCGCCTTATAACGGCGCACGTCTAATCCTAACCAATTTATCGATTCGATTTTTCACACCACAAACCACATTCAAACCAATATCGCAATCAATAACCAAACAGCCAAACAAACAAGTCCATGGTCTGTGGACGATTGTGTCGGGTGCTACTAAGCACCGTCTGCATCCTAGTATATATATATAACTAGAAAAAGAAATTTGAAAGGTGAGAAATTCTCACAGATAGCTATCCAATCATCTTGACTCTCCTTTTGCAGAAGTCTTCGTCGTTATCGCCTTTCTTCACTTTCGTTGCCCGTATTCACTACATATATAAGAATTGAATTTTTACTTCGCTATTCAATATATAAAAATCATATTTTTATTTTCAAGTTCAATATATAAAAATCCTATTTTTCTTTTGAAGTTCAATATATAAAAATCCTATTTTTCTATCGAAGTTCAACATATAAAAATCCTATTTTTCTATCGAAGTTCAACATATAAAAATCCTATTTTTCTATCGAAGTTCAACATATAAAAATCCTATTTTTCTATCGAAGTTCAACATATAAAAATCCTATTTTTCTATCGAAGTTCAACATATAAAAATCCTATTTTTCTATCGAAGTTCAATATATAAAAATCCTATTTTTCTTGCAAACCTATTTAAATAAAAATCACATTTTTATTTGATGTTATTTATATTTTAAAAACAACGTATATTTTTAAAACAAAGCTAATTTTATTTAAAAAAAAAAACATGTAAAACAGGAGATTACCTTCTCCTTCTTCCTTGATTCTGATAAACCCGTATGCCCTCGAACCCACGGTCGGTTTTGAATCCTCCACGCCACAGGTTCCTGGAGCCGCCGGAGATGGATCGCCGGCCACCCCTCGACGCGGCTGAGCGTCGCCGACTTCCTCCCCAGAGTGCGCCACAATCGGTGGCCCCACCTGGTCGGAAACCTGACATGAACGATGCGACATCGACCCTTGAGTTCGTCGCGAGGTAGGGTCGATCGCCGGAGTGAGGAGGCAGTCTGATCGTAGGCGGCGACGATGGCCCCTGGGCGGCGACAAAATCGAGATCGATGGTTTGTCTCTTTTTTTTTTTTTTGATTTTGTTCTGTTCGATCTGAATCGGGGGGGGGCCTGGAGGAGTTTTAAGGGGAGAAAGGTTTTTTATTTTATTTTATTATTTAATTATTTTATTCGAAAAAAGGTTGACCTTTAAATACGAACTCGAAACGAGGCCCACCGCCTGTCGTCCATAGCGTTTCACCCCCATTCCGAACACAATGGGACATGTATCGTAAGCTGATTCGGCTGTTACAATCAATTTTCGTTAAATTTACATTTAAATCACTTATATTCAATTTTAAACGTACATTTCAAATTACCGGGGTCACATACTAACTCTAAAAATTCCTGAAAAATATTTTCTGACTTCGTATTGACGATACGGTCCTAACAAAACTAGTTTCGTCGAATTCTGAGACCGTTGGAAAAATGGCCATTTTCCAGTCGATTAAAATCAACTGAAACTGGTCAAACGCGTTTTCCTTTGCCACGCTCACATATTGATTCGAAAAATTATGAAATTTGAAACCTAGCAATAACTTCACATCACGGACCCAACAAAACTGGTTTCGTCGAAATCCGAGGTCGTTTGCAAAATTTCCATTTTTAAGGGCCTGAATTCTATAGCGACTATTCAGAATTTTCAACTGGACATATCTTTTGATTCCCGCTATGAAATCTTGATTTTTCGGATTCGTTGGAAAGATATTATTAATTAGATCCCATTATTTTTGGTTTCACTAAAATCCGGATTGTTTTGCACCCGGTACATTCAATTGAAGTTTGAAATCGAATTATCGAACTACCGCGCCATTTTCAATTCTATTTATAATTATATATAAATATTTATATTCTAACGACGACGCGTATAATATATACGTTCGAATTATATTCAAAATAAATGTTCTCGTCGATATTATTTAAAATAATTTATTTTAAACAATCAAAATTCGCTATAATTGCCAAAATAAAAATTTTAAACTGGCTCAGATTTTGCGGGTTATTACACATGTCCCCTACCTAGTTCGGGGCCCCCCTTTTGATACCAGAATGAGTTACTGACTGATACGGGTCCCACACAATAGATTACAGCAACCACCCCCTAGGCTTGTATCCCCAACTAATACGATTTTTATAGGTTATGCCGAGCAGATTAACAAACCCGCATAACCCCAATAGATAAAACAGGTTAAGTTTATCGGGTTTATATAACCCTCCACAGATTTAACAGAGTTACTTAACCCCCACATAATCAAATAAGTTTACTTTACCCCCACTATTTAATAGGTTCATATAACCCCCATAGATTTAACCAGGTTAAGTATTACTGGATAACGGGTTCATACAACCCCCATAGATCTAAACAGGTTTCACATGTTGTTTGCAGTTTCATAACATGTTCCGCTTAATTTATAAATTAAACCTACAAATTTACATGCCCCAACCTTCAAGTCATAATACACAATATAAGATATACCCTAAATTTTAGGCATACATCATAGTATAGGTTATGCCCCAAACCCCAATCATGATTCATAATACATGGTATGCCCCAATTTATCTTTCCCAACAATTCCTAATTTCATTTATTCGCATATTTCAGTGATAGGCCTAGGCTCGAAGGTAGCCTATGTTGTATATAACGGTGTTGTATACACAATTATATGATTTTTGTCTGATTATAACAACCAAATAAATATGATTTTAAATGTGTTTGTTACTGTATTGTTCTATATATTCACAGGAATATAATATTTATATTTAAATAGAATACGACTGTACAGTCATTCATATATTCACATAGTATTTTATTTAAATTGAATATCATATTTCAAACATTCAAACAGTACAACTATTTATATCTCCGCTATTTAAACACCTCAAATGACATTGTACTTGTAAATAAACTGAATAAAATAGATAAGTTTGTTTGACAACAACAAAATAATATTTTATTTTAAGCAAATTTGTTTATTACAAATATCAGTACAATTCACATTCTTATACAAAACTCTCACTACAACTCTCTGTCACTATAGTACATTCACAGTCACTCTGTCTATACAAATCATATATACATACTTTTTGACTTTCATATACAGACACATTCACTGACACTGCTTCATTCACTGTCTTCAGTCTTCTATCTTAACAGCTCTCTGTCAGTCCAGTCATCGTCTGTTTACCTGTCACAATGAAACACACACACAGTACACTGCAATAGAAATAAAACTGAATATATGCGAGTATAAATTTTATTTTTAAAATTATATTTGCCTCAGAATTTTGGTGTGTTTTCTCATCATCTTTCATGACTTGATCTGATACGTGTATATTTCTAATACCCTCTGATCAGCCTCGACATACTACACTAGTTTGCTGATCAAAAACAGTTGATTCTGAACAGCCACAACTAAGTGCAGCAATCTGCTGATAAATAAATTACACGTGCACAATATATGTGTACACACACTGTTGTGTGTATATACACATATACATATGTGCAAGAAAATATGGTCAAGCATATACAGGGCAGTGAAATGGAGCATGAACACAATCATGTGGTCGAGCAGCAAATATGCAGATATGGCAACAAATCATGAGTGGTAAATACACAAGTATAATTAGCAACATGGACAGTTTTCTTTCCAATCACTCATGACAGTGCGCAGAAATGCAAAGCAACAGATATACAATATAAAATGACAAGCAAATGGACAAGTCACAAGTGTGCATCATAACAACATTCATGATCAAAGGGGTCGAGTTATAACAAAACAACCAAGCTCAAGTGAAAAATGGAAACAACATGTCAAAATCAGTTCAGGGTGTCCAACACAATACAGTAGGATGATTCATACTCATGTATACTTGGCACAAATGAGTGTAGAACATGGCAGCAGTTTGCAAAATTCAGGCTTCAAGTGTGAAGCACAAGGGTCGAAGCATGGTACACATATAATCTACTCAGCAATGAAACAGAACAAAGTAAAAGTTGAAGCGTGTGATGACCAATTGTGCATCAAAAATATATGAGTTAGTGGACGTGCATATGGCAAGTCAGAGTAGTTCAGTGTAGACAGCATGGATAAAACCATAATGGAGCATACATGTCAATATACATGTGTGAAAGGCAAGAAGTGATGACATGATTAATGAAGCAACTTCAATGAATATACATGCATGTGAATATTTTTTTGCATATGGACAACACATTCAAGGCATGTTCTACTGTTTTTACATACAAGTGGTTACAAAATGGGACAATGCAAAACCAGGCAAGAAATCAGCTCACAAAATGGTCATGTGTCAAGAGCAATCACTATTCTCAAATATTCATTTCAACATCAAATGAGTCTCCAGAATTATAGCATTAAAATCAATGATGAATTTTGGCAAATGTTTTTTTCTGAAATCAGTTTGCAAAGATATCACTGTTTTTTTATGGCAAGTGTTTAATGTTTCCAGAATTTTAGAAAAGCAAGTTTCTTTTCTCACATGTTATAAATCAACAAAGATGCTCATTTTTTTAACCAAGAAGCAATTCAAGTTTTCGAGCAAGGATCAATTCCAAAAATGGTTTACATAAATCATTCAATCATTTTTTGGAAAATTGTTATTTCGGCATTCACAAATTATTCTTGGCCGATTCAAATCAGTTCAATCATATATGAAATCACGTTCAAAGTTGCCAAAGAAAAACCAATCACTGAAAGTTATTTTTGGCAAGAGGAATCATCACTCAAAGAAATCATTCAAAGTTCACGTAATTTCAAAAAAGGAAATGAAGTCAACAATTCAAATTCTTTCCAGGAATATTTCATAGGCCACGCAAGCAATTTCATTCAGGAAACCACAAATCTAGTCGAGATAAATCAGAGAAATAACCAAGCCATTTCAATTCATTCAAAGGTCTAGATCCATCAGTAAAGTCAAGCAATCAAAAAGGGAAACACACACAATCAGAGCCAAGTCATATTCGAGAAATCAGAGAGTAGATAGGTTTTCCTATAATCCTATATTAACACAATTACATCACAGGCAAGCTATATGGAAACTCACAAAAATCAATTCTAGTATTTTCAAAGCAAGAATTTTCAGAAAAACTCACAGTTTCCATCAAGCCAGAGAACAATCCTAAATCAGTGATGAGAGAAAGAGAGCAAAGCTTCATTCACTCAAAGACTCAGAGAGTACAACCCGAGAATCAATTCAAACAAGCATACACGATCTCGATTTGGGGGAGGAAACCAGAAACCTTAGCTTTGGATTTACAGAGCCGCCATTTTATCTCAACAAAGCAAAGAGGACGGGAATAAGGAAGTGTGCAACACATGGGCCGACCAACTTTGATTTAAAAAAGGGGATAACCTTATTTTTAATCTCCTAGGGTTTCATTCTACTTTATTTTTGTATTGTTTTTTTTGTTTTTTTTGTAAACTACCCAAACCAGTTTTCTAGAGTCTGTAAATCTCTAGAGAAAACAGCTAGTGTGTTAACTGGCAGTTTACTAGTCTGTAAAAACTAGAGTTACTGGTTACGAGACTGTAATCAGGGGAAATATGATCTAGGGAATTAGATCAGTCTAGGGTTTTGAGCATAGGGTTAGGACAGGAGCAGGCGCTGCGAGTGTACATGGTCTTGTATGCGGGATCTGTTTATAACACCTAGTAGAAACCTTAGGAATGCAGCAGTACACAGGATTTTGCCAAAGCTGGGTATCTCTGTGTGTTATTTCTTTTATGCTTTTTATTCCTACTGCAGTCTGTGATTTGTTTATTATTATATATCACGTTAGATTAATAATTCAGCTAAAAACTGTGATAAACCCTATTAACCCCCCTCTAGGGTTAATCTAGATCCAACAAGTGGTATCAGAGTAGGTATTTTCTTTAACTCTAGAGTCGTGGGTCATCCTAGTTGTCAGCCTAGTGAGAGTCAGTCCAGTAATATTCCAACAATTTTCAATGGAACAGATTTTTTAAATTGGAAAATAAAGATGAAAATTTATATAAAATCTGTTCATACTAAATATTGGAATATTATTATTAATGGAGTAGATTTGTCAGTTAAAAGGAATATTGTTTTCAATACTCGTGCTATAGACATTATTTATTCTTGTCTCAGTATTGATCAATTTAAACTTAACTCTCATTGTTTAACTGCACAGGAAATCTGGAATACTCTCAATACAAAGTATGGACATATTGACAACAGTTGCTCAAAACCCCGGAATGTCAACTCAGATTCATAACTATGCTTAAAAGGTGAAACAGATAGATCAAACGATGGAGAATCAATAGATGCTGAAGCTGAAAATTTCTCATATGAAGATTTGGTTTATATGTGTGTTGATTTAACTAAATCTGTTGATAAACTCAAATCTAAAAAAACTCTGAAATCTAGGAATTCTGAGTTGACCAGCAAAATTGATGATTTGGAATCACAGCTTGACTATTTTAAAAATTCTTCAAATTCAGATTGCAAAAATTGTTTGAAATTGGAAACCAATCATGTTCATCTCAATAAACACATTCAAAAGTTTGAAAAAGAAATTCTGATCTTAAAAGAATACAAGATTGAGTTATCAAGTTTGAACAATCTCATACAAAAGGAATTTGAAATTTTTAAGATAGATATAAATTCCAAATTTGAAATTACTGAAAAGGAAAATTTGTTGAAATCTGATTTGATTTTGAAAGAACTTGAAAATGAGATTGAAAAATCCAAGAAATTTGAGTTTGAAAAACAAAAACATTTTGAATCTGAGATTGCTGAGTCCCAAACCAAAATTAAATCTCTTAATGATGAAAATTTGATTTTGAAAACTGATTTTGAAAAGAGTAAGATCATTAGAAATCGTAGTTCATATTTAATGAAAGAAAACTATGATCTTAAATCCAAAATTCAACAACTTGAAACAACATTGGCTAAATTTCAAACGGTGAAAAATCTTTAAATATGTTGTTGAAAAATCAATTTTTATCGAGAAATAAAAGTGGACTTGGCTTTGGGAATATCAATCGTTTTGATAGAATGAATTCAAACAATTTTGAAAGCTCTTCAAATTGTTTTGGAAAATATTGTTTTGAAATTTTAAACTCTGGCAATTCAAAAGATTTTTTGAATCATAAACAAAATAAGAATTTGTTTTATAACAAATCATTTAATCATTCTTTGACCCCAAAAAGAAATAAAATGAATTTGTCTAAATTCAAACAGATTTGGGTCCCTAAAAGCATTTTTTAAATTTTGATGGTTTGTTATATAAACAGGTTTGGGTTCCAAAACGTACAAACATAACTGAGAGTGGTTTTACAAACTTTGTCAGACCACTCGATCATTCAAATTGTTAGGTACCAGAGGAGGCCGAGGAACTACTGAGCAAAAAGAGAATTGAAATCAAACTGGTCTATATTTCTGTATCATCCATGGTTCCTTAGCCAAGTCTGTTTGAGTTAGAGATCCTGAGTTACATTGGATTCTGGTATGATCTCTGAACCCAGTTTTGTAAATATTTATTTTCAAGTTTATTTCTCCTTCTACCTCCTTCTGTTCTTTTGTTTTTGTTTTTTTCGATTTGTCACTACTATATTTTTTCTTTGGGCTTCTTTAACTTCCTGTTGCAGAACTCTTGATTTTCTGGAAATTTGCTTCACTTGAATGAAAATCTAATGTTTTAAATCTTTTCCAGATCTTGAATATAAATGTGTAAATATCTGCAATGGTTTTGAAGTTTATTTTCTACTTTCTGAATTTATAACAGTGTTGTTGTATTCTTGTCAGATCTTGAACACTGTTGATTTGAATTCTAAATTTGTGATGATCTGAATGTTTAATGGAATTTCACACACCTTTGCTGTTTTGAGTTTCTTCTAATTCATTTTAGAAAAGCTTGAAATATTATACTCGTTACAGCACTCTGTTATTTATCAGTTGTGATATTTTCATTATTTTTCAGATTGGCTTGGATATTTTGAATTGTATTGAATTACAGTGATACATCTTGAATCTCACCTTTATTCATGATCATTATGGTTAAAATTTGCTTGTTTGAAATCATCTGAAATTCTTGATATGTTGAATATCACACACCTCTTAATCCTGAAATTATCATCTTGTGTGAATGATTCATTATATCTCAAACTTGATACCGATTCAAGTGATTTCAAATAAATTATTTTTTAATTTTCTAGATCATGAATACCTCTCAAATTTGATGTAAATGATCTGAAATTTCTCTTATACTTGTCAGAAATATTTGTGAAAATTCCTTGAAAATTTGGTCTTAAATCTCACTGTTATTTCATGATGATTTAATTTGAATATCTATTTGTTTAAAATCATTTGAAATTATTGATTTATTGAATCTCACACATATCCTGAATTTGAAATATAATATGGTGTGATTGATTCATTAAATCCTGATATTTTCACATTTCTTCAAATGATTTAAAATAAACTGTATTTTTAATCTTGAATCATGAATCATGTTTTGTAAGCTTCAGAAACATCCTCTGACATGTCTGCTGTGATATTGTTTTTTTTTTGTGACTGCTGCTCTGATAGATGAAATTATTGGGCCTAATTTGTTATCTTGTCTGCTTAGGTTTTAAATTTCTGCTGTTTGTGATATCTTGGTTTGTCTCCAGAATCTTGTTACAATCTTCATTAATAGAGACACCATCGGTGTCAGTTGTGCTGAATTTCTATATATATATTAATCCCTCTTGTCTTGTATAGATCTCCATATCCTTATTGTAATTGATTCTCAATTTTAAAGTTATTTATTGATTATTCATTCAGAAATTGAAATCTATATCCAAATTGAACTGTACTTATAATTCATCAAAATTATTAATAGATTTTGAAATTGTGATGAATTATGACTGCAATATATTTCACAACAATAGGATATTTTATTTAGATTCTCATGATGGTTGAACCATTATTATAATATCTTTGAATTGGCGATTATTTCACGATCATCTTCTTTATCTTCCACTATTCTGCCATCCATTATGATTTTACATTAATGTAGAGAGTTAATGTTTTTAAAATCATCCTAAATAAACAGTGAAAATATTTGTGATGGAATTGTGGTTATATCATTATGATTCAGAATTTGTGGTAATTGAAAATTTTCAATGTTCTCGGTACAGTTGATCATATTTCATAATATAATTAATTTAGAAATTTATTTCACAGACCATTTCTATACCTACGGCATTTCTATCATCCATTTTTGGTTTTATATACCGAGTAGTTTTTCCTTTTAAAGATAAAATGATAAATATTTAATTAATACATAAGTGTGTCTCTAACCTAATGTAAAAATCCAAGCTCTGGTTATGCATGGTTTTGGGACAACTTATAATTTAAGCTGCGCCTGACCTCATTTAAAAATCCAAGCTCTGGTTATGTGTGGTCAGTGAGCTCTTAAATAAAAAATAAAAAAAGGAAATAATGTGCTATAAATTGAAATTAATCTGAAATTCTCCTCGGTGTGTAAAAACCAGTCTATCAATCCATCTTCTATTTTGTGAAATGTGTTAAAATTTTATGTAGTATTATGATTTTTTGATTGATAGATATTGGGATTTGAGATTATTCGATTTTGTCACTTAAATTGAAATGTTAACTATAGTCCAAATCCATCACTGTTTTTGTACTTCATGTTTAAAATTCTTTTTGAAAATAATGAAATCATTTTTTTAACACTCCCCATTTTTATAAAATTCATCGTAAATCCGTCATTTTTTACAATGTGAAATATGCCACCTGTTCTCAGAATATTATGATTTTTGTTTGACTGATTGAAATTTATGATGACTGCTCTTCTTCATATGCTGAAATTATATTCTTAGTCATTGTTCATATATTTTAAATTCTGTATCCTTTTGATGATAACAAAAGGGGGAGAATGGGGTTGAGATTTTGATTTATGAGTGAATATTTTATAAATATTTTTAATTTTGAAAATTTATTCAATTTTCATTTTTTTACTCATTCATAGTTATAGGGGGAGTTTCTGTTGTAGGGGGAGCATTCAAATAGGGGGAGTTTCTGTTATCACTGTAAAACACATTTATTATATTCAAAATCTTAATATTTGTTTATCATCATCAAAAGGGGGAGATTGTTGTATATAATGGTGTTGTATACACAATTATATGATTTTTGTTTGATGATAACAACCAAATAAATATTATTTTAAATGTGTTTGTTACTGTACTGTTCTATATATTCACAGGAATATAATATTTATATTTAAATAGAATACGAATGTACAGCCATTTATATATTCATACAATATTTTATTTAAATTAAATATTATATTTCAAACATTCAAATAGTACAACTATTTATATCTCCTCTATTTAAACACCTCACATGACATTGTACTTGTAAATAAACTGAATAAAATAGATAAGTTTGTTTGACAACTATAAAATAATATTTTATTTCAAGCAAATTTGTTTATTACAAATATCAGTACAATTCACATTCTTATACAAAACTCTCACTACAACTCTCTGTCACTACAGTACATTCACAGTCACTCTGTCTATACAAATCATATATACATACTATTTTACTTTCATATACAGACACATTCACTGTCTTCAGTCTTCACAGCTCTCTGTCAGTCCAGTCATCATCTGTTTACCTGTCACAATGAAACACACAGTACACTGCAATAGAAATAAAACTAGATATATGAGAACATAAATTTTATTTTTAAAATTCTATTTTCCTCATAATTTCAGTGTGTTTTCTCATCATCTTTCATGACTTGATCTGTATATTTTTAATACCCACTGATTAGCCTTGACATACTACACTAGTTTGTTGATCAGAAACAGTTGTTTCTGAACAGCCACAACTCAGCGCAGCAATCTGCTTATAAATAAATTACATGTGCACAATATATGTATATACACAATGTTGTGTGTATATGCACATATACAGATGTGCAAGAAAATATGGTCAAGCATATACAGGGCAGTGAAATGGAGCATGAACACAATCATGTGGTCGAGCAGCAAACATGCAGATATGGCAACAAATCATGAGTTGTAAATACACAAGTATAATTTGCAACATGGACAATTTTCTTTCCAATCACTCATGACAGTGCATAGAAATGCAAAGCAACATATATACAATATAAAATGACAAGCAAATGGACAAGTCACAAGTGTGCATCATAACAGCATGCATGGTCAAATGGGTCGAGTCATAACAAAACAGCCAAGCTCAAGTGCAAAATGGGAACAACATGTCAAAATCAGTTCAGTGTGTCCAACACAATACAACAGGATGATTCATACTCATGTATACTTGGCACAAATGAGTGTAGAATATAGCAGCAGTTTGCAAATTTCAGGCTTCAAGTGTGAAGCACAAGGGTCGAAGCATGGTACACATATAATCTACTCAGCAACGAAGCAGAACAAAGTAAAAGTTGAAGCATGTAATGAACAATAGTGCATCACAAATATATGAGTTAGTGAATGCGCATATGGCAAGTCAGAGCAGTTCAGTGTAGACAGCATGGATAAAACCATAGTGGAGCATACATGTCAATATACATGTGTGAAAGGCAAGAAGTGATGACATGATTAATGAAGCAACTTCAATGAATATACATGCACTGAATATTGTTTTGCATATGGACAACACATTCAAGGCATGTTCTACAGTTTTTACATACAAGTGGGTACAAAATGGGACAATGCAAAACCAGGCAAGAAATCAGCTCACAAAATGGTCATGTGTCAAGAGCAATCACTATTCTCAAATATTCATTTCAACATCAAATGAGTCTCCAGAATTACAGCATTAAAATCAGTGATGAATTTTGGCGAATGTTTTTTTCGAAATCAGTTTGCAAAGATATCACTGTTTTTTTATGGCAAGTGTTTAATGTTTCCAGAATTTCAGAAAAGCAAGTTTCCTTTCTCACATGTTATAAATCAACAAAGATGCTCATTTATTTAACCAAGAAGCAATTCAAGTTTTCGATCAAGAAGTAATTACAAAAATGGTTTACAGAAATCATTCAATCATTTTTTGGCAAATTTTTATTTCGGCATTCACAAATTATTCGTGGCTGATTCAAATCAGTTCAATCATATATGGAACCACGTTCATAGTTGCCAAAGAAAAACCAATCACTGAAAGTTATTTTTGGCAAGAGGAATCATTCAAATTTCACGCAATTTCAAAAGAGGAAACGAAGACAACAATTCAAATTCTTTCCAGGAATATTTCATAGGCCACGCAAGCAATTTCATTCAGGAAACCACAAATCAAGCCGAGCAAAATCAGAGAAATAACCAAGCCGTTTCAATTCATTCAAAGGTTCAGATCCATTATTAAGGTCGAGTAATCAAAAAGGGAAACACACGCAATCAGAGCCAAGTCATATTCGAGAAATTAGAGAGCAGATAGGTTTTTCTATAATCCTATATTAACACCATTACATCACAGGCGAGCTATATGGAAACTCATAAAAATCAATTCAAGTATTTTCAAAGCAAGAATTTTCAGAAAACTCACAGTTTCGATCGAGTTAGAGAACAATCCAAAATCAGTGATGAGAGAAAGAGAGCAAAGCTTCATTCACTCAAAGACTCAGAGAGTACAACCCGAGAATAAATTCAAACAAGCATACGCGATCTCGATTTGGGGAGGAAACCAGAAACCCTAGATTTGGATTTCCAGAGCCGCCATTTTTATCTCAACAAAGCAAAGAGGACGGGAATAAGGAAGTGTGCAACACATGGGCCGACCAACTTTGATTTGAAAAAGGGGATTACCCTATTTTTAATCTCCTAGGGTTTCATTCTACTTTATATTTGTATTGTTTTTTTTTTGTAAACCGCCCGAACCAGTTTTCTGGAGTCTGTAAAATTCTAAAGAAAACAGTTAGTGTGCTAACTGGCGTTTACTAGTCTGTAAAAACTAGGGTTACTGGTTACGAGACTATAATCAAGGGAAATATGATCTAGGGAATTAGATCAGTCTAGGGTTTTGAGCGTAGGGTTAGGACAGGAGCAGGCGCTGCGAGTGTACATGGTCTTGTATGCGGGATCTGCTTATAACACCTAGTAGAAACCTTAGGAATGCAGCAGTAGGCGGGATTTTGTCGAAGCTAGGTATCTCTGTGTGTTATTTCTTTTTTGCTTTGTATTCCTACTGCATTCTGTGATCTGTTTGTTATTATATATCCTGTTAGATTAATAATTCAGCTAAAAACTATGATAAACCCTATTCACCCCCCTAGGGTTAATCTAGATCCAACAGCCTAGACTATAAAAATAAAAAAGGAAAGAGGGAGAGAGAAGAACAGAAATAGGCATAATAACAGAATAGACATATGATAAAAGAAATAGGCATATCAGAAATAGGTATATAAGAACTGAATAGTAGATCAGGTGTACATGTAATGGTAGATCTGTTTAGATGTGAATTAGATTCTTAACAGGCACAGGTTTAGATCCAGATTTATAAACATGTCAGGATTACTTGTGAAATGTTTACATTTAAAAATAACATGAACTCACGGAGACTGGTTCTAAAGAAAACTGGTGCCAAATATGTAGCTGTTCTCTTACTTTTAATAGGAATGAAATGAGCGCTCTTAGTAAGCCTGTCTACTATAACCCAGATACTGGTGTTGCCTTTCCTCGATCTAGGCAAACCCTCAATTAAATCCATAGAGATGCTCACCTACTTCCACTGTGGGGCCTCCAAAGTATGAAGTAAACCATCGGGCTTCCTTTGCTCAACTTTGACTTGCTGTCAAACTAAACAACGAGAGACAAACTCCGCTACATTTTTCTTCATCCAACCAAAAAGAAAAACCTCTTCATATCCCAATACAACTTATCGTTGCCTCGATGGATAGTCATCCTAGAATGATGGGTTTCCTCAAGAACTGTCTTCAACGGACTCCCAACTTGGGGAACACAAAGCCTTCCGTCCTGTCGCAACCACCCTCTATCATCCATGGAATATCTACTAAGGAGACTAGAAGTCCCTCCTCTACCAAGCCTATCCAAGATGTCTGCTATACGTGGGTCCTCTCACTTCGAAGATCCTACCTGATCCATAAGAGTAAGTCGCACCTCTAAGGATGCCAACAAACCAGGTATAAGATCCGTAGATGGCCTAAAATCGAAGGTTGATATGTACTCCAAGCTCCGCCTCTCTACGAATAGAGGACTTAAAGTCATCCTCTTCCTACTCAACGCGTCCGCCACCACATTACCCTTGCCAAGGGTATAAGCAATCTCAAAATCATAAAATTCTAGGAACTCCATCCATCTATGTTGTCTTGAGATCCCTTTGCGAGAACATATACTTGAGCGACTTTTGGTCCGTGTATAGATCGAACCTCTCTCCAAGAAGATATTGACGCAAGTCTTAAGCGCGAATACTATAGCAGCTAACTCTAAATCATTAGTAGGGTAGTTCTTCTCGTGAACTCTCAGTTATCTACCACCGTAACATACTACTCTTCCCTCTTGCATCAGAATGACACAAGCCCTGTGCCACATGCATTGGCATACACTGTGAACACTTTCTTCCGATCAGGAATAGTCAAAACCGGGGCTGTTGTCAGAACCCTCTTCAGTCGTTGAAAAGCATTCTCATAGTCAATGCTCCAAGAAAAGGTCAGATTTTTCTTCGTCGGTCTGGTGAGTGAGGGTGATATCTTAGCAAATCCTTAAATAAATTTCCTAAAATAGCCCGCTAAACCAAGAAAACCCCTCACATCCATTGCATTCTTTGGAACCTTCCAATCTTGAACTGCAACTACTTTCGCGGGATCCACTGCTATCCCGTCCTTGGAGACCACATGCCCTAGAAATCTCACTTCCTTTCTCCAAAAATGACATCTGGTGAATTTCGCCTTAAGCTGGTGTGCTCGGAGAGTCTTCAAAACCTCCTCTAAATATTGGGTATGCTATTCCCCGCTCTTCGAGAAGATCAGAATGTCATCCACAAAGACCACTACGAACTTATTCAGAAACTCCCGAAACACCCTACTCATCAGATCCACAAAATACGCGGGTGCATTCATCAACCCAAAAAGCATGACAAACCACTCGAAGAAACCATCTGGAGTTCTGAAAGCGGTCTTTTCTATACTATCCTCGACCATCCTCAACTGATGAAAACCCATGGCCAAGTCTAACTAAGAGAAAATAGATGCACCAACAAGCTAGTCAAACAGATTATCAATCCTCGGTAGTGGGTGCCTATTCTTCTTAGTGAGCTTATTCAACTCCATGTTATCCGCGCATAAGTGAAGCGATCCATCTTCCTTAGTTGCAAAGACGAATGGAGCACCCCATTCCAATATTCTTCGCCTAATAAACCCCTTCTTAAGTAGCTCCCTACTTGCTTGCTGAGCTCCTTCCATTCCCTAGGAGCCATGTGGCGCACAAGAAGTGCGACTGGCTTTGCATTATCCCCCAAATATATCCGGAAATCAATCTCTCGTCTCGGAGGTAAGCCCCTAGCCTTCTAAAAAACATACAAATATTCACAGACTGCTGGTATAGATCACAAATCATCGACAAAAGCATCAAGTGATTCTAGGAAACTAAACATGACAAACCCCCTTGGGTCACAAGAAATCTCGAGAGTCCTCCCATGGCAGGTCAAAAGTCTAACGACCCTCCTCTTACAGTCTAGAATGGAAACAAACATGGCTAGCCAATCCATCTCTAGAATCAAACCATAGCCTATAAAACCAAGCACATATGCGTCACACTCAAACTCAATGCCCAACACAGATATCCTCAAACCTCGACAAATCATAGACAAATGAGTCATGCCCCCAATGGGGTCAACAACGGGATCCGAAACCATACTAGTACTATGGTGCAGAGTCTCAACCACAGAATCAGATATAAAAGAGTGTGAAGCGCCAGAGAAAGTCCTAACAAGATGATCGGAAAGAGAAATCAAACCTTCAACGGAAACTTTCCAACCTCTGTCTGGTACACTGGCCTCGAGAGCGTGCACCTTCCCTCTAGAATTTCCTGCCCTTTTGCCCTGTCCTTGCTTCTTCTGGCACTCCCTAGAATAATGCCCGACCTCACCACAGTGGAAACAAGCGTTCTTCCTTTTTCTGCAATCTTTGATCAAATGATCCATGCATCCATAACAATGACATTTCTCTTTGTCTTGTTCTTTGTCCTTCTTTCCGCCCTTCTTTTTTTGTTCTTTCTAGGGCCACACTTTCTTATTTTGTATCTCATCAGTCTTAGCCTCTTTTTTTCGCCTTTATCTTCTTCTTGCATCAGTGCCATATCAACGAGCTTCTCGAAAGTTGCCCCCATTGGAATATGAGACATAGCCAATCCATGAAGGGGTTCATTCAATCCTCTTACAAACATCGAAGCTTTCTTGTTCGGGGTATTCACCAACTCCAAACTAAACCTTGCCAATTGATTGAACTTATTGACATACACTTTGATAGACATGCTTCCTTGCTTAAGCATTAGAAACCTTTCCATTTGCATACTCTCTTCTGCCTCAGAAAGAAACTTCAGCCTAAGTCTCTATCAGAAATCATCCCAAGTCTCAACTGGACTCCTTCTTGCATCATTCGCACCAAAATGAAGCCTCATCCTTCAGTTACTAAGCGACCAACTGAATCTTCTTACGGTCATCAACTTCAAAAATCCCAAATAAATCCTCCGCCTCTTTAAGCCAATTCCTTGCTTCCACAAAGGTCTTATTCCTCGGAAAGGCTTTCCTCCCATAGCACAGAAATACTAGCATATTTTGGAGAAATTATCCACTCGCAAAGGAGGTGGGACAACGACTGTAGCTAGGGGAGGGGGATTTGCTTGTCCTCCGGTAGGTACCGTAACCTCAAGATATCTACGGAACCAACCCGGTATCTGAATGCCCTCGAGAATATTCGGTTCCCAGACATGCTGAAAAGAAAAGGAAAAAGATTCAAATAGAGAATCACAAGATATTTCATATGGCTTGGGGGATACATTTTCAAAACAGACTTTTCCTTTGAAAATACTTTCTTTTTGAAACCCTTTGAAAACAATTTTCAAAACCGTATATCCGATCTTGTAACCTTTAGCTCTGATACCAAATGTAACACCCTACGTCCACTAATGTCATTCTTTAACAGAATGCATTAAGTTACGTGAAGCGTTATAGGTAAACGGAACAGAATCTCACAAGACAAATACATAAAATAGCAGCGGAAATTTAAAATTTTATTTTCCAACAGAAAACATCATGGCCTAAAAATTCAGTTACAACATCAAACTGAAATACTGGAATAAAATACATCAAATAAAAGCATCTATCTTGCACTAAAAACCATCAGAGTACAGAAGTATAAAGCCATAGTCCTCATAACTATCCATAAACAAGCAGACAAGAAGTCAAAGCGGTACATCTAAGAAGTTATAAGTAGAAACAGAAGAGAGAATCCTAATCAAGCCTGAGCGTTCCCACCCGGAAAAACTGGGGAGGGAAAGGAAGAGAGAAAAGGAAACAAAATGTATCAGACATAAAGTATGTCGAGTTCGGTTACTTTTAGCATATAAATAATTAAAAGCATCATGATAGGCATATAAACTAGATAAGAGATGACAGTATCATATAACAGGTATGAACAGGATAAGCAAAATGAACTGAACAGATTATGCTTCCCAAATACTTTTCTCCACACCAATACTAGTATAACAAATATGATCCAAAAAAAACATAATGGTAGACTTAGGTGTGCTTATAGTAACAGGTTTTACCCCCAAATAATAATAACAGGTACCCAAACAGAAATAATCAGCATTACCCCAACCAAAAACAATGGGCACCTAAACAGGCAAGACTCAATGTACCCTAATTACTACACCCAATTGATTGGCTCCCTATCCCGTAAATACGATGTGTCGGCCCCACATTAGGATGTATCACTTTCTAAAGTGGCAGCGCAAGAAGGACACAGACCTACTTACTGGTGTTATAGCGGCTTATTTTCCCAAGCAAACCGAACTGTTGCATGCACATGACTCCATTGGAACGCGCTATCAGACCAGCTCCACCCATATGAACCTCTTATAATCAGCTCAGTAAGTGTGCCCTGGCCCCTACCTAGTTCGGGATCCCCCTTTTGATACCAGAATGGGTTACTGACTGATAAGCGTCCCACACAATAGATGGCACAAGCCACCCCTTGGCTTGTATCCCCAACTACTACGATTTTGACAGGTTATGCCTAGCAGATTAACAAGCCCGCATAATCCCAATAGACAAAATAGGTTACGTTTATCGGTTCGTATAACCCCCCACAAATTTAACAGAGTTACTTAACCCCCATATAATCAAATAAGTTTACTTAACCGCCACTATTTAATAGGTTCATATAACCCCTACAGATTTAACCAGGTTAAGTATTAAAGGTTAACAGGTTCATATAACCCCTATAGATCTAAACAGGTTTCACATGTTGTTTACTGTTTCATTACATGTTCCATTTAATTTGTAAATTAAACCTGCAGATTTACATGCCCCAACCCTCAAGTCAAAATTCACAGTATAAGATGTGCCCCAAATTTTAGTCATACATCACAATATAGGTTATGCCCTCAAACCCCAGTCATGATTCATACTACAAGGTATGCCCCAGTTTATCTTTCCCAACCATTCCCAATTTCGTTCGTTTCCATATTTCAGCGATAGCTCTGGGCTCGAAGGTAGCCAAGGCTATAAAAATAAAAAAGGAAAGAGGGAGAGAGAAGAACGGAAATAGGCATATGATACAGAAATAGGCATATCGGAAATAAGCATATAAGAACTGAATAGTAGATCAGGTGTACATGTAATGGAAGATCTGGTTATGTATGAATTAGATTCTTAACAAGCATAGGTTTAGATCCAGATTGTCTAGATTACTTGTTAAATGTTTATATCTTAAAATAACATGAACTCACAAAGACTGGATCTAGAGAATAGAGAATAACAAGTAGATGTTGCAAAAGAAATTCTTGAATGCGTATAAGCTGTTGTTGAAGGAAAAAGGCTAATTCAATCCAAGAAGAGGCAGCATCTCGTTGTCTCCATTGTTTTTTATGTGTAAAAACAATAGAAATGATGCCTATTTATAGCCTAAGGACAACAAGTCACGCTAAGAAACAAGTCCAGGTTCAGGAAATGAACCTGGATGGATCTAGGGTAGGTCAACCCCGGGGTCGACACCCCCTTGAATGGGTCGACCCCCTTGGGGCGTGGGTCGACCCTTAACGGATCACAATCCCGCATCGTTCTCCCGCTAGATTTTTGACTTATTTTGAATTTCTGGACTTGATTTGTGTGTGTATATATATATTTATATCTCATACGTGTACAAACTTCTAAGCTTAATAAATTTCTCATACGATGTCCGTTTTACGCAAACTCGGAGTTTATCTTAAACAGAATTCCGAGATGAACACAATGGTGAAGTCCATTTTACTTAATTCCCAATTTTTATTAAAGTATTCTGAAGTTTATCATTATAGTGTTCTTTAAAATTATGGGATGTTACACTTCCTTCATAGAGATGTAATCTTTGCACAACTTTGCAAAATCCACAACCCTACGCATCTGAACACCTACATCAACCATGGCTACCACATGAGCGGGTACCCTTCTCATGAATGCCTCCATCATGGCTTCTAACATGGCTGGGTAATCTGATATACCACCATTTTCCCCTCCAGTTATAGTCCCCTCCCTAGCAGTGTGTCTTGAAGCACGTCGACTCATTCTAAATATGTAAATTAGTATGATAGCCACTTACAAGAAAGGCTGCAAATAGAATTCAAACGCTACTATACTATATACTAAAATATAGTATACATCCAACAAAAATTTACAAATACATCCCTTATACGTAATTTCGACTTCGAATTTTGGCTAAAATCGATAACCAGAGCTCTGATACCAAATGTGACGATTGTCCACAACCCCTGCACTAAACAAGAGGAATAATACGCTGAAAGATATGCCAGGTAGCTATGGACGATCACCAAGGTATGAAACACAATCAGAACCTATCGTATAACTCATAGCGCAATGATAAAATATAATAGAACATATACAACAGGAAGTAGTAGTGAAGGAAAATTGCATAGCAATTTAAACTTCCACATCATCAAGAAACTATCCACAACATCTTAGGATCACATCAGTAAATGTCTGTACAAATAGCCTCACTACAACACTGAAGAAAACATAATAGCGGAAACAAAGATACTAGATAGTAGTAAAGATAATATGCTAGTCTCCTTGCTTTCGCACAACAGCATCGTCCTCACTAATCACATGTCACCTGCCACCTAGTCTCCCCATCCAAAACCTGATGAACAAGCCAAGGTAATAAGATGAGACATAAAACCTTGAGTCAGGCAAGTCTAAGTGAGCGATAAAAACAGCTATCTAACATCATCAACGAAGAATTTAAGAATACATAGATTAATAAACCAAACTACCAACACCAGAGAAGAACCCAAACCTGCCTTCCCCACATCCTACAGTGATAGCCTTTACAAAACATGTAATTTGGAACAACCATTCATCCATGGAAATCAAAGAACAACCAATAGTTAAACATCCATGACAACTTGGAGTAACCAAAAAATAACAACCAATAACTAGTTACATCTCACGTAAACCATCCTAATCGAGTTCAATACCCATCAAGCACAAGCCCCAGAGGCCTAAACCAATATCATACAAGCACCCAAGAAACATCTCCTTTGACTTCAGACAATCTACTTAAGATGATGCAATCAAAAAGCCAAACACCCATGACTAACTCAGGCTATCACTGCCAATCCTGCTTCGAAACTATCGTTAATCATATGATGAACAACCTTGTTATAAGCCAAGGGCTAATTGTAACCCTAGTTCTAGGTCAAACACTATACGCCTTTCAATGATACGTATGTTTGTCCAACCTTAATGACTAGGCCCTTCACGACTGCCCAGTGTACTCGCCCAGCAACCTTCCGGTCTTTTAGGTTCCCCTATTATACCCCTGCTTTGAGTCCACTAGAACTTACGACAATGATAATCTCTCGGCATTGACATCTCTAGTCATCCAACCTGACGACCATAGCTCAAGCAACCTTCTCGAGCAACCATTGTCCATAAACTCAACACCCTTGAGTTGTCTTTACATTCGTTGCATTACGAATATCAATGAACATGTCACTATAGCAATGATCGATCCCTGTAGTAATGCACGACCGACCCTGTAGAAATGCAGGACCCATAATCACTGTAGCAATGCCCGAGCGACCGACCCTAAAGCAATGCATGACCGACCCTGTAGCAATGCATGACCGACCCTGTAGCAATGCATGACCCATAATCACTGTAGCAATGCACGACCAATCCTGTAGCAATGCATGACCCATAATCACTGTAGCAGTGCACGACCGTCCCTGTAGCAATGCACTACCGACCCTGTAGAAATGCATGACCAACCCTGTAGCAGTGCACGACCCATTATCACTGTAGCAATGCATGACCGACCCTGTATCAATACACGACTGACCCTGTATCAATGCACGACCGACCCTATAACAATGCATGATCGACCCTGTAGTAATGCATGACGGACCCTAGTTTGACCAAAACCTCGCCAAACGACTATATAGACGAAATCAACTCATCCAATTCAACTACAAATATGTTATGAAATCAATAAAAACATGAAAATGACAATCTCATCAATAATTATGTAAACTTCACCAAAATCATGATAAACGAACATATGGACAAAACGATGGATCTGACGTGCATAAACATATGAATTTACATAGAAATTGACGGTTTTAAATTTCTAAATTAGATCCTATGGCGATTCATATGAAAATAAACTTACCATGATGTAGATCTAGGAGAAATCGACTTAAAATGATGAAAAACAAGATCTAATACTCATATACTTGATTGAATCTGTGTGATAGATTCATATCACTCACCAAATCTCTAAAACAAAAACACTTAGATCTAAATCCAAACAACAAAGAATTTGCTCTGAATTCTTCAATTTGATGAACTCTCTCTTGGAATGGCATAGATCTAGCTTCAAACGATGTAGATCTTCGATTCTCTAAGATTCAATTATGAAAAGATGAAGAATATGGATTAATGGAGGATCATAAACTCTTCCAAAATAAGAGAATGGAGAAAGTAAACTATTCTCCATGCCTCTTACCCCTATTTATAGCCTTCCACCAACCCACTAACGGGCCTCTCCAAATTAACCCTTATGGCTTTAAAAACCTGAACAACCAACTGTGAAACCTTAAAACGACGATTCCTCCCAAACCGCTGAGCCAAATCTTTAATGTGACCACTCTACAGAATGGGAATCATCATTCCTTTCCATTGAGACCGATCACATCACCTGATTCGATCCAAGTCAAAAGTTATGATATATACAAGACTTATAGGGGTAAAATAGTCATAAAACAAATTGGTAAAAATTATGGACATGTCTCACATCCCAATAAACAACATATCAAAACTTGATAATGATCCAACCCTTAGAAAATAAAATAAAAATATTTTACGATCCTCCAATACGTAAAATGCGAGTTGCTACACTTACTATGGGAGGTTGTTACTAGTTGAAAAATGGGTTCCAGGTTACAACTTTAATAAGTTTAATGCTAATGTAGTCCAGATATGGATTCAGTTACATGGACTTGACATGGAATGTGGTCGGTGAATGCTCTATCTATGATTTCAAGTTTTGGTGGTAAACCTATAATGTGTGATGAGAAGACTATATCCAAATCTTATACACGATATGCAAGATTGTTGATAGGGATTACAGTTACTTCTGAATTGCCAACTTATATTCCTATTTTGCTTCATATAGGCATTAAGAAAGATGTTCACATAAAATATGAATTTATTCCATCTAAATGCAAGAAATGTATGAAATTTGGCCACAAAGATTACATCCATAAAGTTTAAACAAAACCACAATGGGTCCCTCCCAAAATGAAAATTTAGTTGCTACTACTTCCACTTCACAACCTTCTAATTTTGTTAAAGCCGAAAGTTCAACTTCCTCTTACTTTACAACACTCATGGCTTCAGAAGCAGAGTGCCCACAAACTGATGTTCAAATAAGAGATGACCTACAGTTTTTGAATTCTGCCTTGCCATCCTCTTTGGTGCCTGATGAGTTAGAAAACATAGCTGATGATATTTCAGAAGAATCACAAACTGATGATAATGTTGATGTTTCCTTCTTTGTTAAAAAGAATCCAAATTACTTGAAGAGCACTCAGACTTCTACTCAAACAACTGATGCTCCTCCTAAAAGAAAGCTAAGGAGCTCATCCTTTGTTAAATGACCTTTTAATCTTGGAATGTTAGAGGAGTGAAATCATCACAACGTATTAGTGATGTGTTCAAAATTCTAACATCTTACAAGCCTACAGTTGTGGGCTTAGTAGAGAATAAATTGAATTCTACTAATTTATCTTCGCTTCCTTATAAACTTCCATCTAATTGGTCATTTTATCCTCCAAACTATTCCCCATTTTCAGGTCATATATTATTGTTGTGGGATTCGACAGTGTGGCAGGTCGATATTCGTTCATCTACTTCACAACATATTACTGCATACTTGTCTAATGCTGGAGTTTTCCATTTATTTTTCACTGTTATTTATGCTAGTAACCACTATCAAGATAGAGAGTTGCTTTGGCAAGAACTTACACAGCAATCACAACTTATTTCTGATTGTTTGGTTATCATGGGGGATTATAAACATTGTTCATTACCTGTTGATAAAAAAGGGGTCTTCTCGTACCTTTCTCTCAAATCAAGACATTTCAGAATTTTTTGCAGCAATCTGGACTCGTTATGATCAAGGCTACTATGTTTAACTATATATGGAGGGGGAGGGGCACTGCAAATGGTTAACCAGTCATGCCTCCATCAGTTCACTAATATGAAAGCTATTTCTCTATCACAACAATCCAGTGATCATAATCAATTATTGTTGCATCTCGTTTCTACGTTACAATCTAAAGGTTTTCCTTTCGGGTATCAAAATGATTAGTATCTATATTTTGGTTATTGTGACACCCCATGTCCGTTAATGTCACTCTTTATCAGAATGCATTAAGTTTCGTGAAGCGTTATAGGTAAACAGAAACATTACAAGACAAATATAAAATAACAGCGGAATTAAAATTTTACTAAATAGAAAAGCTTTGTGGTTCAAACCCAATTACATAATAAGTCTGGAATACTGAAAACATAAAACTTATGCCTTGTACAAAAATCATCATTAGAGGTACAATAATACATATAAAGAGCATAATCCCCAAAATATAGCCATAGTCGAACATATACGAAATCGAACAATACATCTAAGCAGCTCTAAGCAAGCGGAAAGAAGAATTCTGATCAAGCTTGAGTATTCCTCCCTGAGAACCTGGGAGGAAACGGAAGAGAAAGAAGAGGAAACAAAATGGTCCAGACATAAAGTCTGACGAGTCCAGTTACTTTTAACATATAAATAAGTAAAAGCGCATGACAGGCATATAAGTTGGAGAGAGATAATAGTGTCATAAGGCAGGTATAACAAGGTAAACAGGATAAACAGAACAGAACATGCATTGCGCTTCTCCAATACTTTTCCCTGCACCACTACTAGTATAACAAGAACAAGAAGATCCCAACAAGTACAAGATGGTAGACTTAGGTGTACTTCTAGTGAGAGATTTTAACCCATATAATAATAGGTAGCCCAAATAGAGCTGACAGGTGTTAACCCGCAACGACAATAACGGGCTCCTAAACAAGCAAGACTAGATGTACCTTCATTACTACCCTCAATCGATTGGCTCCCTAACTCATAGAGTGTTGGCCCCACAGTAGGATGTATCACTTCCTAAAGTGGCAACCCCGCTATTTTCAAGATGACTAGTGTCTTATTTTCCCTAGCAAGTGGATCCATGCATGCACATGAGTCCGTTGGAACGCGCCATCAACACCCTCACACAAGTGACCTCTTATAATCATCTCAATAAGCATGCCCCGACCCCGACCTAGTTCGGAGTGCCGGTTTGATACCAAGCTGAGTTACTGACTAACACGGGTCTCGTACAACATATGATACAAGCTTCCCTCCTAGGATTACATCCCCACTACTAGGATTTTAACAGATTATGCCTATGCATAACCCCCACATGTAAAACAGGTTAAGTTTGTTAGGTTTACATATATAACTCGTCCCCACATATTTAACAAGATTAACTTAACCCTCCCACTAATTCAAGCAAGTTTACTTAACCCCCTACTCAAGTTAACAGGTTCATGTAATCCTTATGGATTCAAACAGGTTAAGTAACACAAGTTTATCACCATTCATTCATCTATGGTTATTAATGCGCCATACCTCCCATGTTAAGTCTGCCACTTGTGGATGTTAGATATGCCAGTTGGGTCCGGGCAAGCTTCTTCCACAAGCTGGACTTAACCTCATGTCCTAGCACTGTAACATGTTTATGCACTTAGACCTCTCACATTAGATTTACCACTTGTGGACGTTGGATATGTCGGGCAGTTCCAGGCAGGCTTCTACCACAAGTGTAATCTAACCTCGTGTCTAAGCGCGGTTATAGTTTCTCATTACTATAAGTCTAGGCATTTTCATTACTAACCAATTTTCATGTTTATTATGCCCTAAATCCCCATCTGATCCATAATACAAGTTATGCCCCAGATTAAGGTTTAGATCAAGATATAAATTATGCCCCCAAATCCCAAGTTTTGGCTCAAGATACAAAATATGCCCAAATTTCCAAATCATGTTTTGCAATATGAATTATGCCCCAAATTAATCATTCCCAATTGTTCCCAATTTCGTGTATTCGCGTATTTCAGCGATAGGCTTAGGCTCGAAAGTAGCCTAGCTATAAAAATAAAGAGGGAGAGAAGAGAACAAGAATAGGCATAGTAAATAAAACTGGCGTATGATTATAGAATTGGTCATACTAACAGAATAGGCATATAGTGATATGATTAGGAAAACTAACATAATAGGGATATCATGAACAGGCATATGAGATCTAAGCAGTAAATTAGGTATACAAGTAATGGCAGATCTGTTATGATTTAGGTTACTAATAGGCATAGACTTAGATCCAAACTTATAAACATGTCAAGCTTACATTTTAGGTGTTTATATCTAAAATAAACATAAACTCAGTGTGATTGGATCTAAAGGGCAGAGAATTGATTATAAATGATGCAGCACAGATTTTGAATACGTATGAATCATTGTTGAAGAAGAATAGGCTAGTTCAAACAGAGTTGGGGAAGCTCCTCATTGTCTCCATTGTTTTTGGTGAATAGAAATAATGAGAATGAGATCCTATTTATAGCCTAGGATCAACGAATCTAGTCAAGAAACGAGTCCACGTTCAGAAACTGAATTCTACCCAGGTCTCGGAGGGGTCGACATAGGTGTCGACACCCCTGTGTTGGTGTCGACCTATGGGTCGACACTCTTAGGGTAGGGTCGATACCAAACGGGCCGACTTACACCACTTTTCCCGCCTCTGATTTTGATTTTCTAAAATATTTTTATTTATATATAAATGGCTTATATGTATATAAATTTCAAACCTTAATATCTTCTTCATATGATGTTCGTTTTACGCAAACTAGCAGTCTATCTTTAGCAAAAATCCGAGATGAACGCAATGGTACAGTCCATTTTACTTAATTCCAAGTATTTAATTAAGTATTATTTATCATTATAATGTTCTTAGAATTACGAGATGTTACATTCTCCCCTACTTAAAGGATTTCGTCCTCGAAATCTCTAAGTTAAGAAGAATGTATATCTTAACATCCATCACATATTTACTCATCCATCAATCACATGCATCCATTGTCCTTAAAAGATTTCTAATGCTTATACGAACATATGCAAGGGTGTGTGTATATGTCCCTATACTAATGCGAAAGATCAGGCTGTCTACTGATTTATTTAACCTCCTTAATGCAATCCGTAAATCCAACATGTATGCAAATAATCCTATTATAAAATGTAAGTTCTATATATGTGCACAATCAATCATCCAAATGCAACTTCCATATGATGGTACACCCACTTTCATCTTTAAAAAAAAAATGCACACACATTCATATGCAGTATGAGATCGATTGAGCTGATCTAATGCCTGATGTGTGTGTGTGCATCCACGAGCAACCATTAGCAAACACTTGCATCCATCAAACGTAACATGTCTCAAACACATGTTTACATCCATGGGATTCCTACCTAAAGGTCGAAGATTCGATCGATATGATATAATTAAACGATAGAAACTGGCAAGAGTAAAAGCTTTGGAAAGGAAGTTAAGAATATACCCTTGAAAAGAAAAGGGTACGAAGCGCGAATCTTGTCTTCCGTCTCCCAAGTTGCATCCTCTTGGTTATTTCCCCACGATACTTTCATCAACTTGACCTATCGGTTGCATAGCTTCTTAACCTCTGATTCAAGAATGCGGTTAGGAACTCATCTAATTGTCGCCTCCCATTCTACTTCTACTTCCTCAAGCATAATCGGCTCAACTTCTTCTGCGGTATCATGCGATCACTTCCCTAAATGAGAAACATGCAAAACATCATAAACGCCGGGAAGTCTCTCTGGTAGCCTTACTCTATAGGCCATTTGACCAACCCTTTCTGTTATGGGAAATGGCCCTACAAACCTTGGTGCTAATTTCCCTACAGATCCAAAATGGACTATATTCCTCAAAGGTGATACCTTTATAAAAACCATGTCTCCCACCTCAAACTCAATGTCGGTCCTTCTCCAATCTGCGTAGGATTTCTGTCTGTCCTGAGCTGTCTTCATGCGCTTGTAGATAAGATCAATCTTTTCTGAAATTTCTCTTACCGTCTCAGGTCTAAGTAGAAGCCTTTCTGTAGATACCCATCAACAAGTCGGTGATCTACAGGGTCGTCCGTACAATAGTTCTAAGGGTGCCATGCTAATACTAGCCTAATAACTATTGTTGTAGGCGAACTCTACTGAAGGAAGAAGCTCTTCCCAAGTCCCTCTGAAGTCTAGGATACACAGTCTTAAAAGATCGTCAAGGACTCTATTCACCCTTTCCGTCTGCCCATCAGTCTGAGGGTGATAAGCGGTGCTCAAACACAATTGTATACCTAATGATTCTTGCAAGCTCCTCCAAAACTCACTGGTGAATATGGGGTCATGATCACTCACAATACTGGAAGGTATTCCATGCAGGCGGACTATCTCATGAAGATAAACTGCTGCCAACCATGATGTTGTCCTCTTACTCTTATTAGATATTAAATGAGCGCTCAGTAAGCTTGTCAACTACAACCCAAATACTGTTGTTGCCTTTCCTTGATCTAGGAAAACCATCAATGAAATCCATAGGGACGCTCTCCCACTTCCACTGTGGGACTTCCAAAGGACGAAGCAAACCACTGGGCTTCCTTTGCTCAGCCTTGAGTTGCTGACATATCAAACATAGAGAAACAAATTCTGCTACATCTTTCTTCATTCCAA
Organism: Allium sativum; assembly: GCA_030737875.1. NCBI lineage: Eukaryota > Viridiplantae > Streptophyta > Magnoliopsida > Asparagales > Amaryllidaceae > Allium > Allium sativum. The sequence goes on from CM060919.1 coordinate 421,227,541, forward strand.
CCTAAAAGAAAACCCTCTTCATATCCTTATACATCTTATCACCACCAGGATGAATAGTCATGTTAGAATGATGGGCTTCCTCAAGGACTGTCTACAACAAACTTTAAACTCGAGGAACACAAAGCCTTCCATCTAGTCGCAACCATCCTTTATCGTCTGTGGAATATCTACTGAGGTGAATAGAAGTCTCCCCTCTACTGAGCCTATCCAAGATATCTACTAGTTATATGTCATCTCACTGCGAAGTTCCAATCTGGTCCAACAGAGTAGGTCGCACCTCTAGTGATGCCAATAAACCAGGTGTAAACTCGGTGGAGGGCTTAAAATCAAAAGTCGATATAAAATCAAAGCTTTTCCTCTCCACAAACAGAGGACTCAAGGTCATCTTCTGCCTACTCAATGCGTCTGCCACCACATTACCCTTGCTAGGGGTATAAGAAATCTCAAAGTCATAGGATGCTCGGAACTTTATCTATCTTTGTTGCCTTAAATTAAGATCCTTCTATGAGAACAAGTACTTGAGAGATTTATGATCGGTGTACAACTCGAACTTCTCTCCTAGTAGATAATGGCGTGAAGTCTTAAGCGCGAATACTATGGTGGCTAACTCTAAGTCGTGGGTAGGGTCGTTCTTCTCATGAACTCTTAGCTGTCTACCTCCATAACATACTACCCTTCCCTCTTGCATCAGAACCGCACCAAGCCCTGTACCACATGCATCAGTGTATACTGTGAACACTTTGTTCCCATCAGGCAAGGTCAAGACTGGGGTTGTTGTCAAAGCCCTCTTCAATCGTTGAAAAGCATCGTCAAATTCTATATGCCAAGAAAGTGTTAGATTCTACTTCGTCATTCCGGTGAGTGGGGTTGATGTCTTGGCGAAGTCCTTAATGAACTTCCTATAATAGCCCGCTAATCCAAGAAAACTCCTTACCTCCATTGCATTCTTTGGTATCTGCCAATCTTGAACTACAACTACCTTCGCGGGATCTACTGTTATCCTATCTTTACAGAACACATGCCCTAGAAATCTCACTTCTTTTCTAAAAATGACATTTGGAGAATTTCGCCTTAAACTGGTGCACACAGAGAGTTTTCGTAACCTCCCTCAAATGTAGGGCATGCTCCTCCTCGCTCTTCGAGAAAATCAAGATGTCATCAACAAAGACCACAATGAACTTATTTAGAAACTTATGAAACACACTACTCATCAGATCAACAAAATAGGCAGGTGCATTCGTCAACCCAAAAGGCATGATGAGCCACTCGAAGAAACCATCTGGAGTTCTAAAATCGGTTTTGTCTATACTATCCTCGGCCACCATCAACTGATGAAACCCCATGGCCAAGTCTGACGGAGAGAAAACAGATGCACCAACAAGTTGGTTAAACAGATCATCTATCATTGGAAGTGGGTGCCAATTCTTCTTAGTGGGTTTATTCAACTCTCTATAATCCACACATAAGCGAAGTGAACCATTCGCCTTAATGGCGAATATCACTGGAGCACCCCATTCAGGTATGCTTCACCTAATAAACCCTTTCTCAAGCAGCTACTTTACTTGCTTGCTGAGCTTCCTCCTTTTTCTTAGTGCCATATGGCGCAAGGTAATGCAACTGGATTTGCATTGTCCACCAAGTATATACGGAAATCAACCTCGCGCCTCGAAGGTAATCCCCGAACCTCCTCAAAAACATCAGGATACTCACAGATTACTAGTACAGATCGTAAATTGTCAACAGGTGCATCAAGCGATTCTAGGAAACTAAGCATGACAGACCCCTTTGGGTCATAAGAAATCTCAAAGGTCCTCTCATGGCAAGTCAAAAGTCTAACGACCCTCCTCTCACAATCCAGAATAGCACCATACATGGCTAGCCAATCCATCCCAAGAATCAAACCATAACCCATGAAACCCAGCACATATGCTTACATTCAAACTCGATGCCTAACACAGATATTCTTCAAAACACCGACAAATCATAGACAATTGAGTCGTACCTCCAATGGGGTTTGAGACAACAAAGGGATCCAAAACCATACTAGTACTAAGGTGTAGAGACTCAACCACAAAATCAGATATAAAAGAATGTGAAGCGCCAGAATCAATAAGAGTTCTAACAGGATAATTGGAAAGTGAAATCAAACCTTCAACATAAACTTTCCTACCTCTATCTGGCGCACTTGGCACAAGGGCATGCACCTGCCCTCCGGAAGATCTTGCCCTTTGACTCTGTCCTTGCTTCTTCGGGCAATCCTTAACAAGATGTCCGACTTCTCCACGATGAAAACAAGCGTTCTTTCTTTTCTTGCAATCCTTGTCATATACCCTAGCGTCCGCAATGATGACATTTCCTCTTATCTTGAGCGTTGCCTTTCTTACGGCCCTTCTTTTGTTGTTGTTGTTCTTTTTTGGGACAACTTTCTTGTTTTGTGTTTTCTCGACCCTAGCCTCTTTCTTTTAACCTTTATCATGCTCATGCATTGATGCCATATCAATGAGTTTCTCAAAAGTTGCTTCCATCAGAATATGAGACATAACTAATCCCTGGAGGGTTTCACTCAATCCTCTAGCAAACCTCAAAGCTTTATTGTGCGGGTGATCTACTAGTTCCAAACCAAACCTCGCCAATTGATTATACTTGTTAAAATACTCTCTAATAGACATGCCTCCTTGCTTAAGCGCTAAAAATATTTCCATTTGCATACTTTGCTCAGCTTGAGAAAGAAACTTCATTTCGAATCTCTGTCAAAAATCACCCCAAGTCTCAACTGGACGCCCTGCTTGCGTCACTTCCCACCAAAATGAAGCCTCATCTTTCAACTGCCAAACGGCTAAATGAATCTTCCTACGATCGTCAACTTCGAAAATTCCAATTGTGACACCCCACGTCCGTTAATGCCACTCTTTAAGAGAATGCATTAAGTTTTGTGAAGGTTATAAAAATAGAAATATTACAAGACAGATACAAAATAATAACGGAATTTAAAACTTTATTAAGCAGAAAACATTGTGGTCCCAAAACATGGTCACACCATATATATGAAATACTGAAACATAAAACTTCTTCCTTGTACAAAATCATCATCAAAGTACAATAATACATAAAAAGAGCATAATCCCCATATAGTAGAGAAGATACAAAATCAAGTAGTACATCTAAGCAGCACCAAAAAGAATGAAAGAAGAATCCCGATCAAGCCTGAGTAATCCCACCATGGGAACATGGGGTTGGGGGGAATGGAAGAGAAAGAAAAGGAAACAAAAATGGGTCAGACATAAAGTCTGGCGAGTCCAGTTACTTTTAGCATATAAATAAGTAAAAGCATCATGACAGGCATATAAGTTAGAGAGAGATAACAACAGATAAGGCAGGTATGAGAAGGTAAACATGATAAACTGAACAGAATATGCATTGCGCTTCTCCAATACTTTTTCTCTGCACCATTACTAGTATAACAAGAACAAATGATCGTCAACAAGTATAAGATGGTAGACTACTTCTAGTGAGAGGTTTTACCCCATACAATAACAGGCAGCCCAACTGAACTTATTGGTGTTACCCCTAAGGATAATAACGGGCTCCTAAACAAGCGAGACTAGATGTACCCTAATTACTACCCCAGTCGATCGTCTCCCTAACTCCGTAGATACCGTGTGCTGGCCTCACAGTAGGATTTATCACTTCCTAAAGTGGCAACCCTTCGTTTCTAGGATATTCACAACCATATATACTGATGTCACTACATCTTACTTTCCCGAGCAGGTGGACCCATGCACGCACATGAGCCCATTGGAACGCGCCGTCAAACACCTTTTCCCAAGTGACCTCTTATAATCAGCTCAGTAAGCATGCCCCGACTCCGACCTAGTTCGAAGTACTCGTCTGATACCTATATTGGTTACTGACTGAAACGGGTCCCATACACCAAATGATACAAGCTTCCCCCAAGGCTTGCATTCCCACTACTAGTATTTCAAAAGGTTATGCCCACCAGTGTAACAAGATCGCATAACCCCATAGGTTAAGTTTGAGGGCCTATATATAAATAGTACCCACCTCCCCAAGATTTACTTAACTCTCCCATTGCTTTCACTTAACCCCTACTCAAGTTAACATGTTCATGTAATCCCTTTGGATTCAAATAGGTTAAGCATTATAAGTTCATTACCATTTATCCATTTATGGTTATAATGCGCCAGACCTCCCACATTAAGCCTGCCACTTGTGGATGCTGGATATGTTGGTCGGGTCCAGGCAGACTTCTTCACAAGTCGGACTAAACCTCGTTTCTTAGCACGTTAGGTGTTTATGCACTTAGGCCCCTCACATTAGTTCTACTACTTGTGGATGATGGATATGTTGGGAGTTTCCGGGCAGACTTGTACCACAAGTGTAATCTAACCTCGTGTCTAAGCGCCATTACAGTTTCTAATTACTGTAAATCTAGGCATTTTCATTATTAATCAGTTATCATGTTCATTATGCCACCAATTCACGTCTGTTCTGCAATACAAGTTATGCCCCAAATTTAGATCAAGATCTAAATTATGCTCCCAAATTCTAAGTTTTGGCTCAAGGTACAAATTATGCCAAAAATTTCCAATCATGTTTTACAACAAGAATTATTCCCAAATTAATCATTCCTTATTGTTCCCAATTTTGCGCATGCGCTTACTTCAGCGATAGGCCTAGGCTCGAAGGTAGCCTGGCTATAAAAACAAATAGGGAAAAAGAGGGAAGAAGAGAATAAGAATATGCATAGCAAATAAAAACTGGCATACGATGATAGAATTTGATCATACTAACAAAATAGGCATAGTGACATGATTAGGAAATATGACATAATAGGCATACGGTGACATAATTAGGCAAATTAACATAATAGGGATATCAGAAATAGGCATGATGAGATCTAAACAGTGAATTAGATATACAAATGATGGTAGATCTAATATGATTCAATTAGTCACAGGCTTAGATCCAATTCATAGACATGTCAAGATAACTTTTAAGTGTTTACATCTAAAAATAACATAGACTCACTGTGATCAGATCTATGAAACAGAAGAATAATTGCAGATGTTGAATCACAGATCCTTGAATACATATAACTTGTTTGATGAAGAAGAAGTAGGCTATATCAAACTATGTTGGAGCAGCACCTTATTGTCGCCATTGAATAAAACGAATAAAACAATGGGATTAAAGCCCTATTTATAGCCTTGGGTCAACGAATCTGGTCAGAAAACAAGTCTACATACGCAGAACTGAATCTGCCTCGGAGCTGGGGGTGTCGAAACCCCTGTTCTAGTGTCGACCCATGGGTTGACACCCCTAGGGTGGGGTCGACCCCCACGGTCCGAACTCCTGCCCTGTCTTGTGTCGTTTGATTTTGAATTTTGAAATGGTTTTAAACTGATATGTGTGTGTGTATATATATATAATTCTCTTATGCTTATAAAAACTTCAAACCTTAATATCTTCATCATAAGATGTTCGTTTTTCGCAAACTTGGCGTCTATCATAAGCAGAATTCCGAGAGGAACGCAATCACGTAGTCCATTTTATTTAATTCCCAATATTTAATTAAGTATTCTTAATTTATCATCTTAATGTGTTGTAGAATTACGGGGTGTTACATTCTCCCCTACTTAATGGATTTCATCCCCAAAATCTCCAAGATAAGAAGAACGTATATTTTAACATCCATCATCTATCTACTCATCCATCAATCACAGACATCCGTTTTCCTTAAAAGACTCATAATGCTTATATGAACATATGCAAAGGTGTTTGTATATGTCCCTATACTAATGCAAAAGATCAGGCAGTCTACTAATTCAGTCGACCTCCTTAATGCAATGTATGTTAGTGCCATGAATCCAACATGTATGCAAATAATCCTATTATAACATGAGAGTTCTATATATGCATGCGCAATCATTCATCCAAATGCAACATCCACATGATGGCACACCCATTTTCATTCATAAAAAGAAGAAGAAAAAATGCACATACATCCATATGCAGTATGAGAGTGATTGAGCCGATCTAGTGCCTAATGCGTGTGTATGCATCCACGAGCAACCACTTGCATCCAATTGCTTCCATCAAAAATAACATGTCTCAAACACATGTTTTCACCCATGGGATTCCTACCTAAAGGTCGAAGATTCGATCGATAGGATTTTAAACGATAGAAAAGAGCATGAACAAAAGCTTTGGAAAGGTGTTAAGAAAATACCCTTGAAAAGAAAAGGGTACAAAGCGTGAATCTTGTCTTCAGTCTCCCAAGTTGCATCCTCTTGGTTATCTCCCCATTGTACTTTCATCAACTTGACTCCTGGTTGCGTAGCTTCTTAAATTCTGATCCAAGAATACAGGTAGAAACTCATCTAACTGTCGCCTCCCGTTCCACCTCTACTTCCTCAAGCATACTTAGCTCAACTACTTCTATGGTATCATGCAAGCACTTCCGTAAATGAAAAATGTGGAAAACTTCATGAATGCCGGACAGTCCTTCTGGTAACTTTACTCTATAGGCCATTTGGCCAATCTTTTCTGTTATGGGAAATGGTCCTACAAATCTTGGTGCCAATTTCCGTATATATCCAAAATGAACCACATTCCTCAAAGGTGATACCTTGATGAAAACCATGTCTCCTACCTCAAACTCAGTGTCAGTCCTTCTCTTATCTGTGTAGTATTTCTGCTTGTCCTAAGTTGTCTTCATGCGCCTTCTAATAAGATCAATCTTTTCTGAAGTTTCTCTAAACATATCTGGTCCAAGTAGACGTCTTTCTGTAGATTCCCACCAATAAGTCGGTGATCTACAGGGTCGTCTGTATAATGCTTCGAAGGGTGCCATGCCAATACTAGCTTGATAACTGTTGTTGTGGGAAAACTCTAGTAAAGGAAGATGCTCTTTCTAAGTCCCTCCGAAGTCAAGGATACATAGTCTTAAAAGATCCTCAAGAACTCTATTCATCTTTTCCGTCTGTCCATCGGTCTGAGGGTGATAAGCGGTGCTCAAACACAACTATATACCTAATGCTTCTTGCAAACTCCTCCAAAATTCACTAGTGAAAATGGGGTCACGATCACTTACGATACTGGAAGGTACTCCGTGAAGATGGACTATCTCACGAACGTAAACTGCTTCCAACCATGTTGTCGTCCTCTTACTCTTAACATGAATGAAATGAGCGCTCTTAGTAAGCATGTCTACTATAACTGAAATACTAGTGTTGCCTTTCCTTGATCTACGAAATCCATCGAGATGCTCTCCCACTTCCACTTTGGGACCTCTAGAGGATGAAGTGAACCATCGGGCTTCTTTTGCTCAGCTTTTACTTACTGGCAAATCAAACATTGAGAAACGAACTCTGCTACATCTTTCTTCATCCCAGCCCAAAAGAAATCCCCCTTCATATCTATATACATCTTATCACCGCTTGGATGAATAGTCATCTTGAAATGATGGGCTTCCTCAAGGACTGTCTTCAACAAACTCCCAACTCGGGGAACACAAAGCCTTCCATCTCATTGCAACCACCCTCTATCATCTGTGGAGTATCTACTGAGGTGACTAGAAGTCTCCCCTCTACTGAACCTACCCAAGATGTCTGAAATCTGTGGATCCTCTCGCTATGAAGTTCCTATTTGATCCAAAAGAGTTGGTTGCACTTCTAATGATGTTAATAAACCAGGTATAAACTCGGTGGAGGGTTTAAAATCAAAAGTCGATATAAACTCCAAGCTTTTCCTCTCCACAAACAGAGGACTCAAAGTCATCCTCTGCTTACTCAATGCGTCTGCCGCCACATTACCTTTGCCAGGATATAAGAAATCTCAAAGTCATATTACGCTAGGAACTCCATCCATCTTTGTTGCCTTAAATTAAGATCCTTCTGCGAGAACAAGTACTTGAGAGATTTATGATTAGTGTAAAACTCGAACTTCTCCCCAAGTAGATAATGGTGCCATGTCTTAAGCGCGAATACTACGGCAGCTAACTCTAAGTCATGGGTAGGGTAGTTTTTCTCATGAACCCTTAGTTGTCTACCTCCATAACATACTACCCTTCCCTCTTGCATTAGAACCGCACCAAGACCTGTACCACATGCATCCGGGTATACTGTGAACACCTTGCTCTCGTTAGGTGAAGTCAAGACTGGGGCTGTTGTCAAAGCCCTCTTCAATCGCTGAAAAGCATCTTCACAATCTATATACCACGAAAATGTCAGTTTCTTTTTTTGTCCGTCTGGTGAGTGGGGTTGATATCTTTGCGAAGTCCTTATTGAAATTCCTATAATAACCCGCTAATCCAAGAAAACTTCTCACCTCCGTTGCATTCTTTGGGATCTGCCAATCTTGAACTGCAACTGCCTTCGCGGGATCTACTGCTGTCCATATTTAGAGAACACATGCCCTAGAAATCTCACTTCTTTTCTCCAAGAATGGCATTTGGAGAATTTTTCCTTAAGCTGGTGCGCTCGAAGAGTTTTCAAAACCTCCCTTAAATGTTGGGCATGCTCTTCCTCGCTTTTCGAGAAAATCAAAATGTCATCAATAAAGACCACAATGAACTTATTAAGAAACTCCAGAAACACCCTACTCATCAAATCAACAAAGTAGGCGGGTGCATTCGTCAACCCAAAAGGCATAACGAGCCAGTCGAAGAAACCATCTGGAATTCTAAAAGCAGTCTTATCTATACTGTCCTTGGCTACCCTCAACAGTTGAAACCCCATAGCAAAGTCTAACTAAAAGAAAATAGATGCATCAACAAGCTGGTCAAACAGGTCATCTATATATCCTTGGTAGTGGGTTCCTATTCTTCTTGGTGAGTTTATTCAACTCTATATATTCCACACATAAGCGAAGCGAACCATCCGCCCTAGTTGCGAATACTACTGGAGCACCCCATTCAGATATGCTTCACCTAATAAACTGTTTCTCAAGTAGCTTCCCTACTTGCTTGCTTAAGCTCCCTCCTTTCCCTTGGAGCTATTTGACGCACAATCAATGCAATTGGCTTTACATTGACTACCAAGTATATACGAAAATCAATCTCGCCCCTCAGAGGTAAGCCCTGAACCTCCTCAAAAGCATCAGGATACTCACAGACTACTGGTGCAGATCGTAGATCATCGATAAATGCATCAACTGACTCTAGGAAACAAAGCATCACAGACCCTTTAGGGTCACAAGAAATCTTGAGGGTCTCCCATGGCAAGTCAAAAGTCTAACGAACCTCCTTTCACAATCTAGAATGGCACCATACATGGCTAGCCAATCCATCCCTAGAATCAAACCATAGCCCATGAAACCAAGCACATATGCATCATACTCAAACTCAATACCCAATTCTGATATTCTTAAACCCCAACAAATCATAGACAGATGACACATATCCCCAATAGGGTTTTAGACAACAACTGGATCCAAAACCATACCAGTACTAAGGTTTAGAGACTCAACCACAGAATCAGATATAAATGAATGCGAAGCGGTCGAATCAAAAAGAGTTCTAATAGGATAATTTGAAAGAGAAATCAAACCTTCAATGGAAACTTTCCTACCTCTATCTAGTGCACTGGACACGAGAGCATGCACCTGCCCTCCCAAAGATCCCGCCCTTTGACCTTATCCTTGCTTCTTTGGGCACTCCTTAGAAAAGTGTCCGACCTCTCCATAATTGAAACAAGCATTTTTCTTTCTTTTACAGTCCTTGATCAAGTGACCCTTCATCCGCAATTATGACACTTCCTCTTATCTCTAGCCCTGCCGTCTTTTCCGCCCCTCTTTTGTTGTTGTTGTTGTTGTTGTTTCCTTTCTTGGGCCACACTTTCTTATTTTGTGTTTCCTCAGCCTTAGCTTCTTTCTTTTCACCTTTATCTTCTTCATGCTTCAATGCTATATCAACGAGTTTCTTAAAAGCTGCTCCCATCGGTATATGAGACATAGCTAACCCATGGAGGGGTTCATTCAATCCTCTAGCAAACCTCAAAGCTTTCTTGTGCGGGGTATTCACTAGCTCCAAACCAAACCTCGTCAATTGATTGAATTCATTAACATATTCTTTCATGGACATGCTTCCTTTCTTAAGCACCAAAAACCTTTCCATTTGCATGCTTTGCTCAACTTGTGAAAGAAACTTCATTTCGAACTTCTGTTGGAAATCATCACAAATTTCCACTGGATGCTCTGCTTGCGTCACTTCCCACCAGCATGAAGCCGCATCTTTCAGCTGCCAAATGACCAACTAAATCTTCCTACGATTGTCGACTTCAAAAATTACAAACAAATCCTCTGTCTGTTTAAGACAATTCCTTGCCCCTATGAAAGTCTCAGTCCCTCGAAATGGCTTCCCTCCCATAGCACAAAATCTTTGCATATCTAAAAGAAATTAGCAACACGCGGAGGAGGAAGAGGAGGAACAACGGTGCAGCTGGGGGAGGAACATCTTCTTGACCACCGGCAGGCGCTGTGGCCTTAAGATACCTACGGAACCATCCCGTTATCGTAACGCCCTCAGGAATGTTAGGTTCCCCAAACATGCTGAAAAGAAAAGGAAAAAGGGATTCAAATAGAGAATCGAAAGATATTACATATGACTTCGAGGAATATGTTTTTCAAAATAGACATTTCTTTTGAAAATGCATTCTTTTAAAACCTTTTTGAAAACAAATTTCAAAATCTTTTATCCGATCTGGTAACCTTCAGCTTTGATACCAAGTGTGACACCCCACATCCGTTAATGCCACTCTTTAAGAGAATGCATTAAGTTTTGTGAAGTGTTATAGGTAAACAGAAATAGAAATATTACAAGACAGATATAAAATAACAGCGGAATTTAAAACTTTATTAAGTAGAAAACATCATGGTCCCAAAACATGGTTACATCATAAGTCCAAAACACTGAAAACATAAAACTTCTGCCTTGTACAAAATCATCATTAGAGTACAATAATACATAAAAAGAGCACAATCCCCAAAATATAGCCATAGTAGAGAAGATACAAAATCAAGCAGTACATCTAAGCATTTCCAAGCAGAATGAAAGAAGAATCCTGATCAAGCTTGAGTATTCCCAACCTGAGAACCTTGGAGGGGGAACGAAAGAAAAGAAGAGGAAACAAAAATGGGTCAGACATAAAGTCTGGCGAACCTAGTAACTTTTAGCATATAAATAAGTAAAAGCATCATGACAAACGTATAAGTTAGAAAGAGATAACAACAGATAAGGTAGGTATGACAAGGTAAACAGGATAAACTGAATAGAATAGGCATTATGCTTCTCTAATACCTTTTCTTTGCACCATCACTAGTATAAAAAGAACAAGATGATACCCAAAAAGTACAAGATGGTAGACTTAGGCATACTTCTAGTGTGAGGTTTTACCCCATACAATAATAGGCAGCCCAACTGAACTTACCGGTATTACCCCTAAGGATAATAACGGGCTCCTAAACAAGCAAGACTAGATGTACCCTAATTACTACCCCAATCGATCGGCTCTCTAACTCTGTAGATACCTGGTGCTGGCCCCACAGTAGGATGTATCACTTCATAATGTGGCAACCCTTCATTTCCAGGATGTGCACAACTATATTCACTAATGTCACAACGTCTTATTTTCCCAAGAAGGTGGAACCATGCACGCACATAAGCCCGATGGAACGCGCCGTCAAACACCTTTTCCCAAGTGACCTCTTATAATCAGCTCAGTAAGCATGCCCCAACTCCGACCTAGTTCGGTGTACTCGTCTAATACCTATATGGGTTACTGACTAAAACGGATCCCACACACCAGATGATACAAGCTTCCCCCTAAGCTTGCATCCCCACTACTAGGATTTCAGTAGGTTATGCCTACCAGTGTAATAAGATTGCATAACCCCATAGGTTAAGTTTGAGGGCCTATATATAAATATTACCCACCTCCCTAAGATTTACTTAACCCTCCCACTGATTCAAGCAAGTATACTTAACCCCTACTCATGTTAACATGTTCATGTAATCCCTATGGTTTCAGATAGGTTAAGTATTACAAGTTCATTACCATTTATCCATTTATGGTTATAATGCGCTATACCTCCAACATTAAGCCTGCCACTTATGGATGTTGGATATGCCGGTCAGGTCCGAGGATACTTCTTCACAAGTCGGACTAAACCTCGTGTCTGAACATGTTACGTGTTTATGCACGTAGACCCCTCATGTTAGATCTACCACTTGTGGACGTTGGATATGTCGGGCGGTTCCGGATTGACTTCTACCACAAGTGTAATCTAACCTCGTGTCTAAGCGTCGTTATAGTTTCTAATTACTATAAATCTAGTCATTTTCATTATTAGTCAATTATCATATTCATTATTCCCCAACTCCCCGTCCGATCTACGATACAAGTTATTCCCCAAATTCAGATCAAGATCTAGATTATGCCCCCAAATTGTAAGTTTTGGCTCAAGGTACAAATTATGCCTAAAATTCCCTATCATCTTTTACAACAAGAATTATGTCCCAAATTAATCATTCCTAATTTCTCGTGTTCGCATATTTCAGGGATAGGCCTAGGCCCGAAGGTAGCCTGGCTATAAAAACAAAAAGGGAAAAGAGGGAAGAAGAGAACAGAATAGGCATAGCAAATAAAAACTGTCATATGGTGATAGAATTTGATCATACAAACAGAATAGGCATAGTGACATGATTAGGCAATCAAACGTAATAGGCATACAGTGACATAATTAGGTAAACTAACATAATAGGAATATCATAAACAGGCATAATGAGATCTAAACAATGAATTAGATATACAAATAATTGTAGATCTGGTATGATTCAATTAGTCACAGGCTTAGATCCAATTCATAAACATGTCAAGATAACTTTTAAGTGTCTACGTCTAAAAATAACATAGACTCACTATGATCGGATCTAAGAAACAGAAGAATAATTGCAGATGTTGAATCACAGATCCTTAAATGCATATAACCTGTTTGATGAAGAAGAAGTAGGCTAGATCAAACTAGTTGGAGTAGCACCTCGTTGTCGCCATTGAATTAGATGAACAAAACAATGGGATTAAGGCACTGTTTATAGCTTAGGTTCAATGAATTTGGTCAGAAAACAAGTTCACATACGCAGAACTGAATCTGCCTCGGATCTGGGGGGTGTCGACATGGGTATCGACACCCCTGCTGTGGTGTCGACCCATGGGTCGACACCCCTAGGTTGTGGTCGACCCCCAACGGTCCAAACTCCTGCCCCATCCCGCGTCGTTTGGTTTTGAATTCTGAAATGGTTTTAAATTGTTATGAATATATATAATTCTCATATGTGTATACAAACTTCAAACCTTAATATCTTCTTCATACGATGTCTGTTTTTCGCAAGCTTGGTGTCTATCTTAAGCAAAATTCTGAGACGAACTCAATGACGCGGTCAGTTTACTTAATTCCCAATATTTAATTAAGTATTCTTAATTTATCATCTTAATGTATTATAGAATTATGGGGTGCTACAAATCCTCCGTCTCTTTGAGACAATTCCTTGCCTCTACGAAAGTATCAGTTCCTCAGAATGGCTTCCCGCCCATAGCACAGAAATCTTTGCATATCTTAGAGAAATTATCAGCATGTGGAGGATGAGGAGGAGGAATAGCGGCTGCTGCTGGTGGAGTGGCGTCTACTTGGCCCTCGGCAGGAGCCGTAGCCTTCAGATACCTACGAAACCAAGCCGGTATCTGAATGCCCTCAGGAATATTAAGTTCCACAAACATGCTGAAAAAAAGAAGGAAAAATGGATTCGAACAGAGAATCGAAATATATTTCATTTGGCTTTGGGGAATATGTTTTTTCAAAATAGACTTTTCTTTTGAAAATGCTTTCCTTTAAAACCCTTTTGAAAAAAAAATCAAAATCTTTTATATGATCTGGTAACTTTCAACTCTGATACCGAGTGTGATACCCCACATCCGTAAATGTCATTCTTTATCAGAATGCATCAAGTTTCATGAAGCGTTATAGGTAAATAGAAACATAAACATTACAAGACAGATATAAAATAATAACAGAATTAAAATTTTATTAAATAAAAGCTTCATGGTTCAAACCCAATTTACATAACAAGTCTAGAACACTGAAAACATAAAACTTATGCCTTGCACAAAAATCATCAGCAAAGGTACGATAATACATAAAAAGAGCATAATCCCCAAAATATTGCCATAATCGAACATATACGAAATCGAATAATACGTCTAAGCAGCTCCAAGCAGAAGGAAAGAAGAATCCTGATCAATCTTGAGTATTCCCACCCTGAGAACCTAGGGGGAACATAAGAGAAAGAAGAGGAAACAAAATGGGTCAAACATAGAGTCTGATGAGTCCAGTTACTTTTAGCATATAAATAAGTAAAAGCATCATGACAGGCCTATAAGTCGGAGAGAGATAACAGTGTCATAAGGTAGGTATAACAAGGTAAACAGGATAAACAAAATAGAATATGTATTGCGATTCTCCAATACTTTTCTCTGTATCAATACTAGTATAACATGAACAAGATGATCCCAACAAGTACAAGATGGTAGACTTAGGTGTACTTCTAGGGAGAGTTTTTACCCCATGCAATAACATGTAGCCCAAATAGAACTGACAGGTGTTAACCCTCAATGACAATAATGGGCTCCTAAACAAGTAAGACTAGATGTACCCTAATTACTACCCCCAATCGATCGGCTCCCTAACTCGTAGATACCCTGTGCTAGCCCCAAAGTAGGATGTATCACTTCCTAAAGTGGCAACCCCACTATTTTCAAGATGCACAACCATATCTATTGATGTTATAACGTCTTATTTTCCCTAGCTAGCGGATCCATGCACGCACATGAATCCGTTGGAATGCGCCATCAACACCCTCACACAAGTGACCTCTTATAATCAGCTTAGTAAATGTGCCCCGACCTAGTTCGGAGTGCCCGTTTGATACCAAGATGGGTTACTGACTAAAACGGGGCCTGCACAACAGATGATACAAGCTTCCCTCCTAGGCTTGCATCCCCACTACTAGGATTTTAACATGTTATGCCTAACAATTTAACAAGGTTGCATAACACCCACATGTACAATAGGTTAAGTTTGTCGGGTTTACATATATAACCCATCCCCACATATTTAACAAGATTAACTTAACCCTCCCACTGAGTCAAGCAAGTATACTTAACCCCCTACTCAAGTTTATAGGTTCATGTGATCCTAATGATTCAAACACGTTAAGTATTACAAGTTTATCACCATTCACTCATCTATGGTTATTAATGCGCTAAACCTCCCATATTCAATCTACCACTTGTAGATGCTGGATATGCCGGTTTCAGGCAGGCTTCTTCCACAAGTCGGACTTAACCTCATGTCTTAGCACCGTTACGTGTTTACGCACTTTGACCTCTCACATTAGATTCACCATTTGTGGATGCTGGATATACCGAGCAGTTCCGGGCAGGCTTCTACCACAAGTGTAATCTGACCTCGTGTCTGAGCGTGGTTACAGTTTCTAATTACTGTAAATCTAGGCATTTTCATTACTAACTAATTTTCATGCTTATTATTCCCTAAATCCCGTCCGGTTCACTGTACAAATTATTCCCCAGGTTAAGGTTTAGATCAAGATATAAATTATGCCCCCAAATCCCAAGTTTTGGCTCAAGGTACAAAATATGCCCAAATTTCCCAATCGTGCTTTGCAATATGAATTATGCCCCAAATTAATCATTCCCAATTTTGTGCATTCGCGTATTTCAGCGATAGGTCTAGGCTCAAAGGTAGTCTGGCTATAAAAAAAAAAGGGAAAGAGGGAGAGAAGAGGACAAGAATAGGCATAGTAAATAAAACTGGCATATGATGATAGAATTGGTCATACAAAAAAAATAAGCATATAGTGACATGGTTAGGCAAACTAACAGAATAGGGATATCATGAACAGGCATATGAGATCTAAGCAGTAAATTAGGTATACATGTAATGGAAGATCTATTATGATTTAGGTTACTAACAGGCATAGTCTTAGATCCAAACTTATAGACATGTCAAAATTTCATTTTAGATGTTTATATCTAAAAGCAACATAAACTCACAAATGATGTAGCACGGATCCTTGAATACATATGAATCGTTGTTGAAGAAGAATAGACTAGTTCAAACTGAGTTAGTGTAGGACCTCGTTGTCTCCATTGTTTTTGGTGAATAAAAACAATGAGAATGAGGTCCTACTTATAGCCTAGGGTCAACGAATCTAGTCAAGAAACGAGTCAACGTTCAGAAACTGAATTCTGCCCAAATCTCGGAGGGGTCGACATGGGTGTTGACACCGCTGTGTTGGTGTCGACCCATGGGTTGACACCTTCGGCAATGGGCCGATTCCCCCCAACTTTTCCCACCTCTGGTTTTGATTTTCTAGAATAGTTTTATTTAAATATATATGGCTTATATGTATATAAACTTTAAACCTTAATATCTTTTTCATACGATGTCCGTTTTACGCAAACTTGGAGTTTGTCTTAAGCATAATTCTGAGATGAACGCAATGACACAGTTCATTTTACTTAATTCTAAATATATAATTAAGTATTCTTTAATTTATCGTTATAATGTTCTTAGAATTATAGGGTGTTACAGTTACTATGATTGTTTTTCTCGAGGTTGGCAGTCCTCTTCATGGGGGTCATATATCTATAATTTTCAGCACATGCTTCATACTTGTAAGTCAGAATTTAAAATGTGGAATAAAACTAGGCCTAGATATGACTCACTTCTTATTGAGGTAGAGCAGAATGTTCGCACTTTGGAAGCTGCTGTAGATAATGATCCAGAGAATATTGAACTTTT
The DNA here is from genome assembly GCA_030737875.1 of Allium sativum. NCBI lineage: Eukaryota > Viridiplantae > Streptophyta > Magnoliopsida > Asparagales > Amaryllidaceae > Allium > Allium sativum. The sequence goes on from CM060919.1 coordinate 421,244,437, forward strand.
TGATCCAATGATGCAAGCCAAGCACCTATATCTAACACAACAAAGCATTAAATTTTGGGGACTTCAAAAAAAAAAAACAAAGGTCCTACGGCTTCAACAAGGAGATATAAATTCAAAGTTTTTTTATTCTAAAATTTCATACAGGAAATACTAAAACAATGTTAAGGCATAGATTACTACTGAAGGGGAGTTATTGTATAAACCATAAGATATTGAAGCTCAATCCATTTCCTATTATACAAGATTATTCAATAGGCCAAAAATTAATCATTTTTCAGAATTTGAACCTAGTGCCACTATTAATAATGCTGGAAAATCTATGTTGGCGTCACCAATTAATTTGAATGAAGTAAAAAGAGTTGTGTTATCTACTCATGACGATGCAATCCCAGTTCCTAATGAGATTAATGAAAAGTTTATGAAATTGCATTGGGACCATATTAAAATGGATTTACAGAATGTTATGCAAGATATTTTCATAGTGGTAAATTTCCCAAAGGGAGTAGTCATACTTTTGTAACTTTAATTCCTAAGATTGATCGACCTTCTGATAACACACATTATAGGTTCATATCATGTTGCAACTTGTTTTACAATCTTTTTATCAAAATTCTATGCTCCAGAATGAAGCCTTACATGCAACATCTCATATCACAAAACTAATGCGCATTCATCACTGGTAGTTTCATAGATGATGATATATTGTTGGCTCATGAATTACTTAGAGATTTTAAAAAGTTTGGTGTTCGAAAATTTTGTGTAAAAGTGGATTTACACAAGGCATATGACATAATTAATCGTGATTTAATATGCTACATCATGCACTCTATGGGGCATTTTATTAATCTTATCTATGAATGCACTTCGACCGCAACCTTTTCTGTTCTATTACAAGGGATGTCTAAGAGTTTTATTACATCCACAAGGGGCATCAGGCAAGGGGGCCCCTTGTTCCCCTATTTATTTTGTATAGCTATGGAATATTTTAGCTATTGCATGCATAAAGAAACTGCCATGAAGAATTTTACTCCAGTTCATTTATTTCAGCCACAAATTAGTCATCTTCTATATGCTGACGGTCTACTAATATTTGTAAAAGTAATCTCTCTTCAGCTACAGTATTGAAGAGTATCTTCGGTATTCTAAGCACTTATTATTATGGTTTAAATGTCAATGCCTTCATGACTAAACTCTTTTTCAGTGTTCATGCTTCCAACATACATGAGATTACCGGTATTCTAGGATATGATGTAGGTAATCTTCCTATAAAGTACTTAGGGGTGCCATTATCTACAAATTATTTGCATTATGCCGACTGTACCTCGTTAATATGTAAAATTCAGGAAACATTACAAGGTTGGAATGTTAAATACTTGATCTTTACTAGACGTATCGAACTGATACACTCTGTGATAACCCCCTTTTTTGTACTGCCTTTTTGTTTACTAAATTCCATAGGTTACTCTAGATAAAATCAATATGCTCTATGCTGATTTCTTTTGGGGTGCTACTAATCACAAAATAAGTAGGCATAACTTATGTAAGCCAAAATAGGAAGGGGAGATTAGTCTTAAGTCTTTTGCTGATCTCAAGAAGGCTGCCGTCATTAAACTGCTATGGAATTTCCTATCTAAGAAGAATCTATGAAGTAATTGGATGCAAGCTAGATATTGTTCAAATAAACATTTCTGGAATATGCCAATTGATAATAATGCTTCCTGCACTTAGAAGGCATTGTTATGGCTAAGGACTAATGGGGCTCAACTATTCAATAAAGTTCTTGCTAATGGTTCAAACACCTTGTTGTGGTTTGAACCATGGATTATTCTAAATGTTTAATTGATCTACTTGGAATTCACAGGTTTCATATGATTGGTGGTCATTAGAGAAGGTAGTTGATATCATTAAAAATGGGCGAATTGAACCTGTTATGCATGTTGCTACCACGGAAATAGCTCAGCACCTCCCTTCTGTCAACTTACATACTTCTTACACTGATGATTTTAATGAGTGGTGTCAATGAGAGGCTTCCAAGTTTCACAAAGCTTGGGACTATGTTTGACATAAATAGGATGTGAATTCCAATTATCCAATTGTATGGCATTCAAAAAATAGTTGCAAACTGGCTTTCATAACTTACTTGGCAATCTCAAACATGTAGAATACAAAAGAAAGATTAGCATATTTTGGTTTGGAGGATGATATTACCTGTGTTTTATGCAATGAAGCTGACAAATCCATGGATCGTCTCTTCTTTCACTGTCCTTATTCTTTTTCCATTTCGTGTGCTCTTCGATCTAATCTTGGAATTTCATCAAACAGTTTTAGCTCAATTCACCAGGAAGTTGTGCTTATCCAAAATAAATTCAAATTGTGGGATATTGCTTGTGGTGCACTTATAGTGGTAGTGTATCATATTCGGACTGAACGAAATTCACAAATCTTCAGAAACCAGAGAGCTCAAGCATCTATCAAATTGAGGCAGATTGAATAGGAGCTGATTTTACTTGTTTGCAATGGCTCTCGCACTTTCAGATTAGCTATTACCGAGGAATTCCTTCAACGGTGGGGGATCAATCTAAATGACGTAGAGTGACTTTTGAATTATGTTTTGGCAGGAGAATTAGTGAGTTATTGGGTTGTCGGGCCTTCTTTCTTTTCTATTGTTTTATTTTTTTCTTTCTTCTTCTGGTTTGATTATAATATTTATATATAAAAACAGTTCAATATATGGAAATCGTATGTGCTCTTTTCCCTTGAAAAGTACCCAGTAGGGGGTTGCAAGGTTTTGATGAGGCATATAATGGAAGTATATGGTTAGTACATAATAAAATGTACCAATTTTCACATATATATATACACACACACACCATCCCCAGGTCAACCCTCACTAGCCCCTGATAAGAAGTAGACATTACTTTGAAAACTACCCTACTCACATTATCGTCTAATAAGACCATTTAATACCTTATAGGAGAAAGGCATACCCAACAGCCATTCAAATCCTCGAAGGGAAGGTCCCATGAATTAGGTCCTGAACTAAGGAGTGAACCTTATAAATAGACTAGTCCTAACCATTTAATGCCAAACAAGAGAAAAGTCAACTACTTAATACCATTTTCCGAAGGCAGACATACTTTACACACAATATATACACACACATCAGACATCCCACATTAGACCAACTACTTGTAGATGCTTGATTTGCCAGGCGGTTCCGGAAAAGCTTCTACAACAAGTTGGGCCTAACCTCGTATCATAATGTATTAATTATAATGGCAAATTATAGTTAGACACCTCATAGTAACCCGACTTTCTTGTAGATGCTAGATATGCCGGTCGGTTCCGGACAGACTTTACTACAAGTAACGGTTAACCTTGTGTCTTTGTGTCATTAATATATTTAAAGTCATTATCACACATAAACATAAAAATTCCTATGGGACATTTAAATTCAAATCCCTAATTTAACTATATTTATTACGCACTTAATACGTTTAAGTATTACGTCGTTTACTCCATATATATATATATATATATATATGTGTGTGTGTGTGTGTGTGTGTGTGTGTGTGTGTGTGAATTAAGCGAACATAATTAACTTCATGACCACGTTTTGGAAATGACATTCACTATTTCCAATCATAGGTGTACAAGTTATTGTTTCCCATATTTTTTTAATCAAGGCATAATGGACATATTAACATGTAACAATCAAAATGGGATAAATAGCAATAACAGTACAGAACTTGAAACCTAGTTTTGACTTGATTATTCAATTAATAAAAGATAAACATAGTGCCACATACCCAATATATAAATATACATATAATTCCTATTTCTAACGGATTCACTTTTATGTATGTTTACATACAAAACCATAATATTTGAATATCTTGTAAACAATACGTTCAAATACTCTATTTTAGAAGAAATAGAGATTTAAACCTTTTAAATTTACAATTCCATCCAAATGTTAACCTTTTGTACAAAACCATACATATGAAATTGCATAAAAATGAAATAAGATGAATCCGACAAAACATAGAGAATTATACAGCACTAATTATGATTTTCTTTTATTATTAAATAATCCCAAAACAACAAACACAAATAGATTGACAATTTCTTTGCAAAAACATAAACAAAATGGAATTTTGGGGGTTTTGACTATTTGTGTTCTTTTCGTATGAACTCAAACCTTCCTTTGCATAATAATCCAAGTCCTAAACTAACAAAATTGTAGGAAAATATCAAACTCGGATGGATTCCACTCACAATGCTATTAGGGAGAGCAATAACAAGATTAAATAGAATAAGATTTGGATTTGTCCTTCATGAACAAACGTGCTCCAAACATTCAGATCTATATATAAGAATCGCATATTAGAATCTTATGTACATGAATCTAAATTCTAGAAAAAAACTAAATCTATTTTAGAATAAAATAGAGGAGATAGAAGAAAACCAAAGCCCTTTTTCTTTTCTGGAATCAGAATGGTAGAAAGGCATCATGGAGGCATAGAGAAGAATGGTTGTAGGGTTTTTAGTGAGGGTTTGAGGCCCTATTTATAGTTGACATCGTGTAAACAAGCCATTAGATTTAATAGATTAAATCCAAGCATTTCATTTGATGTAAAATATAAATGAGCCCATGTTTAAAACAACTTTCACTGGGCTCGCCTACAAGAGGGAGGTCGACCGAACCTGCAGGAGGGTGGTCGATCAGGGCTTTCGACACCCCTCCTAAGGGGCGGTCCACCCCATTCTCGGGTTTAGCCCAGGAGATTTAATCTCGTGTATGTTACTTTTTATTCGTTCATTGATTGATTTGATTTATTTCTTGTCTTATATTAATTATCCTTGCCCCCCTTTGTGTATAAATATATGCATACAAGTTTGAGTTCAAAAGGAATATTCTTTTCATGCTTATCCAAATTAATATATTCTCGGTTTGTATATTTATTTATTTGAAATTCAACCTTTGTACATTAATATATACACGCAACTTAGTTTATTAATATCTTTTGCATACGAACTCAATTTTCAATAAATAAAATATAAAAACAGATCAGAATCTCACCACGACCATAACTACAATACTTTCATGGCCTAAATCCTAATTGTCCAAAATTCCATTTTTAGCCCACTAAATTGTTATTAATTATTTTAAACTAAATTAACTCAAGTATATATTTATGGGTGTTACATTCTCCCCCCATTAGAGATTTCGTACCTAAAAAGGGCGAAGACATAACCCGCTCTAAGCAACCATGTTGTACATCCATGTTATTTAAAAACATTTATATACATCCATAACTCATAGTAGTTATGAATTGCAGACTTGTTAATAAAGAGCTCAGCCCTTGCATGTATGTGTAATAAGTGGTGCAATATGTATGCAAAACTTCCTAAAATGCATATAAGTCTATATGAGTGCATTGTGCATTTGTGTTGCAGTCATCCCTTTCCATCCAATATAGCAACCACAATGCAATAAAAAATGAGAAATTGGGAGGAAATAATTACCTGAGAAAAGCTCTGGATGAGTAAGCCTAATCTACTCCTTCGTTTCCCAGGTGATTTCCATAAGGTTATCTCCCAACTGAACTTAGACTATGTGAATAGACTTGTTGTGAAGTCAATTGATTCCGTTTTCCACTATATTTGTAGTGGAACAGGGCACCCTAGACTCTAACTCGATGCTTCCTATGTCCCTAATAACACTAAGCTTGGGTCTGTTGGCTGGATCATGGAAGCAATTGTAAAGATGAGAAACATGGAGAATATTGTGGACCCTATAAACACTTGGGAAGTTCCACACATTAAGCCATCTTCCCAATCCTACCCAAAATCCAAAAAGGCCCAATAAACCTAGGGGTTAACTTCCCAGTCTTTCCAAACCAGACTGTCTTCTTAAGAGGAGAAACCTTAACAAATACCAAGTCTCTAACATTAAATTCTAATTCTTTCCTCCTCTTATCTTCGTATGACTTCTATCGGTCATGGGCAACCTTCATTCTCTGCCATATCAACGCGATAATTTCCAAGGACTCACGGTTTAGGATTGATCCGTGTAAAACCTTGTTTGTGGTTTCCCACCATAAAGTTGGCGATTTGCATGGCTGCCCATATAAAGCTTCGTAAGTGGCCATACCAATTGTCGCATGGTAAATGTTATTGTATGAAAACTCAACCAAAGGTAAGTGATTCTCCCATGCTCCTCCGAAAATAATTATGCAAGCTCTGAACAAATCCTCCAAAACTCTATTTACTCTCTATGTTTGGCCATCTGTTTGTGGATGATAGGATGTGCTCAAACTAAGGGTCATTTATACAACTTCTTGTAGACTCTTCCAAATTCGCTAGTAAATAATGGATCTCTGTCACTGACTATAGCAGTTGGAATCTGATGCAGCTTAACAATCTCCTTAACATACAACTGGGCTAACAAGGTGGCGGTTCTGTCCTTCTTGATGGAAATAAAATGGGCACTCTTCGTTAACCGGTCAATTATCACCCAAATAGCTCCATTCCCCTTCTTACTCCTAGGAAGCCCATCAATAAAGTCCATAGAAATGTGTTCCATTTCCAAGTGAGAATCTCCAAGGGTAACAAAAGTCCTCCAGGCTTCCCTTACTCCACCTTCACTCTTTGACAAGTTAAACAACTTGAAATAAACTTTGCCATGTCTCTTTCCATTCCTTCCCAACAAAATTTTCTCTTCATGTCCCAAAACATTTTGTAACGTCCGGGGTTTAAGTTCATCCTTGACCTATGGCATTATTCAAGAATCTATTTCCTAAGACCCACACTCCCAGGGACATAAATCCAGCCATATATCCTCAAGCTACCACTACGATCAACAGAATATCTACTAGAATGAGGGAAAGATTCCCCTTTAGAAAATTTTCCCTTTAATGGCGTTAATTCATCATCACGGTCTTGCTCATTCTTCATCCTTTCCATTAGAACTGGCTTTATCTCCAAAGCTCCAAGAAATCGTTAAGCTTCCTCATACGGTGGTTGCAAATTGAAACTAGAGAGAAACACTAACTGTCTTTATTCGGTGATTACACTCTGGACAACGTGCTTTCGACTCAAAGCATTGGCCACGATGTTACCCATCCCAGGGTTATACTGGATGGTAAAATAAAAAGATGCAAGGTATTCCATCTATCTCTGTTGTCGAAAGTTAAGGTCTCTCTGAGAAAACAATCACCTAAGAGACTTGTGATCAGTGAACAACTCAAAATTCACTCCAAGAAGATAATGCCTTTACATTTTAAGAGCGAAAACCACTGCTACTAACTCTGAATCATGTACGGGGTACCGTTTCTTATGGTCCTTGAGTTGTCTACTTGGGCAACTAACATACCCTCATGCATGAGTACTACTTCCAAACTGGTCCCACACGCATCCATAATAATCGTAAACATCTTGGTTCCATCCGGGATAATAATAATATATGTACTTGTGAGAGATTCGTTCAACCTCTCAAAAGCAATTCCATATTTTTCAGTCCACTTAAACTAATGATCCTTTTTCATCAATTAGTTTAGAGAGGTTGCAATTTTTGCGAAGTATTTAATAAATTTCTGATAGTAACCTGCTAACCCAAGGAAACGTGTAACACCCCGCGTCCATTAATGTCACTCTCAAGGGGAATGCATTAACTTTCATGGAGTATAACAAGACAGATACATATATTGGTACTTGAAAAATATAAAACAACTTTTATTGCAGCGGAGAAATAGTTTTGTTACAACAACATCAAAAACCAACAATAAAACCAAGTACACTTAATATCCATATTGACAAATTGTTTTCTGAGTACATAAAGTAAAAAGCATAACCCCAACATAAGTAGCCATAAAAGAGATGAGCTGAACTTTACTTTCAGCAATCCAAGCACTTCCAAAAGAGAGAGAAATATCCAAATCAAGCTCCACTAGCACTAATCCCACCCTGAGAACTGGGGAAAGGGAGAAAGGAAGAAAAGAGGCGAAAACAAAGGGGGTCAAACATAAAGTCTGGTGAGTCCAATAACTTTAACAATATAAATATTAAAGTAATTAGGATAAGGCATAAACTGGCAAAACAAGGAATGACTATCAAGCAAATGGGCATCGCAAAGCAAACAAGAGGAATATGTTGGCATTAATCGCGCTCCTAATCACTATAGGATAATTACTATACTGCACCATTACTAGTCACCCTAAAAGTTGATCCCGCCTACTGAACATAATAATCATAATGGTAGTTTCGTGTAACCCTAGCTATCTTCATAGGTGCCGCCTGCCCTATCTCTCCTAGTTGTACCCACTTCCCCCATGCGATCGGCTCCCTAACTCGTAGATACCTATGCTGGTCCCACAGTGGGGTGTATCACTCCCCAAAGTGGCAACCCGATACCACTAAAGATGCATGGCTTATATCTACACGATGCAACAACGTCTTGCCTATCAGCTCGGGCCCACGCATGCGCATGACCCCGTTGGACTTGCGTTGCCGCCGCTAACTCGTTTTGACCTCTTACAATCAAACCCAGTAAGCGTGTCCTATCCTCGATCTAAATCGAACTCACTTAGATACTAAATGGGTTATTGGTTGAAAAGGGTCCCCACACTTGACACAAGCTTTCCTCCTATGCTTGGTCCCCATTAGGATTTCCCACTTAACCCCCTCTTATTCATGTCTTCTTACATGTCTCAACTTGGTCAAGTGTTTATAATTATATCCCACATGTCACCCATGCAACCCACTATCAATCAATCAACATGTGTTATTGGTTAATCTTGTCTTAACCCAGATCAATATATATATATATATATATTATTGGTTAAGCTGGTCTTAACCCTATCCACTTATATATTATTGGTTAAGTCGGTATTAACCCTATCCACTTATATATTATTGGCTAAGTTGGTCTTAACCCTATCAACTTATCAGATCAATATGTATTATTGGTTAAGTTTGTCTTAACCCCATCCACTTATCAGATCAATATATATATATATATATATATATATATATATATTATTGGTTAAGCTAGTTTTAACCCTACCCACTTATCAAATTAATATATATTATTGGTTAAGCTGGTCTTAACCCTACCTACTTATCAAATTATTGGTTAAGATGGTCTTAACCCTATGCACTTATATATTATTGTATAACATGTTTAACTTAATTTGTGATTATGTACATCTTAGTTCACAGATACATTGTTTAAAAGAATAACTCCCTAAGTATCAACCCCGAAGACCGAAATCAACATCAGATTGGTACTCAGAGAATTACTCAACTCAACCAAACTTCTGTTTGTCATTCATATTCGTCTTTGATCAGCATTAGTTAATTATTAATGCACAGACCTCTCACATTAAGTCGATTGCTTGTGGCCGCTGGATATGTCGGGCGGTTCCGGGCAGACTTCCACCACAAGCCAGACTTAACCTCATGTCTAAGCATCTTTTAACTATGCCTACGACCTCTCACATTAGACTGCCGTTTGCGGTTGCTGGATGTGTCGGGTGGGTCCGGGAAGTCTTATACCACAAACGAGTCTAACCTCGTGTCTTAGGCATTTATTATGCATTTAATTTATGCCTTGACCTCTCACATTAGACTACCGTTTGTGGTTGCTGGATTTGCCGGGAGGGTCCGGGCAGTCTTATATCACAAACGAGTCTAACCTCGTGTCTTAGGCATTTATTATTACACATTATTATTCATCCCCAATTTGAGTTAATATCCCTTTTTCAGATTGTCAATAACTTCCAATTTTAATCCATGTTAATAATTGTCACTTAAATTATGTCCATAATTTTCAGGTATACAAATTATACCAATTAATGTCTCAAATTAATTATATGCTTTTAAAGCCATTATATGCCAATTCACAATATTGATATTTAATATTTCCCATTGCCCCCACGTCGTTCGTACGTCTAATATGAAATATGTTAGACCTGCAAATAGTCTAACTCATAAAAAGAAAAGAAACATCACAACTTGCATAACACATAAAATAGATCTAACTTGCAAATAAGAATAGGCTAGCATGGATCAAAACTTGCATGATTATAATTTATATAATCATAAATTTGCATAATCAATAACTTGCATAGGCAATAGGCATAATTTGCATAAACTACAAACTGGCATGGGTCAAATTATATAAGATATGATTTGCATAGATCTATACACATAAAGGTGAACTTGCATATATGAACATGGTTTTCACATAAACTTGCGTATGATCTATATATAAACTTGTATTAAACTTGCATATGCAATTTAGACATGTAAACTATGACTTACATATGATTCACATACAAACTTACATATAAACTAGCATATGATTCACATCCAAACTTATATATAAACTTGCATATATAATTTAGACATATAAACTAAGATTTACATATACACTTGCATATGATTTAGACATGTAAATTAATGTCACAAAATGAATCAAATCTAATATATGTGTTTAGACATATGAACCAACATCATGAACCTATGTACGTAAGACAATAACTAGCGTATATTCACAAGATAGACAATATCATATCGGTTAATGATTCAACAGGAAAAATCTTATAACCCAAATTATAACTCATCATAATTAATTTATTAATTATTTTGTGAGAGAAATTGTACTCACAAAGACGGATTAGAGAAGAGAATAATTCGTTCGTCGTTTGTATTAGAATTCTGACTTGCAATTCCTAAGCTTTATAAAGAAGAAGAACTATTCCTAGCAGCAGCATGGAGGCCAAGAGATTAATTTAGTTTAGATTTTGAGCTTGAGTCTATGCGTGCTTATATAGAAGTTTAGATCAATATAAGCCGTTAGATTATCCTAGGAGCAATCACAACCGTACTGACTAGTTAGAGTTATCCAGAATTTCCACCTACGCCCTAGTGACTCAGCAACAGGTCAGAAAAGACTCAGCAACAAGTTAGAATCGTCACTGTTTTGGATCTGGGCGAGGGGGGTAGGTCGACCCCTGGTCGACCTGTATAGGGAGGTCGACCCCCTGGTCGACCTGGCCTGGGGTAGGTCGACCCCCAGGTCGACCTGCCTTGGTATAGGTCGACCTCTATGTCGACCTGTCTGAGTTATTTTACTATTTAATTTTCTGAATTTCTCTTGAATCTTCCGAAGGCCATAACTCCTTCATACGAAGTCCGATTTACGTAAACTTGGACTCTATTCCAAGAAAAATTCCAAGATGAACACAATGGCGCAACCCGTTTCACCTAATTCTTCTTTCACAAATTAATTATTATTTAATTTGTTACTTTGACGTTCCTAGAAAATAGGGGGTGTTACATTCCCCCCTCCTTAAAGGATTTCGTCCCCGAAATCTTTAAGTTAGGAAGAACGCATATCCTACCATCCAATCGTCCATCTACTCAATCATCAAACACAGACATCCATTATCCTTAAAAGGTTTCTAATGCCGTATGAACATATGCAGGGTGTGTGTATGTTCCTTATCTAATGCAAAATCAGGCGGTCTACCGATTCAGTTGATCTCCTTAATGCAAATCATGAGTGTCAAGCGTCCATTATGTATGCAAAAGAGTCCTAATGATACATATTATTTCTACATGCGTGCGCAACCAATCATCTTAATGCAGCATCCATATGATAATACAACCAATATACATCCATTATTTTAAATATGCACACATATTTATATGCAGTATGAAAGTGATTGAGCCGATCTACTGGCTAATGTGTGTGTATATGCATCCATGAGCAACCACTAGCAAACACTTGCATCCACCAAACATATCATGTCTCAAACACATGTTTAAAACCATTGGATTTTTCCTAACTAAAGATCGAAGATATAATTGCGAAGACATACTAAACGATAGGACAAACATAAACAACGCGGTAGAAAAAGGAGAAGTTAAAAACGTACCCTCAAAAAGGAAAGGGTATAGTGTACGCATCTTGTCTTCTGATTCCCAAGTCGCGTCTCCTTGATCATTTCCCGTTGCACCTTGACCAACTTGACCTCTCTGTTGCGTAGCTTTATAACCTCCGATCCAAGGATGCATGTAGGGGCTCGTCTAATCGAGGCATCTCACTCCACTTCCACTTCTCCAAGCCTGCTCGGCTCTACTACTTCCGCGATATCTTGTAAACACTTCCGTAAATATGACACGTGAAACATGTCGTGAACACCACTAAGCTCGTTGCCTCTTCTCATGTCCCTCCAAAATCTAGGATACATGACCTTAAAAGATCTTCAAGGATTCTATTTACCCCTTTTTGTCCGTCCATCCGTCTGTGGATGATAAGCGATACTCATACTTGCCGCCTTTTGCATATCACCTTTTCCTCTTGCATCGAAAACCGCTCCACGCCATGTCCCGCAAGCACCGGTATACACTGTGAATGGCTTACTTCCATCAGGCAAAACTAAAACTGGAGCTGTTATCAAAGCCCTCTTCAAATGTTGGAAAGCATCATCACAGTCAACATCCCAAGAAAAAGTCAAGTTCTTCTTCGTTAACCGAGTAAGCGGAGCTAATATCTTCGCGAAGTCCTTAATGAACTTCCTATAATAGCCCGCCAGTCCTAGAAAGCTTCTTACTTCCGTCACGTTCTTAGGGACCTTCCAACCTTGGATTGCCACCACCTTTGCAGGATCCACAGCTATCCCTTCCTTAGAGACCACAAGTCCTAAAAACCTCACTTCTTTTCTCCAAAAGTGGCATTTGGAGAACTTAGCTTTGAGTTGATGCACTCGTAGGGTCTCTAAGACTTCCCTAAGATGTAGGGCATGCTCTTCTTCGCTTCAAGAGAGAATCAAGATATCATGCATAAAGACTACTCCAAACTTGTTTAGAAACTCCCTGTACACCCTACTTATAAAGTCAACGAAGTATGTGGGTGCATTCGTCAAACCAAAAGGCATGACGAGCCACTCGAAGAAACCGTCAGGAGTTCCAAATGCAGTCTTATTTATGCTGTCTTCAGCCACTCTTAGCTGATGAAATCCTGTAGCTAAATCCAGCAGCGAGAAAACCGAAGCACCGACCAACTGACCGAATAAATCATCTATCCTCGGCAATGGGTGTCTGTTCTTTAGTGAGCTAATTCAGCTCTCTATAGTCCACGCACAATCTAAGTGAACCATCAACCTATGTAGCAAAAACAACTGGAGCACCCCATTCCGAGATACTTCTTCTTATGAACCCCTTCTCAAGTAACTCTTTCACTTGCTTACTGAGTTCTCTTCTCTCTCTCGAAGCCATGTGTCGCACTAGTAATACAACTGGCTTTGCGTTATCTACAAGGTATATACGAAAGTCTATCTCGCGCCTTGGGGGTAGACCCTGAACCTCATCGAAGACGTCACCATATTCACGGACCACACGAACAAATTCCAAATCATCGTTGTACGCATTAAGAGATTCTAGGTAGCTAAGCATCACCGGACCTCTAGGGTCACAAGAAATATCAAGGGTCTTTCCACAATGAGTCAACAATCTAACTACCCTTCTTTTACAGTCTAGGATGGCACCGTATCTGGCTAGCCAATCCATGCCTTGAATTAAGTCGTAGCCCATGAAGCCAAGAATGAAGGCGTTGCATTCAAACCCAACGCCCAAGATAGAAACTCTCAAATCCCGACAAATCATCGAAAGATGAGCCGAACCACCAATAGGATTTGGGACTACTATGGCATCCGTAACTAGACTAGTATTTAGGTGCAGTGTTTCAACTAACGAAGCAGATACTAACGAGTGTGAAGCACCAGAATTTAAACAAGGTTCGAACAGGATTATCAAAAATAAAAACTAAACTTCTAACCAAGATATTTCTACCTCTGTCAAGTATGCCAGTCGTGAGGGAACGCGTCTGCCCTCCAGAAGATCATGTACTTTGTCTTTACCTTTGCCTTTTTCTTCTTTGGACGATCCTAATAATATGTCTTGTTTCTCCGTAATGATAACAACTAGTCTTCTTCTTCAGGTATTTCACAAGTGTGGCCCTTCCTTTTCTCTTGGCCCCTTGTTATCCTTACCGCCTTTCTTTGGATCTACTTTCTTATCGTGTGCCCTATCCATGTCTCTCCTGCACATTCTCCATTCGTGGCCTCCTACCAAAATGAGGCTTCGTCCTTTATTAACCAAGCAGCTAATTTGAACCTTCCTCCCATCGTCTGTCTTAAAGGTAATAACAAGTCCTCCACATCCTTCTAGCTTTGACAAATGTCCCAGTCCCACGGAGCGGTTTTCCGCCCACCGTATGGAAGTTCTTACATATCTTAGAAAAAAACGTCTATACGTGGAGGAAGAAATCCAAAAAGGAAAGAGGAAGAAATTTAAAATGGAGAATCGAAGGAAAGATATATGGCTCTTGGCGGTTATGTTTTTCAAAATAAACTTTTCTCTTAAAAAATACTCGCCTTAAAACATATTTTTGGAAGTACTTCTTTATAAAAAGGCTTTTGAAAGCGGTTTTTCAAAATCTCTTATCTGTTCTGGTAACCTTCAGCTCTGATACCATGTGTAACACCCCACGTCCATTAATGTCACTCTCAAGGGGAATGCATTAACTTTCATGGAGTATTATTAGTGTATAGAACAGAATATAACAAGACAGATACATATATTGGTACTTGAAAAAATTAAAACAACTTTTGTTGCAGCGGAGAAATAGTTTGGTTACAACAACATCAAAAACCAACAATAAAACCAAGTACACTTAATATCCATCTTGACAAATCGTTTTCTGAGTACATAAAGTAAAAAAAGAATAACCCCAACATAAGTAGCCACAAAAGAGATGAGCTGAACTTTACTTTCAGCAATCCAAGCACTTCCAAAAGAGGGAGAAAGATCCAAATCAAGTTCCACTAGCACTAATCCCACCCTGAGAACCTTGGGGGGGGGGGTGGGGGGAGGAAGAAAGAAAAGAGGCAAAAACAAAGGGGGTCATACATAAAGTCTGGCGAGTCCAATAACATTAACAATTATATAATTATTAAAGTAATTAGGATAAGGCATAAACTGGTAAAACAAGGAATGACTATAAAGCAAATGGCATGGCAAAGCAAACAAAAGGAATATGCTGGCATTAATCGCGCTCCTAATCACTATAGTATAATTACTATACTGGACCATTACTAGTCACCCTAAAAGTTGATCCTGCCTACTGAACATAATAATCATAATGGTAGTTTCGTGTACCCCTAACTGTCTTCATAGGTGTCGCCTGCCCTATCTCTACTAGTTGTACCCACTACCCCCATGCGATCGGCTCCCTAACTTGTAGATACCCGTGTTGGTCCCACAGTAGGGTGTACCAGTCCCCAAAGTGGAAACCCGATACCACTAAAGATGCACGGCTTATATCTACGCAATGCAACAACGTCTTACCTACCAGACCGGGCCCACGCACGCACATGACCCCGCTGGACTTGCGTTGCCACCGCTAACTCATTTTGACCTCTTACAATCAAACCCAGTAAGCGTGTCCTGCCCTCGATCTGGATCGAGCTCACTTAGATACTAAATGGGTTACTGGTTGAAAAGGGTCCCCACGCTTTACACAAGCTTTCCTCCTATGCTTGGTCCCCATTAGGATTTCCCACTTAACCCCCTCTTATTCATGTCTTCTTACGTGTTTCAACTTGGTTAAGTGTTTATAAGTATATCCCACATGTCACCCATGCTACCCATTTATCAATCAATCAACATGTGTTATTAGTTAAGGTTGTCTTAACCCTATCCGCTTATCAGATCAATATATATATATATATATATATATATATATATTATTGGTTAAGCTGGTCTTAACCCTATCCACTTATATATTATTGGTTAAGTCGGTCTTAACCCTATCCACTTATATATTATTGGCTATATTGGTCTTAACCCTATCAACTTATCAGATCAATATGTATTATTGGTTAAGTTTGTCTTAACCCCATCCACTTATCAGATCAATATATATATATATATATATATATATATATATTAATGGTTAAGCTGGTCTTAACCCTACCCACTTATCAAATTAATATATATTATTGGTTAAGCTGGTCTTAACCCTACTTACTTATCAGATTATTGGTTAATATGGTCTTAACCCTATCCACTTATATATTATTGTATAACATGTTTTACTTAATTTATGATTAAGTACATCTTAGTTCACAGATACATTAGTTAAGAGAATAACTCCCTAAGTATCAACCTCGAAGACCGAAATCAACATCAGATTGGTAATCAAAGAATTACCCAACTCAACCAAACTTATGTTTGTCATTCATATTCGTCTTTGATCAGCATTAATTAATTATTAATGAACAAACCTCTCACATTAAGTCGATTGTTTATGGCCGCTGGATATGTCGGGCGGTTCCGGGCAGACTTCCACCACAAGCCAGACTTAACCTCATGTCTAAGCATCTTTTAATTGTGCCTACAACCTTTCACATTAGACTGCCGTTTGCAGTTGCTGGATGTGCCGGGCGGGTCCGGGCAGTCTTATACCACAAACAAGTTTAACCTCGTGTCTTAGGCATTTATTACGCATTTAATTTATGCCTTTGACCTCTCACATTAGACTACCGTTTGTGGTTGTCGGATTTGCCGGGCGGGTCCGGGCAGTCTTATACCACAAACGAGTCTAACTTCGTGTCTTAGGCATTTATTATTACACATTATTATTCATCCCCAATTTGAATTAATATCCCTGTTTCATATTGTCAATAACTTCCAGTTTTAATCCATGTCCATAATTGTCACTTAAATTATGTCCATTATTTTCAGGTATATAAATTATACCAATTAATGTCTTAAATTAATTATATGCTTTTAAGGTCATTATATGCCAATTCACTATATTAATATTTAATATTTTCCCATTGCCCCCACGTCGTTCGTACGTTTAATATGAAATATGTTAGACCCGTAAATAGCCTAAGTCATAAAAAGAAAAGAAACATCACAACTTTCATAACACATAAAATAGATCTAACTTGCGAATAAGAATAGGCTAGCATGGATCAAAACTTGCATGATTATAATTTATATAATAATAAATTTGCATAATCAATAACTTGCATAGGCAATAGGCATAATTTGCATAAATTACAAACTGGCATGGATCAAATTATATAAGATATGATTTGCATAGATCTATACACATAAAGGTGAACTTGCATATACGAACATGGTTTTCGCATAAACTTGCATATGATCTGCGTACAAACATGTATTAAACTTGCATATGCAATTTAGACATGTAAACTAAGACTTACATATGATTCGCATACAAACTTACGTATAAACTAGCATATGATTCACATCCAAACTTATATATAAACTTGCATATATAATTTAGACATGTAAACTAAAATTTACATATACACTTGCATATGATTTAGACATGTAAATTAATGTCACAAAATGAATCAAATCTAGCATATGTGTTTAGACATATGAACCAACATCATGAATCTATGTACATAAGACAACAACTAGCGTATATTCACAAAATAGACAATATCACATCGGTCAATGATTCAACAGGAAAAATTTTATAACCCAAATTATAACTCATCATAATTAATTTATTAATTATTTTGTGAAAGAAATTGTACTCACAAAGACGGATTAGAGAAGAGAATAATTTGTTCGTCGTTTGTATTAGAATTCTGACTTTCAATTCCTAAGCTTTAAGAAGAAGAACTATTCCTAGCAGCAGCATGGAGGCCAAGAGAATAATTTAGTTTACGTTTAGAGCTTGAGTCTATGCATGCTTATATAGAAGTTTAGATCAATATAAGCTGTTAGATTATCCTAGAAGCAATCACAACCGTCCAGACTAGATAGAGTTATCCAAAATTGCAACCTATGCCATAGTGACTCAGCAACAAGTAAGAATCATCACTGTTTTGGATCTGGGCGAGGGGGGTAGATCGACCCCCAGGTCGACCCCCTGTTCAACCTGTCTAGGGGATGTCGACCCCCTGGTCGACCTGGCCTGGGGTAGGTCGACAACCAGGTCGACCTGCCTTGGTATAGGTCGACCTCTATGTCGACCTGTCTGAGTTATTTTACTTTTTAATTTCTGAATTTCTCTAGAGTCTTCCGAGGGCCATAACTCCTTCATACGAAGTCCGATTTACGTAAACTTGGGCTCTATTCCAAGCAGAACTCCGAGACGAACACAATGGTGCAACCCATTTCACCTAATTCTTCTTTTACAAATTAATTATTCTTTAATTTGTTACTTTGACGTTCCTAGAAAATACGGGGTGTTACAAAACTCCTTACCTCGGTTGCATTACGAGATATCTTCCACTCTTGGACCGCCTCTACCTTTGTGGAGTCTACCACCAATCACTTTCCCGAAACAACATGCCCTAGAAACTTAACTTCTTTCTTCCACTGCATTTTCAGGGTCTGTTTCTAATCCCTTCCCCGAAACAACATGCCCTAGAAACTTAACTTCTTTCTTCCAAAAATGGAATTTCGAGAATTTGGTTTTAAGTTGGTTCTCTCTCAAAATTCCTAAGACCCTTCTCAAATAATCCTTATTTTCCTTAAGTTCCTTGGAAAAGACAAGGATAGCATCCCCAAATACTACCACAATCTTATTAAGTATGCCTCGAAATACCCCTCTCATAAGGTCTACAAAGAAAGCTGGGGAGTTTGTTAAACTGAAAGGCATAACCTCGCATTCGAACAGCCTATATAGTGTCGTAAATGCGGTCTTGGGTTACTCTCTTCTGAAATCCTTAATATGTGAAATTCGATAGCTATGTCTAACTGGAAAAATATATGGACTCCTTCCAAATTATCAAACAAGTCATCAATCCTTGGTAAGTGATATTTTTTCTTCTTCGTCAACTTGTTAAGTTCTCTATAATCCACACATAATCTTAAAGATCCATCAGACTTTGTGGCAAACACTATTAGTGCACCGCATTCAGAGGTATTCCTAAAAATAAACACTTTCTGCAATAATTCTGAGATTTTTTTATCATGCTCTCTCCTCTCCTTAGGAGTCATGTACCTCAAAGGCAATGTTATACCCCTTACATCCTTTTTGAGGTCTATTATAAAAGATATTTCTCAGTAGGGTGGTAGTCCTACGACCTCCTCAAATGCATCGGGAAACTGACATACTGTCGGTACCAAATATGCTTCTTCATAATCAGAAGATAAGGAAAATAAAGTCGAATCCCCAGTCCCTGTCCTATAAGGAATATCTAAGATGTTGCCTCTCTGTCTTCCCAAAAAGACTATCCTCTTATCACAATTAAGGACGGTTGAATAAAACAAGAGACAGTCCACCCAAAATAAGACCATACCCCTTAAATTCAAGTACATAAGCATCGCAAAAGAAGTAGACATTACTGATGCCTAAAATAGGTCTTTACAAACAACGGAAAGTTGCATAGTCCCTCTGATAGGGTTAGACACCTTTATCGGATGGCTAGCTAAGGATAAGGGAAGTTTCAAAGAATCAGGAATCTTCCTAGAAATAATGGAGTAGGTGGCTCCCGAATCAAATGAGGTAAATAAAGAAATCCCTATAACAGAAATTATATCTTCCAACACAGACTGTCATTGATCTCTAGGGGGTTGACTACTAATCAGCGCTACTTCCAAGGCATATTTTTGACTACTCTGCACAACCTTCGGCTTAGGGTAGTTCATTGCCAAGTGACCTTCCTCATGATAGTTAAAGCATTTTCCTTTGAATTTTCACTTTGCTAGGATTACTCTAAGTCCTTCGCCTCATGCCCTTTCTTGTGGCATCTAGAACATGTCTTGACTTTCCTCTTGAATTTGCCTTCCTTCTTCTTAAGACAAAATATTCTTCTTGTTGTTGTTCCCGTTATCATAAGTACCTTCTCCCTTATCAGTCTAAACCTCCTTGACATTCTCAGTTGAATATAGAATAGTCGCCTCAACAACAGATTCAAACGTAGCTCTAAACATAATGTAATGACTCGTATTCTACGTATCGCAGGATCCTAGAGTATTTATTTATTTTCATACAAAGTCATACGGTCGTGTAACTTTGCAAAATGAGTATTAGGGTCATCTCCCACATTTTCGATTTTTGCCGGATTTAAAATGACCGTTTTCCCTAGGCGAATCTTGTTTCGCCTATAACTTTTGATTAGTAAGGAGTTTTTACCTAAAATCACTTCCATTGAATTTGGATGATGGTATTCGTCAATAATTGGTAGGAGAGGTAAGTTATCACCAAGGTTTGTTGGTCCATTTCCTATTCTCGAGCGAATAGGGAATTTAGCACATAAAGTTGGATTACCTGACAAGATGGCGGGAGTGCACAATGTATTTTGATGTTTCCTAGTTAAGGAAGTTCGTGCATGATTTTGATATGACTATTTCACCAAACCAGTTAGATGATATCAAGGTAGAATCCGAGGTAGTTTGAAAATTAGACTGGTTCATATTATGTG
This sequence comes from Allium sativum, assembly GCA_030737875.1. NCBI lineage: Eukaryota > Viridiplantae > Streptophyta > Magnoliopsida > Asparagales > Amaryllidaceae > Allium > Allium sativum. Next base: position 421,264,926 of record CM060919.1, read on the forward strand.
ACACGATACGAAACAACTTCATAGGAAGACGGTGAAACTGGTAAAAGTCTAGTGAGGTGATAATGAGAATGACTGTACTTGGAAACCGAGGAGAGCATAAGGAAGTTGTGACACCTCCTAATTTTAACAACACTAAAAATAATAAACTAGAGAATACTTAATTAAATATAAGGAATTAAGTAAAATGGACTGCGCCATTGTGTTCGTCTCGGAATTCTACTTAAGATAGACTTCGAGTTTGCAAAAAAAAAACATCGTATGAAGAAGATATTAAGGGTTGATGTTTATATACACATAAGCACAATATATATAATAACCCAGAAATTCAAAATCAAAATGCGGAAAAGGGGAGGGAAATCGGCCCGTTAGGGGTTGACCCCATGCCCTATAGGTGTCGACCCTTGGGTCGACCCCAAAGTGGTGTCGACCCTACCGAGATCTGGGCAAATTCCTGCCCTGCACCTGGACATGGTTCTAAGCGAGATTCATTGACCTTAGGCTATAAATAGGACCTTATTCTCATTGTTTTATTCACCAAAAGTAATGGAGACAACGATATGCTGCCCTAACTCGGTTTGATCTAACATGTTCTTCTTCAACAATAAGTTATACTTATTCAAGGATATGTGCTATAACATCTACGATTAGTCCTCTGTTCTTTAGATCCAATCATAGTGAGTTTATGTTGCTTTTAGATATAAACACCTAAAATGTAATCTTGACAAGTTTATAAGTTTGGATCTAAGCCTGTTAGTAATCAGAATCACAACAGATCTTCCATTACTTGTATACCTAATTTACTACGTAGATCTCATATTCCTATTTATGATATCCCTATTCTGTTAGTTTTCCTAATCATGTTACAGTATGCCTATTCTGTTAGTATAACCAATTCTAACATCATATGCCAGTTTTATTTACTATGCATGCTCATGTTCTCTTCTCTCCCTCTTTCCCTTTTTATTTTTATAGCCAGGCTGCCTTCGAGCCTAGGTCTATCGCTAAAATATGTGAACGTACAAAATTGAGAACGATTGGGGATGGGGCATAATTCACATTTTAAAATCATAATTGGGAATTTTGGGTTTAATTTGTACCTTGAACCAAAACTTGGGATTTGGGGGCATAATCTATGTCTTGATCTAAACCTTGATCGAGGGGCATAACTGGTATCGTGAATCAGACGGGGATTTGGGGAATAATAAACTTGAAAATTGGTTAATAATGAACATGCCTAGATTTACAGTAATTAGAAACTGTAACCGCGCTTAGACATGAGGTTAGATTACACTTATGGTAGAAGGCTGCTCGGAACCGCTCGGCATATCCGGTGTCCACAAGTGGTAAATCTAATGTGGGAGGTCTAAGTGCATAAACGTACACATAACGGTGTTAAGACAGGAGGTTAAGTCTGACTTGTGGCAGAAGTCCTCCCGGACCCAACCGACATATCCAGCATCCACAAGTGGTAGACTTAATATGAGGGGTCTAGTGCATTGATAACCATAAATGAATGAATGGTAATAGTTAACCAGTTTGAATCTATGAGTTTTACATGAACCTATCAAGTTAAGTAGGGGTTAAGTAAACTTGCTTGAATTAGTGGGAGGGTTAAGTTAATCTTGTTAAATATGTGGGGACGAGTTATACATATAAACCTGACAAACTTAACCTGTTGGGGTTGTGCAATCTTGTTAAACTGGTGGGTATAACCTGTTGAAATCCTAGTAGTGGGGATGCAAGCCTAGGGTAAAGCTTGTATCATCTGATGTGTAGGACCCGTATCAATCAATAACCTATATTGGTATCAAACGGGAAACCCCATGCTTACTGAGCTGATTATAAGAGGTCACCTGAGTGCGGGTGTTGAAGGCACGTTCCAACGGAGTCATGTGCGTGCATGGGTTCTCTTGCTCGGGAAGATAAGATGTTGTGACATCAATAGATATAGTTGTGTATATCCTGAAAATAATGAGTTGTTGCTTTAGGAAATGATACATCCTACTATGGGGTCAGCACAGGGTATCTACGAGTTAGGGAGCCGATCGATTGGGGGTAGTAATTAGGGTACATCTATGTTAGACCAAAAAGTGGTTCTAACACCCAAATTGACTAAAAGCAGAATGAAATAAGATCAAAAGTAAAATGAACACACAGAATTTATAGTGGTTCGGCGAAGAAATGCCTACGTCCACTTGTCTTTCACTATTTTCAATGTTGTAGTTGCAATTACAATGAAATATTCACTTAATTTCTCTCACAACTCACTTACATTCACTCAATTGTCTAAAAACAAATAATGAAAGAAGATTTGGATTTTCCGGGAGTGCTGGAATTCGGGTTATGAAGGTGGTTGAACTCTCCAAGTGCCAGAAAAAAGATCCTTTTCTTTGTCTCCAGACGGGGTATTTATAGGTGAAAATTAGCCCAGAACCCGATCCGGATCGGAGCCACGTGTCATCCATCCCATTAGCCTCGGGTTCGGATGGATTTCTGTGTTGACAGCGCATCAGAGCAGTGGACGTTGTGAGTAGGAACTGGTCATAGCCGCTCCGAATAACCAGGCGATCATGCAGGAGAATGACGTGGAAGATGGGTTCGGATCGGAAGAGTGTACAGGAGGGGTTCGGATCGGGGTATCCGATCCGATCCGGTTTTGTCCCAAGGCTAAGTCTTCATTCTCTTTCACTCCGTTCCGATCTGTCTTTGTAGCAGGTAGCTCTCCGATCCAACTGGAAGTAGGTTGCTCTCCGATCCGAACAGCTGTACTTCTCTGAGTCCAACAGTAATAATTCACCGATCCGAACAGCAAAATTTGTCCGATCCGACCCGCTTCAGTGCTTCGATCCGACCCGCTTCAGTACTTTCCAAGTTCTTCAATGTTTCACATCTTGACTTTGTATTGCCCAGTTCACAAAGTGGGCTAAAATTTTGCCCCCTCAAAGGATGCTTCTGTTGGAGACGGAGCATGCTTTGACTACCATTGCACAGCGCTCTTCGAGGTAATTTTTCTTTTGATTTTCCTTGTGTTTTCATCTTCTTCTTCACACTTCAATTTAATTCGCTGTCGAGCTACAGAATTCGGTTCGGTTCGGATTCCGATCCGAACAGACCCCTTCTTCTTTCATTATTTGTTTTTAGACAATTGAGTGAATGTAAGTGAGTTGTGAGAGAAATTAAGTGAATATTTCATTGTAATTGCAACTACATCATTGAAAATAGTGAAAGACAAGTGGACGTAGGCATTTCTTCGCCGAACCACTATAAATTCTGTGTGTTCATTTTACTTTTGATCTTATTTCATTCTGCTTTTAGTCAATTTGGGTGTTAGAACCACTTTTTGGTCTAACATTTTGGTGCTTTCACTGAGAACCATCTGAATTCTTCGTTTTTCGGGATTATCGTTCTACTTTTTGGACCGTTGAGTTCAAAGAAGTTAATCCTCAAGTTTCGACGCTCTTGGATATTTGTTGAATTGATTGTTGAAGAACCATGGCCAAAGGAAAAGGCAAAGAAGTTCAATCTAGTCGAGGAAATGGAGTTGGCGAAGACCAGCAAAATGCGGCCGTGACAAGGTCTCGTGGGCATAGCTCAGCAGCAGGACGAACCGATACAGGAAACCCGAACCGCCTTCAAGGGGAGAGCTCCGATCCGATCCGGGTAGGAGATTCTGAAGAAGTGCATTCCCCCAACCTGAACCGACCCGAGCAGCTTGCCCTACACCGACCCGACCTGGCTTTCCAGCTCCGACCCGACCCGATTTCCCATCTCCAAACCGATCCGACACTTGGTAATGTTGGAACCTCTACTCGAGCCCCTACAAATGCTCCGATTCCAGCCACCAGGGTCAATGATCAGGTCAATCCATCCGCGCCCATTACTCAAGGAGATTTCTGGCGCCTACTTGATATGCTTGAGAGTACTAGAGAGGCTATGAAAATCCACGAGCGCACTAATCTCATGATGCTAGAAAATATGAGACTCATGAGCAGGGAAATTAGCGAACTCCGTAGACAGAGAACCCCATCCACGGTTTGTAACACACCAGTGGATCAGTCTTCTTCTTCCGAGGAAGAGCGACCACGTGAACGAAGGCCGCTCGAACGACCTCAGAATTTGTAGCAGCTGACATTCGGATCTTTGGGGTCTCGCGAGGATATTGCACGAGCACTAGGAAACAATGATCCCACTCAGGGGAAAAGGCTCCAGTCCACTCCTCCCGAGATCGACCGGGAGCGTAGGGAACGGAATAGAGCAGAAGCAGCTCAAAGAAGAAGGGCATCTCCTGAACAAGAGCCCAGAAGGAACCCGGATACCAGGGCCAGGGAACCTGAATGGCCCCTAACTAATGCTGATGTACAAGCAATGGTACGCCAGATTATGTCCGAGAGCCGGAACTATACCAATGAAGATTATGGCATTGAGCGAAGCCATACTCCTTTCACTGACGACATCCTCGACTTTCAGTTTCCCCGGCGTTTTAACCTGCCACGGATGGACAAGTACAATGGGAGAACTGATCCAGGACAGCATTTGATGCGATACTCGTGGCTCATGAATGCTGCTGCTGCTCCTGATGCAGTGAAGTGTAAGGCATTTCCGATCTATTTAGAAGATGTGGCGCTGTTATGGTTTACCCGACTTCCCCCTCGTTCGGTATCGAATTATAGGGAATTGTGCGAACGTTTTATGAATCAGTTCCGACTCCATACCCGAAAGTCCAAAAGTCTTATTGAATTATCAAGAGTTAAGAAGGCGCCAGGAGAGTCTTTGAGGTCATTCTTGACCGTTTTAACTTAGCTGTGACTGAAGTTAGTGACCCGCATGAGCCCACCATCTTGATGGCATTAAAGGAAGGAGTCGACCCTGAATCCGAGTTTGGAGATTACCTTTCTGGGAAGACACCCTCCACAAGAGAGATATTCTATGAAAAGGCCGATATTTATTTAAGACGAGAAGAGGCCAGGGCAAACCGAAAGAGAAAGTCTGAAGCGGCTTCAAAAGAAAATGTTCAGAGTAACGTCGCCGTGAAGCAGTCTGGGGAAAGTTCCGGAAAAGTTGAAGTAAATGTGGGAAACAAGAGTTGAAACGACAATTCTGGAAACGGGGGCAACAACAATAACCGTAATGCGAACGGTAACAGAAGAAATAGAAATAGAGGAAGTGATCCTAGCAAAAGGCCCCGATTCCAGACTTATGAGAATTATACACCGTTGAACGACACTCTGGAGAACATTTACCTGGATACATACAATGTTTTGCAATATAAAAGACCGCCACCTCGTGACTCGACAGAGAAAGAAATGGCAACTGGGAAGTTTTGTTTGTTTCATGGAACTCATGGGCATTCAACCAATGAATGTCGGCATTTGAGAGATGTGATTGAGAAGCTGCTGCGTGAAGGGAAACTGGATGAATATAAGGTTGCCCCGAGGGACAGGGGGCAGGGAGAGCAAGCTCCAAAACATATTCAATCTGCTCCCAAGCCTACAGCGCAGTAGAAAGGCAAGGGAATTGTTATCAACTCCATAGTGGGTGGACCTCACCCCGCAATCCGTAGTTTTAGAGCAATGGATCAATATGTAAATGCTGCCAAGCACGTGGATGTGAATGAAGGTGATGATTTGGAAGATATCGCCCCCATAAAACAACAGAAGACCATGTTTGATGACGTGGTATTCCGCAACAGATATAATACTAGGATCCAATCACCCACTGATGATCCGTTGGTCATTACTACCGCCATTGGGCCGGCCTTGGTTCATAAGGTGTTAGTAGACAACGGAAGTTCTGTCAATATTTTATTTAAAAAGTCATTCGATCAGATGAAGCTTGAATCTGAAGATTTGAAGCCATGTGAAGGATGGATCAGAGGCTTCAACGGGGCGTCAACAGCTCCCATGGGGTACATAGAATTGCCCGTGACCTTGGGGCAAGGAGAACGCCGAAGAGTGCGGATGCTTCAGTTCGTAGTGTTGGACGTAGATTCGCCTTATAATGCATTTTTGGGGAGGCCTGCCCTTGCCGAGTTCAGAGCTTATATCGCCCCTTGGTGTTTATTGCTTAAGTTCCCAACTGAAGCCGGAACTGGAGTAATGAGAGGGGATCAAGTTTCCGGACGGGCCTGCTATGTTGCCGAATTAAAGATGTTGATGAAAGGACTTAACATCGAGAGTAAAGATGCCTCGCCTCCCCCAAAGGGGGGCTCGGCATAGCAATTAGAGAGATCGACCCTAACGGAGTTGCCCAAAGGAACACCTGAAGACCTGGATCCCAGAAAAGACGAGGAACCAGAGATTAGAAATGCAACTCCTAACGAAGCGACAGTGGAAATTCCCGTTGATGAAGTTGATCCAACAAGAGTTTTGAAGATTGGCTCTCAATTGGATCCACGTCGGGCCAAAAAACTAACAGACTTCTTGAAGGCGAACTTGGACGTGTTTGCCTGGACCCACGCTGACATGTGTGGGATATCGCCATCCATCATAAGTCACACACTAAATGTAAACCCGAAACATCTGCCTGTGAAGCAAAAGAGACGTATGCTGGGCCCAGAGAGGTCGGCTGCTCTCAAAGAAGAAGTGGAGAAGCTGAAACAGAACGGATTTATTCGAGATTCGACATATCCCGACTGGATATCGAATCCTGTCTTAGTAAAGAATCCGAATGGAAAGTGGCAGACTTGCATTGATTTTTCAGATTTGAACAAAGCTTGCCCAAAAGATAGTTTCCCACTTCCCAGGATTGACCAGCTTGTAGATTCGACAGCGCGTCATGAGCTTCTCTCTTTCATGGACGCATATTCTGGGTACAACCAAATTCCTATGCACGTGCTGGATCAAGAACATACGAGCTTCATTACAAATTTGGGGTTATATTGTTATGTTGTAATGCCATTCGGATTGAAAAACGCCAGAGCCACTTATCAGCGCTTGGTGAACAGAATGTTTTATAATCAAATAGGGAAGACTATGGAAGTTTACGTGGATGATATGCTTGTCAATTCGAAACAGTCCTCCAGCCATATGCAAGACTTAGCAGAAATGTTTGATATCCTGCGAAAGTATCGGATGAAGTTGAATCCTTTGAAATGTTCATTTGGAGTGGCATCTGGAAAATTTCTAGGCTTCATTATGAGTTCCCGAGGAATTGAAATCAATCCTAGCCAAATAACAGCAATTAGAAACATTGAAGAGCCGAGGAGAATTAGAGACGTCCAAAGTCTTGCAGGGAAAGTAGCCGCGTTGAGTAGGTTTATCTCTAAAGCCATGGACAAATGCGTCCCGTTTTTTGATTTGATTAAAAGGGGAAAGAAGAACTTCGAGTGGACTCCGGACTGTGTTGAGGCCTTTCGAAATTTATTGGAACTACTAGAAAAACCACCGATTTTGTCAAAACCAGTGGATCATGAAGAGTTATTTGTTTACTTGGCAGTTTCGGCTCACGCTGTTAGCACAGCCTTGGTTCGAGAAGAAGACAAAGTGCAAAGGCCGGTATATTATGTAAGCAAGAAATTGGCAGCGGCAGAACGCAACTACCCAAAGATTGAGAAGCTCGCTTACATCCTCCTAATCGCATCCCGAAAACTTCGTCATTATTTCCAAGCTCATCCAATAACCATATACACTGACTAGCCCCTGAGGCAGGTGTTACAGAGACCCGAAGCATCGGGAAGGTTGATCAAATGGAACATAGAATTAAGTCAGTTTGACTTAAATTTTCAACCACGAAGGTCGATCAGGGGGCAAGCTCTGGCAGACTTTATAGCAGAGTTCACTATCCCAGAGGAGGAAGTGATCAATGACAGAGTGGTCAAGTCCGAAGATGAGTTAAAGATAGATTCATGGAAGCTATACACAGATGGAGCCAAGAACGACAGAAGGTCCGGAGCTGGAATCGTCTTAGTCACTCCTGAAGGACGGTCGTTATATTACGCTCTACGGTTAGAATTTTCGGCGACTAACAATGACTCTGAATACGAAGCCCTGATTGTCGGGCTGAAGCTTGCTAAAGACCTCGGAATAAAAATGTTGGACATATTCTGTGACTCCAAAATCGTTGTTTGCCAAGTGCGAGAGGAATTTGTGGCTCGGGGACCTCGACTTATCGCCTACCTCGGGAAAGTGAGAAAGCTATTGAGCAACCTGGAGCGGTACAGTATAACACTATCCCAAGAACCGAAAACCAGAAGGCAGACAGGCTGGCAAAGCTAGCTAGTTCCGACAATCCTGAAGAAACTGAAATGATTCTAATTGAAACGTTGGAATCGCCAAGCTTTGAGTCAATGGAAATTGAGTTCGCTTTCGAAGCGGAACCGGAGAAGGAGTCGTGGATGACCCCAATTAAGAACTTCCTTAAAAATGGGACACTCCCATCAAAGAAGAGTGAGAAAAGGGCTATAGTTCGCAAGGCTACCAGATATGTCATGCAAGATGATACTCTTTATAGGCAAGGATTTTCTATGCCCCTGTTACGATGTATAGCACACGACGACATCAAACGTGTACTAAGAGAAGTGCACGAAGGTGAGTGTGGAGATCATACAGGAGGTCAGACTTTAGCGAAAAAGATATTGCGATATGGATACTTCTGGCCTACGATTAATAAAGATGCAGCTGATTATTCACGACGCTGCGATAAGTGCCAGAGATTCGCCAAAATCCCCAGAGCACCGTCGACCCAACTCAAATCAATGGTGAGTCCTTGGCCATTTGCCATGTGGGGAATTGATATCATCGGAGTTCTACCGATTGCTAAAGGAGGAGCGAAATATGCAATAGTCGCTATGGACTATTTTACGAAGTGGGTGGAAGCTGAGCCCCTAACCAAAATCACGGCGAGAAAGGTGATAAGTTTCGTGGTTAGAAATATTATATGCCGATTCGGGATCCCCAGGACCATTATAACTGACAATGGATCCCAGTTCGATGGTACTGAATTCAGAAATTTCTGCCAGAAGTATAAGATCGACAAACGATACACTGCGGTTGCTTATCCGCAGTCGAACGGGAAAGTTGAAGCAATAAACAAAGTAATAAAATCCATCCTCAAGAAACGGTTAGAGCGCGCAAAGGCGAAATGGGTTGACGAATTACCTTTAGCTTTGTGGGCATATCGAACAACATTTAAGACGGCTACCGGTCATACCCCTTTCTCTCTCTTTTTTTGTTCAGAAGCAGTAATTCCAGTAGAGCTTGAAGTTCCTTCCCACAGGGTGACGTATTATGACCCGATGACAAATTGGGCACTCTTACTCGAGTCTCTTGATGAAATCGAAGAAAAAAGGGACGAAGCAGATTTGCGTGCGGTAAGACATCGACGTCAGATGGCACGCTATTACGACAAAAAAGTTCGACTTAGGACTTTTGAACCAGGAGATTTGGTGCTAAAGAGAGTCTTTCCATCCCCTCCTCACCTCGGTCCAAAGTGGGAAGGACCCATTGTCATCAAACGGAAACTTGAAAAAGGAACCTTCAAGTTAACGACCGTAGATGGCGAAGAAGTCCCTAGGGCATGGAATGCCCAACACTTGATGCGATATTTGGATTAGAAATGTTGTACTCTTTGTTATTTTTCTTATGAACTCTGTAATAAGGCACGACTTGCCTTAGGAAAATCTGATGATATGAATAAAGGACTATAAAGTGGATGTAGGCTACGACTTAGCCGAACCACTATAAAAATATCGTGTGTTATTTACTTTTATGCATTGTATATATACATTCATCGGCTATTCTGTTGTGACTATGGAATATAAGATGATGCAAAACCAGAAAAGGTTGAAAACAGTTTGAACATAAGAAAAAGCACAACGACTATTTGTGCGACAAGACATAAAAGAATGAGAAAACGACATTCTTAACTCTAACTCTTCAGAGAGAGAGAGTATAAAAGCGTCTCCGATTGAGCGTTGAGAAAGAGATTCTTCCGCGCTGAAGGACCGGGGGGTGAATAGATTGCTGAGCTCGAACTCTAACTCTCCAGAGAGAGAGAGAGAGTATAAAAGGACGGGAAGACGACGTCCTCTGAGGCATGAGGATGCACCCAGACAAGAGACCGTCTCAGTAAGAACTCTAACCTGAGTATAAGACAGGAGAGTATAAAAGAAATGCCAGAAAAAACGACAGGCATTGACGACACAGAAAATGCAATCCCGTCAGAAAATCAGGAGCATTCAGATTGCTTGATTAAGCCTTAAATAATTTTTTTTTTGAGATTGACTGGGGGCATATATGTATACACATATTTCCTCCCTCCGTAACCTCATTTCATAACTATAGTATGACATGCATTTTTACATAAGTGCAGAACTACTGACAGACAAGCATTGCAAAAAACGAATTATTTTTTATTTACGAATGAATTTGTACAGGAAAACATCTAAAAAGAAGGTGCAAGAGCCACCCTTACAGCAGCAATTATTGATCTACCAAATACTAAAACAATGCAAGACAACCCACTATTTAGATTTCGAGTGAGTCTTGGACTTCTTGGCGGCTTTCTCCGCATCCTTTGCTTCTTTCTCGGCCTCCATCAAGATTCGTTTTGATTTTTTCTTTCCCGAAGATGCGGCACTGGAATCGGTTGACTTCTTCCCGGAGGGCGGAGCGCTGGAATCAAGAGAAGATTTTTTAGCGAGTTCCTCTGCAATAGATCTAGTTGAAAGCTTAACAACTAACCTTGATCCCGCATCCACAACTGCGAGAGGCTTGAGGACTTCAGGGTCTAAGTCTTCAGCTTTTAGCTGCAAGCGTTTATCTTGATCAGCTTTCATTGCAGCCAGAGTAACATCATCTGCGCTTTCCGACTCCCCGACTATTGCTACTTCTGGATCTTCCTCATGCCCTCCGTCGCCGCCATCATCCTTTAAGGCTGCTATCATTTCTTCATCATGGGGAGTTTCAGCCTTAGAAGGTTCGCTTCCTTCTCCCAAATCTGTAGAAGCAGCTTTGTCCTTCCCCTCTTTTGCCTTCTCCGTAGGTTCTGCCCCAGACGCGGCTCCCTGAGTCACCTCTGTCTTTCCGGATGGCTCAATACCTACAGAGTGAGAAGCAACAGTTATCAACTCAGGAGAAAATAATGGGTTTTTCATCGATTTCTCAATCACGTGGCGAAAGGTAGAAATAGCCTTGACGAATTGAGGAGAAAAGGTAGGGATACCTTCCGAAGACTTCTCGGCAGGGGTAACTGCTGTCTCTGATGCCGTTTCGAGGATAGGGGATAGCAGAGTTGTTCGAGGAATTCCCGGGTGTTCAGGATCATACCCCTCTACTTCAGGAGTTGTGGGGGCCGTAGAAGAGGAACCAGCCTCGGGAATGTTCTTCTGTTTAGTCCTCTGCCTCTCTTCTTCCATAGCATCAGCAATGAGGCGGCGCCCTTCAGCTAGGCGTTCTGGCTCATCATCCCTCAAGTATTTCTCCATCAGCTTGTCTTCATCGATGGAATCGACCTTGAGCTCCTCTTTTTCCCACTCAACAATCTGACTCCATACTTGGACTAGAGTGGAGGGATAATCCTCAATCCAAGAAATGTTCCGGCGACGGAGGATATGTGCAAAGAATTCAATCATTAATTCGCCGAGACCCTGAATCTCTGCCTCCGCCTCTGACAATTGTTTGCGGGCCTCCTCTGCAGATTTGATAGCACACTCAACGTTGCCCTCCGCCAGGGCAGCTCTGTTCTCTGCCTCCAGTAGCTTTGAAGCTAAGTCAGCATTTTTCTTTTCTAGCTCAGCATTCCTCCTCGCCAACTCGGCATTTTTCCGTTCAAGATCAGTGTAAGCAAGGCGCGTCTTAGCGGCTTCTGACTTAGCATCATCAGCTTGCTTTTTTAACTCAGAACGCTCTTGAGTGTGAGATTCAAGCAAGTCATGATAACGTTTTTTCATATCTTCAAATTGTTGTTTGAAGTTAGAAGCGTCCCTTTCAGCAACAGCGAGCTGGGCCTGTGTGTCCTCTAAATCTTTTCCTAGATTCTTTAAGGCCTTTGCATCTTCTTCCGCGGTTTTTTGCATTGAATCAGCATTCGTGATTAGAGTACGGATAATTCTGGAAAGGTTGCGTGAATATTTGAACATTTCAGAATACTGTTTTTCAACTGCGTCTATCTTTGCTTTGGCCTCGTCTCGAAGAAATAGGTTCGAGGGCAGGTAAAAAAGTCAAAGTCTCGAAGTAATGTTCAGGAAATTGCTCCTCCAAATACGCCCGCTTGATTGCAGTTTCTGCATCTAGTGGTGGAGGAGCGGGGATCGTCAATTCAATGTCCCTGTGTGTGGAGGATTCAATAGTTTCTTTATCTGTCCTAGGCCGTTTAGTAGCAGGGACCTTGCGTTTACTTCGAGACTCAGTATCTTTTGGAGGACTTCTCTCTCTGCTGCGCTTTTCATGAGAAGAGGTGGAGTCTTTCGATTGTGGCCTGTCCTCTTCCCTACGACTTTGATAACCTTTATATTTCTCTTGGTCCGACCGGACGGGAGAGCGAGAGCGTGAAGTTAGAGAGCGATAGGGTTCATAAGGCCTTCTCTCCTCCCTATCGCGATCGTCGCGGCGATCATACTCGATATGCTGAGGTGGGTTAGACATGCTGCGGCGAAGCTTCCTGATATCATAGTAGGATCGGGACATCGTGCCTGCACAATAAGACAAATGAAATTCAGAATCAATAGTTTCACAGAGAAAGAGGTGCAATGAATGCTAATGCTATGGTATAAAGTGTGTCCAAAGTGGTGTGTTTCCCCCCAACCAACCCGAGTCCGAAGCTAGACTAGTACGGGCAGGCTCTTTGGCCTTAGCAGGAGTAGTCTCTTCAGAAGAGGTGAAGACTAAAGGATCCTTCCTAAAATCCTCTGAGGTGTATATAGTTTCAGGTAAAGGGAGATCCCCCAAACCCTGAAATAATGGATCATCAGTACTAGGGACGTCTCCCTCGGAAGCATCAATCGGCGACTCTTTAGAAGACGTTGACTTTTCTGGAGAAATGGTATCCTCAGGAGCAGTATACCCTTTACGATGCTTTTCGGCCAAGTTAGCCAATTCGTCGTCTTGAGTAGAAGATGGAGAAGGTGACATTTGAAGAGGCACTGTAGGAGCTCCCGAACCTTCTCCTGTTTCTAGGACCACATCCACTGGAGGAATATACACGTATGGGGCCGTCCCATGACCGATACTACGAAAAACGGATAACAGCCCATGAAAATGAAGATATTCGTCCTTAAGGACTTCATCAATAGTCAGGAATTTCTGGTCGCCATTAAGAAGCTGGTACATCCGGTCAAAGAACACCTGATCTGATATTTGTTTTGGGTTGTCGACTGCAAGCAAAAAGAAAAACGAGTTAGGGCGATGACTCGAGTGTATAGAGCCCAGATTTAGAAAATCAGTGCTTTACTTGATTTCGTCCACCTCCTGGCACACCCAGGCTGTCGCTTCACATAAAACCATTCCAGTCTGGAATCTCCAGCTTTACTGCTGAATGGCGCTGAAATTATCTTCCTCTTAGGAACAGACTCAAAATAGCAGAAAGAAGGAGTCTCTCGAGTTCGATGCTTGAAGTTATAGAAGAAATGAACGTCATCGAAAGTGAGCTCTATGCCTAAGATCTCACGGTATGCTATGTATAAAGTGTGTAAGTAGGCATAAGAATTGGGATGTAGCTGCATGGGGGCAATCCGTATTTGTCTTAGAAAATCAACGATGAAGGGAGAAAATGGAGGGATAGCACCGACCATGCACATCAACCGAGTGATTGCCATGTATCCTTCTGGAGGGTTGTGGGGACGGTCAGATCTCGAAGGCACTAGAGTGTCCTTTTTCATTATCCCGTATTTCAAACAGATTCGGATAAGTCGGTCGTTGTCGATTGTTGATTCAACAGAATCTTGGGGTGATTCCAATATGACAGCCGATTCAAACTCATCAGGAGCCCGGTCATCACCAACCCCACCTTCCTCTTCGAAACCTAGAGAAACTTCATTCTCCAAAGACACATCGTCGCTTTCACGATTTCCGACCTCGTAGTCTGAACCCTCATTATCCCATTCTGGATCCGACGGAGAAGATATGTCCTCGAGAGTAATTTTGTTGGAGGTTTCCGGGGCCTTTTTCTTCTCAGCTAGTATGAAGAGCGTCTGGGTCTCATGGTCATAAAACTATTGAAGAAGCAATAGCACAAATTAGAGCAAATCAGCCCGTATCCCCCCGTGTATGTGTGCAAACTAAAGTGTAAACAATGCATGCGGAAAGTGCAAAGTAAATGTTTAAAAGTGCGACGAAAAAGTTTGGTAAAATATAAAGAGTTGAAGTAGTTCTTGATGTCCAGTTACGTTTGCAAGGCACTATCCTAACTGTCCATAAGGTTGAAGATTATGCCAAAAATTGATTGGGCCAGTTAAACAAGTTCTTATGCATTAAGGTGAACTGCTCTTCGGTTCGGTTCGGGCGCGCTTATGGGGATCGGATCGGGGATGCGGCCTCGACTTGGACTCGGATAAACTGTGGAACTCAGAAATCAAAATCGGATCGGTTCGGAGGTAGAGTCCCCTGACGGTTCGGATCGGATCACATAGTCATACTTCTCCTCCTTTTATCTTATGGTCCGCCCCGATCTGGTTAGGTAAGCACCCTTTCCCCCTTCCTTAAGTACTTGCTCCGACCCGATCCGATCTCCTGGATTTCTTTTCTTTTTCCTTTCTTTACTTGCCCCGACCCGGTCCGACCTCCTGGATTTCCTTCCTTCTTCCCTTATTTTTTCACCTTCCATATTCCTCCGAACCGAACCAATTCCCTACTATCTTCTTCTTCTCCTTCATCCTCTTTCTTCCCTAACCAACGCCAAGGCAAGTTTCGTGCCAATCACCCAAATTAAAGCCAAGAAATTATGCGCTGGCGCGTTCAACAACGGATTCTAACCCCCTCTGTTACTACCTCGAGATGACGACGAGTCTACTGACGACGATGACGAGGGGGGGTCACGGTGGCAAGGTTGTCCAATTTTCATACTCAAATCATCCTAATCATCTACGAATCCGAATCGAGAGCAATTAAAGAAGGAATTATTTAAAGTTTTATAACCTACCAATGTAATTACTTCGAGAATTAAAAGGAATTTTGATGCTTCAGGAATTAGGTTTTTTCGTTTTGCAGAACTTGGGGAGCGGTAAAACAATAAAAATGAGAGAAGGAAGAAGACTCAGTTTATATAGAGGAGAAGAGTGTCTATTCGTCTCCCCATTCGGATCGGACCGATAGCCCAATAGCAGAACCCCCGTTCGGATCGGATAGACAGTCCAGAAGCAAAGCTTGGCCCAATAGTCCAATGAAAAATAGAAAGAAGAAGGGGTCTGTTCGGATCGGAATCCGAACCGAACCGAATTCTGTAGCTCGACAGCGAATTAAATTGAAGTGTGAAGAAGAAGATGAAAACACAAGGAAAATCAAAAGAAAAATTACCTCGAAGAGCGCTGTGCAATGGTAGTCAAAGCATGCTCCGTCTCCAACAGAAGCATCCTTTGAGGGGGCAAAATGTTAGCCCACTTTGTGAACTGGGCAACACAAAGTCAAGATGTGAAACATTAAAGAACTTGGAAAGTACTGAAGCGGGTCGGATCGAAGCACTGAAGCGGGTCGGATCGAACAAATTTTGCTGTTCGGATTGGTGAATTATTACTGTTGGACTCAGAGAAGTACAGCTGTTCGGATCGGAGAGCAACCTACTTCCAGTTGGATCGGAGAGCTACCTGCTACGAAGACAGATCGGAACGGAATGAAAGAGAATGAAGACTTAGCCTTGGGACAAAACCGGATCGGATCGGATACCCCGATCCGAACCCCTCCTGTACACTCTTCCGATCCGAACCCATCTTCCACGTCATTCTCCTGCATGATCGCCTGGTTATTCGGAGCGGCTATGACAAGTTCCTACTCACAACGTCCACTGCTCTGATGCGCTGTCAACACAGAAATCCATCTGAACCCGAGGCTAATGGGATGGATGACACGTGGCTCCGATCCGGATCGGGTTCTGGGCTAATTTTCACCTATAAATACCCCGTCTGGAGACAAAGAAAAGGATCTTTTTTTCTGGCACTTGGAGAGTTCAACCACCTTCATAACCCGAATTCCAGCACTCCTGGAAAATCCAAATCTTCTTTCATTATTTGTTTTTAGACAATTGAGTGAATGTAAGTGAGTTGTGAGAGAAATTAAGTGAATATTTCATTGTAATTGCAACTACATCATTGAAAATAGTGAAAGACAAGTGGACGTAGGCATTTCTTCGCCGAACCACTATAAATTCTGTGTGTTCATTTTACTTTTGATCTTATTTCATTCTGCTTTTAGTCAATTTGGGTGTTAGAACCACTTTTTGGTCTAACAATCTAGTTTGCTTGTTTAAGAGCCCATCCGTCAATTCTGTTGGGATACCTGTTATTGTACGGGGGTAAAACCTCTCACTAGAATACACCTCAGTCTACCATCTTGTACTTGTTGGGATCATCTTGTTCCTATTATACTAGTTTTAGTGTGGAGAAAAGTATTAGAGAAGTGCAATACATTATGTTTAGTTTATCCTGTTTACCTTGTTATACCTGCCTTATAACACTATTATCTCTCTCCAGTTTATGTTCCTGTCATGATGCTTTTACTTATTTGTATGCTAAAAGTAATTGGACTCGCCAGACTTTATGTCTGACCCATTTTGTTTCCTCTTCTCTCTCTTCCATTTCACCCCCTAGGTTCTCTGGGTGGGAATTCTCAAGCTTGATCAGGATTCTTCTTTCATTCCACTTGGAGCTTCTTAGATCTACCGCTTGATTTCGTATGTTCTCTACTATGGTTATATTTTAGGGATTATGCTCTTCTTATGTATCATTGTACTTTGCTAATGATTTTAGTACAAGACCAAAGTTTTATTTTTTCAGCATTTCAGACTTATTATGTAATTAGGTTTCGACCACGAAGCTTTTCTATTTAATAAAGTTTTTAACTCCGCTGTTATTTTATGTCTGTCTTGTGATGTTTCTGTTTTTGTTTGTTTATAGCGCTTCATGAAACTTAATGCATTCTGTTAAAGAGTGACATTAACGGACATGGGGTGTCACATTTGGTATTAGAGCTAAGGGTTACTAGATCGGATAAAATATTTTGAAAATTGTTTTCAAAAAGGCTTTAAAAGAAAGCATTTTCAAAAGAAAAGACTGTTTTGAAAAATATATTCCCCAAAGCCGTATGAAATATCTTTCGATTCTCTATTTGAATCCCTTTTTCCTTTTCTTTTTAGCATGTCTGGGAACCTAATATTCCTAAGGGTGCAGATATCGGCTTGGTTTCGTAGGTATCTAGAGGATACGACACCTGCCGAAGGCTAAGCAGACTCCCCTCCCCCAACTACAGTCGTTGTTCTCCTCCTCCTCCGCATGCTGATAATTTCTCTAAGATATGCAAAGATTTTTGTGCTATGGGCAGGAAGCCATTCCGAGGAACTGAGACTTTCGTAGAGGTAAGGAATTGGCTTAAAGAGATGGAGGATTTATTTGGAATTTTCGAAGTTGATGATCACAAGAAAATTCAGTTAGCCGTTTGGCAGTTGAAGTATGAAGCCTTGTTTTGGTGGGAAGTGACACAAGCGGAACGTCCAATAGAAACTTGGGATGATTTCTGATAGAGATTCGAGATGAAGTTTCTTTCTCAAGCTGATCAAAGTATGCAAATGGAAAGGTTTTTGGCACTTAAGCAAGGGGTTATGTCTGTCAAAGAGTATGTTAATAAGTTTAATCAATTGGCGAGTTTTGGTTTGGAACTTGTAAACCCCGCACAAGAAAGCTTTGAGGTTTGCTACAGGATTGAATGAACCCCTCCATAGGTTGGCTATGTCTCATATTCCGATGGGAGCAACTTTTTAGAAACTCGTTGATATGGCATTGATGCAAGAAGAAGATAAAGGTGAAAAGAAAGAGGCTGGAGGTTGAGGAAACACAAACAAGAAGGTGTGGCCTAAGAAAGAACAACTACAACAACAAAAGAAGGGCGGAAAAAACGACAAAGATCGAGATAAGAGGAAATGTCATCATTGCGGACATGTGGGTCATGTGATCAAGGATTTCAAGAAAAGAAAGAACGCTTGTTTCCATTGTGGGGAGGTCTGACGTCTTGTTAAGGATTGCCCGAAGAAGCATGGACAGGGCCAAATGGCAGGATCTTCCGGAGGGAAGATGTATGCTCTCATGACCAGTGCGCCAGATAGAGGTAGGAAAGTTTTCGTTGAAGGTTTTATTTATCTTTCCAATAATCTTATTAGAACTCTTTTTGATTCTAACGGTTCGCATTCTTTTATATCTGATTCTGTGGCAGAGTCTCTATACCTTAGTACTAGTATGGTTTTGGATCCAGTTGTTGTCTCAAACCCCATTGGTGGTACCTTATTTACCTATGATTTGTTGGAGTTTGAGAATATCTATGTTGGGCACTGAGTTTGAGTGTGACGCAGTGCTTGGTTTCATGGGCTATGGTTTGATTCTAACGATGGATTGGCTAGCCATGTATGGTGCCATTCTAGGTTGTGAGAGGAGGGTCGTTAGACTTTTGATTTGCCATGGGTGGACCCATGAGATTTCTTGTGACCCTAAAAGGTCTTTCATGCTTATGTTCCTAGAGTCGGTTGATGCATCTGTCGATGATCTACAATCTGTACCTATAGTCTTTGAGTATCCTAATGTTTTTGAGGAGGTTCGGGGATTACCTCCGAGGCACGAGATTGATTTCCGTATATACTTGGTGGACAATGCAAAGCCAATTGCATTTCCTGTGTGCCAGATGGCACCAAGAGAAAGGAGGGAGCTCAGCAAGCAAGTAGGGGAGCTACTTGAGAAAGGGTTTATTAGGCGAAGCATATCTGAATAGGGTGCTCCTGTGGTATTCGCCACTAAGGCGGATGGTTCGCTTCGCTTATGTGTGAAATATAGGGAGTTGAATTAACTCACCAAGAAGAATAGGCACCTACTTCCAAGGATAGATGATCTGTTTGACCAGCTTGTTGGTGCATCTGTTTTCTCTCAGTTAGACTTAGCCATGGGGTTTCATCAGTTGAGGGTGGCCGAGGATAGTATAGACAAAACCGCTTTTATAACTCCAGATGGTTTCTTCGAGTGGCTCGTCATGCCTTTTGGGTTGACAAATGCACCCGCCTATTTTGTTGATCTAATGAGTAGGGTGTTTTGGGAGTTTCTAAATAAGTTCATTGTGGCCTTTGTTGATGACATCTTGATTTTCTTAAAGAACGAGGAAGAGCATGCCCTACATTTGGGAGAGGTTCTCTACGCACTAGCTTAAGGCAAAATTCTCCAAATGTCATTTTTGGAAAAAAGAAGTGAGATTTCTAGGGCATGTGGTCTCTAAAGATAGGATATCAGTAGATCTTGCGAAGGTAGTTGCAGTTCAAGATTGGCAGATCCCAAAGAATGCAATGGAGATGAGAAGTTTTCTTGGCTTAGCGGGCTATTATAGGAAGTTCATTAAGGACTTGCAAAGATATCAGCCCCACTCACTAGACTGACGAAGAAGAATCTAACATTTTCTTAGAGTATAGACTATGAGGATGCTTTCCAGCAATTGAAGAGGGCTTTAACAACATCCCCAGTTTTGACCTTGCCTGACAGGAACAAAGTGTTCACAGTATACATTAATGCATGTGGTACAGGGCTTGCTGCGGTTCTGATGCAAGAGGGAAGAAAGTATGTTATGGAGGTAGACAGTTAAGAGTTCATGAGAAGAACTACCCTACCCATGACTTAGAGTTATCTGCCATAGTATTCGCGATTAAGATTTGGCACCATTATTTACTAGGAGAGAAATTCGAGTTGTACACCGATCATAAATCTCTCAAGTACGTGTTCTTGTAGAAGGTTCTCAATTTGAGGCAAAAAAGATGGATGGAGTTCCTAGCGTCCTATGACTTTGAGATCGATTACACCTCTGGAAAGGGTAATGTAGTGGCAGACGCATTGAGTAGGCAAAGGATGACCTTGAGTCCTTTGTTTGTGGAGAGGAAAAGCTTGGAGTTTATATCGTCTTTTGATTTTAGACCCTCCACCGAGTTTACACCTGGTTTATTGGCATCACTAGAGGTGCGATATACTTTGTTGGACCAAACTGGAACTTCGCAGCGAGATGATCCACAACCAGCAGATATCTTCGATAGGCTTAGTAGAGGGGAGAATTCTAGTCACCTTGGCAGAAATCTTGGACAGACTTAGTAGAGGGGAGACAACTAGCAAATATCTTGGATAGGTTTAGAAGATATCCACAACTAGATACGAGATGGAAGGCTTTGTGTTCCTCGAGTTGGGAGTTTGTTGAAGACAGTCCTTGAGGAAGCCCATCATTCTAGGATGACAATTCATCCCAGTGGAGATAAGATGTATAAGGATATGAAGAGGGTTTTCTTTTGGGTAGGGATGAAGAAAGGTGTAGCAGAATTTGTTTCTTGATGTTTGATTTGCCAGCAAGTCAAAGCTAAGCAAAGGAAGCCCGGTGGTTTACTTAATCCTTTGGAAGTCCCACAGTGGAAGTGGGAGAGCATCTCTATGGATTTCATTGATGGTTTTCCTAGATCGAGGAAAGGCAATACCAGTATTTGGGTTATAGTTGGCAAACTTACTAAGATCCCTCATTTCATTCCTATTAAGAGTAAGAGGACAACAACATGGTTGGCAGTAGGTTATCTTTGCGAGATAGTCCGTCTACATGGATTACCTTCCAGTATCGTGAGTGATCGTGACCCCATATTCACCAGTGAGTTTTGGAGGAGCTTGCAAGAAGCATTAGGCACACAGTTGTGTTTGAGCACCAGTTATCACCCTCAGACCGATGGACAAATGGAGAGGGTGAATAGAGTTCTTGAGGATCTTTTAAGACTGTGTACCTAGACTTCGGAGGGACTTGGGAAGAGCATCTTCCTTTAGTAGAGTTCGCCTACAACAACAATTACCAGGCTATATTAGCATGGCACCCTTCGAAGCATTATACGGACGACCCTGTAGATCACCGACTTTTTGGTGGGAATCTACATAAGGGTTTCTACTTGGACCTGACATGATTAGGGAGACTTCAGAGAAGATTGATCTTATTCGCAGGCGCATGAAGACAGCTCAGGATAGGAAGAAGTCCTATGTAGATAGGAGAAGGAATGACATTGAGTTTGAGGTAGGAGACATGGATTTTATCAAGGTATCACCTTTGAGGAATGTGGTTCATTTGGGATCTGTAGGGAAATTGGCACCAAGATTTGTAGGGCCATTTCCCATAACATAAAGGATTGGCCAAATGGCCTATAGATTAAAGCTACCAGAGAGACTGCCCAGTGTTTATGATGTTTTCCATGTTTCTCATTAACAGAAGTGATTGCATGATACCACATAAGTAGTTGAGCCGAGTGTGCTTGAGGAAGTAGAGGTAGAATGGGAGGCGACAATTAGACGAGTTCCTATCCGTATTCTTGGATCAGAGGTTAAGAAGCTATGAAACCGAGAGGTCAATTTGATGAAAGTTTAGTGGGGAGATGACCAAGAGGATGCAACTTGGGAAACCGAAGATAAGATCCGTGCTTCGTACCCTTTTCTTTTTAAGGGTATGTTCCTAACTTCTTTTCCAAAGCTTCTATTCTTGCTTGTTTCTATCATTTAAGTATATCCTATCAATTGAATCTTCGACCTTTAGGTAGGGAACCCATGGATGTAAACATGTTTTTGAGGCATGTTATGTTCGATGGATGCAAGGGTTTGCTAATGGTTGCTTTTGGATGCATATACACACACATTAGGCACTAGATTGGCTCAATCGCTCTTATACTGCATATGGATGCATGTGCATATTTTTCTTCTTTTAATGGATGGAAGGGGTGTATCATCATTTGGATGGATGATTGCGCACGCATATAGCATTTACATGATGTGATAGGATTATTTGTATACATGTTGGATTCATGGCACTGACATACATTGCATTAAGGAGGTCGACTGAATTAGTAGGATGCCCGATCTTTCGCATTAATATAGTGACATATACGCACACCTTTGCATATGTTCATATAAGCATTAGAAATCTATTAGGGACAATAGATGCATGTGATTGGTGGATGAGTAGATGGATGATGGATATTAGGATATGCATTCTTCTTAACTTAGAGATTTCGAGGATGAAATCCTTTAAGTAGGGGAGAATGTAACCCCCCGTAATTTTAACAACACTAAAAATGATAAACTAGGGAATACTTAATTAAATATTGGGAATTGAGTAAAATGGACTACGCGATGCATTCGTCTCAGAATTCTGCTTTAGAAAGACTCCGAGTTTGCGAAAAACGAACATCGTATGAAGAAAATATTAAGGTTTAAAGTTTATATACACATAAGCATAATATATATATATACATATAATAATCAAGAAATTCAAAATCAAACAGCAGAAAAGGGGAGGGAAATTGGCCCGTTATGGGTTGACCCCGTCCCTTATGGGTGTCGACCCATGGGTCGACCCTACAACAGGGGTGTCGACCCTACCGAGATCTAGGCAGATTCCTCCCTTGCACCTGGACATGGTTCTGAGCGAGATTCATTGACCTTAGGCAATAAATATGACCTCGTTCAAAAACAATGGAGACAACTAGGTGCTGCCCCAACTCAGTTTGTTCTAGCCTATTCTTATTCAACAACAAGTTATACATATTCAAGGATCTTTGCTACAACATCTACGATTAATCCTCTGTTCTTTAGATCCAATCACAGTGAGTTTATGTTGCTTTTAGATATAAACACCTAAAATGCAATCCTAAAACATTTATAATTTTGGAACCAAGCCACTGCCTGTTAGTAATCTAGATCACAACAGATCTGTCATTACTTGTATACCTAATTTACTGCTTAGATCCCATATGCCTATTCATGATATCCCTAATATGTTAGTTTGCCTAATCATGTCACAGTCTGCCTATTCTGTTAGTATAACCAATTCTATCATCGTATGCCAGTTTTATTTCCAATGCCTGTTCTTGTTCTCTTCTCTCCTTCTTTCCCTTTTTATTTTTATAACCAGGCTACCTCCGAGCCTAGATCTATCGCTGAAATATGCAAATGTACGAAATTGGGAACGACTGGGAATGATAAATTGGGGCATAATTCACATTGAAAAATCATGACTGGGAATTTTGGGCATAATTTGTACCTTGAACCAAAACTTGGGATTTGGGGGCATAATCTATGTCTTGATCTAAACCTTAATCTGGGGCATAACTGGTATCGTGAATCCGACGGCGATTCGGGGCAGAATAAACATGAAAATTGGTTAATAATGAACATGCCTAGATTTACAGTGATTAGAAACTGTAACCGCGCTTAGACACGAGGTTAGATTACACTTGTGGTAGAAGCCTGCCCGGAACCGCCTGGCATATCCAGCGTCCACAAGTGATAAATCTAATGTTGGGGCTTTAAGTGCATAAATGTACATATAACGGTGTTAAGACACGAGTTAAGTCCGACTTATGGTAGAAATCTGCCCGGGCCCAACCGGCATATCCAGCATCCACAACTGGTGGACTTAATGTGAGGGGTCTAGCGCATTAATAACCATAAATGAATGAATGGTAATACTTAACTAGTTTGAATCTATGAGGGTTACATGAACCTATCAACTTAAGTAGTGTTAGGTAAACATGCTTGAATCAATGGGAGGTGTAACACCCCGAATCTTTAACGACATTAAAGAAGACAAATTAAAGAATAAATAATTTAATATTAAGAATTAAGGGAAACTAATTACGTCACTATGTCCGTCTCGAAATTCTGGTCAGGGTAGACACCTAGTTTTTGTAAAATGGGTAACATATGAAGAAGCTACGGATGATAAAAAGTTGAAAATATGAACCAGGTATAACTAGCGCACTTGTCAAGTGAGCCACGACAATTTTGCACTGGCGCACCTGTAAAGTGCGCCCAGAATAGTTTCTGGGTATTCGGCCCTTTTTCGAGTGAGTGACGATCTGTGACCTGACCTAATTTCATTAGGGCTGAGGTGACATCCAAATTCTGTAACCTAGCAACTATAAATATATCTCATATCCTTTGTTTTCTTCAAAGAAAAGCAATGGTGGTCGGACTTTGCTGGATTCTGGACTGAATTAGGATCTCTCATCTTCTTCTAAAGCATATCAAATTCTGAGAATCAAACATAGATTCAGCACCTTTTCTATCATCTTAACAATCCAATCACAGTGAGTTCTAGTTGCTTTTAGGTTTAGATAAATAATAGTGAAACTATGAAAGACTGTGACGTGGATATGATTGTAGATTTTAAATCTATGTTATTGGAAGATCTCATGCTGTATTATGATAGATCTATTTCTCTGGATCCAATTCAATTGTTCTACTATGTTATCATTATGGATCTTGGGTTGTAACTTTTATGATATGCTACGATGCGGATGTATGTAGATCTATTCTATGTGATCTAAAACTATCATGTTAGATCTGTTCTATGATTTTTCACCTTATGATTCATGTTAGATCTGTCCTATGTGATCTAAAATTTGTCACCTTATGATTCATGTTAGATCTATCCCATGTGATCTAAATTTGTCACCTTATGATTCATGTTAGATCTATCCTACGTGATCTAAAATTTGTCACCTTATGGTTCACGTTAGATCTATCCCATGTGATCTAAATTTGTCACCTTATGATTCATGTTAGATCTATCCTATGTGATCTAAAATTTTCACCTTATGATTCAGGGTAGATCTATCCTATTTGATCTAAATTTGTCACCTTATGATTCATGTTAGATCTATTTTATGTGATCTAAATTGTCACCCTATGTTATCATGTTAGATTTAAATCGACTGGACATCTAAAATGGCTAATTTAGATATTGTGACATCATAGTTCATCAGTGACCACCTTGTTATGATGAAAATTCCATGCTAGTATGTATGTTCACCTTATTATCATACAAGTTTATGTTTATGCCAAGATGGTCATTTTAGTATATTCCCATTATTTTCCCTATTATCGTTTATGACTAGGCTATTGTCTGGCCTAGGCACATTGCCAATTTTGTGAGGGCGCTAGTTAAGGAATGAGGGAAAGAGAAAAAAAGGGCATAATTTGAATATGAACATTTATGGACATGTAATTCAAATTATTAGGAAAATAGGTATTGACAACTATAAAGGAAAGGATTAATTAATTGGTAAATTAATTAAAAATGGCATAATTTGAATATGAACATTTATGGACATGTAATTCAAATTATTGGGCAAAATAGGTATTGACACCTATAAAAGTAAAAGGTTAATTAATTGTTTAATTAATTAAAAATGGAATGTCTAGTAATTACAATTAGGAATTGTAATTGTACTTATGACACGAGGTTAGGTTGCACCAGTGGTGGAAGTCTGCCCGGACCCGATTGGTATATCCAGCAGCCACTAATGGTAAACCTAATGTGGGAGGTCTAAGTATGTAAATAGGAATCGGGCTATGACACGAGGTTAGGCCCGACTGTGGGATAAGTCTGCCCGGACTCGACTGGCATATCCAACATCCACATGTTGTAGGCCTAATGTGGGAGGTCTGGCCCATTATGAAACCATAAATGGACATGGTAAAGAATTGGACTACTTAACCTAAAGTTAATCCATAGGGACTGTATGAACTTAATTTTAAATTGGGGTTAAGTAAACGTGGTTGAGGGGTGGGTTAAGTAAATCTGAAGAGGGGATGGGTAATAGGCCCACAAACTTAACCCGTTCAGATTATGTAATTAAAGACACCTAGTGGTATACATAATCAGTGGAAATAATAAAGTTATGTAATTAAAGACATCTCTTAGGGTAAACATAACTTGTAGAAGTAATAGGGTTATGTAATTAAAGACACCTATAGGTGAGCATAACCAGTTGGAAGATTAGGGGTTATGTATTAAAGACACCTATAGGTAAGCATAACCGGTAGGAGTAAATAAGGCTATGTAATTAATGACACCTAGTGGTATACATAGTCAGTGAAAACCTAGCTGGGGATACAAGACAAAGGGGAGAGCTTGTATCATATTGTGTGAGAACCATTTCAGTCAGTAACCCAGAGTAGATATCAAACAAAGTATTCCGTAATAGGCGGAGAAGGGGCACGCTTACTGACTGATTGTAAGAGATCCAAATGTAGAGGACGGTGTGGGCGGCGCAAACCGACCGGGCCATGTGCGTGCATGAGCCGGGCAAAGGGGGATAAGACGACCATGACACATGTAGATATGGTTGTGCACATTGTTACGACGAGGAGTTGCCACTGTAGGAAGTGATACCTCCTACTGTGTGGCCAACACAAGGTATCTACGAGGGTTAAGGAGCCGATCGATCAGGGTAGTAGTTAGGATACATTTGGACGTATACCTAAATCTATCACCTTATAGTTGGAGGGATCATCTTTTTCTGGATATACTTATCTTTTTCAGGTGCAGATTAATCATTAGTGAGGCAGGTACACCTTATCTTGCTTACCTTGTCACACCTGCCATTTATGTAGTGATCTCCCTTATCCACTTTATATGCCTATCATGTTACTTTTATTTATCTACTGGCAAAAAGTAACTAGACTCGCCAGACTTTATGTCTGACCCAATTTGCTTCTCCTTCTTTCTTTCATTCCCCCATCCCCAGGTTCATAGGGAGGAAACACCCAGGCTTAGTCAGGATTCAGATATCACCTTTCTATGAGCTATTTCTGAAGTATGGCTCAAGTTCTTGTCTCTACTATGGCTTAACTCTTTCATTTGGGAAATTATTCTTTTTTATTTACTTATGTACTCTGATGATGCAAGACAGAAGTTATTTTGTTGTAATGGTTTTTGTGACTTACGAAATTGTGGACCACAGTATTTTTATTGAAATAAAAATTTAAACTTCCGCTGCTATCTTATTTATATCTGTCTTGTAATTATTCCATGTCTGATTACCTATAACGCTTCACGGAACTTAATGCATTTTAACAAACCGTGTTTTCAGAACCAATATAAAATTTTGATTTAAGCTATTTTAAGGGATATGCGAATATAAATTGATTATTTTAGCTAATTAAAATTTGAGAATAATTTTAAATTAGTTTTTATATTCTATTTGACTAAAATTAAACCCAGGAAAGTTATTAAATTGAGTTATAAGCTTTGTTTTGAGAATTCTGAAAATTCGATTTTGAAAATCAACGCATAACCCTTAAAAAGTGAAATTTTGCATATGAGCTCAGAATTCAACGAAATAAATTTTTTTGGATTCATAATGACAAATCATTGTCGAGTTCCAAAATGCGCGTAGAACGGAGTCAGTATGTGACCGTGAGAGGCAAAACCATTTGTTCAAAAATAGGCGATCAATTTACAAAGAAACATCGTTGAGACAATCTCAAAATTCAATTCATTTTTTTTTGAATTCGTATCGTCAATAATGATTAAATCCAAAAGGCCATAATTTTTGAAGTTGACGTTTAGGCGTACAAGAAGAAAAGGTACGCTAAAATCGCATTTTTAAAGCTAATTTGAGCAACTTTACAAAGGAACATTTTTGAGACGACCTCGGAATTCGACGAATTTTTTTTATTGAATCCGTAGCGTCTAATAATGGTGAGATTCCAAGTTATGTGATTTTTAGAGTTAGTATGTATCCAAGTGTGATTTTTAAAGTGAAAAACATACAGTATTCTGACTCTAAAAATTTGCTGTTTGTGCATACGGACTCGAAATTCAACGAAACCAGTTTCGTTGGGTCCATAATGCTGAAGAGTAGCTGCATGTCAATTTTCATCGAAAACGGGATCCGTATGTGATCATACGGATTTTTAAACCACGACAACAAGCATAAATTGGACAAAATAAAATATATAGGACTAATTTTTTTTTTAAATTTCCTCTATCCTATATAGTATCTTAACCCTCCCTAACCCTAATCACTTCTTTCTATAGCACAAGTTTATGCCGCACCCCTTTTCTTCCACAAGCTCAAATTGCAAGCTTCAAAATAACAAAAGAAATGCGAGAGATTTAGGCTTCGAAAAATCAAAACAAATTCTTTTCTCCTCTAAAAATCTCAAAATATATAAATCTGGAATCCTGGCATCATTCTTTACAAGATAGTATAATTTTTATGGGGTTCGCGCTTAATTTGGTTCGCTGTAAATATATACTCAGCGTATATATGTTTTAGGGTTAAATGATTTGAGAACAAGGGGCAACGATTTACGTTTTCGAGTTCGTATTCGGATCGAGAGAGGAGTTTATAACTTTGTGTGAACTTTTGGGTGAACTCATAGCAATTTGGTGTCGATACATTTACTGTATATGTGCGTGGCTGCCAATAAGTCATGCGTCGAAGATGGTGATCGTATTATGATTTGGGGATGAAGTGACAGAAATTTCGGAGAGAAGAACGTCGGTGCAATAAGTTTAGAATTTCGTAAAGAAATGTAGGTGTTTGATCTTAAAGAAGCAGGCAAGAATGGCTGTTGCATGAGCAGGTTTATGGAGGCTACGTGAGAAGAAGGGGATGAGGAAAGAAATTAAGGAAGTTAACTGAGGCTAAGTTAATATTAATTACATTCTTAACGACATTATAGCATATATAATCTTGTAAAATGCATAACTTTTGCGTACGTTGTCGGAATTCAGCAAAACAAGATCCGTTGGAACAGTATCAACGAGAGCTTCGCAATGAAACTGGATTGAAGAGATTTGGAGCTTGTGACAATTTTTGAAGGAGGGAAACGTCCAATTGGATTCAGTAAAACAATCGTTTATTAATGATTTCCCAAAACCAAAGGTGAGAACTCCTTTCGCTCTAATTTTTTTAGTTAAATTTATACTAGGATGTAGACGGTGCTTAGCAGCACCCGACACCATTGATTGTACAAATCAGTTGATTGTTTGGTTGGATTGTGATTTGGATTTTTAATGATTGATATGGTTGCATATATTAAAATTATTTATATAAACTATAGATGTAAAATTATCATGAAATTGAGAATGAAATATTTAAATAATAAAAAATATATTTTTACCGTATGAATGAATCATTAAAAAGATTCATTTTTATTGTATAAAATGTTAACATAGTAAAAGACTCATTTTTATTATATAAAATGTTAACATAGTAAAAGATTCATTTTTATTGTATAAATGTTGATAAAATATGTTTAACATTAAAATTACATTTTAAATGTATAGGACGAATCATTTAAAAGATTTAATGTTGATAAAATATGTTTAACATTTAAATTTCATTTCTAATGTTTAGGATGAATCATTTAAAAGATTAAATGTTGATAAAATATGTTTAACATTAAAATGACATTTTAATGTATAGGACGAATCATTTAAAAGATTAAATGTTGACAAAAATGTCCCTTTTAACATATCAGTTTAGAATAAGATAATTATATGTTAATCATATGTTTTATTTGACAAAAATGTCCCTTTAACATATTAATTAGAATAAGATAATTATATGTTAATCATATGTTTACTTAATAAAAATGTCACCTTTATCATATTAGTTTAGAATAAAAGAATTATTTATTAATACATGTTTTTTGAGAAAATGTCATATTTATCATGACAATGTAGAATAAAAGAATTACTTATTAATATATGTTTTGTTGATAAAATTTGTCATCTTTATCATGTTAGTAAAGAAAATAAAATAAAATATTTGTGTTAGAAGATAAGGATTTTTTTTACAATGAAAATCACACCTTTATTGTATGTTCAAATCATTAAAATATGTTAACAATAAAAATATACATTTTTAGATTGAATGTATGCCAGATTAAAAACACTGTCATACTAGCGATGTTTACTAAAATGTTCATGCTTAGAAAAATGTTCATGTTTAGAAAATGTTCATGTTTAACAAATATGTTCATATTTAATAAAATATGTTTATACAATTAAAATCATATTTTTATTGTATACGTGAATCAATAAATATTCATTTACAAATCGGACGATTTGTTTATGTACACCCATTTATCTGATATGATTGGGACGATAAATTTCGCATATCGCCCAACTGCACAAATAATAAACTGTTGTTGTTTGAAAACCCCACACGGCTATTGGGATGATATTTGACATACATTGATCCCAATATTTAGTTGTATGTCAATTAATAGATTGACAGTCTGTGATGAGTGTTATTTATTTATTTTAATGCTCACACAGTTGTAAATTGCACTCTGTATGTTGTATAAATATTTAATGTTTATTTATCATTATTGTTGTATACATGCGATGTATGAAATCCATATAAATAACTTTATATGGTAATTGATTTGGTCTCATTCCAATTTGCAAAATAAGGAATATTTTAAAATAATATTCGTGTGTTGAATGAAAGTATTTAAACAATAAAAATATCGTTTTTATTGAATGTATGAACCAATAAAATATTCATTGGTTGGACTAGAATATGTTAACATAAAAATATACATTTTTTTATTGTGTATGTAGGAATGATTGAAAATATTCAATGTTTTAAACTAAAATGTTTATATAATGGAAATTACATTTTATTTGCATTATAGAATCATTAAGAAGAACCATGTTAAATGAAATGTTTAAATAAGGGAAATTACATTTTGTTTGTATTGTAAAATCACTAAAAAGAATTATATTTTAGTTGAAAAGATTAGACCAAAAAAATTATATTTTTATTGTACATTTGATTCATTAAAGAGATTTTGATAATTAAAATGTAAATCATTTACACGATAGTAAAGTAGAAAAATATGACCATTGATTGAAATAGAAAGGTTAAACAATAAAAATTCACATTTTTATTGAAGATAGAAATAATGAAAAATATTCATTGACTGGAATAAAAAGATTTAACAGTAAAAATTGACATTTTCATTGTATATAAGAAATGGTGAAAAAGATTCAAGTTTGAATAAAAATATTTCCATATTAATTTTTTTTAATGTAAGTATGTATCATTAAAATATTCATCGTTTGAATAGAAATATTGTAACATTAAAATATTTCATTTTTAATGTAAGTTTGATTCATCAAAATATTCATTGTTTGGATAAGAATATTCAATTTCGATACAGAATTGAAAATGAAGTTGAATTTTTTTTAAAATAAAATATTAAATATTTTATAAAATACGATTTAAATGGAAATCGGCGAAATATATAATATATTATATATATATATATATATAATGGCCTGGATGGAATGCGTCGCGCAGCGACCATTCTCGAATTTCGACCATTACTTCAAATTGACATACGGAATATCCGACCGTCGGATTCTCCTAAAACAGGAACTGTTGGTTTCGTATCGAAAAGAGATTTTCAATGAATGTAAGGGATTTGAAATCTAATGGTTAGATTTGGAGATATGTCTAAATAAATTTCAGAAAAGGTCGCTATGGATGCAGTTCGGTGGCCATTATTAGAAACCGACTATATAGGCGATATTAAAATTACTAAAAATATGAATAATTTATGTAAAACCATAATAAATGGTTTGGAAGGATTTATGATGAAAAAATTCAATTTTATAAAGATAATTTTTTTTATCAAAATGGACTAGTTATTAACTAGTATAATAATTTAATTATTTTAAGAAATAAATAAATTAGATTTGAACATGGTTTTAAAATAACCAAAATTTTCCAATATATATTTTTATATATATTGGAATGAATTTGAATGGAAATAATCGTCGGAATATTTTCGATACTGGATTCCGTTATTATACGAATATTATATGGAATTTGGAAGATATATGCCAATCGTTATTCCCATACAATATTTGTTGGTTTCAGAATTTGATATTGAATATAAGTCGACAAAATTTCTATTCAGAACCTTATATTTAATGTCAAATTGGATTTTGGGTTTGCTGTGAATGGTAACTTTAATAACGTTGTTCTTAACCCAGTTTAGAAAAGAATAAATCTTTTAATTAAGATTTAGGAAATTTTACCAATTAATTAATATTTGATTGGAATTGAATTGAAGTTGGATTTTGGGTTTATTGTGAACAATGTTTTTAAAAGGCATTAGTTCTTTAACCTAGTTAAAGATAATATTTATTTCTTAAATTCGAATAATCATTAAGTAATGATTTTTGAGACTAAAAAGAATAAATTTAAAAGGATCTGTCTTTGATAAAATTAATGGGAACCTTTCCCTAAAATTATGAATATTTTATTAAAAGAATATTCTAAATTGGAATGAGGCGTTGGATGTGTTTTTATAGCACCTGATTATAAATTATGCGAATTATTCGGAAAGACCGGGTTTAACCCATTCTGAATAATGAATGCGACGAATAACAGTCGAAGAGACTGAAGACGGTGCAAGACCGACGATCTTCACATCGAATGGATGAGTTGCTACTGATGCCCATGATTGGAGTAGCTACCTTGAAGGGGCTACAGTGGTGGCCGTCTGGACGTACTTGTTGATTGTTCGGATATGCGAGGGCCTCTCTTCTATATTGGACATATGAGACGAGGAATAAGGTGCCTCAGGTTTTGTAATACCCCACCTCCGCTAGGGTCACTCACAAAGGGAATGCACTAGGTTTGGCGAGGCATTATCGAGGTAAACATACACAGAAATATTACAAGACAGAACATATATAGAACAGCGAAAGTAAAACAAATTTCATTTACCTTATAAAACAAGGTCTAAAACCTTTTTCATCAGAATACATCAAAACCTGTCTTGCAATAATAAAGAAGCATAAAACCTTTTCATAAATATTTCCCTAAGTGAAATAGTAAAGTAGCCATAGCCAAGAAAAGTCCAAGCCATACAAGATGACCTTCAACAGAAGAAGTCTGAACTAACAACAGCATTTCCTCCCTGAAACCTGGGGGGAAACGGAAGACAAAGAGGCGAAAGAAAACGGGGTCAGTCATAAAGACTGGTAAGTCCTATCTACTTCCAGCATAAAAATAGGTAAAGGTAACATGACATGCATAAACTGAAAGTAAACATAAGGATGACAACAAGATAGATAAGCTAAACCAAGATAACTGGATGAACTACTGTAGCAAGGTAAACCAAGGTATCATGATAAACTACGGTGTCAAGAATCAAGGTATCACATCGTCAGGTTTCTATCAAGTATACTATCACAAGGTATCTATCATGTATAACATCCCACGGTATCTATCATGTATATTTGCTCTGCACCTCTCGTACTAGTATCCCAACCCGCGTCATGAGTTAACTATGAATGTCCCTTGCCCAATGCCGTGTAATGGTCCATGTCAACCTAATATATAGCATATGCAGGTTTCTCAACTCGTATGTTTCTTCCCATGTATAAATTCAGTCCTTTGCCGTAGGCCGTACGGGCTTTCCCATGTAAATCTATACCACCTCAACGTAGTACCATTTTATCCTTGAAGTTGTTTTGGACTGCTACCCTTGATTTGGTTATGTTTTCTTACCATGAACTATCGCGTGTCCACTTAGGATTTATGCCACCTAGGACCACTAGGGATTATGCTACCTAATGAACGTTCCCGTGTCTCGGTTTGGGTTCAGGCCACCTAGGGCCACTAGGGATTATGCCACCCGTCAACCGCGCCCTTTATCCCACGTACGTATCGTGAATCGTTTTCCATTTCTAGACGCACATGTATCTTAATGTGCCATCCGAGTTCCGTGCCAGGGCGAATCAAGAAATACGGAACTCGGTCGGGAGCTTTAAGTCGTCTGCTGATGCAGATATCAAGGTCTGTTTTTGTACCCGTGGCTATGGTCCCACGTGACCCCTCCCTCAACTACTGAAAGGCAATCCAAGAAAAATCATGTATGAGAACCACATCCCGGCCCACTATAGCCCCACTTTCCTATGGGCCAACCTCACCCATGACTCAATAGCAAGAACATGGTCTGTTGGGGGTTCCCTGCCTTTCCGTTCGTACATGATTGACTAAAGATGGTAGGTAGCCAGCGAGGTGCTATCCAGGGCAAAATCAAGTATCGTCGACTCCACGCTAATCCATCCCAGTCTTTAGGTCGCTCGTATAGCAACTAAGGCATACTCTTGGATCTTCTATCGCAGACCTTAACCTCTGTGAGGCCGGGTTTCATGGACCATCTGCCACCTCACAGAGGGATACCAAGAGTACCCTCACGTTCTCCGAAGCTACCGCTTCGTCACCCAGTTCGTTGGAGCCTTTATCTAAGTCAGATAATTTGCTCCTCCTCGTGTTTTAAGCGATGACCTACCGTACAGGGTTACTCATCTATCCATGAACTAGTCCCATGTCCTTGGCTAAGAATTATTACTTAGTTATACTTAACTAAGGTTTACCACTTAGCTTCATTTCCCCGTTACCCTTGATTAACTACGATTTTCTACCTAGTTCCTCTACTAGGGTTTTGCCTTTTGGGTTAAGTGTTGTTATTCAGGTTCATGGCTTAGCCCGCCTATGAATCATGTCAAGATTGGCTAAGTATTCAAGTCCAAGACCTAGCCCTACAAGTTGGTTAAGTATACCAAGGAGCTCATGACTTAACCCTATTCAATCATCAAGTCAATTTGGTTAAGTACTTGTTTATCTTAACCCTATCAGGTTATCGTGTTAGATTGGTTAAGCACAGATTATCTTAACCTCATCGGATTATCGAGTCGGATTGGTTAAGTATAGGTTAACTTAACCCCATCCACTAATCGTATTTTAACGGTTAAGTATATTTAAAAGGTCTTATGACTTAACCCTATCAGGTCCGCATATTAGATTGGTTAAGTATAGGTTACTTAACCTCATCAAATCATCATGTATAATTGGTTAAGTATAAGTTACTTAACCCCATTAAATTATCTTGTTAAGTTGGTTAAGTATTGGCTACTTAACCTCATTGAATTACCAAGTTTAGATTAGTTAAGTGTTTAGTTTAACCCCATCGAAGTACCGTGTTTAGATTAGTTAAGTGTAGGTTACTTAACCCCATCTAATTACCGTGTTTGGATTAGTTAAGTGTAGGTTACTTAACCCCATCTAATTACCGTGTTTAGATTGGTTAAGTCTAAATTACTTAACCCCATCTAATTACCAAGTCGGATTAGTTAAGCGTGAATTACTTAACCCCATCCCCTAATTGTCTTGTATGGTTAAGTGTCATTAAGAAATCAAGCCCGGTCCCACTTAACCTACCCATTCGTGTCATATCGGTTAAGTGTCATTAGTCAAATTTACTTAACCTTATCACGTGGCATTAATTTAATTAATGCACTTTCAACCTCTCACATTAGACCTCGTTGTGGTTACTAGTTAAGTCGGGCGGGTCCGGGTAGTTTTACACCACAACCTAGTCTAACCTCGGGTCTTAAGCGCGACATGACCAACTTCTCACATTGGATCCTATTGTTTGTAGCCACTAGTTAAGCCGGGCGGGTCCGGGTAGATTTATGCTACAAACTCAACCCAACCTCGAGTTGGCCACTTTCATGTTTGGTCTAGTGTCATATTACACTTACAACCCCCGTGTCTAGTTTCAAGTTCCATGTTTTCGTACGTGTCATGTTCATGTTTAAGTGTTTCAAGAGTGTCACATTTTCATGCAACCCCATGTCAAGTTTTCATGCCACTTTCACGTTTGTCTAACTACCCCCAAAATCGTGTTTTCACTTGAGTAAAAGTGAGTCAACATAGTAGGTATACTATGGCTACATGTAGACCCCAAAACATGCACGATGCCACAAAAGGGATTGGCTCCAAACGTGCATGGTATCATAAGGGGGTTTGGCCTTAAAACATGAACAATAGTGTCATATAGGGATTGGCCATAAGCATGCATAACATAAAAGGGGATTGGCCACAAGCATGCATAATGTCATAAAGGATTTGGCCACAAACTTGCATATTATCATAGAAATTTGGCCACAAATTTGCATATTATCATAACGGGATTTGACCTTACATAAACATGATATCATAAGGGGGTTGGTTTCATTTACATGCATAAGCCCCAAAGTCCAATTTATGCAACTATTTCACAAGTCAAAGTGGCTTTAAGTGTTCATGCTATCATACTACAAGTAAAGGTCCAATCTTGCATGGCAAACTAAGTCCAATGCAACATGAATAGCATGGTTTAGTCGCTAAAACATAACCCAAAGTCATATGTTCATGTTAATGGAGCAAACTAGGCTCGCATAGGTTATAGCATTCATTTTTAACCACATTTTATTCCATGCCATGATTAAACTACCGTTAACATCTCGAAGTAGCTAGAACTTACATAGCGAGGCTTAGGGAAGGATCATGCATCGTCTTGACAAAGAAAGGTGGCTCCTTTGTTGAAGAAGCATCATGAAACTCGCATAGCAACTTTGATCTACCCTCGATTTGATGTAGGAAGCTTGCACCTTTTGATTTGAACCCGATTTGCATGCATAGTCTCTTTGAGTTGGAGATGGAGGCCATGATCACTTGGCATTTGGGCAGCACTTCGTGGCATGAGTGATTTGTGAGGGGTTAGGGTAGGCTTAGGGGTCTTTTTATAGAGATTAGGAGTAACCCTAGGATAGATCCAAGCCCTCAAAAATCGTCACAAGCCTCCAAAACCGAGCCAAACAGCAAAACAGGTGCACCAGGTTGCCTGGGTTCGACCAGGCAGGTCGACCCCCAGGTCGACCCTGGGGTCGACTCTATAGTCGACCTGGTCCCCACCAGGTCGACCCCCAGGTCGACCCCCAGGTCGACCTGGTTCTGGCGGGATTTTTCCCGCCTAGCCTGTTTTCTGTGTTTTTGAAATCTGTTTTGAATTCTGATTTTTCGTGAAACTTCCGAAGGCCGTATCTCAGCCATACGGACTCCGATTTACGAAATTTCGGACTCTATTTCGCGTATTTTTCTGAGACGAATGCAATGGCATAGCCCGTTTCTCCTGATTCAGATTTTATATTTTAATTCTGCCTTGATTCTTGTTTTAACACGTTGTTAAATTTCGGGTTGTTACAGGTTTCGTTCAGACCCAAAACGGACTTGTAAAATATATATCTGTTTGGTGGCGGAGAATTTATTCTCTTGCTTAACACCCTTCTGTAATATGTATGAGCTCAGAGGTCATATGTGACAACCCGGATTCCGATGGACCGATTTTTTTTCTTCAAAATTCAATCCATCGAGACCCAAGTTTGTTGCTCTGGTATCCTACAGAAAAGATAGAGAAAAGAGATATGTCAGAGTACGGAAAAGCATCTTACAGTGGAAGGAATAAAATATAATATATTTTAAAACATAGCTTTACCTTAATCACAAAACTACTAAAACAGTATTCCCAAAGCTATAAGTCTTTGTCTAACCTGCGAATGTTATGAGGAGGGGGTCAGAACATAAGTTCTGTGTGAATGAATTTAAACTACACTTCTTGAATAATCCTACATATACCGTTCAATTACACTTTCTTATTTATTAGGTTATACGTGTTATTAGCACTCAAATCTTACACACACGTCACACCCATCTACCCCCTAGTAGATTAACCTAATATAGTGTATATGTAGCTACCCCCAAACTGAGGTACACCCCGTGATACCCCACTTGCGTGGTCTCCTTCGTATCGCCACAGTAATATGCGCAGTCCCTCATCCTATGCCATAGTAACGTACAACGCTACATCCGCAAAGAATCACTATCGCCGTGCTACATAAGCGTACTGGACTGCTATCCTCGAACTATTCGATCGAGTTTGGTTCCATCACCGAATAATGCCCTCTAGTCTACGATACACCACCGAGAGCAGACATGGTTGTACCTAGACTTTCCCACGTACGTATCATCAATCGTACCCGATGTTTCTACCGCACATAACCTCTACTTGTGCACCCAAGTTCCATGGCAGGGCTACACCAGAAAACACGGAACTCGGTCGGGAGCTTTTCTATATCTGTACGGGACCGCCTCTAAGAGTGTCCAATGTACGGATATTCCTCGGGTCTGGTTTTTCTATAGTGGCTATGGCCCCATCTCAGCCCCTCCCTCAACTCGTAAAGACCACACGAGCTAAGCGACCACCCCTAACAAGCAAACAATCTAAACATCCATGTGGGGTCTCCCCGCACCCGTCCCTTGATAGCAAAGGTTAACGATCCCTAGGGGTTAGCTCTTGTCTTTTCGCATTCCTTAGGCTGCTAGTGATAGGAGTCCGACGATCTTGCTATCGTTTGGTCTTGACCCTCCACCTCCACCTGAGGCAATCGCCGAACCACCCTTAATGCCACCGCGTATAGCATTCTTATTGCCCCCCACTTGTGCAGTCAAGGACCACCCACCTGGTAGTTCTACGCAGATCCAACCTCTATAATCCTAGCCGAAGCTAAACCACTACAGAGGACTGCCAGGAGCACCATTAGCGTCTCAGGAAGCCACGTGCTTCCCTTCCAGTCCGTTGGAGCCACCAAAATAGCGAACGTGCACTCCTCTCGTGCCTTATGACACCATCATGATCTACCTCGTTGGGTTATTCATCCTACAACGTACGGACTGCTTCAAGCGCCTTAGTTTTATATGTCATTAGACTCTATGTCTAACCATTTATTTCACGCTTGTGCCACCCCGTCAACTTTCTCATTTAACTTGGTTATTCACATTAGCTTCCTTTTTTTTCCCCGTATTCACCAAGTTACCCTTGCTTATTAATTCAATTTATACTTAACCCACTTAAGTCCATTAATAAGCCCACAACATGTTATTTTCCAATCTCATAGATTATTCCCTTTTTGGGTTACAACAACATGGTATACTTAATCCACAGTTAAGTATGCCTTATCCCACATACATACTGATTAGGAGAATAACCCTCTAAACACCAGCCCTGAAGACCAAAATCAACATCAGACTGGCACCCAGAGAATTACTCAACCCAACCAACATATATGATTCTAATTTACTTCTTTTCCACTCATATAACCTATATCATTTTTAATTTCACATTTCTCCTTTCCAAACCACTTAATTTAAGTATATCTTTACATATAAGTTATCTCGTCTTCCTTGTCGTTTCCTATAACTTATCTTGTCCCATAAGTTATAATTTCCACCTATTATCCTTTCTTGCCTTATTAAAGTTTATTCATAATAGGTTATTTATCATTCCCCATTTCTTGTCATTAATTAGATTTGACTTATTTCATAGAATAAGTCGTCCCACCCTTCAAGTCTTGTATTACATCTTAAGTCATAACCTTCCCTTGTGCCTATGACAAGTGTGCCTATTATTTAATTTTACATCACCGCAACTCAAGTTTATAATAGGTAATTATCTGAGACGACCCGAACTTCCCCATAAGGAAAGCGCGGATACTTTGAGGACAAGACAGATCAGAACGCAAACAGAAGAACATTTCATTGCTTATTACAACAATTCCATCAGAATACAAGAATATTACAGAGTATGAATAAATATTACACAGAAAATATCAAAGATTTAAATTACATTTAAATACATCGCAGCGGAAAATAATACAAAACACAACTAGAAGTAATACACGGATACAGAGCTTTCCGAGTATCGTTCCAGCTGTAAATCAGGATCCTGTGAATACAAATTTGCAAACCCAAAACTACTAGCTGCCCATGTCAAAATAAGGGCACCCAGAGTTTAGGTTAAAGCAATAAATTCCAGGTCAGTCATGGACTTGTGTGAGAACTAAAACAGTTATTTAAAACTTTGCTTTAAAATAAAGTAAATCAAGGGACCACGTTGTATAACATGGAACGGGTTTCCTCACAAGAATACCAGTGCATATAACAAAACAGTGCAATGTTTTTTTGGAAAAATGAAGCTATTATAAGACCCAGGTCCAATCACACAATGCAACACAAGCCGGAGGATAGGGTTTTCCCTTATAATAGCCAAACATGCTTGGTACGTTAAAAACAAATCATTTGATACTAATATAAGTGCATAGTGTATAAAACGACTTCAAATATAAATGTATAAATCTTAGACGGCATGGGTACCACTAAGCTCTACAATCAAAACCGCAAAGTCACGTGTTTGGAAATTGGATTTCCATCTATGAACCGAGGCAAGAGATCGTCCTCTACCGAATTCGAGACTCTCTAGCCCGAGCCTTAGGAATAGAACACATCGTCCCTTAGGAGCCACAGGGCCGGTCCACCGATGCGGATTAAAATGCCTGAACACTGCGTTTCCCCGCCCTTTAGAGCGTAAATGAGTCCAATGACTCCATTGGCTCCACATAGTCTCC
The DNA here is from genome assembly GCA_030737875.1 of Allium sativum. NCBI lineage: Eukaryota > Viridiplantae > Streptophyta > Magnoliopsida > Asparagales > Amaryllidaceae > Allium > Allium sativum. The sequence goes on from CM060919.1 coordinate 421,305,212, forward strand.
GATATATCTGAGGCGCCTCGCAACAGCAACAACCACACAGGTGAAAATAATATAAATGTTATGGCCAGTAGGTCACTGACACCACCCTAGCTAGAAAGAAACGCATGCCCTCCCTGGATCCTTCTCCCGTTTCTGGTTCACAACCAGGGCGTGAGGCTCGCGAATCAACGTTACACAAAGCTATGCCACACGGGCGGTGTTTTAATCATCAACCACAAGACTTTGCTTTTCAACAGAAGCCTTGATCAATTTCCACTTAGGCATGCCACACAGGCAATTCACTCCATGCGATTGATATCCATCAATATATAACCCCTGAGCTCGTACGTCTCAAAGAAGGGCGTTAAGCAAGAGAATAAATTCTCCGCTGCCAAACAGATATATATATATTCAATAGAAATCAATCACACAGAATAAAATCCAATGTCAGACACACAGTCCATTTACAAGTTCGTTATGGGTCTGAACGAAACCGGAGGCACCTTGTACCTCGCATACCCATCGATCTCCAAGTACGTCTGGACGATCACCAACTGATTCCGTCCTATTGGGTGTACAGCCCAATCAAGATCATCAGTAATCACCCAAACGATGTGAAGACCTCCGGTCTTCGACCATCGTCTTCATCCTCGACACATCGTCGAATCAGTTATTCAGAATGGGATAAACCCAGTCTTTCTGAATAACCCGCGTATATAATAAACAAGTGTTACACAAACACAACATAGGCCTCATTTCAATCCAGAATATTCTTTTATTCAAATATTTTTATACTTTGGGAAAGGTTCCCATTAATTTTATCAAAGATAAATTCTTTAAATTTATTCTCTAATCTCCTTTTGAATATCAATTCAAATTAGTCGGGATTAGCGAACCACACCGAAGTAATCATTTATTTTATTTCCCAATCCCAACTTATTCATCCCATGAAGTAAAACCGGTCATACTTCATATCTAACACCATGGTGTTATCGGTAAATTCAATTACCATTTCACGTTCAAATCTTAATTAAAGATTTAACTATCGCCTGGAGCAAAACTGGTGATACTCCATTCTCGATCATCTCAATCTAATTAAAGATTCATTAAAACTCCACTTGGTTTTAATCTTCCCAATAATCACTATCAATGATTATTTAACTTAGGAAATCACATCCTGTCTTTAATTGGGTTAAAGAACCTATGTCATTTAAAACATGGTTCACGATAAACCCAAAATCACATTACGTTAATTATCGGGTTAAAGAACAAGTGTTATTTAAAACACCGTTCACGATAAACCCAAAAATCAATTCCAATTCAATTTCAATTAAATCCCATTAAATTGGTACACTTCATTAAATCTAAATAAAAAGATTTAATCTTTTCTCAACTGGTTTTAAGAACAGTGTTAATGAAGACACCATTCACGACAAACCCAAATCCCATTTGATATTAAATACAAGGCTCTGAATAGAAAATATATCAACTTATATTCAATATCAAATTCTACGACCAACAAATATCGTATTGGAAATAACGATATACATATATCTTTCAAATTTCCATAACAGTATCTGTATAATCATGAAATCCAACATCGAAAAATTCCAAAGACAATTTTGATTCAAATCCATTTCCACTTTATATATTGGAAATTCTGGTTATTTTCAAAACCATTTCAAATCCAATTTATTTATTTTAAAAATAAATGGAATTATAATTCTAGTTCAAAACTAGTTCATTTTGATAAAAATCTATTTTTATGTTTTCAAATATGGAATTTTTCATCCCAATTCTTCACAAATCGTTTCTTATGATTTTACACAAATTTTACTATTTTTAATAATTTTATCAAGGCCCGTACAGTCGATTTCCATCAACGGCCATCGAACTGCACGTACAGCGACCTTTTCCAAATTTGATTGGGACATAATTCCAAATCCAACCGTTAGATTTCAAATCTCTAATATTCATTAGAAAGCTCTTTTCGATACAAACCCAAGTTCCGGATTTAGGAGAATCCGACAGTCGGATCTCCCATAATATCCATTTGAAGTCAATGGTCGAAATTCGCGAACTGCCGCGGTGCGTTCTATTCAGGCCATTCTATATATATTATATATATTTCATCGATTTCCTTTTAAAACGTATTTTATAAATCATTTTAAATTCGTTTTCAAAACGATTTCAACTTCATATTCAATTTCTAGTCAAAATTGAATATTCCACATCATCGATATACAAATGATAATATTTTCAAAACGTTATATTTTGAAATCAATTCCTTTTCTATATTCATTATCAAAATGAGTAAAATCGATATAAATATCGTTCACGTCCAAATGGCGCATATCTAATCAACACGGCTTTATATATTTCAATAACTTCGTTATTCTATTCAATAAATGAAAATTTTCTTCAACACATGAATTTTCTTTTATTCAACACATGAATATATATTTTACTCAACGCATGAATTTATATTTTATTCAACACATGAATTTTTCTTCTATTCAACACATGAATTTATTTTCTATTCAACACATGAATTTATATTTTATTCAACACGTGAATTTTCTATTATTCAACACATGAATATTAATTCTATTCAACACATGAATTTTTTATATTCAACACATGAATTTATATTTTGTAACGTCCCAGATTTCATATATATTATATTGGAAATATGAAACATTTTTATCGAATTTATTTTATAAAATGGAGTTCAAATATATATAACTTATAATATAATTAAAACAAGCTTGTAACGACACTGCAGTTCGTAATATTGAATTTTTAACTTCAATTGATTATACAGGGTCCGATATGAACCGGATTTCAGTGAAACAAGAAACGCTCGAATCCATGTGATTATATTTTTTTAATGAAAGAGAAAAATCGAGATTTCGTCTTATATATTGCAAGATATGTTCAAATCAAATTTTCAAATAGTCGCTATAGAATCGTTCATCGACCGTAACAGTTTATTTGAAATAACTGCATACTGGATTCGAATTTAGACAAGGTTTTTTTTAAGACGTAGAGTTAATTTAATTTTTAGAATTTTACAGTAATTTTTAATTAATTAAATACGCCATTTTTTATTTGGAGTATTTTGCACCCTATATCAGTATTTTGGGATTTCATAATATAAGTTATTCTACTGATATTATTATATTTTTGGGATCATGGGACACTGCTCATTACAACGGTATTTTTATTTTTGTCCATAAGCTTTCATAGGTGAACAAAAATTTATGTAACGGATACCTACAAAATCTAACCATAATAAAACAACATAGAATACACCATACTGAGCACGATATATTGGAAATTTTCCGACTCTATAAAAAATTGTCCCCGCCTAAGCATGAAAAGTCCAATCAAAAATTAAACACTATCCATGTAAACATACTCTACTAGTATGGGCAGCCACATCATTTCATTTCGCAATTAAATGACCCCATACTGAACCACTGATGTACACACATTAGTCAACCTACTTAGCACCCTAGATGCCCTGTACGTGCATCACAAGTCTGGGCATGATTTTTATTGTAGCATTATCTCGAATCTTTTTGTAGCACTGCGCACGGAAATCTCGAGGCATGGGGGAACATATCTGTTAAATGACAACACATGTTTCTGAAGGATACTTTGTATCCTTAAGCCAAACTTTTGGACAAAATACGTGATTGAGCGAAATACAGTCCCACCATAGATCTGCCTACCCCATATATCGATAACGCATCGACAAAATCTTGACATAAGCCTCACCATCACACAACAATATCCCACCATGCCTATCAAAGATCTTTAAATCTTTACTGCAAGCTTTGTCAACATCTGTCTATCCTTTTCATATCCTATCCGGTCATTTTAAGAATTTGGGCATGTAACTTTGTGCTTGTAAATAAATAAACAAATGAAGAAAAATCTTTTGTCTAATCTAAAAAGGAAAAAAGGGTATACCGCCTGCCGTTCCAATTAAATGCGGCTGTCTCCTAACAGTGAAAATTTACCGTGTCGATGTGCTATCATTGTACGTCTTATTTCCAATTCCTTGGCAGCCAAGGATCGTGACCTTATAAATGCACCCTGAACTTCCTCTATTTCATTCGAAAAAAAAACACTACTAACACTTCATGAAAACACAGCAAAACTATATAAAGCTTTAAGTCCCTAGTAGTTCTCCTCGACCCCGCTTCTTTACATGGCGCTCCATCTTTAAAGCAGCAGGATCGCGCACAGTAAGAAGGTGAATGGTTCGAGAGTGGGTTCCGGCATGGGTGTTTGGACAACTGGGGAGTGGTGTAAAGTTCGGTGATGGCTTTGAGTTACCGTAGCTGGGCTCGAAGGGGTTAGTGTCAGTTGATGTGGCTTTCGCTGGAGAAGATGGCTGATAGTGGCGTTGTTGCGGTGGTGGAAAAGTGAAGGTGCGGAAGTGGATCAAAGATGGATGTGCTGTGTGTATGTAGTGGGTGGCTTTCTGTTAAACAAAGACGCAGTGGTATTGTAAGCGGTGATGACGTGTAAACTGATGAGGAAAAGAGGGACGTGGGAAACAATGGATGGTTGGGTTTGTTGGTGGAAGTACTGCTTTGTGTTCCAGTTGATGGGGGAGTTTTCGAATGAGGTGCATGAGATTTTGGAACAATAGGTGGGGGGAAGAACTATATGAAGTCATGGCTGTTATTCACGGTGGAGTTAGGTATTTAGAAAATGAGACGGCATACAAGAAGAAGAAGTGACGTGGTGAGATAAATAGTTAATGATGCGGGATTAGCAGCTAAACTGATTATTAAGGTATTTGTTATTATCATTATTTTCTTAGGCAACACGTATGGGTTCATCTTAACACTATAGTAACTAAATAGAGAATAAGGCTAATACTGTAGAATGATTTATGCTGACGATATTAGTAATTTATATTACATCAGTACCACTTTGGAGATATTTTCTTATTAGGAAAACTAATGAAAGCAATAAACGAGACCCCAATTACTTTGATAGTACATTTATTAATGTATTTGTAGTAGGCACCATCTAGTCCAAACGGCTAAGATTCATGGGCGTGTTTTCTCTTAATCGTGCATGATGTTATATAATACAAAAGCAAACGAATTAGGATGTCATTTGAATTGAATGGCTCATATTAAAGGGACTAGGTGAATAGTACTGAAATATGCTTTTGTCAACTTATATTGGTTATTGTTATTAAAAAGTTAAATTAGAATTTTAGTTTATAAAATTAATCAACTTATGATTATATAAAATTTTGTTTAAACTTTTAAATATCGTAACTCGTGAACAGAATTCAGCGAAACGAGGAACGCTGGAACCACATCGACAAGGATGACAGGTACAAATCGGATTGGAGTTATTTGGAGATAGCCGGAGTTTTATATAATTTCAAACGTATGTTTGGAGTTATATAAATCATCGTTTGATCGTCAATCAAAAATCATTGTGAGTTAATTCTCACACTTCTCTGGAATTCTATGATGTGCTGAATTCATATTAAAATATAATTTATCGTTAATCATAGAATTGGTTGATTGAATGCCTTGTTTGCTTATTAGATGGTTGTCGACAAATTTTATTTGTCATATTGGATGATTTTGTTTTAAATAATTATTTCATAATTATTACCGGTGATGCAGGGAAGGTGTAACACCCCGAATTTTAGTTAATACTAAAATTCACTAATTACAGGATAAATAATCTCAGACGTGGGAATTAGGGGAAACGGGCTGCGTCATTACGTTCGTCTCGGAAAAATACGCGAAATAGAGTCCGAGTTTTCGAAAATCGGAGTCCGTATGGCCCAGTTATGGCCCGATGAAGTTTGCAGAAAATTTAAAAACTAAAACAGATTTAAAAATTTAAAATATTCAAGTTTGGAATGGGCCAGGCGGGGTCAGGCGGGAAGCTTCCCGCCCAACCCATGTCGACAGGGCTGTCGACAGGCCTGTCGACAGGGGTGTCGACATGCCTGTCGACTTGCCTGTCGACAGGGTCCAGGCGCCCAGTGAACCTGGGTGCACCAGGTTGCACCAAGTTGAGTTTCAGGCTGGCTAGGAGGGCTGGTTCTAGAGATTTCCTTAATCTAAGGGTCCTAACCTAATCAAGGGTTAATCTAAGGGCCTAAAACACTCACCTAATCCTATAAATAAGACCCTAACCCTACACTAATTCACTCATAATTAAATCTAGTAGCTAAACTATGGCAAATTGAAATTTGAGCATGGCCTCCACTAGTTCATGAAGAAGTTGCAAGCAAATCCCTCTCAAATCATTCTCTAATCCATTCTAAGTATCTTAATCTTCTTCATTAGCTTGCTAATTGTGTTTTGGTGAGTTTCTATCACTTTAACATCAATGGTTAAAGTAAGTAGTTTGGGTGTAATGAGACTTATGGTCTTAAATGCGGATTTGTGAGTTTAAATCATGTATAATGATATGTTACTCTATGTTGTTCTGTGTTTATGCATATTTGATAAGTTGGTTTATGCATGCTTAATAAGTTGATTATGCATGTTTAACAAGTTGATATATGCATGCTAATTAAATGGATTTATGCATATGTAATGAGTGGAATCATGCATGTTGAACAAAGTGAGTTAAATGCAAGTTATGTATGCTTATGCAAGTATATGGATGCTTATACAAGTCATGTATATGTTTAAATGCAAGATTTATGTGATATGCAAGTTATGCATGCTTATGTGAGAATATGAATGCTTATGCAAGATATGTATATGCTTAAATGACATGATATGCAAGTTATGCATGTTTATGCAAGTTATGTATGCTTATGCAAGTATGTGAATGCTTATGCAAGTATGTGAATGCTTATGCAAGTTATGTGTATGCTTAAATGCATGTTTAACATGTTATGCAAGTTATGAGAGTGCCTATATGCAAGTTCAACATGTTATGCAAGATATGTGTATGACAATATGCAAGCTCATATGCAACATGTTATGCAAATCATGTGTATGATAACATGCAAGTTTGGGTTATATGTAGTTGGGTTAATAAATGCTCATATATGCAAGTTGACATCCTCTTAACCCATGACAAAGTTATATGCAAAACCCATGATATTTGTGATGATCTTCCCCTTATTTATGTCATGAAATGAGAACGATTTACGTGGGGAACGATGGGGTTGGAAAATATGTTAATAAATGAATGTTTGGGTATGATTAAGCATACCATAAAAATAAATTACCATAAGTGGGAATTTACCTATTAAGTTAGGTCTACCCCATGGGAATTTACCTATTGAGTTAGGTCTACCCATGTTATGGAAAATTTGATATTAATTAGGGATAATTAATATGGGGGTGATTAATTAGGTGTAATTAATCGACTAAGACACGAGGTTGGACTCATTTGTAGTGTAAAACTGCCCGGACCCGACCGGCTTAACCAGTTGCTACAAATGTTAGCCCAATGTGAGAGGTCTTAGGCACAAACTAAATACGTGATTAATGTAAAGACACGAGGTTAGACTCGGTTATGACATAAGGCTGCCCGGACCCAACCGGCTTAACCAGCGGTCATAAAAGATAGTCTAATGTGAGAGGTCTTTATGAGGATCACGGTCTTAATTAATTAAGAAACACTTAACCAGATAAGCATGTAGTAGAGCATGAGGGGTTAAGTGGGTGCCTTGGGTGGCATGTGGAAATCTAGTGGGTTGCCTTGGGTGGCAATAGAAAATACGATTAGAATACTTAACCAAGTGGAAACATGTAATTAAACATGATTAAAGGGTTAAGTGGGATACACTAGATAAGTAACAAGCTTAGGTGGGTAGCTTGTGGGGGCCCATTTCAACCAATATCCCAAACGTATCTTTGTGGGCTCGACTCTAGTCGGGTGACGGGACACGCATATTGGGCTTGACTATAAGAGGCCAAAACGGGTTAGCGGTGGCAACGCGAGTCCAACGGGTTTCATATGCGTGTGTGGACCCGGGCTGGTAGATAAGCCGTTGTTGCATCGTGTAGGTATAAGCCGTGCACCGTTGATAGTATTGGGTTGCCACTTTAGGGGGAGTGATACACCCCACTGTGGGTCCAGCACGGGTATCTACGTTAGGGAGCCGATCGCTTGGGGTAGTGGGGTACACCTAGTGGAGATAGGGGCAGACGGCACCTATGTGGTCAGCTAGGAGTACATGAAACTACTAGTTATATCTTTCTTTAAGTCCTTGGGTGGGATCAACCTTTAAGTAGGAATGACTGGTGTGGTGCAGTTAGTAATTATCCTTGGGTGGGTAGATGCGTCCTGACGGTTATCTTAGTTTATCCTAAGTCTATCAAGCTGCTTAGTGTAGCCATTCATCCCCAAATATTACCGTAGGTCAAGTTTATGTCTTCTCTGGTTACCTTAATGATTGTATTGTTAAAGTTATAGGACTCACTCAGACTTATGTCTGACCCCGTTGTTTTTATCTTTTTTTCCCAACCCTCAGGTCCTACGGTGGATCCTAGCGGTAGTAGAGCTTGATCGGATTGCTGTTCCAGTCTTGAGGAGCTTGGGTAGATGTAAAGCTCCAGTTATCCAGTTATCTTTTCTTTTGTTATGGCTATTGTATGAGAGAGTGGGATTATGTACTTCTTTATTTTGACGGATATTGTACTTGACTTTTATCATGGTTTTATGATGTAACCAGACATGTTTATTTCCGCTGTTATGAGATGATGTTTTAAATTTTCAAGTACTATTTATATCTGTCTTGGTGAAATTTTTCTGTTCTATATTCACTAAAATACTCCACCGATGCTATGGCATTCCCTTATGAGTGACCATAGCGGGCGTGGGGTGTTACAGAAGGACAGGTTAGAGGGATCCGATCGGATTCCTCAAATATTTTGTATGTTGTTTATTTACCCATATTATTCAGATATGACCTGTTTACCCCAAACAACATTACATTCTATTTGAATGTTGATTTTTGATTTGATATTTAACGTTGAATTGAAAATCAACGTTGTGTGATGTTTTTAATCAATAACCGGTATTGATTAACATGTTGGCAGCAAATGATCTGAACGTTGTTTTTAAAATGTTAGTTCACTGTCAGGTGAATCGACGTAAGTTCAATTATAAAATTTATTTTATAATTGACGTAAAGTTTTTAAAAGTGATTTTCATTTTGAAATAAAAGATTTAAAATAAGATGATATTTATAAATAGTTACATAATAATTAAAGTAATTTACTTCATAAAATAGAAGTAAATTGAGAATTGATCAACTTTCTAAGCAAATCGTGTTAAGAGCAAGGATATACTAGAAATATAAACAAGTTGTGAAGCTAATATATTGGTTAAGAAAATGCTGCTAAACGGTTGAATTAAAGCGAAGAAATTGAAAGAAGTTTCCAAAATAGAAAGGAAATGTTGTAAAGGATTGAGATAAGATTTCTATTTACTAAATCATTTAAAAGGTAAATGGAAAGTGATTTACAAAGAAAGAAGATGGACGGATTCATATAAGAAGGGTTTATAAGTAGATGTTAGAATTGAAGCCGAGTTTTGAAATAACGATTATAAAGAAGATTTATGATTCAAGTTAATAAATCGAAGAGGGGGTTTGATAGGCAAGTACCAAGTTCTAAACAAATTTTTTTTTGAATTAAATAAAAGTAAATTGAAATGTGTTTTCAAAAAGGAAACGATTTATGAATTCTATAAGAAGATTTTAAAATAGAATCCATGTTCGTAAAGAAGATTTAGAAAATGGATTTAAACTAAGACAATGAACTTAAATCAGTTTTATTTAAGGAATTGGGTTGAATAAGTTGATTATAAATTGAAAGAAGATATGTAAAAGCAAAGGGAGTTTGCATTCAGTAAGTACTTGAATAAAAAGTAAAGGGGATCTAGTTTACGCCAAATAGAGGGATGATTATTAAAACCATGTTCTAATTAAAGTGGCAAACTGAAGTGATAGTGAGTGGAACGATATGTTTATGTTTCAAACTCTTATTTATTCTGAGATAAGAACGTTGTCGATCAAGGTCTGAGAGGTAATTAAAATACCTCAACTTGAACGGCTTCACTATTATCAAGGGATGATAATAGTTTGAAACGGTAGGAGTGTTGGAATTTGTTTTGTTCAAGAGGAATATTATAATGCCATTATCGAGATTTTAAATGATATTGAACTAGTGGATTTAAATAAAACAACGTAGGATTTAACATTTGGTAAATTTAAGAATGAATTAAGAATTTACTATTTTCTTGAGTTAAGAATATATGGGGATTTCTGCAAGGCAAAGATAATGTAAGACAATTGGCGAACGTATAATAATGGTTTTGAAATAAGGAAATGAAATGGGTTTTGTAAATAAAGATATATCATTATTTTCAATGTAACGAATAATGGGATTCGAGATAAGAGAATATGGAATCGATTTCTAAAAGATCGATAAAATCGTTTAATAAATGAATCAGAGCTGCCAATATACTTGATTGTATGGTTTGACATTGATAGTTAAAACACCAAACTATCAATGAAATATATTGGACCTTTTTGACGTGTTGTTTCGAAGAGACCGGGATGGGAACTGGACCCAAAACCACTTCGATCCAACGTTATGTACGAAACTAACTGGCAACAAACGAAGGTGGAGCATTGAAGACCATGGATCTTCATGAAGCGGAAGAACTACTTATAATCTCTGGTTAGCTCCCAGAGATACACTGTGGTTCTGTCGTGGTTGAAATCTATGGATTACAAGGACTGCTCGCTACTGATCCTTGGGGTGATTCCTATATAAGGATGCAGTAGGAGAGTGCCTTCGGTCATCCTCTTCCTGGATGACGTGACGATGTGGAATCCAAAGCGAATGGTAGCCAGATGGTTCAAAAGTCGATTATAACCTCAAGCCTCATCAAACGGGAAATGACAAAAATCGGGCAGGCAGCATGGCTATGTGGGTCGCGCCCATTAGGGTGTATTGTCACCATCTAGAGAATATTCATATTTGTTACTTCTTTTCGTTTCTGTATCTCCCGGGGATTAGGGTGGTCGCATGATAAAAAGCCGTGATTCGATACACTCAAGAGAAATGAGTGGTCGGTCATGTGTGGGCCGGGTTGTAAGACGTTCTTGTTGAACCCAGTGTATTCGTCTCTAGAGATACACCATCGGCAGGTGGTCCTATACCTTGTCATAGTCGGAAATCCAATCTCCAATAAACTCCTGTGGTTTTGATTGTATACTATATATGTAGAGCGTGAGATGCAAGCGTTCTACTAGATTGATATTTATTTGTGATTTGATAGGCACTATCATAATATCAGAAAAGATATTGATTTCAAAGGTGTTTGGGTTATAGTAAGGTAAAAACCATCAGTGTTTATGTGTGGACTGGTCTTACTATTATCTTTTCCTTTCAGAAAGGATTTTCAAAGTTTAACAAGTTGCTGTGCTATGAATTTACCACTGAAAGTATTCCAGACTAACCCGGTGAATTTTGTTTTAAATCAAATGTGCTCGGGTCAGACCGGGTATATTAACAGGTCAGGTATCGCTGAAGATTCGAGAGTTGGAAGCAGGAGGCTTCACCATTAGTTATTAAAAGTTATTTCCGCTGTGTCTGATATATGATGTACTCTGATGATTGGTATGTATATATACAGTTTCTTTTTGTATAAAGAGATTTGATATTATACTTTATTCATTCCGCTGTGAGATTCTGATGTTCTTCTTCCTTTCTTCTATTCTAATATTTCTTTCTCCTCTCATCCTCTAAATTCTTTCTCATAACGTTTAGGTGTTTTCGATGCCTGAATATCGACATGGTGTTTGTGTGTCGATTTTCGGGGTCGAAAATCCCTGGGTCGTTACATATTTTATTCAACACATGAATATTTATTCTATTCAACACATGAATTTACTATTATTCTCTAAATTGGAATGAGACCCACTCAATTACCATATAATATTATTTATATGGATTCTATACAACGAATGTATATAATAGCAATGATAAACAATCAATCATCATCCAAGGTGCACCACACAACTGCATAAGCATTAAATATAAATAATTAATGCTTACACAGTCTGTCAATCCATCGATTGACATACAACTAAACAACCAGGATTAGTGTATGTCAAATCTCATCCCATTACCCGTGTGGGGTTTCAAATCAACAAACACAGATTTTATTTTTGCAGTTGGGCGATGTGTAAAATTTATCGTCCCAATTAATATCAGTCAAATCAGTGTAAATAAACAAATCGTCCGATTTGTTTATAAATATTTATTTTACCTTAACACATGAATTTTCTTTTATTCAACAAATGAATATATATTTTACTCAACACATGAATTTATATTTTATTCAACACATGAATTTATATTTTATTCAACACATGAATATTTACTCTATTCAACACATGAATATATATTTCACACATCACAATCAACAGTCAAATTTCACAATACAGCAATCAAACAAACAAGTCATCCATGGTCTGTGGACGATGGGTGTTGGGTGCTGCTAAGCACTGTCTGCTTCCTAGTATATATTTCAACTAGAAATTAAAATAAAAGTGAGGAGTTCTCACCGACTAGCTAAACCAATTCACCACGACTCTTCATATGTAGGAAATCTTGCTGTGTCCGCCTTTTGTCACATTCATTTCCCGTATTCACTACATATATAAAAATCACATTTTTATATTGTTGCTATGTATATAAAAATCATATTTTTATAACCACGCTATATTGATAAAAATCACATTTTTATTGCTACTTCATATATATAAAAATCGAATTTTTATCCTATCGCTACATATATAAAGATTAAATTTTTACTATCTATATAATATAAAAATCGTATTTTTATATTCTCTATCTTATAAAAATCATATTTTTATTCTTTCTATAATATAAAAATCATATTTTTATTCTTCACATCTAATAAAAATCATATTTTGAGTATCACACTTATATAAAAATTATATTTTTATTATCCATGTCTATATATAAAAATCGTTTGTTTATCTACAAAAAATCAAATCCTTTTCTAGTTTAAAAATCAATCTTTATTATCTATAAAAATTTGAACTTTATATCCATAGAAATTTGATTTCATATAAATAACAAACAAAACTGATTTATAATTTTAAATCTAACTATACTAAATAAAAACAAGGAGAAAATAAAATCAAATAAAAACTTACAATCAAAGGGAAGAGGGGGGCTGCTCACGGCCGGAGGAGGTGGAGCCGGGGCTGCTCTGGCGAGGTCTGGGCACGGCTAACGGAGGGAGGCGGGCGTTGGTGGCTGCCTCGGCTTCAGGGGGGTTTTGGGGATTTTCCAGTGCGAAGGGGGAGGAGAAGGGAGGTGGCAACGCTGAATCGAGGGGGGGTGGTGGCCTGGATCGAGGGGGGCGGCGGCGGCCTGGATCGACGGATTGCTTTTTTTTTTTGAAATCGATCGGGTATGATAGGGGGGTTGACTTCGGTTATGGAGAAGGAAGGGGGTTTATTAAAATATTTATTTATTTAATTAATTCTCCAAAAAGTAACTTTCTAATTCGAACTCCAAATGAGACCCACCGACTGTCGTCCCTAGCTAATTACCACTATTCCGAACATAATGGGATATGTATCGTAAGCCATTTCGACTGTTTCGATCAGTTTCCGTCAAAATCAAAATATTAATATATATATTGATTTTGAACGCACATTTCAATTTACCTGGGTCACATATGGACTCTAAAAATTCCCGAAAAATATTTTCTAGCTTCTATTGACGATACGGTCCTAATAAAACTAATTTCGTCAAATTCTGGGACCGTTTGAAAAATGGCCATTTTCTGGTCGATCAAAATTGACTAAAACTGTCAAAACACATTATCTTTCGCCACGCTCACATATTGATTCACAAAATTACGAATTTTGAAATCTAGCAATAATTTGACATTCCAGTTCCAACAAAAGTGGTTTCGTCGAAAACAGAGGTCGTTTGCAAAATGGCTATTTTTAAGGGCCAAAATTCCATAGCGACTATTCTGAATTTTCGTCTGCGCATAAATTTTTATTCCCGCTATGAAATTTCAAGTTTTCAGATTCGTTGGAAAGATATTCTCCAATAGATTCTAATATTATTGGTTTCACTAAAATCCGGTTTATTTTGAATCCCGTACATTCATTTGAAATTTGAAATCGAATTTTCGAACTACCGCGCCATTTTCAGTTCCTTTTATTTTTAAAATTAATTATTTATATTCTAACGTCGATCTATATAAATATATACATTCTATTTCTATTCAAAATAAATTTCTCGTCGTTATTATTTAAAATAATTCATTTTAAATACTCAAAATTCGCTAAAATTGCCAAAATAAAAATTTTAAATTAGCTCAGATTTCAGGGTTATTACAATCTCCCCCACTTAAAACTTTTCGTCCCCGAAAAGGAACGAAGCTGAAAGTTGTTTCACAAACCAACTCAACTTCCAGTATTTTCGTTATGGCTTAAGTTCTTCAACTTTTCAGTTTGTAAGAACTTTCCACCAAATTTTTCAATAATTTGGCTAACACCCTAAATTTTCGAAAAATCTCGCCATAACCTCCCCTGCACCAGTAGCTTCGGGATATTTCAAATAGCATACCATGGCCCTCATCAATCCAAAAAGGAGAAGAAACAGCCAAGCTGCTAGCCAATCGGCTCATAAAATCATCCAAAACCCAATAAATTAGTAAACATGTACCTATTTGTCGGGCAAACAATTTTATTCTTCTGCTCTAGCCTCCTTGCTATGACCTGTTCAATGTAAGTACATGTACGTGCATGCATATGCGATAAATTTTCAATGCAACTCACTATTTGGTTCAATTTGACTAAAGCTTCAACATTTAATTAATCATACAATAATCAAACAACACAACCAGCAATCAATTAGTGAATTAACGTTTCAAACTCATAATTTTGATATATAGTCAAAAATCACATTTTTGGTCCCAATTCACAACAATATATTCTAGCTATATTTTGGTTCTCACACCAGTCTAATGGAAATATATAAATATCACAACTTTGAAACTCGAACACAAACACTGATGATGATGCATCATCATCAGAGTTATCCCCGGGCGACTAGAGTGTGATTCTATATCTATCCAGTATATTATAACTTCGAATATACGTTTGCAAGGCGTATATGCAAAATCTTTATATATTGGATTGTCCAAATTCAATACAAATAATTATTCAAATACTTATGAAATGGTTTAAATTTCCAAAACAATTTGTTTTCATTTTGAAAATATACTCTTCACACTCGTTCTAGGATACTACTGATCCTATCTCTAACGAGTCATTCTTATTGGATATTACTAATTCAATCTCTGATGAATTCTTTCGTATGGTTCTAATGTGTCTTGTTCTCGAGCTCTGTAAACCAGAGCTCTGATACCAAGCTGAGACGACCCGAACTTCCCCGGTAAGGAAAGCGCGGATACTTTGAGGACAAGACAGATAAGAACGCAAACAGAAGAACATTTCATTGCTTATAACAACAATTCCATTAGAATACAAGAATATAACAGAGTATGAATAAATATTACACAGGAAATATCAGAGATTTAGATTACATTTAAATACATCGCAGCGGAAAATAATACAAAACACAACTAGAAGTAGTACACGGATACAGAGCTTTCTGAGTATCGTTCCAGCTGTAAATCAGGATCCTATGAATACAAATATGAAAACCCAAAACTACTAGCTGCACGTGTCAAAATAAGGGCACCCAGAGTTTAGGTTAAAACAACAAACTCCAGGTCAGTCATGTGACTTGTGTGAGAACTAAAACAGTTATTTAAAACTTTACTTTAAAATAAAGTAAATCAAGGGACCACGCCGTATAACACGGAACAGGTTTCCTCCCAAGAATACCAGTGCATACAACAAAACATCGCAATGCTTTTTGAAAAAATGAAGCTATTATAAAACCCAGGTCCCATCACACAATGCAACACAAGCCGGAGGATAGGGTTTTCCCTTATAATAGCCAAACATGCTTGGTACGTTAAAAACAAATCATTTGATACTATTATAAGTGCTTAGTGTATAAAACGACTTCAAATATAAATGTATCAATCTTAGATGACTTGGGTACCACTAGGCTCTACAATCAAAACTGCAAAGTCACGTATTTGGAAATTGGATTTCCATCTATGAACCGAGGCAAGGGATCGTCCTCTACCGAATTCGAGACTCTCTAGCCCGAGCCTCAGGAATAGAACGCATCGTCCATTGGCTCTACATAGTCACTGATATATCCGAGGCGCCTCGCAACAGCAACAACCTCACAGGTGAAAATAATATAAATGTCAGGGCTGGTAGGTCACTGACACCACCCTAGCTAGAAAGAAATGCATGCCCTCCCTGGATCTTTCTCCCATTTCTGGTTTACAACCGGGGTGTGAGGCTCGCGAATCAACGTTACACAAAGCTATGCCACACAGGCGGTGCTTTAACCATCAACCACAAGACTTTGCTTTTCAACAGAAGCCTTGATCAATTGCCACTTAGGCATGCCACACAGGCAATTCACTCCATGCGATTGATATCCATCAATATATAACCCCTGAGCTCGTACGTCTCAGAGAAGAGCGTTAAGCAAGAGAATAAATTCTCCGCCGCCAAACAGATATATGTTTAATAGAAATCAATCACACAGAATAAAATCCAATGTCAGACACACAGCCCATTTACAAGTTCGTTCGGGGTCTGAACGAAACCGGAGGCACCTTGTACCTCGCATACCCATCGATCTCCAAGCACGTCTGGACGATCACCAACTGATACTCTCCTCTTAGGTGTACAACCCGATCAAGATCATCAGTAATCACCCAAACGATGTGAAGACCTCCGGTCTTCGACCACCGTCTTCATCCTCGACACATCGTCAAATCAGTTTTTCAGAATGGGATAAACCCGGTCTTTCTGAATAACCCGCGTATATAATAAACAAGTGTTACACAAACACAACAAAAGCCTCATTCAAATTCAGAATATTCTTTTATTCAAATATTCTTATACTTTGGGAAAGGTTCCCATTAATTTTATCAAAGATAAATTCTTTAAATTTATTCTTTAATATCCTTTTGAATATCAATTCAAATTAGTCGGGATTAGCGAACCACACCGAAGTAATCATTTATTTTATTTCCCAATCCCAACCTTCTTCCCATGAAATATCTAACACCACGGTGTTATCGGTAAATTCAATTACCATTTCACGTTCAAATCTTAATTAAAGATTTAACTATCGCCTGGAGCAAAACTGGTGATACTCCATTCTCGATCATCTCAATCTAATTAAAGATTCATTACAACTCCACTTGGTTTTAATCTTCCCAATAATCACCATCAATGATTATTTAACTTGGGAAATCACATCCTGTCTTTAACCGGGTTAAAGAACCAATGTCATTTAAAACACGATTCACGATAAACCCAAAATCACATTACATTAATTATCGGGTTAAAGAACAAGTGTTATTTAAAACACCGTTCACGATAAACCCAAAAATCAATTCCAATTCAATTTCAATTAAATCCCATTTAATTGGTACACTTCATTAAATCTAATAAAAAGATTTAATCTTTTCTCAACTGGATTTAAGAACAGTGTTAATGAAGACACCATTCACGACAAACCCAAATCCCGTTTGACATTAAATACAAGGCTCTGAATAGAAAATATATTGGCTTATATTCAACATCAAATTCTACGACCAATAAATATCGTATTGAAAATAATGATATACATATATCTTTCAAATTTCCATAATAATATCTGTATAATCACGAAATCCAACATCGAAATATTCCAAAGACAATTTCGATTCAAATTCATTTCCACTTTATATATTGGAAATTCTGGTTATTTTCAAAACCATTTCAAATCCACTTTATTTATTTTAAAAATAAATGGGATTATAATTCTAGTTCAAAACTAGCTCATTTCGGTAAAAATCTATTTTTATCTTTTCAAATATGGAATTTTTCATCCTAATTCTTCACAAATCGTTTGTTATGATTTTACACAAATTATTACTATTTTAAATAATTTTATCAAGGCCCTTACAGTCGATTTCCATCAACGGCCATCGAACTACACTTACAGCGACCTTTTCCAAATTTGATTTGGATATAATTCCAAATCCAACCGTTAGGTTTAAAATCTCTAATATTCGTTAGAAAGCTCTTTTCGATACGAACCCAACGGTTCTGGTTTTAGGAGAATCCGACGATCGGATCTCCCATAATATCCATTCGAAGTCAATGGTCGAAATTCGCGAACTGTCGCAGTGCGGCGCGTTCTATTCAGGCCATTATATATATATATATATATTATATATATTTCGTCGATTTCCTTTTAAAACGTATTTTATAAATCGTTTTAAATTCGTTTTCAAAACGATTTCAACTTCGTATTCAATTTATAGTCAAAATTGAATATTCCACATCATCGATTTACAAATGATAATATTTTCAAAACGTTATATTTTGAAATCAATTACTTTTCTATATTCATTATAAAAATGAATAAAATCGATATAAATATCGTTCACGTCAAAATGGTGCATATCTAATCAACACGGCTTTATATATTTCAATAACTTTGTTATTCTATTCAACAAATGAATATTTTCTTCAACACATGAATTTTCTTTTAATCAACACATGAATATATATTTTACTCAACACATGAATTTATATTTTATTCAACACATGAAATTTTCTTCTATTCAACACATGAATTTATCTTCTATCCAACACATGAATTTATATTTTATTCAACACATGAATTTTCTATTATTCAACACATGAATTTATTATATTCAACACATGAATTTATATTTTATTCAACACATGAATATTTATTCTATTCAACACATGAATTTACTATTATTCTCTAAATTGGAATGAGACCCACTCAATTACCATATAATACTATTTATATGGATTCTATACAACACATGTATATAATGGCTATGATAAACAATCAACCATCATCCAAAGTGCACCACACAACTGCATAAGCATTAAATATAAATAATTAACGCTTACACAGTCTGTCAGTCCATCGATTGACATACAACTAAACAATCGGGATTAGTGTACGTCAAATCTCATCCCAATACACGTGTGGGGTTTCAAATCAACAAACACATATTTTATTTATGCAGTTGGGCGATGTGTAAAATTTGTCGTCCCAATCAATATCAGTCAAATCAGTGTATATAAACAAATCGTCTGATTTGTTTATAAATATTTATTTTACTTCAACACATGAATTTTCTTTTATTCAACACATGAATATATATATTACTCAATACATGAATTTATATTTTATTCAACACATGAACATTTATTCTATTCAACACATGAATATATATTTCACACATCACAATCAATAGTCAAATTTCACAACACAGCAATCAAACAAACAAGTCATCCATGGTCTGTGGACGACGGGTGTCGGGTGCTGCTAAGCACCGTCTGCATCCTAGTATATATTTCAACTAGAAATTAAAATAGAAGTGAGGAGTTCTCACCGACTAGCTAAACCAATTCACCGCGACTCTTCATATGTAGGAAATCTTGCCGTGTCCGCCTTTTGTCACTTTCGTTTCCCGTATTCACTACATATATAAAAGTCACATTTTTATATTGTTGCTATGTATATAAAAATCATATTTTTATAACCACGCTATGTTGATAAAAATCACATTTTTATTGCTACTTCATATATATAAAAATTGAATTTTTATCCTATCGCTACATATATAAAGATTAAATTTTTACTATCTATATAATATAAAAAACGTATTTTTATATTCCCTATCTTATAAAAATCATATTTTTATTCTTTCTATAATATAAAAATCATATTTTTATTCTTCACATCTAATAAAAATCATATTTTTATCATCATACTTATATAAAAATTATATTTTTATTATCTATGACTATAAATAAAAATTGTTTCTTTATCTACAAAAAATCAAATCCTTTTCTAGTTTAAAAATCAAACTTTATTATCTATAAAAATCTAAACTTTATATCCAAAGAAATTTGATTTCGTATAAATAACAAACAAAACTGATTTGTAACTTTAAATCTAACTATACTAAATAAAATCAAAGAGAAAATAAAATCAAATAAAAACTTACTGTCAAAGGGAAGAAGGGGGATGCTCACGACCAGAGGAGGTGGAGCCGGGGCTGCTCTGGCGAGGTCTGGGCGCGGCTAACGGAGGGAGGCGGGTGTTGGTGGCTGCGTCGGCTTCAGGTAGGGCTGTAAACGGATGCAGTCGGATACGGATAGTGCCGTATCCGAATCCGTATCCAAAAATGAAAATTCGTATCCGAATCCGTATCCGATATCCGTGGATACCAGTTAAAAATATCCGTATCCGTATCCGCGGATATTTTCGGATATCCGAAAATATCCGTATCCGCCTTAGCGAATACGGATATCCGAAAATATCCGAAATATCCGTATCCGAAACTTAAAACTGTACATTGGATGTGTATATCCGAAAATATCCGAAAAATATCCGAAAACATCCGAAAAAATATCCAAAAATAAAACAGTAAAAGTTTACAAATACATCACTCACATACAAATTTGGCTCATAAAATATTTTTTTTGAAAATGTGAATACATCTAATTAAAAATTACAAGCAGGACATCAATCAAATAATTTTCTTACAACAAATATTTTATGACATAAAGTGTTCAAAATATGAAATACACAACCCTAAGACTAAAATAAAACAAAATATAAATCATAGAAGCACATACACAATTATGTTTTAATTATAACCATACCACAAAATAAAATGAGTACATGATTTAAAATGTTGCATAATACAAAATACAACTTTCCTTTATAATTAAATAGTTGAGTTTAGCTTAGCTATTTTAAGGAAATTTATATATTAATTTAATCTTAAATATAAATTAAAAATTATATAATATACTACATACACATATCAGAAAATCGGACGGATATTTTTCGGATACGGATACCACTATAACCATATCCGTATCCGAAATGATTTTCGGATATCGGATATCCGTATCCGCATCTCGGATAACGGATATTTTTCGTATTTTCGGATACGGATGCGGACGGATATCGGATTTTTCGGGTACCCGTTGACAGCCCTAGCTTCAGGGGGGTTTTGGGGATTTTCCAGTGCGAAGGGGGAGGAGAAGGGAGGCGGCGGCGCTGAATCGTGGGGAGGCGGCGGTCTGGATCGAGGGGGCGGCGGCCTGGATCGAGGGGGGCGGCGGCCTGGATCGACGGATTGCTTGGTTTTTTTATTTTTATTTTTTATTTTTCTGAAATCAATCGGGTATGATAAAGGGGGGTTGACTTCGATTATGGAGAAGGAAGGGGGTTTATTAAAATATTTAATTAATTAATTCTCCAAAAAGTAACTTTCTAATTCGAACTCCAAACGAGACCCACCGACTGTTGTTCCTAGCTAATTACCTCTATTCCGAACACAATGGGATATTTATCGTAAGCCAGTTCGACTGTTTCAATCAATTTCCATCAAAATCAAAATATAAATATATATATTGATTTTGAACGCACATTTCAATTTACCGGGGTCACATACGGACTCTAAAAATTCCCGAAAAATATTTTCTAGCTTCGTATTGACGATACAGTCCTAACAAAACTAATTTCGTCAAATTCTAAGACCGTTTGAAAAATGATCATTTTCTGGTCGATCAAAATTGACTAAAACTGTCAAAACACGTTTTCTTTCTCCACGCTCACATATTGATTCAGAAAATTATGAATTTTGAAATCTAGTAATAATTTGACATTCCGGCTCCAACAAAAGTGTTTTCGTCGAAAATAGAGGTCGTTTGCAAAATGGCTATTTTTAAGGGCCAAAACTCCATATCGACTATTCTGAATTTTCATCTGGTCATAACTTTTTATTCCCGCTATGAAATTTCAATTTTTCGGATTCGTTGGAAAGATACTCTCTAATAGATTCTAATATTTTTGGTTTCGCTAAAATCCGGTTTATTTTGAATCCTGTACATTCATTTGAAATTTGAAATCGAATTTTTGAACTACCGCGCCATTTTCAATTCCTTTTATATTTAAAATTAATTATTTATATTCTAGCATCGGTCTATATAAATATATACCTTCTATTTCTATTCAAAATAAATTTCTCGTCGTTATTATTTAAAATAATTTATTTTAAATACTCAAAATTCGCTAAAATAGCCAAAATAAAAATTTTAAATTGGCTCAGATTTTCGGGTTATTACATTATCACTCCCCCATTACTGTGTCATGAATTTTAGAATTGGCTTAACCCTTCCTTTTACTTAACCCGTTACTTAAACTTTACCCAATTCAATTAATTTATGATACCGTTACGGGTCCCATTTGGTTAAGCATATCTAAATTCTGTTTCACATGTCACACGTGTCCCGCTTAACCCCCTTTTATTACAGTTTCCATGTCTTACACATGTTTTACTACGGTTAAGTCTACCTTGGTTATGTCTTACATCACATGTCTCACAACGGTTAAGTCCACATTAGTTATGCTTTACATGTCATTTATATCACCCACTTAACCCTCTAACCATACCCATGTCACCCACATGTCTTATTATGTTTAGTATTTCTTAATTTATTTATAATGCCGTAACGATGTATGACCTCTCACATTAGACGTCCGTTCGTGGCTGCTGGATTTGTCGGGCGGTTCCGGGCAGTCTTACACCACAAATGCGCATAACCACGTGTCATAAACCGTTACGCCTCTAGTTCTTGTCGTTGACCTCTCACATTAGATGTCTGCTTGTGGTTGCTGGATTTGCCGGGCGGTTCCGGACAGTCTTACACCACAAACGCGTCTAACCTCGTGTCATAGGCGTTTATTGACAATCGTCTTTCAGCCAAACCCCAAATTCATGTCATATGTTCCAAATTCAACTTAATTACATTTCATTTTTATGCCTATTTCCAATTTGCCATTCGCCACACCAATTACATAATAGTTAGCCAATTTTCATATTACCCAAATATAGCCAAATTCATTAATTCTATGTTATTCATACCCAAACATGTCAATTTCCAATATCCAATTATACCCAATTTCATATAATCAATATTTTCCTAATATATATATACCCAACATTCCCACGTTCATACATATAATCTAATTCACCCTCTAGGCTTACTTTTCAAGTCACGAATAATTTTCACCAATCCATGTTATCTAATTACATGTTGTTAATATTGAATTATACCAATTCCATATCCAATGACAGTTATGCCAATCTTACATAAATTCAACATTATAGATTATATTCCTCGACTGCATAAAATAGATTATGCCCAATATATGCAATAACAATTGTTATGCCACAAACCCCAAAATTACAGATTATATTCCAGTATCCCCATATTCCAATCTTGCATATTGTATAATAAGATTTCATCTAGGTTCGAGATAGCATAGATCCAAAAATAAAAACGGGAAAGGATAAAAAGGAGAGAACTCAAACGTAGGCATAAATAAAATAACAGATCTTATTAAATTAACATCATATTCATTATGGGGAATGGTAAACGATAGAAGCAACATTATACAACTAATATAGTTCAAATCCACTCACATTGACTGGATTAGAGAAATATGCGATTTGTTGATGTAGAACGCTGATTTAATCTTCTTATTTGATTGTTGGTGAAGAGCTTGAATCGTTGATGAAGAATTTCGCTTCTTGATTTCATTAAACCCCAAAGTTGATGAAGAACTTGCAAATTTAGTTTAGGGTTTGGGGGCGGCGGCCATGTTTGGTTGAAGTTTGGCGGCATGGAGGTGTCAGAAGGAATTGTTTATCAATTAGGTTAGGGCTAGGCACTATTTTAAAGGTGTAGAGAGTGTTTTAGAGCCATTAGATCGCCCTAGAAGCCATCCGGTCCGTCCAGCACATCAAAAATCGTCACTGCCTAGATCTGGAAAAATCAGGGGGGAGGTTGACACTAAGGTTGACCCCCAGGTCGACCTCCATGGGTAGGTCGACCCCCAGGTCGACCTGCCTGGGTATTTTTCTGATTTTTTGTTGAATCTTCTGTAGGCCATAACTCTTTCATACAGAGTCCGATTTTCGAAAATTTGGACTCTATTCCGAGCAGAATTTCAAGACGAACGCAATGGTGATGTCCGTTTTACTTGATTCCCGATATTTAAAATAAGTATCCTTATTTTATTATCATCTTTGTTACGTACACTGTCACTGAATTAATCTTTCCTACTCTTTCATGTATTAATTAATTTGCTTTGTACATCACCATTATTAACCTATCTATGCATATATATACACTTTTAGTTATATTAAAAATGCGGGGTGTTACATTTTCCCACCCTTAAGGAATTTCGTCCCCGAAATTCGATAAGAGCAAAATAGAAAATTCGTCGCAACATCCAATTAGTGTTCATC
Source organism: Allium sativum (assembly GCA_030737875.1). Lineage (NCBI taxonomy): Eukaryota > Viridiplantae > Streptophyta > Magnoliopsida > Asparagales > Amaryllidaceae > Allium > Allium sativum. The sequence continues at coordinate 421,329,749 of CM060919.1, forward strand.
CAATTGTTGCAACATTGTGCACATATGCCAAGTGAATTACATCATAGCAAATCATGTATGCCTAATTTGGATCCACCTGTATGTATGCAAACTTTAAAAACTCTTTCAAAACATGATGCTCACATCCTAAATATACTTGCAGTTCTATATGAATGCAATATTTTTGAAAAATCAAAACGTTTTTCATTCAAATTTTCCTACACTCTTACAAAGTAAGAGCATAGTTCATCCAATTTTCGCATCCAAAACCCTACCAACCATCATTAAATTCGAAATTTAGACAAATCTAATTTTCCAAATTCGATTTCTTATGTTACAAAAAGGAGTAAAACAGAAAAATTCACATCCTATGTTTTTCTTTTCTAATCGTACTTGGATTTTTATATGACTATTCTATGAAGATTTCCTATTTTCCTATCCAAGTACAATCACATAAGAAAATTTCTTCTCTTTTTCCACTTATCTTGGAAAATTTTAATATTTATTCATCTTTTTCTTAAGATTTTCATTTTCTTTTCCCGTCTCGTTTTGCTGCTTGATTGATTCCGTTGTTTTCTTTTTAGTTAGGCTAGTTTCTTTCTTAGCTTATTTGACTTAATCAAATTACTTAAGTTTATAATTTTCAAATAAGCCTTTTCCTTTTCAACTCAAACAGCATCCTACATAGCTACTACTCTGGGCCAAGAATCTTAGGACTTATGTCACGAGTCCACTCAACAGGATCTACACTCTTGCTTGCCCTTCACTACCTAGTAGTCACCACTAGTCCATGCTGGTATTACTAGCCTATACTTCTCTTCCAAGCAACAATCCTTTTTTTTTCTCAAGTAACAAACCTAGGTTTCTTAATGCTTATGCATTCTACGGGAAATTTTCCATTAGTTTAATATTATCTAATCCCTGACTGTAAATTGGCAAGAAAATAACTCTCTAAGTATCAACCCCGAAGACCGAAATCAACATCAGATTGATACTCAGAGAATTTCTCATCTCAACCAATTCCCAGTTGGTTCTAACAGCTTTAACTTTATCTCGTTCTTTCTAGGCTTTAATCCTTAACTACTCCATTTTTTTAAAACATGGTTTGGCCTTCTTTCTTTTTATTACGTTCTCCTTCCAAAAACTAAAAGTGGTAAAACTTTTATTTTTTTCTCAAAAACTTGCTCTTGTCAAACCATAAAAAAAAACATGTCACAAAAATGCAAACCATTTTCTTCAAATCACGAAACTGGAGTAGACAAGGACAACTATCGAGGTTACATTGTTCCTATTTACAATTGTTAATTTTGGTTGCTATGGCGCAAATATCTACTCTATTCTTGCACTCGACCGCTTATTTTGTTCACCCAACAATTTTTTTTTAAACAATAATCAAAATTTATTGTTAACCGAATAGAGATTTCGAAACTTCCTTTTATATATGAAAACTAGCGAGCTATTTATGCTCCATAATATGCACCTTTTCATGAGAGAATTCTTTTAAAACAAGAAATCATTGTTTTACCCAATATACCTCACTTTACTTTAAAACCCATCATGCAGTAAAACATCAAAATATTTTTAAGATCAAAACTTGGGGAAAAAGTACCACAAACTCTCTTACAGATTCAAGTTCTTAAAAGCTTATCACTGGATTAGACTCAAAGCGGGTCTTCAAATCGACTAGACTTTCTTAGGCACTTATGCAAATTCAATTCTCTCGACTATATATATTCCTAATCCATTTTCCACATCTTAACCTTTTCCAATCTATAAGGTTTCACTTCTGAACCCACTACTCTGAAATAACATTCCAGTTTTAATTCTATTGGATAATTTCTTTCTCAAATACCAATTCATATTGTACACTTTCCTACCAAACCACCTAAGGGTCTCAAAAATTTCTATGTTTATTACTTTAGTGTACAAACTAAATATCCCAACTCTTTCCCTACCTAGTGGGCTACTTTATTGATTTAAGTTTATATATATAATATATTTATATTTTAGAAAATATAAATACGTTCACTTAATATCTCCCTAAGATCACTAAACTGAAGCTCTGATACCAGACGTGACAACCCGGATTCCGACGGACCGATTTTTTTTTTCAAAATTCAATCCATCAAGACCCGAGTTTGTTGCTCTAGTATCCTGCAGAAAAGACAGAGAAAAGAGATATGTCAGAGTACGGAAAAACACCTCACATTGCTTTACCTTAATCACAAAACTGCTAAATCAGTATTCCCAAAGCTATAAGTCTCTGTCTAACCTGCGAATGTTATGAGGAGGGGCTCAGAACATAAGTTCTGTGTGAATGAATTTAAACTATACTTCTTGAATAATCCTACATATACCATTCAATTACACTTCCTTATTTATTAGGTTAAACGTGTTATTAACACTCAAAGCTTACACACACATCACACCCATCTACCCCTAGTAGATTAACCTAATATAGTGTATATGTAGCTACCCCCAAACTGAGGTACACCCCGTGTGTAATAACCCGGAAATCCGAGCCAGTTTAAAATTTTTATTTTGGCAATTTTAGCGAATTTTGAATATTTAAAATGAACTATTTTAAATAATATCGACGAGAAATTTATTTTGAATAGAATTTGAACGTATATATTATATACGTCGTCATTAGAATATAAATAATTATATATAATTATAAAAGGAATTGAAAATGGCGCGGTAGTTCGATAATTCGATTTCAAACTTCAATTGAATGTACCGGGTACAAAACAATCCGGATTTTAGTGAAACAAAAAATAATAGGATCTATTTGGGAATATCTTTCCAATGAATCCGAAAAATCAAGATTTCATAGCGGGGATCAAAAGATATGTCCGGTTGAAAATTCTGAATAGTCGCTATGGAATTCAGGCCCTTAAAAATGGGAATTTTGCAACCGACCTCGGATTTCGACGAAACCACTTTTGTTGGATCCGTGATGTCAAATTATTGCTAGATTCCAAATTTCATAATTTTTCGAATCAATATGTGAGCGTGGCGAAGGAAAACGCGTTTAACCAGTTTTAGTTGATTTTAATCGACTGGAAATTGGCCATTTTTCAAACGGACTTAGAATTTGACGAAATTAGTTTTGTTAGGACCGTATCGTCAATACAAAGCTAGAAAATATTTTTCTGGAATTTTTAAAGTTCGTATGTGACTCCGGTAATTTGAAATGTGCGTTAAAATTAAAATATACACTAATTTATAATTTGATTTTGAGAAAAACCTATCGAAACAGCCGAACTGGCTTACGATACATATCCCATTATGTTCGGGATGGGGGTAATTAGCTATGGACGACAGGCGGTGGGCCTCGTTTCGAGGTCGAAAATAAAAGTACATTTTGAGATTAAAATAAATAAATTAATTAAAATTAAAACCTCCCTCCTCTCTTCTTTCTTTTACCTCAGGCCCCCCCCTCCTGTCTATTTTCATTCTGAAAAAAAAAATCGCAAAGGGGATCGGAGGAACCCCGCTACCCCGCCGCCCCCTCTTCTTCTTCCTCCTCCTCCTCCCGTTGACTCGCACCCCCCTCCTCATCTCCGACCTCCCCTTCCCTCCACCCACCTCGCCCTCGTTTCTCCCTCCTCTTTCATTCGAACCCGCAAGCCCTCCCCAAACCAGATCTGAAAACCGTGTTTCCCCCCTGCTCCGCCCCACGTCAGCATCGCGGTGGCCACCACCACCTGACCCCGACTCCAGCGAGCTTCCTCCCCCCCCCCTTTTTCTGCGCTGTGAGTTTTCTTTCTTTTAGTTTTATTTTATTTTATTTTTATTTATGTATTTTATTTATACATGAGTAGCAATAGGGAAAAAATGTGTGTGATTAAAGTTTAGTTTTTTTAAATTAACAAAGACGAGATTTTATTTATTTATTTATCAAGATAAATATACGATTTTTAGTATAGAAAATATACAATTTTCAAATAAAGAAAGATCGTATTTTTATGAATGTAGATAGATAAAAATTCGATTTTTACAAAATAGAAAGTACAGATAAAATTCGATTTATATATAATGGCGTGTAAAGACTGGATTTTTGTTCGCTAAAAGAATTGGTTTTTACTTTAAAAAGTAGTAAATTTAAAATAGGATTTTCATTGATGTTAAGTTAGGATTTATATGGAGATAAAATTTTGATTTTTATAACTGCAAAGCAAAGGTAAAAATGTGATTTTTAAATGAAGTCAAAATATGAAGTTGCGATTATAAAAATATGATTTTTATATAGGGGCGGTAATAAAAATATGATCTTTATATAGTAGAAATTTTCAAAATATAATTTTTATAATATAGGGAAGTTAAGAATATAATTTTTAGATTATAAAAAGAATCAAAATACGATTTTTATATAGTAAATATTATAAAAATATAACTTTTAGATTTTATGGATAGCCAAAATATAATCTTTTATATTGTAAAAATATAAAAATATAATTTTTATATTTTATAGATAGTAAAAATGTCATCTTTATATATGTAGCAAAAATAAAAATGTGATTTCTATAGTGATGAAATTGAAAAGGTAAAATCTTTATAGTTGAAAAGGCGAGATCTTTATATGGAGAATAACGAAGGAAAAATAGAATTTTTATCAATATAGAATAGCAAAGTAAAAATTCGATTTTTATATATTGAATAGCGAAGTAAAAAATTCGATTTTTATATATTGAATAGCGAAGTAAAAATTCGATTTTTATATATTGAATAGCGAAGTAAAAAATCGATTTTTATATATTGAATAGCAAAGTAAAAATATGATTTTTATATATGTAGTGGCTACGGGCAACGAAGGTGACAAAAAGGCGAGAACGACGAAGACTTCTGCATTTGAAATGGCGTGAAGTTGGAATAGCTATCGGTGAGAATTTCTCACCTTTCAATTTCTTTTTCTAGTTATATATATATACTAGGATGCAGACGGTGTTTAGTAGCACCCGACACCCGTCATCCACAGACCATGGATGGCTTGTTTGTTAAATTGTTTGGTTGTGTAGTTGGTTAGATTATTTGGTTGAATTGAATTGTTTGGTGAAATGGAATGGATTTGATTGATGTGTGAATGGCATGGGCCTTCACTAGACCGGGGATAAGGCTAGGCCTTGTCCCCTTTCTAGTATTGTGCCGTTATGCCGCCGAAATTTTCTAAAATAAGTTAGAAAAATAAAAATATCATTTTTACTTTGTAAATGAATGGAATAGAAATTCATGTGTTAAAATAAAATATCTTATCGTTAAAAATATAATTTTTAACGGGAATATGAATATAGTGAATGTGAATAAATAAATATTCATTTACAAACCGGACGGTTTGTTTATGTACACCTATTTGAAGGACATTGATTGGGACGATAAATTTTACACATCGCCCAACTGCACATATAAAATCTATGTTTGATTGTTTGAAAACCCACACGGGTGTTGGGATGATATTTGGGTACACTAATCCCAATTAATTAATTGTATGTCGATCGATTGATTGACAGGCTGTTATAAGCGTTAGATATCTATATTTGATGCTTATACAGTGTAGTGCACTTTGGATGATGGTTGACTATTTATCGTTGCTATTATATACATGTGTTGTATGGAATCCGTATAATTAACTTTATATGGTAATTGGTTGGGCCTCATTCCAATTTAGAAGATAAAGAATATTATAAAATAAAGGTTCATGTGTTGACTGTACTCATCCGTTGAGATTAGTAATGTGTTGAACGAAATATTTTAATAATAAAATTTACATCTTTATCATATATAAAATTAGAAACTAACTGGAAAATAGATAAGATGAGTGGTCTCCTGGATATTAATCTGATGTTGGTTTCGGCCTTCGGGGTTAATATTCAGGGAATCGTTCTCTTACTAATTTACTGCTGGAGTCTGATTTAACATCAAACGATAGATACCTTAATTTTCAAAAAAAAAAATGTATTAAATAACAAAAATAGTCACACGTGGACAGTACTCATTCGTTGAGATTAGTCGTGTGTTGACAAAGATATAGGGTCGTATATTGAAAGAAATATAGATCCATTTGTTGAATATAAAGCCGTGTTGATTAGAGATGCGCTATTTTGACGCGAACGATATTTATATCGATTATATTTGAAACCAAATTGAATTGAATCGAATAGAAAACCAATTTGAATTGAATCGAATAGAAAACGAATTTGAATTGAATCGAATAGAAAACGAATGAATTGAATATAAAACGAATTCGAAACGAATTGAAATGAATTCAAATTTAATTGAAATTTGAATTGAATAGAAATGAATTTTAAAACGAATTTATAAGGAAAAATTTAATTTTGATTTGAATTGAAATGGAAGTTGAAATTGTTTTTGAAACGAATTTAAAAACTATTTATATAATTCGTTTTAAATAGAAATCGACAAAATATATATTATATATATAATATAATGGCCTGAATAGAACGCGCCACGCCGCGGCAGTTCGCGAATTTCGACCATTAACTTCGAACGGACATTACGGGAGATCCGACCGTCGGATTCTCCTAAAACCGGAACCGTTGGGTTCGTATCGAAAGTAGCTTTCTAACGAATATTAGAAATTCAAAATCTAACGGTTGGATTTGGAGATATGTCCAAATCAAATTTGGAAAAGGTCGTTGTAAGTGCAGTTCGATGGCCATTGTTGGAAATCGACCGTACGGGCTTTGATAAAATTATTAAAAATATCAATAATTTGTGAAAAATCATAAGAAATGATTTGGGAAAAATTGGGATGAAAAACTACATATTTGAAAGGATAAAAATAGATTTTTACCGAAATGAACTAGTTTAGAACTAAAGTAAAAACCCATTTATTTTAAATAAATAAATTGGATTTGTAATGGGTTTTAAATAGAGATTATTTGGGTTTATCATGAACAGTGTTTTAAATAACACTTGTTCTTTAATCCGATAATAAATAAAATGTGATTTGGGTTTGTCGTGAACTGTGTTTTAAATGACACTAGTTCTTTAACCCAGTAAAAGGAGTTTTAATGAATCTGAAATTAAATTGAAATGTAAATTGATAATTTAAATTATCAAATTTAGAAAGTGAGCGAGGATGGAGTGTCACCAGTTTTGCTCCAAAGCGATAGTTAAATCTTTAATCAGATTTAAATGTGAAATGGTAATTAATTTTACCGATATCACTGTGGTGTTAGGTATGAAGTATTACCAGTTTTGCTTCATGGGATGAATAGGTTGGGATTGGGAAATAAAATAAATAATTACTTCGGTGCGGTTCGCTAATCTCGACTAGTTTGGAAAACCATAATTTGGTTTGAAATGACATCCAAAGGAAGATTAAAGGATAAATTTTAAAGAATTTATCTTGGATAAAATTAATGGGAACCTTTCCCTAAGAATTGAGATTTAGAAACTAGTTGTGGGTTAGTTAAGAAGAATGGTTTCCTGGGTATTGATCTGATGTTGGTTTCGGCCTTCGGGGTTAATATTTGGGGGATTGCTCTCTTACTGATTTACAGTTAGTGACTAATGAATTGGAATGAGGCGTATGTTGTGTTCGTATAACATTTGTTTTTAATATACGCGGGTTGTTCGGAAAGGCCGGGTTTATACCCATTCTGAATAACCGATTCGACGATATGTCGAAGATGAAGACGGTGGTTGAAGACCGGAAGTCTTCACATCGTTTGGGTGATTGCTGATGATCTTGATTGGGCTGTACACCCAAGATTAGGGAATCAGTTGGTGGTCGTCCGGATGTACCTGGAGATCGATGGATATGCGAGGAAAGTGCCTCCGGTTTCGTTCAGACCCAGAACGAACTTGTAAATGGATTGTGTGTCCGACATTGGATTTTATTCTGTGTTGATTGATTTTTGTTAAATATATATCTGTTTGGCAGTGGAGAATTTATTCTCTTGCTTAACGCCCTTCTCTGAAACGTACGAGCTTAGAGGTTATATATCGATAGATATCAATCGCATGGCATGAATTGCCTGTGTGGCACGCTGAGTTGCATGGATCAAGGCTTCTGTTGAAAAGCAAAGTCTTGTGGTTGATGATCAAAGCACGGCCTACGTGGCAGCTTTGTGTATAACGTGAATTCGCGAGCCTCACACCTCGGTATGAGTTAAAAATGGGATACGGACTGCAGGGAGAGCACGACGTTTCTTTCTAGCTTTGGTGGTGTTAGTGACTTACCAACCCTGACATTTATATACTTTTCACCTATGTGGTTGTTGGATGAGGCACCTCGATTTTAGGTCTGTAAGGACCGGGAAACGTGTGTTCAGGCATATTTAATCCTCTAACGTAAGTGAGGACTGGCCCTGAAGCATCCAGGATTGCCTAGAGTGTGTAGTCCTGAGACATTTGCTAGAGTGTCTCGAAAGCGGAGAGGAGCTAACCCCTGGCCTCGACTCATGACGGAAATCCAATTTCCAAAACGTGACATTGCGGTTTTAATTGTAGAACTAGTATGGCGACATGATATATGGTACCCATGTCGTCTATGATTTATATTTATGATTGAAATTGTTTTGACACTATACACTTATTATAGTATCAAATGATTTGTTTTAAACGTACCAAGCATGTTTGGCTATTATAAGGGAAAACCCTATCCTCCGGCTTGCGTTGCATTGTGTGATGGGACCTGGGTCTTATAATAGCTTCATTTTTCGAAAAAGCATTGCATTGTTTATCTATATGCACTGGTATTCTTGGGAGGAAACCCGTTCCGTGTTATACGGCGTGGTCCCTTGAATTACTCTCTTTTAAAGTAAAGTTTAAATAACTGTTTTAGTTCTCACACCAGTCACATGACTGACCTGGAGTTTATTGTTTTAACCTAAACTCTGGGTGCCCTTATTTTCGTTACGGGCAGCTAGTAGTTTTGGTTTTGCAGATTTATATTCACATGATCCTGATTTACAGCTGGAACGATGCTCGGAAAGCTCTGTATCCGTGCATTACTTTCAGTTGTGTTTTATATTGTTTTTCCGCTACTATGTAATTTATTTTAATCTCTGATATTTATCGAATGTAATTTATTCATTTATACTCTGTTGTTAGACCGAAATTTGGGCCTAACACCCAAACTCTATGTGAAATCCTCACAATCACAGGTCACAGATAAAAAGCAGTAAAATAAGAGGAGACACACGGGATTTTTATAGTGGTTCGGCTCAATCCAAGCCTACGTCCACTTTATAGTTTCTCATATCCTGAGGAATTACAATTACAATGGTGTCTCACAATCCGTGAGATTCGATTATACACAATAGCCTTGTGTTGTAATGAAGAAGAGGAGAAAAGAGATTGAATTTATGCACGACAGCCTCGTGTTTGATTGAATTGAGTTGAGGAGTACCCAAAGTCCCTGAATACTTGGTAATGGAGATCGGGAGGTGTTAGTGCCGGAAAAGTTCCTTGAAATGACCATCTCGTGGTGTATTTATAGGCGTAGAGGAGCTGCTGGGAGTCCTGAATCGGGTCGGATCGGGTGTGACATGGTGAGCGGAGAGGACATCTCGGAGAGAGTGGAGAAGTGGCCTTCAGATCGTGTGCATACAGGTGGCGGCCGATCCGAATTAGTAGGAGGTAGTTATCCCTTAAGAACCGGTCAAACTTGCTGCGTCTGAGCAGGTATAGGGGGATCGGTTCGGGTCCGACCCGAACCGAGCTGGTGTCTTCAATCCGAAGACTTCATGTGCCAGGTTAGTGCGATGGAGGTCGGATCGGTTCGGCTCCGAACCGAGCCGAGGAGGAGGCTCCGAACCGGAGTTATGATGTATACTTCTGAGCTGAGTGCAAGCCGGGTCGGGTTCTGATAGTCCGATCCGAACCGAGGTGAGATGGGATCCAAGTTTGAGCATCTTCGAAGTGTGGAGTCGGAGCGGGTCCGATCCGATCCGGGAGGTCAAGCCAATTTCCAAATTCCAAGTTTTCGGTTCTGCATGCGTTCACGGAAACGGACGTAACTTTCAAACCGTAAGTCCGATTGAGCCAAACCAAAGCTCAAACTGAAGCTGATTCAGAGATCTAAAAGAGTTACAGAGCTAAGCTCCGTAATCATTGCTTTCGGGCCCAAAAAAGGTCATCTTGTAGGAGTTTCGGGCCATTCTTTGTTTGTGATGCGATTTCAACCAAATCACTTCATGTCTTCTGACGATATTCACAATACTTGAGCGTATTGTTTAGAAGAGATTCCATGTATGACTGCTTTGACTAAAAAGCGGGTCAACATCTGTATATTCTTGTATCTGATGGAATTGTTGTAATAGCAATGAAATGTTCTTCGGTCTGCGTTCATTTGTGTGTTGTTCTCAAAGTATCCGCTCTTTCCTTTACGGGGAAGTAACGGGTTCTCACAGTGGTATCAGAGCTTTAGTTTACAGAGATCGAGAACAAGACACATTAGAACCATACGAAAGAATTCATCAGATATTGGATTAGTAATATCCAATTAGAATGACTCGTTAGAGATAGGATCAATAGTATCCTAGAACGAGTGTGAAGAGTATAGTTTTCAAATGAAAACAATTTTGTTTTGAAATTTAAATCATTTTATACGTATTTGAATATTTATTTATTTTGAATTTGGACAATCCAATATATAAAGATTTTGCATATACGCGTCATGAACGTATATTCGAAGTTTTAATATACTGGGTAGATATAGAATCACATTCTAGTCGCCCGGAGATGGTACTGATAATTGTCATGACATCATCAATATTTATGTTCGTGTTTCGAAGGTATGATATATCTGTATATTTCCATTAGACTGGTGTGAGAACCAAAACTTATATAGATAGATTTTTGTTGTGATTTGGCATCAAAAACATGATTTTTGTATATGTATCAAAATTGTGAATTTGAAACGTTAATTCACTAATTGATTGATGCTTGTGTTGTTTGTTTATTTGTTTGATAAATTTTGAACCATTTAGCCTAATAGAATCAAATATTGAATTGTAGTGAAAATTAGACGCATTTGCTTGCATATACATGTACTTACATTGAACAGGTCATAGCAAGGAGGCTAGAGCAGAGAATGAAATTTGCTTGCCCGACAAATAGGTACATGTTTACTATAATTTACCGTTTTGTTTGGGTGATGATGATTTTATGAGCCGATTGGCTAGCCGCTTGGCTTTTTCTTTTTCTTTTTGAGATCAGAAGGCCTATATGGCAATTTCGGGATTTTCCCGTGGCTCCCGGTGCAGGGGAGGTTATGGCGAAAATTTTCGAAAATTTAGGGTGTTAGCCAAATTTTTGAAGAATTTGAAAATTCTCAGAAACTGAAAAGTTGGAGAATGGGAGCCAGATTGAACGTAGAGTTGATTAATCAAACCACTTTCGACTTTGTTCCTTTTCGGGGATGAAAAGTTTTAAGTGGGGGAGATTGTAATAACCCTGAAATCCGAGCCAGATTAAATTTTTTATTTTGGCAATTTTAGCGAATTTTGAATATTTAAAATGAATTATTTTAAATAATATCGACGAGAAATTTATTTTGAATAGAATTCGAACGTATATAGTATATACATCGTCGTTAGAATATAAATAATTATATATAATTATAAAAGGAATTGAAAATGGCGCGGTAGTTCGATAATTCGATTTCAAACTTCAATTGAATGTACCGAGTGCAAAACAATCCGGATTTTAGTGAAACCAAAAATAATAGGATCTATTTGGGAATATCTTTCCAACGAATCCGAAAAATCAAGATTTCATAGCGGGGATCAAAAGATATGTCCAGTTGAAAATTCTGAATAGTCGCTATGGAATTCAGGCCCTTAAAAATGGGAATTTTGCAAACGACCTCGGATTTCGACGAAACTACTTTTGTTGGATCCGTGATGTCAAATTATTGCTAGATTCCAAATTTCATAATTTTTCGAATTAATATGTGAGCGTGGCGATGGAAAACGCGTTTGACCAGTTTTAGTTGATTTTAATCGACTGGAAATTGGCCATTTTTCAAACGGTCTCAGAATTTGACGAAATTAGTTTTGTTAGGACCGTATCGTCAATACGAAGCTAGAAAATATTTTTCTGGAATTTTTAAAGTTCGTATGTGACTCCGGTAATTTGAAATGTGCGTTAAAATTAAAATATACACTGATTTATAATTTGATTTTGAGAAAAACCTATCGAAACAGTCAAACTGGCTTACGATACATATCCCATTGTGTTCGGGATGGGGGTAATTAGCTATGAACGACAGGCGGCGGGCCTCGTTTCGAGGTCGAAAATAAAAGTACCTTTTGAGATTAAAATAAGGGTGCGTTTTTTACAGGTCCCTATTAAGTTTCAAAATTAGGCTCACCCCCGGTCATAAACTTATTGTAAATTTAGTCCCTATTTTTTCAAAATTCATCAAAAAAATACAAAAAAATATATTAAAAAATCATGTAAATTCATAATTAATTAAGTCAAATAATCGTGAAAAAATCAGATCAAAAAAACATCAAAAACAACGTCAAAATCAAAAAGTACACAAAAACAACGAAATGCAGTAAAATGCATAAAAAGATGCATATAATTAAATTAGTTGCATACATACATGCATTTATTTCAATTCTGCGTCAAAACTGCAGTATAAATGCATTCATGTATGCATATATTACAAATACATGCATCTTTCCATGAATTTATTTAAAAACTGCATACATACGTGCAACTTTTCCACATTTGCATTGGTTTGGACATATATGCACACATATATGCAGTTATACAGAAAAACTCCATACATGTATGCTGTTATTCATGGGGTGTGTGTAAACATATGCATGCGTACTCAAATAGTTGCATATATGTATGCAACTATTTGCTAAAGTTGCATACATATATGCAACTTTTTGTTTTTTTTTCTTTCCGTGGACTTCTGGGATTATTTCCAGATTTTAGAATATTTTTTTATGTCAAAGCGCATTTTTTTGCATCAAAATAGGGAGAAGGCGGAACAAAACATGGCAGGAGCGAATGGATTAAAAAAAAGCGGGCGGCAGCTAATTCTAGGGACCGGAAACGTATGGAAAGTTTATGGGGGATGTGGCGTGAATTAAGTTTGCTTTTAGGGATGTCTCCCTAATTTTCACTTAAAATAAATTAATTAATTAATTAAAATTAAAACCTCCCTCCTCTCTTCCTTCTTTTACCTCAGCCCCCCCGGTCTATTTTCATTCTGAAAAAAAAAATCGCAAAGGGGATCGGAAGAACCCCGCTACCCCGCTGCCCCCTCTTCTTCTTCCTCCTCCTCCTACCGTTGACTCACACCCCTCTCCTCATCTCCGACCTCCCCTTCCCTCCACCCACCTAGCCCTCGTTTCTCCCTCCTCTTCCATTCGAACCCGCAAGCCCTCCCCAAACCAGATCTGAAAACCGCGTTTCCACCCCACGTCAGCATCGCGGTGGCCACCACTACCTGACCCCAACTCCGGTGAGCTTCCTCCCCCCCTTTTTTCTGCGCTGTGAGTTTTCTTTCTTTTAGTTTTATTTTATTTTATTTTTATTTATGTATTTTATTTATACATGAGTAGCAATAGGAAAAAAATGCGTGTGATTAAAGTTTAGTTTTTTTAAATTAACAAAGACGAGATTTTATTTATTTATTTATTTATCAAGATAAATATATGATTTTTAGTATAGAAAATATACGATTTTCAAATAAAGAAAGATTGTATTTTTACGAATGTAGAAAGATAAAAATTCGATTTTTACAGAATAGAAAGTAAAGATAAAATTCGATTTATATATAATGGCGTGTAAAGACTGGATTTTTGTTCGCTAAAAGAATTGGTTTTTACTTTAAAAAGTAGTAAATTTAAAATAGGATTTTCATTGATGTTAAGTTAGGATTTATATGGAGATAAAATTTTGATTTTTATAACTGCAAAGCAAAGGTAAAAATGTGATTTTTAAATGAAGTCAAAATATGAAGTTGCGATTATAAAAATATGATTTTTATATAGGGGCGGTAATAAAAATATGATCTTTATATAGTAGAAATTTTCAACAAATAATTTTTATAATATAGAGGAGTAAAGAATATAATTTTTAGATTATAAAAAGAATCAAAATACGATTTTTATATAGTAAATATTATAAAAATATAACTTTTAGATTTTATGGATAGTCAAAATATAATCTTTTATATTGTAAAAATTTAAAATATAATTTTTATATTTTATAGATAGTAAAAATGTCATCTTTATATATATAGCAAAAATAAAAATGTGATTTCTATAGTGATGAAATTGAAAAGGTAAAATCTTTATAGTTGAAAAGGCGAGATCTTTATATGGAGAATAACGAAGGAAAAATAGAATTTTTATCAATATAGAATAGCAAAGTAAAAATTCGATTTTTATATATTGAATAGCGAAGTAAAAAATTCGATTTTTATATATTGAATAGCGAAGTAAAAATTCGATTTTTATATATTGAATAGCGAAGTAAAAATTCGATTTTTATATATTGAATAGCAAAGTAAAAATATGATTTTTATATATGTAGTGGCTACGGGCAAGGAAGGTGACAAAAAGGCGAGAACGACGAAGACTTCTACATTTGAAGTGGCGTGAAGTTGGAATAGCTATCGATGAGAATTTCTCACCTTCCAATTTCTTTTTCTAGTTATATATATATACTAGGATGCAGACGGTGTTTAGTAGCACCCGACACCCGTCATCCACAGACCATGGATGGCTTGTTTGTTAAATTGTTTGGTTGTGTAGTTGGTTAGATTATTTGGTTTGAATTGAATTGTTTGGTGAAATGGAATGGATTTGATTGATGTGTGAATGGCGTGGGCCTTCACTAGACCGGGGATAAGGCTAGGCCTTGTCCCGTTTATAGTATCGTGTCGTTATGCCGTCGAAATTTTCTAAAATAAATTAGAAAAATAAAAATATCATTTTTATTTTGTAAATGAACGGAATAGAAATTCATGTGTTAAAATAAAATATCTTATCGTTAAAAATATAATTTTTAACGGGAATATGAATATAGTGAATGTGAATAAATAAATATTCATCTACAAACCGGACGGTTTGTTTATGTACACCTATTTGAAGGACATTAATTGGGACGATAAATTTTACACATCGCCCAACTGCACAAATAAAATCTGTGTTTGATTGTTTGAAACCCCACACGGGTGTTGGGATGATATTTGGGTACACTAATCCCAATTAATTAATTGTATGTCGATCGATTGATTGACAGGCTGTTATAAGCGTTAGATATCTATATTTGATGCTTATACAGTGTAGTGCACTTTGGATGATGGTTGACTATTTATCGTTGCTATTATATACATGTGTTGTATGGAATCCGTATAATTAACTTTATATGGTAATTGGTTGGGCCTCATTCCAATTTAGAAGATAAAGAATATTATAAAATAAAGGTTCATGTGTTGACTGTACTCATCCGTTGAGACTAGTCATGTGTTGAACGAAATATTTTAATAATAAAATTTACATCTTTATCATATATAAAATTAGAAACTAACTGGAAAATAGATAAGATGAGTGGTCTCCTGGATATTAATCTGATGTTGGTTTCGGCCTTCGGGGTTAATATTCAGGGAATCGTTTTCTTACTAATTTACGGTTGGAGTCTGATTTAACATCAAACAATAGATACATTTATTTTCAAAAAAAAAATGTATTAAATAACAAAAATAGTCACACGTGGACAGTACTCATTCGTTGAGATTAGTCGTGTGTTGACAAAGATATAGGGTCGTATATTGAAAGAAATATAGATCCATTTGTTGAATATAAAGTCGTGTTGATTAGAGATGCGCTATTTTGACGCAAACGATATTTATATCGATGATATTCGAAACCAATTTGAATTGAATCGAATAGAAAACCAATTTGAATTGAATCGAATAAAAAACGAATTAGAATTGAATCGAATAGAAAACGAATTTGAATTGAATTGAATAGAAAACGAATGAATTGAATATAAAACGAATTCGAATTGAATTGAAAACGAATTGAAATGAATTCAAATTTAATTGAAATTTGAATTGAATAGAAATGAATTTTAAAACGAATTTATAAGGAAAATTTTAATTTTGATTTGAATTGAAATTGAAGTTGAAATTGATTTTGAAACGAATTTAAAAACTATTTATATAATTCGTTTTAAATAGAAATCGACGAAATATATATTATATATATAATATAATGGCCTGAATAGAATGCGCCGCGCCGCGGTAGTTCGCGAATTTCGACCATTAACTTCGAACGGACATTACGGGAGATTCGACCGTCGGATTCTCCTAAAACCAGAACCGTTGGGTTCGTATCGAAAGTAGCTTTCTAACGAATATTAGAAATTCAAAATCTAACGGTTGGATTTGGAGATACGTCCAAATCTAATTTGGAAAAGGTCGCTGTAAGTGCAGTTCGATGGCCATTGTTGGAAATCGACTGTATGGGCTTTGATAAAATTATTAAAAATATCAATAATTTGTGAAAAATCATAAGAAATGATTTGGGAAAAATTGGGATGAAAAACTCCATATTTGAAAGGATAAAAATAGATTTTTACCGAAATGAACTAGTTTAGAACTAAAGTAAAAACCCATTTATTTTAAATAAATAAATTGGATTTGAAATGGGTTTTAAATAGAGATGATTTGGGTTTATCGTGAACAGTGTTTTAAATACCACTTGTTCTTTACTCCGATAATAAATAAAATGTGATTTGGGTTTGTCGTGAACTGTGTTTTAAATGACACTAGTTCTTTAACCCAGTAAAAGGAGTTTTAATGAATCTGAAATTAAATTGAAATGTGAATTGATAATTTAAATTATCAAATTTAGAAAGTGAGCGAGGATGGAGTATCACCAGTTTTTCCCAAAGCGATAGTTAAATCTTTAATCAGATTTAAACGTGAAATGGTAATTAATTTTACCGATAACACTGTGGTGTTAGATATGAAGTATTACCAGTTTTGCTTCATGGGATGAATAGGTTGGGATTGGGAAATAAAATAAATAATTACTTCGGTGCGGTTCGCTAATCTCGACTAGTTTGGAAAACCATAATTTGGTTTGAAATGACATCCAAAGGAAGATTAAAGGATAAATTTTAAAGAATTTATCTTGGATAAAATTAATGGGAACCTTTCCCTAAGAATTGAGATTTAGAAACTAGTTGTGGGTTAGTTAAGAAGAATGGTTTCCTGGGTGTTGATCTGATGTTGGTTTTGGCCTTCGGGGTTAATATTTGGGGGATTGCTCTCTTAATGATTTACGGTTAGTGACTAATGAATTGGAATGAGGCGTATGTTGTGTTCGTGTAACATTTGTTTTTAATATACGCGGGTTGTTCGGAAAGGCCGGGTTTATACCCATACTGAATAACCGATTCGACGATATGTCGAAGATGAAGACGGTGGTTGAAGACCGGAAGTCTTCACATCGTTTGGGTGATTGCTGATGATCTTGATTGGGCTGTACACCCAAGATGAGGGAATCAGTTGGTGGTCGTCCAGACGTACCTGGAGATCGATGGATATGCGAGGAAAGTGCCTCCGGTTTCGTTCAGACCCAGAACGAACTTGTAAATGGATTGTGTGTCCGACATTGGATTTTATTCTGTGTTGATTGATTTCTGTTAAATATATATCTGTTTGGCGGCGGAGAATTTATTCTCTTGCTTAACGCCCTTCTCTGAGACGTACGAGCTTAGAGGTTATATATCGATAGATATCAATCGCATGGCATGAATTTCCTGTGTGGCACGTTGAGTTGCATGGATCAAGGCTTCTGTTGAAAAGCAAAGTCTTGTGGTTGATGATCAAAGCACGGCCTACGTGGCAGCTTTGTGTATAATGTGAATTCGCGAGCCTCACACCTCAGTATGAGTTAAAAACGGGATACGGACTGCAGGTAAAGCACGACGTTTCTTTCTAGATTTGGTGGTGTCAGTGACTTACCAGCCCTGACATTTATATACTTTTCACCTATGTGGTTGTTGGATGAGGCGCCTCGATTTTAGGTCTGTAAGGACCGGGAAACGTGTGTTCAGGCATAATTAATCCTCTAACGTAAGTGAGGACCGACCCTGAAGCATCCAGGATTGCCCAGAGTGTGTAGTCCTGAGACATTTGGTAGAGTGTCTTGAAAGCGGAGAGGAGCTTGCCCCTGGCCTCGACTCATGACGGAAATCCAATTTCCAGAACGTGACATTGCGGTTTTAATTGTAGAACTAGTATGGCGACATTATATATGGTACCCATGCCGTCTATGATTTATATTTATGATTGAAATTGTTTTGACACTATACACTTATTATAGTATCAAATGATTTGTTTTAAACGTACCAAGCATGTTTGGCTATTATAAGGGAAAACCCTATCCTCCGGCTTGCGTTGCATTGTGTGATGGGACCTGGGTCTTATAACAGCTTCATTTTTCGGAAAAGCATTGCGTTGTTTATCTATATGCACTGGTATTCTTGGGAGGAAACCCGTTCCGTGTTATACGGCGTGGTCCCTTGAATTACTCTCTTTTAAAGTAAAGTTTAAATAACTGTTTTAGTTCTCACACCAGTCACATGATTGACCTGGAGTTTATTGTTTTAACCTAAACTCTGGGTGCCCTTATTTTCGACACGGGCAACTAGTAGTTTTGGTTTTGCAGATTTATATTCACAGGATCCTGATTTACAGCTGGAACGATGCTCGGAAAGCTCTGTATCTGTGCATTACTTTCAGTTGTGTTTTATATTGCTTTTCCGCTGCTATGTAGTTTATTGTAATCTCTGATATTTATCGAATGTAATTTATTCATTTATACTCTGTATATTCCTTTATCTGATGGAATTGTTGTAATAACAATGAAATGTTCTTCCGTCTGCGTTCATTTGTGTGTTGTTCTCAAAGTATCCGCTCTTTCCTTTACGGGGAAGTAACGGGTTCTCACACCGTGATACCCCACTCGCACGGTCTCCTCCGTATCGCCACATTAATACGCGCAGTCCCTCATCCTATGCCATAGTAACGTACAACGCTACATCTGCATAGAACCACTATCGCAGTGCTACATAAGCGTACTGACTGTTATCCTCGAACTATTCGATCGAGTTTTGTTCCGTCACCGAGTAATCCCCTCTAGTCTACGATACACCACCGAGAGTAGACATGGTTGTACCTAGACTTTCCCACGTACATATCATCAATTGTACTCGATGTTTCTACTGTACATAACCTCTACTTGTGCACCTAAGTTTCGTGGCAGGGCTACACCAGAAAACACGGAACTCGGTCGGGAGCTTTTCTATATCTGTACGGGCCCGCCTCTAAGAGTGTCCAATGTACAGATATCCCTCGGGTCTGGTTTTTCTATAGTGGCTATGGCCCCACCTCAGCCCCTCCCTCAACTAGTAAAGACCACACGAGCTAAGCGATCACCCATAACAACCAAACAATCTAAACATCCGTGTGGGGTCTCCCCGCACCCGTCCCTTGATAGCAAAGGTTAACTATCTCTAGGGATTAGCTCTTGTCTTTTCGCATTCCTTAGGCTGCTGGTGACAGGCGTCCGACGATCTTGCTATCGTTTGGTCTTGACCCTCCATCTCTGCTTGAGGCAATCGCCGAACTACCCTTAATGCCACCGCGTACAACGTTCTGACTGCCCCCTACTTGTGCAGTCAAGGCCTACCCACCTGGTAGTTCTGCATAGACCCAACCTCTGTAATCCTAGCCCGAAGCTAGACCACTATAGAGGACTACCAGGAGCACCTTTAGCATCTCAGGAAGTCGCGTGCTTCCCCTTCCAGTCCGTTGGAGCCACCAAAATAGCGAACGTGCGCTCCCCTCATGCCTTATGACACCATCATGATCTACCTCGTTGGGTTATTCATCCTACAACGTACGTACTGCTTCAAGCGCCTTAGTTTTATATGTCATTAGACTCCAAGTCTAACCATTTATTTCACGCTTGTGCCACCTCGTCAACTTTCTCGTTTAACTTGGTTATTCACATTAGCTTCCTTTTTTTCCCGTATTCATTAAGTTACCCTTGCTTATTAATTCAATTTATAATTAACCCACTTAAGTCCATTAATAAGCCCACAACATGTTATTTTCCAATCTCATAAATTATTCCCTTTTTGGGTTACAACAACATGTTATACTTAATTCATAGTTAAGTATTCCTTATCCCACATACATACTGATTAGGAGAATAACCCTCTAAACACCAACCCCAAAGACCGAAATCAACATCATAATGGCACCCAGAGAATTACTCAACCCAACCAACATATATGATTCTAATTTACTTCTTTTCCACTTATATAACTTATATCATTTTTAATTTCACATTTCTCCTTTCCAAACCACTTAATTTAAGTATATCTTTACATATAAGTTATCTCGTCTTCCTTATCGTTTCCTATAACTTATCTTGTCCCATAAGTTATAATTTCCACCTATTATCCTTTCTTGCCTTATTAAAGTTTATTCATTATAGGTTATTTATCATTCCCTATTTCTTGTCATTAATTAGATTTGTCTTATTTCATAGAATAAGTCGTCCCACCCTTCGAGTCTTGTATTACATCTTAAGTCATAACCTTCCCTTGTCCCTATGATAAGTTTGCCTATTATTTAATTTTACATCACCGCAACTCAAGTTTATAATAGGTAATTATCATTCCCCCATTACTATGTCATTAATTTTAGATTTGACTTAACCCTTCCTTTTACTTAACCCGTTACTTAAACTTTACCCAATTCAATTAATTTATGATACCGTTACGGGTCCCATTTGGTTAAGCATATCTAAATCGTGTTTCACATGTCACACGTGTCCCACTTAACCCCCTTTTTATTATAGTTTCCATGTCTTATACATGTTTTACTATGGTTAAGTCTACCTTGGTTATGTCTTACATCACATGTCTCACAACGGTTAAGTCCACATTAGTTATGCTTTACATGTCATTTATATCACCCACTTAACCCTCTAACCATGCCCATGTAACCCACATGTCTTATTATGGCTAGTATTTCTTAATTTATTTATAATGCCGTAACGATGTATGACCTCTCACATTAGACGTCCGTTCGTGGCTGCAGGATTTACCGGGCGGTTCCGGGCAGTCTAACACCGCAAACGCGCCTAACCTCGTGTCATAAACTGTTACGCCTCTAGTTCTTGCCATTGACCTCTCACATTAGACGTCCGCTTGTGGTTGCTGGATTTGCCGGGCAGTTCCTGGCAGTCTTACACCACAAACGCGTCTAACCTCGTGTCATAGGCGTTCATTGACAATCATCTTTCACATAAACCCCAAATTAATGTCATATGTTCCAAATTCAACTTAATTACATTTCATTTTTATGCCTATTCCCAATTTGCCATTCACTACACCAATTACATAATAGTTAGCCAATTTTCATATTACCCAAATTACTCAATTATAGCCAAATTCACTAATTCCATGTTATTCATACCCAAATATGCCAATTTCCAATATCCAATTATACCCAATTTCATATAATCAATATTTTCCTAATATATATACCGAACATTCCCACATTCATACATATAATCTAATTCACCCTCTAGGCTTACTTTTCAAGTCACGAATAAATTTCACCAATCCATGTTATCCAATTACATGTTGTTAATATTGAATTATACCAATTCCATATCCAATGACAGTTATGTCAATCTTACATATATTCAACATTATATATTATATTCCTCGACTGCATAAAATAGATTATGCCCAATATATGCAATAACAATTGTTATGCCACAAACCCAAAAATTACAGATTATATTCCAATATCCCCATATTCCAATCGTGCGTATTGTATAATAAGATTTTGTCTAGGTTCAAGATAACCTAGATCCAAAATAAAAATGGGAAAGGATAAAAAGGAGAGAACTCAAACATAGGCATAAATAAAATAACAGATCTTATTAAATTAACATCATATTAATTATGGGGAATGGTAAACGATAGAAGCAACATTATACAACAAATATAGTTCAAATCCACTCACATTGACTGGATTAAAGAAATAAGTGATTTGTTGATGTAGAACGCTGATTTAATCTTCTTATTTGATTATTGGTGAAGTGCTTGAATCGTTGATGAAGAATTTCGCTTCTTGATTTGATTAAACCCCAAAGTTGATGAAGAACTTGCAAATTTAGTTTAGGGTTTTGGGGCAGCGGCCATGTCTGAATGAAGTTTGGCGGCATGGAGGTGTCAGAAGGAATTGTTTATGAATTAGGTTAGGTCTAGGCACTATTTTATAGGTGTAGAGAGTGTTTTAGAGCCATTAGATCGCCCTAGAAGCCATCTGGTCCGTCCAGCACATCAAAAATCATCACTGCCTAGATCTAGAAAAATTAGGTGGGAGGTCGACACTAAGGTCAACCCCTAGGTTGACCTCCCTGGGTAGGTCGACCCCCAGGTCGACCTCCCTAGGTAGGTCGACCCCCAGGTCGACCTGGTTGGGTATTTTTCTTAATTTTTGTCGAATCTTCCGCAGGCCATAACTCTTTCATACGGAGTCCGATTTTCGAAAACTTGGACTCTATTCCAAGCAGAATTTCGAGACGAACGCAATCGTGATGTCCCTTTTACTTAATTCCCAATATTTAAATTAAGTATCTTTATTTTATTGTATTCTCAATTACGTACACTGTCACTGAATTAATCTTTCCTTCTCTTTCATGTATTAATTAATCTGCATTGTACATCACCATTATTAACCTATCTATGCATATATATATATATACGCTTTTAGTTATTTTAAAAATGCGGGGTGTTACATTATATATTGGCAGAAATCAATGGTATGGTATGGATTGACCATGTGGCATGTTAAGATGCATGGATCAAGGCTTTTATTGAAAATAGAGCCTTGAGGATAATGATCAAAGCACATCTTTATTTAGCATAGCTTTGTGTAGCATGTCTTCGCGAGCCTCGCACCCCGGTACGATGGTGAACTAATGGTCAGATCAGTATGCTTTCGATATTATTTTGGATTCGGTCGACCTTGATGAGGGATAGGGCATTTCCCCCGATTCCCATATAGGGATAAGAGTAACCGGTGTTTTCTCTCACTGGGACATAAGCTGCGGTGATACTTGATTTCCCAAAAGTGCGGATGTGCAATATGGTGTTTTCTCTAGATGGGGCGTAAGCTGTGGAGTATTGCACTACGCGATAGATCTTTCGAATCAGGAGCCATCTTGACGGGAATCCAACTTTCCAATATGAGCTCTGCAGTTTTAATTATAAACCTATATATGGCGACATAGTGGGATGAGGCACTCATGCCGTCTATGATTGATACATTTACTTTCGAAATTGATTTCTGCACTATGAACTTATTGTTTGCGAACAAATTATACAGTTGTAAACAACTGTAAAATCCGTTCGGCTTTCCTAAACAACAAGGATTGTTGTAGAGGGTGTCGAACTCTGGGACCAAATTATTTTATTAATAAATCCAATCAAGTTATCCCTAACTTTTGATTGGTTGAAAACAAAGAAAATAGCAAAATTAAATAAAAGAGAGTTTTAACAATAAGTGAAAGCAATTAGGGGATAATGACATAGATCAGATTCATAATCATCAATAGCCAAAAGATTAACCAGATCTAATACATGTTTCTGTCACAAACATGAATCAACGATAATAGGTTTTTAGAAACAAATATGTAAATAACGACAAGCATAGCCTATGCAAGAGCTCAGCTCTACAACCATAGACTATCAGGACAGATTCACTAATTAATTTCTAAAACCCTAAAATTAGATCTAAATCTGATAATTGTTAGACCGAACACGAATATACCCTGTGAAGGAGCATAGCTCTTAAACGACACAGGGTACGAAGGTTCAGATCTAACCCTTAGTTCAAATCTCGATCTACATACATGAAGTTCTAATCTTTTGGCTATGTGATTCATATTGAATCATAACTATTAGCGTCATCACCCCCTAATTAAAGAGGATTAGCTAGACAGAGCTAAAAGAAAAGAAAATAAACGACATAAATAAAATGCAATAAAAAATAAATAGAAGAGAGAAAGAAGAGTTTTATTCCAAGAAAAGGATTACAGAATAAAACTGAGTGTCCTACAATGAATGAGATAAAGTGTATTTATAGCTGATATGACAAAGACTACTTGGCAAATTCCATAATGTGGGACTAAAGAATTAGCCCAAATAACACATAAGCTAGTGTGAACGGGGTTGTAGAGTAAGAGGCCTTGTAAGTGAGCCAGTGTGAACGCGTGCAGTGCATGAATGAGAAGCCTGGCAAAGGAGCTAATGTGAACGCTACATGAGTGAAATGGTCTGCAATTGAGCCAATGTGAACACAATATGAGTCTTTAGTGAGCCAAATCTACCCAACTGAACTCTATTTGCAACCGTTCTTCAAGCTTTAAGCTCTTCAAGCTTTAGTAATTTTAACTTCACTCTTTTTCAGCAAATTCTTCATGCTTTATTCATCAAATGCTCTAAACCATGATTCTTGTCATCAATCTGAAAACACAGCTATAAATACACAATATCAATTATTTAAAAGATAAAATAAGATAAATATGCGGATAAAATATACACATTTACGTGTATATCACTTATAGTAATAATAAAAGAGAAATTTCGCGTACCAAATATTTTTGGCTATTATAAGGTAAAACTCTATCCTCCGGCTTGCATTGCATTGTGTGATGGGACCTGAGCCTTATAATAGCTTCATTTTTTCAAAAAGTATTGCGCTGTTTATTTTATGAACTGGTATTCTTGGGGATAAACCCGTTCCGTGTTATACGGCGTGGTCCCTTGATTTACCTAACTTTAAAATCAATTAAATAACTGTTTTTGAGTTCTCACACCAGTCCCATGACTAACCTGGAGTAGACTGTTTTAACCTAAACTCCGGGTGCCCATATTTTCCACACGGGCAGTCAGTAGTTTAGTTTTGCAGATATTATCTTCACAGGATCCTAATTTACAGCTGGAGCTATATTTGAAACGCTCTACATCCGTGTATTGCTTCAGTTGTCTTATGTATTATTTTTCCGTTGCTTTGAAATTTAAATCTCTGATATTATTTTCTATTGTATAATTATTCATACTCTGATATATTCTTGTATTCTGATGTAATTATTGTAATAAGCAATAAAATGTTCTTCTGTTTGTGTTCTGTTATGTCATGTGTTCTGATATGTCATGTTCTCAAAAGCAATCCAGGCTTTCCCGTAAGGGGAAGTTTGGGTCGTTTCATTTGATATCAGAGCTTTGGTAAACCGAACGAAAAATTCATCAAAGATTGGATTAGTAATATCCAATAAGAATGACTCATTAGAGATGGGATCAGTAGTATCCTAGAACGAGTGTGAAGAGTATTAATTTTGAAATAAAAATGAAAACAAATCTAGTTTTGAAAATTTTATCTCAAAATACGTATTTGAGTATATTATATTATTTTAATATTGGAAAATCAACTGTATAAAGTTTCGAATATACGCGTAATTAACGTATATTTGAAGTTTTAATATACTAGATAGATATAGAATCACACTCTAGTCGCCTGGAGATGATTCTGATGATTGCTAGCATCATCAGTGTTTATGTTCGAGTTTCGAAAGTGGTGTATCTATATATTTCCAACTGACTGGTGTGAGAACCAAAACTAGCTAGGATTTATTGCTGTGATTTGCACTAAAAATATGATTTTTCACTATATATAAAAGTTATACATATTTGAAAAGTTAATCACCTAATTAATTGCTGGTTGTGTTGTTTGATTATCAGTTTAATTAATATAAATATTGGAATGATAATTAAGTTAACCAATATGAGAAAGAATGACGAATTTAGGTAAATCGAATTTAATATTGAACTGAAATGAAAATTATTTTAAATTGCATATATGTACATGTGTATATAATGAACAGGTCATAACGAGGAGGCCAAAAAGAGGAATAAGATTGTATGCCCGACAAATAGGTACATGTTTACTATATTTATTGGTTTTTGATTATTTTATGAGCCGACTGGCAAGCTACTTGGCCTTTTCTTTTTCTTTTAGATTGATGAGGGCCCTGTGAGGCAAGTTGCGGTTTTAAATATCAACCCATACAAAGGAGGTTATGGCGAAATTTTTCAAAAATTTAGGGTGTTAGCCAAATTTTTGAGAAATTAGAAAATTCTTAGAAACTGAAAAATTGAAGAATGAAAGCCAGAATGAAAGTTGAGTTGGTTAGTTAAACAACTTTTAGCTCTGGTCCTTATCAAGGACGAAAAGATTTTTAAGTGGGGGAAATTGTAACAACCCGTGTTTTCAGAACCAATTTAAAATTTTGATTTAAGCTATTTTAAGGAATATGCGAATATAAATTGATTATTTTAGCTAATTAAAATTTGAGAATAATTTTAAAATTAGTTTTTATATTCTATTTGACTTAAATTAAACCCATGAAAATTATTAAATTGATTTATAAGCTTTGTTTTGAGAATTTTGAAAATCAATGCATAGCCCTTAAAAAGTGAAAATTTTGCATATGAGCTCAGAATTTGACGAAATAAATTTTTTTGGATTCATAATGACAAATCATTGTTGGGTTCCAAAATGAGCGTCGAACGGAGTCGGTATGTGGCCATGAGAGGCAAAACCATTTGTTCGAAAACAAGCGATCAATTTACAAAGGAACATTGTTGAGACGATCTCAGAATTCAATTCCGTTTTGTTTTGAATTCGTATCATCAAATAATGGTTAAATCCAAAAGGCCATAATTTTTGAAGTTGATGTTTGGGCGTACAAGAAGAAAAGGTACGCTAAAATCGCATTTTTGAAGCTAATTTGAGCAATTTTACAAAGGAACATTATTGAGACGACCTCAGAATTTGACGAATTTTTTTTATTGAATCTGTAGCATTGAATAATGGTAAGATTCCAAGTAACGTGATTTTTAGAGTTAGTATGTAGCCAAGTGTGATTTTTAAAGTGAAAACATACAGTATTCTGACTTTAAAAAATTTCGCTGTTTACGGACTCGAAATTCAACGAAACTAGTTTCGTTGGGTCCATAATGTTGAAGAGTAGCTGCATGTCAATTTTCATTGAAAAAGGGATCCGTATGTGATCATACGGATTTTTAAACCATGAAAACAAGCATAAATTGGACAAAAAAATATATAGGACTAAAAAAAATTAATTTCCTCTATCCTATATAATATCTCAACCCTCCCTAACCCCGATCACTTCTTTCTTCAGCATAAGTTTATGTCGCACCCCTTTTCTTCCACAAACTCAAATTGCAAGCTTCAAAATAACAAAAGAAATGTGAGAGATTTAGGCTTCGAAAAATCAAAACAAATTCCATTCTCCTCTAAAAATCTCAAAATATATAAATCCTGAATCCTGGCATCATTCTCTACAAGTCAATACAAATTTTATGGGGTTCGCACTTAATTTTGCTCGCTGTAAATATATACTCAGCATGTATATGTTTTAGGGTTAAATGATCAGAGAATAAGGGGCAACGATTTACGTTTTCGAGTTATTATTCGGATCGAGGGAGGAGTTTAGCACTTTGTGTGAATTTTTGGGTGAATTCATAGCAATTTGGTGTCGAGACATTTACTGTTTGTGTGCACGGCTGCCAGTAAGTCATGTGTTGAAGATGGTGATCGGGTATTATGATTTGGGGATGAAGTGATAGAGATTTCGGAGAGAAGAACGTCGGTGTAATCAGTTTAGAATTTCGTAAAGAAACACAGGAGTTTGATCTTGAAAAGTAGGTAGGAATGGTTGTTGCGTGAGCAGGTCTATGGAGGCGAGAAGATGGGGATGAGGAAAGAAATTAAGGAAGTTAATTGAGGTTAAGTTAATATTAATTACATTTTTAATGCCATTATAGCATATATAATCTTGTAAATTATATAACTTTTGCGTATGTTATCGGAATTCAGCAAAACAAAATCTGTTGGAACCGTATCGACGAGAGCTTCGCAATGAAAGTGAATCGGACAGATTTGGAGCTCGTGACGATTTTTTTAAGGAGGAAAACATCCAGTTGGATTCAGTAAAACAATTGTTTATAAATGATTTTCCGAAACCAAAGGTGAGAACTCCTTTCACTCTAGTTTTTTTTAGTTAAATTTATATTAGGATGTAGACGGTGCTTAGCAGCACCCGACACCATTGATTGTACAAATTAGTTGATTGTTTGGTTGGACTGTGATTTGGATTTTTAATTATTGATATGGTTTCATATATTAAAATTATTTATATAAACTGTAGATATAAAATTATCATGAAATTGAGAATGAAATATTTTAATAATAAAAAATTATATTTTTATCGTACGAATGAATCATTAAAAATATCATTTTTATTGTATAAAATGTTAACATAGTAAAAGTGTAATGTCCCGTATTTTTATGATGTAATAATAAATTTATTTAATTATTTAAATAATGGTTTAGAGATTTATATGGTCGTTTAATTAAATAATATTGAATATTTAATTAAATTAAATAACAGAATAATATATTTAATTTGTGAAATAGTCGAAAATAGTAGAATTGGCAATATTATGTGAACTAGGCAATTCAAAATATATAATTCAGTTTAGAGTTTAATTATAATAACGAATATATTATATAAACGACAGTTGTAACACCCCGAACTTCAGTTAATATTAACATTCACAAATTAAAGAATAACTAATCCCAGATTTGGGAACTAGGGGAAACGGGTTGCGCCATTGTGTTCGTCTCGGAAAAATACGCGAAATAGAGTCCGAGTTTTTGTAAAATGGAGTCCGTATGACCAAGTTATGCCCAACGAAGTTTTCAAAAAATTCAAGTTTAAAAACAGTTTAAAACTAAAGCCAAATTCAAAATTCAACACACAGGGGGGAAGGCGGGAAAATTCCCGCGCAGGCCAAGTCGACAGGGGTGTCGACTGCCCAGTCGACACCGCCCCAACCAATGTCGACTGCCCAGTCAACACCGCCCCAACCAATGTCGACTGCCCAGTCGACACGGGTGTCGACCTGGGTACTCGACCAGGTTGGCCTGGGTGCAGTCTGAAGGGGTTTGGGCTGTGTTTTGGGGCTTGTGACAAAATCTGACGGCTCCAACCTAATCTAGGGTTAATCTAAGGGCCTAAATTACATCCTGAATCTATAAATACACCCTAAGACTACCCTAATCCATACTAAAAATAGATACAACGTCATCATGCCGTCAAAATGCAACTTAGAAGGAGCCTCCATCAATTTTTAGAAGAAGATAGCTTCTCAAATCAACTCTAGCAACTTAATCTTCTTCATAGGAGTGCTAATCAACAAGTTGTGAGTTTATATGCCTTTAGCAAGCAATTGCTAAACTAATTATGATAGGATGTAATGAGGTTATGGTTATGAATGTGGATCAATGCAAGTTATGTTATCATATGCTATGTGCTCATGATGTTAGTTATGCAAGTTTTATGCTATATGTCCATGATGCTAGTTATGCAAGTTTTATGCTATATGTTCATGATGCTAGTTATGCAAATCACTATGATAAACATTGATCCATTATGACACCATGTTATGCAAGTTTGGTGTTTGATTATATGCAAGTTCATATATGACATGTTATGCAAGTTTTGTGTTTGATTATATGCAAGTTCATATATGACATGTTATGCAAGTTTGGTGTTTGATTATATGCAAGTTCATATATGACATGTTATGCAAGTTTGGTGTTTGATTATATGCAAGTAACATGTGCAAGTTTACACCTTTGTATGATATGCATACATATGCAAGTTTACCCCTTTGTATGTCATGCATATATATGCATGTTTACCCCTTTTTATGATATGAGTAACATATGCAAGTTCATCCCTTTTTAGACCTATGACATGTATGCAAGTTTATCCCTTTATGATAGGTCTATGACATGAACATCTATGCAAGTTACCCTCTTTATGACATATGTGATTCATGCAAGTTTGGGTTGATTATTTATGCTAGTTGGGTTTGATGTTATGGTCATATATGCAAGTTGACACCTTTTAAACCCATGTTGATGCTAATGTTATGCTAAGTTGAACCCATTGTATTTGTGATGAATCTTCCCTTTTAAGTATGTCATGTTAGCGTATTACGTGGGGAACGATGGGGTTAATATTCATGTTAACAAAATTGTGGTGAAATTGGTATGATGTTGCATACCATAAGTGGATGGACATAATTGAGTCAATTATGTACATCTTTAAATTGGAATTAATCAGGGAAAATTAATTCAAAATATAGGGGTGATTAATTAGGTGTAATTAATCGACTAAGACACGAGGTTGGACCCTTTTGTAGCATACGACTGCCCAGACCCGATCGGCAAATCCAGCGGCTACAAATGATTGGCCCAATGTGAGAGGTCTTAGGCATAAACTAATTACGTGACAAGTGTAAAGACACGAGGTTAGACTCTGTTATTGCGTAAGGCTGCCCGGAACCAACCGGCAAATCCAGCTGCCATAAAAGACAGTCTAATGTGAGAGGTCTTTACAAAGGTTACGGTCTTAATCAATTAAGAAACACTTAACCAGATAAGCATGTAGTGGGGCATGAGGGGTTAAGTTGGTGCCTTGGGTGGCATGTGGAAATCTAGTGGTTGCCTTGGGTGGCAATAGAAAATACGATTAGAATACTTAACCAAAGTGGAAACATGTAATTAAACATGATTAAAGGGTTAAGTGGGATACACTAGAGGAAGCAAGCTTAGGTGGGTAGCTTGTGGGGGCCCATTTCAACCAGTAACCCATATGTATCTTTGTGGGCTCGACCCATGTCGAGGACGGGACACACGTACTGGGCTTGACTATAAGAGGCCAAAACGGGTTAGCGGTGGCAACGCAAGTCCAACGGGTTTCATATGCGTGTGTGGACCCGGGCTGGTAGGTAAGACGTTGTTGCATCGTGTAGGTATAAGCCGTGCACCGTTGGTTGTATCGGGTTGCCACTTTGGGGAGTGATACACCCCACTGTGGGGCTAGCATGGGTATCTACATTAGGGAGCCGATCGCTTGGGGAGTAGTGGGTACACCTAGTGGAGATAGGGGCAGACGACACCTATGTGGTCAGCTAGGGGTACACGAAACTACTAGTTATATTTTCTAAGTCCATGGGTGGGATCAACC
Source organism: Allium sativum (assembly GCA_030737875.1). NCBI lineage: Eukaryota > Viridiplantae > Streptophyta > Magnoliopsida > Asparagales > Amaryllidaceae > Allium > Allium sativum. Next base: position 421,360,960 of record CM060919.1, read on the forward strand.
ATTAAGTAGGAATGACTGGTGTGGTGCAGTGTAGTAATTATCCTTGGGTGGGTAGATGCGTCTTTACCGTTATCTTCGTTCTTCCTATGTCTAGTTGGCTGCTTAGTGTAGTCATTTATCCCCAGTCGTTACCGTACCAAGTTTATATCATACCCTAATTACTTTAATGATTGTATTGTTAAAGTTGTAGGACTCGCTCAGACTTATGTCTGACCCCGTTGTTTTTATCTTTCCCCCCCTCAGGTCCTCAGGCTGGGCCTAGCACTAGTGGGCTTTGATCAGATTGCTTTATCTATCTTTTGGAGCTTGGACCGTTGATGTAAAGCTCATCTTATCTTTTCTATTATGGCTATTAGTATGTAGTGGGATTATGTACTTATGTTTTTATCGAGATGGATATTTTGTACTTGACTCTTGTTGGTTTTTGATATGTAACCAAACATGTTTACCTTCTGCTGCAATGAAATGATGTTTTAAATTTCAAGTATTACTTATATCTGTCTTGTTGTAATTTTTCTGTTCTATATTCAGTTAAAATACTCCACCGAAGTTAAGGCATTCCCTTAGTGAGTGACCTTAGCGGGTGTGGGGTCTTACACGTGGTATCAGAGCGAGGTTACCAGAACAGATAAAACTTTTAGAAAAACTATTTTTCTAAAAACATTTTCGAAGGAGTATTTTCAAAAACATGTTTTTGAGAGAAAAGTTTTTGAAAGAAAAGCATAATCCCCAATAGCCATATCTTTATCTTTCGAATTCTCCGTTTTGAATCTTTCCTTTTTCGTTTTAGCATGGCTGAAGATCTTAACTTTCCGGAGGGTGTAGCGATACCAGCATGGTATAGGAGAATGATGGAGGCTAGGGTCGCCGTTGCGGGTCCAGCAGATGTTCCTCCACCACCAGTTGCACCCGATCTTCCTCCCCCTCCTCCTCCTCGAGCGGATACTTTTGCTAAGACTTGCAAGGAATTTAAGGCTATGGGAGGGAAACCTTTTCAAGGATCAGAAACTTTTGTGGAAGCTAGGGATTGGCTTAAGGAAACGGAAGAGTTGATAGATATCTTTGAGATGGAAGAAGGAAAGAAAGTCAAGTTAGCTGCTTGGTTAATGAAGGGAGAGGCCTCGTTCTGGTGGGAGGTCACTAGTGGAGAGCGCCTAGTTGACTCTTGGGCGGATTTCAGACAAAGGTTTGTAGCAAAGTTTCTCTCAAGGGCGGAAGAAAATCTGTATATGAAAAGGTTCTTGACTCTAAAGCAAGGAAACCTATTAGTGAAGGAATATGTCAACAAGTTTAATCAGCTAGCAAGGTTTGGCATAGACATGGTGAATACACCGGAGAAGAAGGCTTTGAGGTTCGTTAAAGGCTTGAATGAACCGATGCATGGATTGGCTATGACTCACATCCCTATGGGGGCCACCTTTGAGAAGCTAGTAGACATGGCACTTATGCATGAGGAAAAGAAGGGTCCCAATGCTAATAAGGCACCCGAGAAGAAAGGAGATCAGAAGAGACCTCAACAGCAACAGTAAAACAAGGGTGGGAAAGGCAACGGTGGAAAGGGAAAGAAGAAGTGCTTCAACTGTTGGACACCAAGCCACCTCAGCAAAGATTGTCGGAAGAAGAAGAAGACTGGCTGCTTCCACTGTGGCGAAGCAAGGCATCTAGTGAAAGACTGCCCTAAGAAGGGACAGAGGACGGGATCTACCTCTGGGGGACAGGTGCAGGCTCTTATGGCACCAGGTCAGGCAAGGGGGCAAGTTCAGGCTCTCGCAGTTCCACCGATTCAGGAAAGAGGTAGAACTATTTCCGTTGAAAGTCTGGTTTTTCTGTTTGATCATCCTGTCCGTACTTTATTCGACTTTGGCGCATCGCATTCGTTTATCTCATCATCATTAGTTGAGTCACCGCACTTAGACACCAGTCTAGTAGATGATCCCTTGGTTGTTTCAAACCCAATTGGGGGCTCCACTGATTTGTCCATGATATGTTTGGATTTGAAGATTTCCATACTTAGCGTTGAGTTTAGATGTAATGCTTTTGTTTTGGGCTTCACGGGCTATGGGTTAATTTTGGGCATGGACTGGTTATCCAGTAATGGTGCCGTTCTTGATTGTGAAAGGAGAGTGGTTAGGCTCATGAACCGCTTGGGTAACACTCTCGAGATCTCTTGTAATCCCATGAATTCTGTTATGCTAAGTTGTCTTGAATCGCTTGACGCTTCGGTCGAGAGTTTGCGATCTGTTAGAGTGGTCCGGGAATACTCAGATGTGTTTGAGGAGGTGAAGGGTTTACCTCCGAAGCGGGAGATAGACTTCCGAATATATCTGGTGGACAATGCTAAGCCAGTATCTTTGCCAGTGCGCCACACGGCTCCTCGTGAGAGGAGGGAACTCCATAAGCAATAAGGGGAGTTGCTTGAGAAGGGGTTCATAAGACGAAGTATATCGGAGTGGGGTGCTCCAGTAGTTTTTACCACGAAGGCGGATGGGTCCCTCAGACTTTGTGTAGACTATAGAGAACTCAACAAGCTTACAAAGAAGAATAGACACCCATTGTCGAGGATTGATGATCTCTTTGATCAGTTGGTTGGCTCCTCAGTGTTTTCGCAGTTGGACTTAGCCACGGGGTTTCATCAGTTGAGAGTGGCTGAGGATAGTATAGAGAAGACTGCCTTTAGGACTCCGGATGGTTTCTATGAGTGGCTGGTGATGCCCTTTGGTTTGACGAACGCCCCTGCATATTTTGTTGATTTGATGAGTAGGGTGTTCAGGGAGTACCTTAATAAGTTCGTGGTGGTCTTTGTGGATGACATCTTAGTCTTTTCTAAGAGTGAAGAAGAGCGTGCCCTACATCTTAGGGAAGTGTTGGAGACTCTTCGAGCGCATAGCCTTAAGGCTAAATTCTCTAAATGTCACTTTTGGAGGAAGGAAGTGCGGTTCTTAGGGCATGTAGTCTCTAAGGAAGGGATAGCTGTGGATCCTGCGAAGGTAGTGTCCATCCAAGATTGGAAGGTTCCGAAGAATGCTACCGAGGTGAGGAGTTTCATGGGGTTGGCTGGCTACTATAGGAAGTTTATCAAGGACTTCGCGAAGATATCAGCCCCATTAACTCGCTTGACGAAGAAGAATCTAGTCTTCACATGGGACGTAGATTGTGATGATGCGTTCCAACGGTTAAAGAGAGCTTTAACCACAGCTCCAGTCTTAGTGTTGCCATATGGGAGTAAGCCATTTGTTGTTTATACCGATGCTTGTAGGACAGGACTAGGCGCAGTCTTAATGCAAGAGGGAATGGTAATATCCTATGGGGGAAGGCAGTTGAGAGTGCATGAGAAAAATTACCCTACACATGATCTAGAGTTGGTCGCTATTGTTTTTGCGCTTAAGACATGGCGCCATTATCTTCTTGGCGAGAGGTTCGAATTGTTCACTGACCACAAATCATTGAAGTACTTGTTTTCTCAAAAGGATTTGAACTTAAGGCAACAAAGGTGGATGGAGTTCTTAGCATCCTATGATTTCGAGATATCATATACCCCTGGCAAGGGTAACGTGGTGGCAGACGCCTTAAGCAGAAAAAGGTTGTCCTTGAGTCCATTGTTCGTGGAACGACGAAGCTTGGAATTTATCTCGATGTTTGACTTCAGACCTTCCGTTGACTTTGTACCCGGTTTGCTAGCATCCTTAGAAGTCATACCTACTCTTTTGGGACGAATTGGTGAGGCACAGCGGGACGACGCACAGTTGGTTGAGTTAGTAGAGAAGCTCATAAGGGGGGAGTCGTCCAGCCATTTGAGTAGGTACACCCTAGATGATAAGGGGTGGTTGCGTAGAGACGGTAGACTTTGTGTACCGCAAGACGAGGGTTTGAGGAAGGCTATTCTTAATGATGCGCATCGTTCGAAGATGACCATTCATCCCGGTGGGGACAAGATGTACCAAGACATGAAGCGAGTTTTCTTTTGGGCCGGTATGAAGAAGGATGTGGCCGAGTATGTCGCTAGATGCTTGGTGTGCCAACAAGTGAAAGCGGAGCAAAAGAAACCCGGTGGGTTGCTTCACCCATTGGAAGTTCCGCAATGGAAGTGGGATAGCGTCTTGATGGATTTTATTGATGGATTACCGAGATCGAGGAAGGGTAATACGGGAATTTGGGTTGTGGTAGGCAGACTTACTAAGTGCGCCCATTTTATACCCGTGAAGAGTAAGAGGACTGCTCCATGGCTAGCTTCAGTCTACATTCGAGAGATAGTTCGGTTGCATGGTGTACCTTCTATCATAGTAAGTGATCGGGATCCTATCTTCATTAGCGAGTTTTGGAAGAGTTTGCAAGAGGCGGTAGGGACTCAGTTGTGTTTGAGCACCGCATATCATCCTCAGACGGACGGCCAGACAGAGAGGGTGAACCGTATTCTAGAAGACCTTTTGAGGCTATGTATCTTAGATTTTGGAGGTACATGGGAAGAGCATCTTCCATTGGTGGAGTTCGCGTATAATAACAGCTTTCAGTCTAGTATTGGTATGGCTCCTTTTGAAGCTCTTTATGGAAGGCCTTGTCGATCACCTACATGTTGGTGGGAATCTACGGATAAGATCTTGCTTGGGCCCGATATGGTTAGAGAGACTTCGGAAAAGATTGATTTGATTCGAAGAAGGATGAAAGCGACGCAAGACAGACAGAAATCCTACGCGGATAAGAAAAGGACAAATCTTGAGTTTGATGTTGGGGACATGGTCTTTGTCAAAGTATCTCCATTACGGAATGTTGTTCGCTTCGGGTCCATTGGAAAGTTAGCACCAAGGTTTGTAGGACCGTTTCCTATTAAGGAAAGGATTGGACAGATGGCATATAGAGTGGATTTTCCCGAGAGACTTAGTGGTGTACATGACGTATTCCATGTGTCACATTTGAGGAAGTGCCTACATGAGACCGCAGAGGTGGTAGAGCCGAGCTTGCTTAGAGAAGTGGAGGTAGAGCGTGATGCGACGATTCGACGAGCTCCTACTCGCATCCTTGGGTCAGAGATTAGGAAGTTGAGAAACAGAGAGGTTCAACTAGTCAAAGTGCAATGGGGAGATGATGAGAGCAACGCTACTTGGGAGACAGAAGCGAAGATGCGTTCACTGTACCCATTCCTTTTCGAGGGTATGTCTTTTAACTTCTCCTTTATCGCTTATCTTGTTCTTATCTTATCTTTAGTATGTCCTCTCGTCAGTACTTTTGACCTTTAGATAGGGTAAACCTATGGTTGAAACATGTGTTTGAGACATGTTATGTATGATGGATACATGTGGATGCAAGTGTTTGCAAGTGGTTGCTCGTGGATGCATATACACACACTTTAGACACTAGATCGGCTCAGTCACTTCATATTGCATATAATTGTGTGTAGGTAGCTATATTAATGGATGTATAATGGTTGTGTTATCATATGGATGATGCATTTTGGTGTATGGTTGTGCACACATGTAGAGATAGTATGTGTCGATAGGGTTCTTTCGCATACATATTGGATGCATGGCACTATCTTGGTTTGCATTAAGGAGGTCAACTGAATCAGTAGACCACCTGATTTTGCATTAGACAGGGAACATATACACACACTTTTTGCATATGTTCATACAGCATTAGAAACTTTAAGGACAATGGATGCCAGTGTTTGATGGTTTAGTAGATGGTTGTTTGGATGGTAGGATACGTTCTTCTGGACTTAGAGATTTCGGGGACGAAATCTTTTAAGTAGGGGAGAATGTAACACCCCGAACTTCAGTTAATATTAACATTCACAAATTAAAGAATAACTAATCCCAGACGTGGGAATTAGCGGAAACGGGTTGCGCCATTGTGTTCGTCTCGAAAAAATACGCGAAATAGAGTCCGAGTTATTGAAAAACGGAGTCCGTATGACCAAGTTATGGCCCAACGAAGTTTTCAGAAAATTCAAGTTTAAAAACAGTTTAAAACTAAAGCCAAATTCAAAATTCAACACACAAGGGGGAAGGCGGGAAACCTCCCGCGCAGGCCAAGTCGACAGGGGTGTCGACTGCCCAGTCGACACCGCCCCAACCCATGTCGACTGCCCAGTCGACACGGGTGTCGACCTGGGTACTCGACCAGGTTGGCCTGGGTGCAGTCTGATGGGGTTTGGGCTGTGTTTTGGGGCTTGTGACGAAATCTGACGGCTCTAACCTAATCTAGGATTAATCTAAGGGCCTAAATTACATCCTAAATCTATAAATACACCCTAAGACTACCCTAATCCATACTAAAAATAGATACAACGTCATCATGCCGTCAAAATGCAACTTAGAAGGAGCCTCCATCAATTTTTAGAAGAAGATAGCTTCTCAAATCAACTCTAGCAACTTAATCTTCTTCATAGGAGTGCTAATCAACAAGTTGTGAGTTTCTATGCCTTTAGCAAGCAATTGCTAAACTAATTATGATTGGATGTAATGAGGTTATGGTTATGAATGTGGATCAATGCAATTTATGTTATCATATGCTATGTGCTCATGATGTTAGTTATGCAAGTTTTATGCTATATGTCCATGATGCTAGTTATGCAAGTTTTATGCTATATGTTCATGATGCTAGTTATGCAAATCACTATGATAAACATTGATCCATTATGACACCATGTTATGCAAGTTTGGTGTTTGGTTATATGCAAGTTCATATATGACATGTTATGCAAGTTTGGTGTTTGATTATATGCAAGTTCATATATGACATGTCATGCAAGTTTGGTGTTTGATTATATGCAAGTTCATATATGACATGTTATGCAAGTTTGGTGTTTGATTATATGCAAGTAACATGTGCAAGTTTACACCTTTGTATGATATGCATACATATGCAAGTTTACCCCTTTGTATGTCATGCATATATATGCATGTTTACCCCTTTTTATGATATGAGTAAAATATGCAAGTTCATCCCTTTTTAGACCTATGACATGTATGCAAGTTTATCCCTTTATGATAGGTCTATGACATGAACATCTATGCAAGTTACCCTCTTTATGACATATGTGATTCATGCAAGTTTGGGTTGATTATTTATGCTAGTTGGGTTTGATACTATGGTCATATATGCAAGTTGACACCTTTAAAACCCATGTTGATGCTAATGTTATGCTAAGTTGAACCCATTGTATTTGTTATGAATCTTCCCTTTTAAGTATGTCATGTTAGCGTATTACGTGGGGAACGATGGGGTTAATATTCATGTTAACAAAATTGTGGTGAAATTGGTATGATGTTGCATACCATAAGTGGATGGACATAATTGAGTCAATTATGTACATCATTAAATTGGAATTAATTAGGGAAAATTAATTCAAAATATGGGGGTGATTAGTTAGGTGTAATTAATCGACTAAGACACGAGGTTGGACCCTTTTGTAGCATAAAACTGCCCGGACCCGACCGGCAAATCCAGCAGCTACAAATGATTGGCCCAATGTGAGAGGTCTTAGGCATAAACTAAATACGTGACAAGTGTAAAGACACGAGGTTAGACTCTGTTATGGCGTAAGGCTGCCCGGACCCGACCGGCAAATCCAGCTGCCATAGAAGACAGTCTAATGTGAGAGGTCTTTACAAAGGTTACGGTCTTGATCAATTAAGAAACACTTAACCAGATAAGCATGTAGTGGAGCATGAGGGGTTAAGTGGGTGCCTTGGGTGGCATGTGGAAATCTAGTGGTTGCCTTGGGTGGCAATAGAAAATACGATTAAAATACTTAACCAAAGTGGAAACATGTAATTAAACATGATTAAAGGGTTAAGTGGGATACACTAGAGGGAGCAAGCTTAGGTGGGTAGCTTGTGGGGGCCCATTTCAACCAGTAACCCATATGTATCTTTGTGGGCTCGACCCATGTCGAGGACGGGACACGCGTACTGGGCTTGACTATAAGAGGCCAAAACGGGTTAGCGGTGGCAACGCAAGTCCAACGGGTTTCATACGCGTGTGTGGACCCGGGCTGGTAGGTAAGACGTTGTTGCATCGTGTAGGTATAAGTCGTGCACCGTTGGTTGTATCGGGTTGCCACTTTGGGGAGTGATACACCCCACTGTGGGGCCAGCATGGGTATCTACGTTAGGGAGCCGATCGCTTGGGGAGTTGTGGGTACACCTAGTGGAGATAGGGGCAGACGGCACCTATGTGGTCAGCTAGGGGTACACGAAACTACTAGTTATATTTTCTAAGTCCATGGGTGGGACCAACCTTTAAGTAGGAATGACTGGTGTGGTGCAGTGTAGTAATTATCCTTGGGTGGGTAGATGCGTCCTTACCGTTATCTTCGTTCTTCCTATGTCTAGTTGGCTGCTTAGTGTAGTCATTTATCCCCAGTCGTTACCGTACCAAGTTTATATCATACCCTAATTACTTTAATGATTGTATTGTTAAAGTTGTAGGACTCGCTCAGACTTATGTCTGACCCCGTTGTTTTTATCTTCCCCCCCCCCACTCAGGTCCTCAGGTTGGGCCTAGCACTAATGGGCTTTGATCAGATTGCTTTATCTACCTTTTGGAGCTTGGACCGTTGATGTAAAGCTCAGCTTATCTTTTCTATTATGGCTATTAGTATGTAGTGGGATTATGTACTTATGTTTTTATCGAGATGGATATTTTGTACTTGACTCTTGTTGGTTTTTGATATGTAACCAAACATGTTTACCTTCTGCTGCAATGAAATGATGTTTTAAATTTCAAGTATCACTTATATCTGTCTTGTTGTAATTTTTCTGTTCTATATTCATTTAAAATACTCCACCGAAGTTAAGGCATTCCCTTAGTGAGTGACCTTGGCGGGTGTGGGGTCTTACAACAGTTGAACGTATAATTATATTATAATTAATATCGAGCTCGAAATGGCGCAACAGTTCGCTATTTGGCGATTCAAACTTTAAATGAATATACAGATTCTGTTTTAAATCGGATTTCTGTGAAACAAGAAACCTTCGGAGCTGGTGAAGTTTATTTTTCTAACGATATATATAAAAAATTTCATTATAAATCGAATATCGATTTAATCGGGATTTGAAGTATCGAGTTAGAAATTCATATTGAAATATCAGGAAATGTATGGTATTCTATTGTGAATACATACAATAATATTTATTTATAAATATTTAATCTGATTATTTTTAAATATATTTAATATTTAAAAGGGTTTATTTAGAGCTTTAAAAATAGCCAGTTTTGCAAACGAGCTCCGTTTTCGATTAAACTAATTTTGTCGGATCCGGAATATTAAATTATTGTTAGATTTGACTTTTCGTGATTTTCGGAGTCAGTGTGTTGACGTACGGATTTTTAATGTGAAAAACAGTCAGTATTTTGACGGTTAAAAATACGCTGTGTGAGCAAACGGAGTCGGAATTCGACGAAACCAGTTTTGTTGGGTCCGTAATGGAGAACTGTAGCTGCATGTCTATTTTCATGATTTTTGGATGTTGTATGTGATCACAGAAATTTTAAAGGACAAGTACAAACAACAGTTGATTATAAATAAATATAAAATCCGAAATAAAATTATTTAAAAATCTCTATAAATACCCTTTCCATTGTCGAAACCTAATTCAACTCATTCTTAGGTCAAACATAAACCCGTCGTCATATTCTTTCTCAAAACCAATTTTGTGAGTCTTCTAAAATCATAAGAAATTCAAATAAACATCTATAAATCGCAACTGTTATCTACGAAATCGTTGTCACTTGTTCTTCGATTCGGTGCCATTTTTAACTCATGAGATTCAGATTTTGGAAGCTCGATGTTGTACAACATGTTCTAGGTTTAAACTGTGTTGGATATTTAAGCATCGAGAGTGATTTTCGAGTTCGTATTTTGACTGAGGAGATTGAGTAGATTCGGTTTTGTTTTTATGGGAATTATCTAAAATTGAAAATGTCGCTGGTTTGCTATGGGGCGTGAGAACCTGCTGTTCGACGCAACTCCAAGGTGTGGTGCGTGATTGGTCTGGAGGGTATGGAAGGGTGCGGATTTGGAAGAGGTGGAGATTGGTAAAGATTGAGGTGGATTATGTGCTATAGGGAGGGAGAACGAGGTGATCAAACCGTGATAATGGCGGTTGAAGTTTTATTCTGGAGTTCGATCTGTTAACGGGGAAGAAGGAGGAAAAATCGGTGCGGGTCTGGTAATTGGAAATAGGTTTGGACCTTAGGGTATAAGGTGAGCCCAATCGAAATTAGAAATTAAGTTTTAATTTAATTTAAAATATTCGTATAGCTTGTAAATGCTATAACTTCATCATACATTATCAGAATTCAGCAAAACTAGATCCGTTAGGATCGTATGGATGGCGGCTACGCCATGAAACTGATAGAAGTGAATCAGGGCTCGTTACAATTTATAGCAAAATAAATTTTCAAACCCGAATCAACAACAGTTTACCGTTATTTAACGATGAACTGCCAATGTGAGTAAAACTCACCAACTCTATCAGTTCATATTTTTATAACTTATAATTAGAACTGATAAACTATGATGATTGTTGTGTCCTGACTGTTTGATTGAGTTGTTGAATGATTGGTTGAAATTTTAGATAACGATAAATATATAAATCGTTAACTAAATATTGATTCTGTTTATCAGAATATTTCATACTGAAATGAAATTGATGTTAATTATATTGTTTAACATCTGTGGATGCAGGAAAACAGGCAGGGGGGATCCAACTAGGTTCCTTAATATTTATAATACTATTGTTTTCATATATTGTGATATATGATGTGATACATAATATGCGGTTGATTATGCGTGTTTGGATGATATCGATCATGGTTATTTGGTATTTCAAATATCATAAGAAATACTAGAATGTATAAATGGGAATTTTCAAAGTGTATATTGAAAAGAAATTTATTTATAAAATGAAATGATTTTATAAAAGATAATATTTATAAATCAAATGATTTTATAAAAGAAAATATTTATAACATCAAATGATTTTATAAAAGAAAATATTTATAACATCAAAGGATTTTATAAAAGGAAATATTTGTAAAACATTTACAAATAGAATAGAAAAGGAAATATTTGTAAAACAATTACAAATAGAATGTAAAAGGAAATATTTGTAAAACATTTACAAATAGAATAGAAAAGGAAATATTTGTAAAACATTTACAAATAGAATTGAAAAGGAAATATTTATAAAATAAATAGAATTATCAAAAAGGATTTATTTGGCAAATAGATAGATTATAAAAGGAAATACTTGAAAAATGAATAAAATAGTTTAAAAAGAAAATTTATATTTGAAAGGTTTAGACCCATGCTTCGCATACGGGTATAACATGATATGGATTCAAAGCAAAGATTTTAAATAGAAATCGTTCTAACCGATTGATTGAGAAGATTAATTTATAAATAATATTTTATGAATTGAATAAAATGTTTATCATTGGATAAATAGAATATATAAGCCAGGACTTATATAGAGAAGTAAGAATCGATTTCAATATCGATATTTGAAACTGAATATGGACGTAGAGTTAATCAAAGGAGTTAATCAAAATGTGTTAATCAAAATGTGTTAATCAAGATGTGTTAGAGGAGTTAATCGATTAGAGTTAGATTTAATTGATTAGAGATAGAGTTAATCGATTAGAGTTAGAGTTAATCGATTAGAGATAGAGTTAATCGATTGGAGTTAGAGTTAATCGAATTAGAGTTAATCGATTAGAGATAGAGTTAATCGATTAGAGTTAGAGTTAATTGATTAGAGTTAGAGTTAACTGAATAGGAGTTAATCGAATATTAGTTATTCGAAAGGAGATTATCGAATATAGTTTGTTTGAAAGGAGTTAATCGAATATTAGTTATTCGAAAGGACTTAATCGAATATTAGTTATTCAAAAAGAGTTAATTGAATCAGTAATTTAAAAGAATTAATCAAATAGAGTTAAAGGAGTTATTCGAATATAGTTTATTCGAATAGAAATAGGAGTTATTCGAATATAGTTTATTCGAATAGAGTCAAAAGAGTTATTCGAATATAGTTTATTCGAATAGAAATAGGAGTTATTTGAATAGAGTTAAAGGAGTTATCGAATATAGTTATTTTAGAGAGATTATCGAATATAGTTTATTCGAAAGGAGTTATCGAATATAGTTATTCGGAAGAGATTATCGAATATAGTTTATACGAAAGGAGTTATCGAATATAGTTATTCGAGAGAGATTATCAAATATAGTTTATTCGAAAGGAGTTATCGAATATAGTTATTTGAAAGGGGTTATCAAATATTGTTTATTCGAAAGGAGTTATCGAATATAGTTATTCGAAAGGAGTTAATCAAATATAGTTTGTTTGAAGAAAGGAGTTTTCGAATAGAGATTATTCAAAAGAGAATTATACGTTGAATTTGATTATATCAAATTCGGGAAAGTACAATTCACTTTTTGTTTTTAATCAAGATTTATTTATTTATAAATAAATTAGTTGCTTGTTTATTAATCCAAATTTATAAATAAAAGTTATACTTAAGTTATTATATTTCAGAAGCATGGGATTTTAACACTATTGTTAAAATCAAACGATTTCTATAAAAGAAATGGATTCGTAAATAGAATCTGAGAGTTATGAAAGGAAGTTTGTTAAAGATTTAAAGGTGAACTTTGTCTATTTTGAGGTTAGAAATGTTGTTCAGTTAAGGTCTGAGAGGTAGTTATACCCCAACTTGGTTGGCTTCGTTTTTAACTAAGGAATGGTTAAGGTTCGATAGTGAAGGTTGGTTAAGTGAGTTTGGTTGATAAAGGTAATGATTTGAGTGGCATAGCGATGTTTAATTTAAACATCTGTTTAAATCCGATGAATGAGTTTTGGAAACGTTTTCCAAATATAATCAGAGAAATTTTCTAATCATAGAAAATGAAATGTTGATGATAAAGAATACTGGAATGATAGTGATACATGAAAAAGAGATGGAAATGTTTCTAATGATTAATAACGTGTATTTTCTAAATTTAGAAAATAAGGAATATTGAATATATGGGAACAGGAAATGAATAAATTTATAAACTAAAGAGATAATGTTAAATGATGATTGATCAATATGATTTCCATCTGGAAATAATATCGTTGTTTGCACACGTGTTTTCTTTGATAGTTAACTCACTGACTATCAAAGTTTTTTGACCATTTTTCCGTTGTCAATACGGAGAGACCGGGATCAGATTCATTATAAAAAAACCACTCTATATGGGCGTTAGCGTTGCGATCAAATATGATGAAGATAATTGAAGACGGAGTTATGCAAGGGCTGTCCTGTTTATAGAATAGTGCCTTCGGTTCGTCCAGTCCCAGGATGACCTGTATGGAACAATGTCTAATGGAGTATATTTAATAGATCGCGTAAGTTGATCTCTTCAAACATATTTACGTTTGGTAGCGGAGGAATCCATTTCTCTTAGCTCTATACCCATTGTATTTTTTGGGATATCAATTTGTGATTTGGCGGGTATGACGATGTGACATTCAAAGTGAATAATTGTGTGATATGTCAGAGATAAGTGTGGCCTCTAGCCTCACAACCGGGAAATGACAAAAATCGGGCAGGCAGCATGGCTAAGTGGTTGGCTGCCAATTAGGGTGTATTATCACCTATCTAGAGATATTCATTTCATTCTTTAATATATTCGATGCTGTCCCATTCGGGAAACGGTTGCTGATCCCAACTGTTGATGACATACATTCGATACACTCAAGCGAAATGAGTGGTTGTTCATGTGTGGCCGGGTTGCAAGATGTTCTTGTTGAACCCATTGTATTCCTCTCTAGAGGTACACTATCGGAAGGTGGTTCCATACCTTATCATAGTTGGTAATCCATTATCCAATAAGTTCTCGCAGTTTTAATTGTATACTGTATATGTAAAACATGAGATGAAAGTGTTTCTACTAAATGATATTATATTGTGGTTGATAGACACTATCATAATATCAAAAGAATTTTGATATAAAGACTATTTTGGATTCTCATAAGGGAAAAACCCGTTCCGTTATACGACGTGGTCTTATGAGATATCGTTTAATTGCTCAAACTGTTTTTAAATTGTTTACTCATACCAGTCCCATGACTGACCCAGAGTTTGTTTTGTTTTGTTTTCCCTAAACTCTTGGGTGCCCAATTTTGTATGGGCAGTCAAGTAGTCAGGATTTTACATATATACTTAGAGAGCTTGGAGCAGGAGGCTTCAGGATTATATGGCTATAGTTATTTCCGCTATGTTGTAAGTGTTGTACTCTGATGATGTTACTGTATACATATGCTTGTTTTATTTCAAAGTTATGTATCTATTGTATATTGTTCGTTCCGCTGTGCAATTTGTGTTACTCTGATGATGTGTATGTTCTTCTTCTTCTTCTATTCTAAGTTTCTATCTTATCTATTCTCACCTCCTATTTTCTTTCTATTAGTTTTCTGGTTTCCAGTGCAATTTGGGTTGGACTTGTGTTATTTGGTCAGCTCAAATGGTACTGGAATTTCGGGACACTACAGTTAGTATCAGAGTTGAAGGTTAAGTTATTACCTTGGCTCTGTGGCGTGACTCGGTAGAGATGGGGTTAGTAATACCCTAGACTGAGTTTGAGTGTATATATATGAGTGGACGTATTTGTTATTTAAAATAAAATGATTTATATTGTGGAGATTTATTGGTTGAGTTGTTTATGGGTTCTGGTCGATCAGTTTGATCCACTGTATCCGTAGGGGTTTATAAACACTCGAATACGATGAACCGACATGGTATGTTTTCTAAAGAGGGTAAATAGATTAATTTTACCTATAACATATTTTGTTATAAAAGAAATATATATCTTGGAATTAGTATCGTATATTGGATGTGTTGGTTGTGGTTATAATCGAATAAGATTATAAAATGTGAAATGGTTATGTAAATTGCCAATCAGAATTCATATAAGTGAAATACGTGAAATCAGATGAATTAAATCTGAAATGAAAAATCGGAATTGGAATTAAAATTCCTAAAATTAGAATAAGTGTTTGTAATTGGATTTGGATTAAATATATGAGAATTTTAAAATCCTAGGAGATTTTAAATTGTTTAAAAGCATTGTGAAGGATATTTTGAAAGTGATTTCAAAATGAAGGTGTTTAAATATGGTTTTGAAATTGTTATAGTATTGAACTCACTTCGATAGTTGGAAAATAAATTCCGACGATGAAGTCAACCATCATCGGTATACATTTTTGAGTTTCTAAGTGACGAATTGCTACCAAATTTTTTGTTTTGAATTGTTTTGAGAGAAACAAGTCGTTTTGATACTCCGAAATGAATATTTCGATTTTTGGAAAGGGTAAACTGTTTAAAACTCCCAGGAAGAGACTGCTTGAACTAAAAACAAATTTATATGGAAATTTGTGAAACCGAGCTGGAATTGAATAGAAACCAATTAACTAGAAATTGAATTGGAATATAATATATCAAGTGGAATCAGATTTCGAATTGTGAGATAAGAATCTGAAATGGAATTGGATTGGTGAGTTAGAGTTTGAAATCGAGAGTGGAACTTGAATTTGAAATGGAATTCGAATTGGGTATAAGCAAATTATTCGATTTGAAGATAAAAACTGATTTGGAGTTTGATTAGGATAACATGGATATATGCTGAGTTGATAGCATATGGAAGTGATAGAGTTGATATGCCCGACAAAAAGGTACATGTTTATATTCTAATTGGATATGAGATTTTTGGGCCGAATTGGCAGGCCGCTTGGCTGTTTGATTTTCTTTTGGGTTGGAGAAGGCCTAGAGAGGCGAGTTGTAGTTGTACCGATTGACCAGTACAAAGGAGGTGCTGGCAAAAAAATTCGAAAATTTCGGGTGATAGAGAATTTTCAGGATTTTTAAAAAATTTCGTTGATAAGAATTAATTTATATTTTAATTGAAGTTTATTTGTTTAGTTGAAAGTGAAATTTAAGAAGTAAACAAATAATTTTGAACCCAGTTAATAGGGTTAGTTTTCTACCTTAGCAATTTCGAGGACAAAATTATTTTAAGGGGGGAGAATGTAATGTCCCGTATTTTTATGGTGTAATAATAAATTTATTTATTTATTTAAATAATGGTTTAGAGATTTATATGATCATTTAATTAAATAATATTGAATATTAATTAAATTAAATAACAGAATACTATATTTAATTTGTGAAATAGTCGAAAATAGTAGAATTGGCAATATTGTGTGAATTAGGCAATTCAAAATATATAATTCAACTTAGAGTTGAATTATAATAATGAATATATTATATGAACGACAGTTGAACGTATAAGTATATTATAATTAAAATCGAGCTTGAAATGGCGCGGTAGTTCGCTATTTGGTGATTCGAACTTTAAATGAATATACACAATCCGTTTTAAATCGAATTTCTGTGAAATAAGAAACATTCGGAGCTGGTGAAGTATATTTTCTAACGGAAGAGAAAAATCGGGATTTCATAGTGTATATTTTGATTTATGTCCAAATCAAATTTTCGAAAAGTCGCCATGGAATTCATTTATAATTTATTACGACATATATAAGAAATTTCATTATAAATCGAATATCGATTTAATCAAGATTTGAAGTATCGAGTTAGAAATTCATATCGAAATATTCATGAGCTGTATGGTATTCTATTGTGAATACATACGATAATATTTATTTATAAATATTTAATTTGATTATTTTTAGATATATTTAATATTTAAAAGGGTTTATTTAGAGCTTTAAAAATAGCCAGTTTTGCAAACGAGCTCCGTTTTCGACGAAACTAACTTTGTTGGATCAGGAATATTAAATTATTATTAGATTTCAATTTCCGTGATTTTTAGAGTCAATGCGTGGCCGTACGGATTTTTAATGTGAAAAACAATTAGTACTTTGACGGCTAAAAATACGCTGTGTGAGCAAACGAAGTCGGAATTCGACGAAACCAATTTCGTTGGGTCCGTAATGGCGAACTGTAGCCGCATGTCCATTTACATGATTTTTAGATGTTGTATGTGATCACAGGAATTTTAAAGGGCAAACACAAACAGTAGTTGATCATAAATAAATAAAAAATTCGAATATAAAATTATTTAAAAATCTCTATAAATACCCTTCCCATTGTCTAAACCTAATTCAACTCATTCTCAGGTCAAACATAAACCCGCCATCATATTCTTTCTCAAAACCAATTTCGTGAGTCTTCTAAAATCATAAGAAATTCAAATAAACATCTATAAATCACAACCCAGTTATCTATGAAATCGTTGTCACTTGCTCTTCGATTCGGTGCTATTTTCAAATCATGCGATTCAGATTTTGGAAGCTCGATGTTGTACAGCGCGTTCTAGGGTTAAACTGTGCTAGATATTTAAGCACCGAGAGTGATTTTCGAGTTCGTATTTGGACTGAGGAGATCGAGTAGATTCGGTTTTGTTTTTATGGGAATTATCTAAAATTGAAAATTTCGCTGGTTTGCTATAGAGCATGAGAACTTGTTGTTCGATGCAACTCTAGGGCGTGGTGCAGGATCGATCTGGAGGGTATGGAAGGGTGCGGATTTAAAAGTGGTGGAGATTGGTGAAGACTGTGGTGGATTATGTGCTATAGGGAGGGAGAACGAGGTGATCAAACCGTGATAATGGCGGTTGAAGTTTTATTTTGGAGTTCGATCTGTTAACGAGAAAGAAGAAGGAAAAATCGGTGTGGGTCTTGTAAATGGAAATGGGTTTAGGCCTTAAGGTATATGGTGAGCCCAATCGAAATTAGGAATTATGTTTTAATTTAATTTAAAATATTCATATAGCTTGTAAATGCTATAACTTCGTCATACGTTATCGGAATTCAGCAAAACTGGATCCGTTAGGATCGTATGGACGGCTGCTACGCTATGAAACTGATTGGGAGTGAATCGGGTTTCGTTACAATTTATAGCAAAATAAATTGTCAGATCCGAATCAACAACAATTTACCGTTATTTAACGATGAACTGCCAATGTGAGTAAAATGCACCAACTCTATCAGTTCATATTTTCATAACGTATAATTAGAACTGATAAATGATGATGATTGATGTGTGCTGACTATTTGATTCAATTGTTGAATGATTGGTTGAAATTTTAGATAACGATAAATATATAAATCGTTAACTAAATATTGATTCTGTTTATCAGAATATTTCATACTGAAATGAAATTGATGTTAATTATATTGTTTAACATCTGTGGATGCAGGAAAACAAGTGGGAGGGATCCAACTGAATTCCTCAATATTTATAATACTGTTATTATCATTATTGTGATATATGATGTGATATATAATCTGTGGTTGATTATGTGTGTTTGGATGATATTGATCATGGTTATCTAGTATTTCAAATACCATAAGAAATACTGAAATGTATAAATGGGAATTTTCAAAGTGTATATTGAAAAGAAATTTATTTATAAAATCAAATGATTTTATAAAAGAAAACATTTATAAATCAAATGATTTTATAAAATAAAAAATATATAAATCAAATGATTTTATAAAAGAAAATATTTATAACGTCAAATGATTTTATAAAAGAAAATATTTATAACATCAAATGATTTTATAAATGAAAATATTTATAAGATCAAAGGATTTTATAAAATGAAATATTTGTAAAACATTTACAAATAGAATAGAAAAGGAGATATTTGTAAAACATTTACAAATAGAATAGAAAAGGAAATATTTTTAAAACATTTACACATAGAATGGAAAAGGAAATATTTATATAACAAATAGAATTATCAAAAGGGATTTATTTGGTAAATAAATAGATTATAAAAGGAAATACTTGAAAAATGAACAGAATAGTATAATAAGAGAATTTTATGTTTGAAAGGTTTAGACCCGTGCTTCGCACATGGGTATAACATGATATGGATTTAAAGCAAGGATTTTAAATAGAATTTGTTCTAACCGATAGATTAAGGAGATTAATCTATAAATAATATTTTATGAATTAAATAAAATGTTTATCATTGGATAAATAGAATATATAAGTCAGGACTTATATAGAGAAGTAAGAATCGATTTCAACATCGATATATGAAACTGAATATGGACGTAGAGTTAATCAAAGGAGTTAATCAAAATGTGTTAATCAAAATGTGTTAATCAAAAAAAGTTAGAGGAGTTAATAGATTAGAGTTAGAGTTAATTGATTAGAGATAGAGTTAACCGGTTAGAGTTAGACTTAATCGATCAGAGATAGAGTTAATCGATTAGAGTTAGAGTTAATCGAATTAGAGTTAATCGATTAAAGATAGAGTTAATCGATTAGAGTTAGATTTAATCGAATTAGAGTTAATCGATTAGAGTTAGAGTTAATTGATTAGAGTTAGAGTTAATTGAACATGAGTTAATCGAATATTAGTTATTCGAAAGGAGATTATCGAATATAGTATATTCCAAAGGAGTTAATCGAATATTAGTTATTTGAAAGGAGTTAATCGAATATTAGTTATTTGAAAAGAGTTAATCTAATTAGTTATTTGAAAAGAGTTAATCGAATAGAGTTAAAGGAGTTATTCGAATATAGTTTATTCGAATAGAAATAGGAGTTCTTTGAATATAGTTTATTCGAATAGAGTTAAAGGAGTTATTCGAATATAGTTTATTTGAATAGAAATAGGAGTTATTCGAATATAGTTTATTCGAATAGAGTTAAAGGAGTTATTGATTATATTTGTTCGAGAGAGATTATCGAATATAGTTTATTCGAAAGGAGTTATCGAATATAGTTGTTTGAAAGAGATTATCGAATATAGTTTATTCGAAAGGAGTTATCGAATATAGTTATTCGATAGAGATTATCGAATATAGTTTATTCGAAAGGAGTTATCAAATATAGTTATTCGAAAGGGGTTATCGAATATATTTTATTCGAAAGGAGTTATCAAATATAGTTATTCAAAAGGAGTTAATCAAATATAGTTTGTTCGAAGAAAGGAGTTATCAAATAGGGATTATTCGAAAAAGAATTATACGATGAATTCGATTATATCGAATTCGGGAAAGTACTATTCCCTTTCCATTTTTAATCAAGATTTATTTATTTATAAATAAATTAATTGCTTGTTTATTTATCCAAATTTATAAATAAAAGTTATACTTAGGTTATTATATTTCAGAAGCATGGGATTTTAACACTATTGTTAAAATCAAACGATTTCTGTAAAAGAAGTGTATTTGTAAATAGAATCCGAGAGTTGCGTAAGGAAGTCTGTTATAGATTTAAAGGTGAACTTTGTCTATTTTGAGGTTAGAAATGTTGTTCAGTTAAGGCCTGAGAGGTAGTTATACCCCAACTTGATTGGCTTCGTTTTTAACTAAGGAATGGTTAATGTTCGATAGTGAAGGTTGGTTAAGTGAGTTTAGTTGATGAAGGTAATGGTTTGAGTGGCATAGCGATGTTTTATTTAAACATCTATTTAAATCGGATGAATGAGTTTTGGAAACGCTTTCCAAATATAATCAGAGATATTTTCTAATCATAGAAAATGAAATGTTGATGATAAAGAATACTGGAATGATAGTGATATGCGAAAAATAGATGGAAATGTTTCTAATGATTAATAACGTATATTTTCTAAATTTAGAAAATAAGGAACATTGAATATATGGGAACAGGAAATGAATAAATTTATGAACTAAAGAGATAATGTTAAATGATGATTGATCAATATGATTTCCATCTGGAAATAATATCGTTGTTTGCACATGTGTTTTCTTTGATAGTTAACTCACCGACTATCGATGATTTTTGACCATTTTTCTGTCATCAATACGGAAAGACCGGGATCAGATTCATTATCTAAAAACCACTCTGTGTAGGCGTTAGCATTGCGATAAAATATGATGAAGATAATTGAAGACGTAGTCATGCAAGGGCTGTCCTGTTTACAGAATAGTGCCTTCGGCTCGTCTAGTCCCAGGACGACCTGTATGGAAGAATGTCCGTCAAAGAATATTTAATAGATCGCGTAAGTTGATCTCTTCAAATGTATTTACGTTTGGTGGCGGAGGAATTCGTTTCTCTTAGTTGTATACCCATTGTATTTTTGGGGAAATCAATTTGTGATTTGGCAGGTATGATGTTGTGGCATTCAAAGTGAATAATTGTGTGATCTGCCAGAGATAAGCGTGGCCTCTAGCCTCACAACCGGGAAATGAAGAAAATCGGACAAGCAGCATGGCTAAGTGGTTGGCTTCCAATTAGGGTGTATTATCACTTATCTAGAGATATTCATTTCATTCTTTAATTTATTCGATGTTTTCACATTCGGGAAACGGTTGCTGATCCCAACCGTTGGTGATATACATTCGACACACTCAAGCGAAATGAGTGGTCGGTCATGTGTGGCCGGGTTGCAAGATGTTCTTGTTGAACCTAGTGTATTCCTCTCTAGAGGTACACTGTCGGAAGGTGGTTCCATACCTTGTCATGGTTGGTAATCCATTATCCAATAAGTGCTCGCGATTTTGATTGTATACTATATATGTAGAACGTGAGATGAAAGCGTTTCTGCTAGATGATTATTATATTGTGGTTGATAAACACTATCATAATATCAAAAGAATTTTGATATAAAGACTATTTTGGATTCTTATAAGGGAAAAACCCCGTTCCGTTATACGGCGTGGTCTTATGAGATATCTCAAACTGTTTTTAATTTGTTTACTCATACCAGTCCCATTACTGACCCAGGGTTTGTTTTGTTTTACTTTCCCTAAACTCTTGGGTGCCCAATTCTGTACGGGCAGTCAAGTAGTCAGGATTTTACAGATATATTTGGAGATCTTGGAGCAGGAGGCTTCAAGATTATATAGTTATAGTTGTTTCCGCTGTGTGGTAAGTGTTGTACTCTGATAATGTTACTGTATACATATACTAGTTTTATTTCAAAGTTACGTATCTATTATATATTGTTCGTTCCGCTATGAGATTCGTGTTACTCTGATGATGCGTATGGTCATCTTCTTCTATTCTAAGTTTTTATCTTATCTATTCTCACCCTCTGTTTTATCTTATCATTTTTGTTGTATAAAATATTAACGAAGTAAAAGATTCATTTTTATTGTATAGATGTTGATAAAATATGTTTAACATTAAAATTACATTTTAATGTATAGGATGAATCATTTAAAAGAATTAATGTTGATAAAATATGTTTAACATTTAAATTACCTTTCTAATGTATAGGATGAATCATTTAAAAGATTAAATGTTGATAAAATATGTTTAACATTAAAATGACATTTTAATATATAGGATGAATCATTTAAAAGATTAAATGTTGACAAAAATGTCCCTTTTAACATATCAGTTTAGAATAAGATAATTATATGATAATCGTATGTTTTATTTGACAAAATTGTCCCTTTAACATATTAATTAGATTAAGATAATTATATGTTAATCATATGTTTACTAAATAAAAATGTCACCTTTATCATATTAGTTTAGAATAATATAATTATTTATTAATATATGTTTTGTTGAGAAAATGTCATCTTTTCATGACAAATTAGAATTAATGAATTACTTGTTAATATATGTTTTGTTGATAAAATAAGTCTTCTTTATAATGTTAGTAAAGAAAATAAAATAAAATATTTGTGTTTAGAAGATAAGGATTTTTTTACAATAAAAATCAAACCTTATTGTATGTTCAAATCATTCAAATATGTTAACAATAAAAATATACATTTTTAATTTGTATGTAGGTCAGATTACAAACATTTTCCTACAAGCGATGTTTACTAAAATGTTCATGTTTAGAAAAATGTTCATGTTTGACAAATATGTTCATATTTAATAAAATATGTTTATACAATAAAAATCATATTTTTATTGTATACGTGAATCAATAAATATTCATTTACAAATCGAACGATTTGTTTATGTACACCCATTTATCTAATATGATTGGGACGATAAATTTCGCATATTGCCCAACTGCACAAATAATAAACTGTTGTTGTTTGAAAACCCCACACGGGTATTGGGATGATATTTGACATACGTTGATCACAATATCTAGTTGTATGTCAATCGATAGATTGACAGTCTGTGATGAGCATTGTTTATTTATTTTAATGCTCACACAGTTGTAAATTGCACTCTGGATGTTGTATGAATATTTAATATTTATTTATCATTATTGTTGTATACATGCGATGTATGAAATCCATATATATAACTTTATATGGTAATTGATTTGGTCTCATTCCAATTTTGAAAAATAAAGAATATTTTAAAATAATATTCATGTGTTGAATGGAAGTATTTAAACAATAAAAATATCGTTTTTATTGAATGTAAGAACCAGTAAAATATTCATTGGTTGGACTAGAATATGTTAACAATAAAATATACATTTTTTATTGTGTATGTAGGAATGATTGAAAATATTCAATGTTTTAAACTAAAATGTTTATACAATGGAAATTACATTGTATTTGCATTACAGAATCATTAAGAAGAACCATGTTAAATGAAATGTGTAAACAAGGGAAATTACATTTTGTTTGTATTGTAAAATCACTAAAAAGAATTATGTTTTAGTTAAATAGATTAGACAAAAAAAATATTTTTATTGTACATTTGATTCATTAAAGAGATTTTGATAATTAAAATGTAAATCATTTACATGATAGTAAAGTAGAAAAATATGACCATTGATTGAAATAGAAAGGTTAAACAATAAAAATTCACATTTTTATTGAATATAGAAATAATGAAAAATAATCATTGATTGGAATAAAAAGATTTAATAACAAAAATTTGCATTTTCATTGTATATAAGAAATGGTGAAAAAGATTCAAGTTTGAATAAAAATATTTCCATATTAATTTATTTTTTAATGCAAGTATGAATCATTAAGATATTCATCGTTTGAATAAAAATGTTGTAACATTAAAAAATTTCATTTTTATTGTAAGTATGACTCATCAAAATATTCATTATTTGGACCAGTACGTATAGCACGTGCGTTGCACGTATGCATAGAAAAATCATGCAAATTCATGAATTTGTATGTACTATACATAATCCATGATACTGTAGAATAAAAATATAAAAGCATGTTATAGATATTAGTTAAACTTAACTTTAATTATTTTACAAATTAACCTCATTAGTACTGAAACTTCTTACATTTTTTATCTTGTAACTTAGAAATCCATCTAATTGTTCTACTACACAGAAATTAGATACAGTGCCAGTAAATTAGTGTAATTGTTGCAAAATTTTAAATAAAACCTGAAATAATAGAAACAAAAAAATTGCATGATCATCTTCTGTACATGACATATATCATGTGTATACAGACACAAACATGTATATGTAACATAAGATAGTTATATGCTTAGCGGTGATGAACAATTATTATGAAGACAACTTAGTATACTGAAATATAATAAGATAATTATGTATGAAAAACAATACAGTTAACATGTTAAAACTTCATACCATCCGCATTTCAGCATAATAAACCCATGCACGCTAACATATAAAAAAATTATATAGAATATAAGATTGTTAAAGCATTTCAATGCACGATTAAAAAATATTTTAATCCAATCGTCACAATACAACACGGTTACTGGTTTACTCATTCAATCTTCCACTGCTGATAACCCCCGTCCACATACAAAACTGTTTATACCTAACAAAGTTGATCACAATTACTCATTTTGATAATCATATATCCAACCACTGGCATCAAACTAAATGTATTGAAACGTCCCACCAAAGCATCAGTAATTCTCTCATCTTCTTAGACTACTTTGCTTTACCTACACATTAGCAATATTTACACAATAAATAAAAGCAGCACTATCCAAAATCTAACAAATATTAGCAATTCAACCCCTTTTTTTAGCTTAACTAACTCATAAAGCACATCGAAGAGGTAGTCATTAGAGGCGTCCACCAAAGCATTGACGCGATTTTCTCCTGCAGGAGGTGTTGCAATAAATTTTATGGTAGTAAACTTTCGCACTGGCATGCTTATGACGTTATCATTGGGTGTCATAGGGAATAATTTAACACCACTCCCTAGCCTCTCAACACTAAGTTGGGTTCCATTAATATCAATTAGAAACCTATTCCATGACTTAATCTCCACTATTTTTTTAATCTTTTCATCAGTTTGTGTGTATTAGTGATGTAAGGGTATGATAAATCAACTAAGTCAAAATGTAAAGCAAGCCACAAAAGATAGTAATTAAAGCAAGCTTTTACTAATTAGTGCAGTAAGAGTTATGATAATCGATGAATTAACTATTTGACTTAGAAGAAAGAAGCAGGAAGATAAAAAGCAAGTGTGCAGGCATCAAGATGAAGTTAAAGCAAATTCATATTTTCTTAGCACATCGATTCTCCTACTGAAAATTTTTGGTCTGTTAGGTAACATAATAGATTTGAAAATTTTAAGAAAAGAACAAAAATTAATAATTGAAGCAAGCTTATAATCGCCTATATTCTTGTTTGTGAAATCAGTTGTATTTCATTCACTTTCAGTATACTTGGCAATAAAATTACTTCAAAATTTTCAATATATATGTAACAAAAATTTACATTACTATGGGCAAACGTACATAAAATATTAAGTAGGTGCTTATTGTACTAATTTGGACAGATTGTTTTACTTTGCATGCATGTGAACCTCGTGCACTCTCCACATGCAAATACATAGGCTCAGCTAAGAGGGAATAGGCTAAATAAAGAGTATGAAGGAGCATAAATAATTTTAAAAGATTTGAATGATCCTAACATTCATCAATATAAGTATGACATTAATTTATTTTTCTAGATATCAATATTTCTAAATAGCATGTGACTCAACGTTTAACACTTATTGGCTCCATTAAATGGATGCACAATAGGATAGTAGTCATTGGCTTAGAAGCCATTGTAGTCGCAAACTAACATTCTCTATATAGTTTTATATCAGCTCTCGTTTCTAATTTGAGATCACATTTTATTTTCACCCCAGAAAGAAGAACGATGTAGATGATTGAAAACTATACCTATTAATTATTCATTGAAGCACTGCCATGCCAGGTTGTGGTCCCAAGGAAGCTTATAAAATCCGAATCCTATGGTAATCATCCTTACGCTTCCATCTGCAAATATAATAAACTTATTATTATTATAGTTATTACTATATAATAGAATGAAAAATAATTATTAGATGGGGGTAAAGAACCTAGTTGAGCAGGAAAAATATTATTTTGTCCAAAAATAATTTTGTTTGACCAAACGTGCAAACGAAGTTGTATCCAATGAAATTCCTTCTCAAATGCATCAAAGAACTCACGTAATATATGGCACCGTGCATGCATATGCACACATATGTTTGTAAAGGGATGCATATGCATATATGTATGTGCATACACATATGTATATTCGTGGAAGAAAAGTATTTGCAAGGCGAGTTTATTTGATTTTGTAATAATTCATGATGAGCATTAAAATGAGTACTTAATAAACTTCAGCAAAATGGTTGAATGCATATTAAAAAAAAGAGAGAAAATGTACTGGAAATAATGTTGGAAGTACCTAAGTAAGTTGGTGTGTTTTCATTAGAACCAATGTAACTAACTATAGCAACATTGGTCGAGCTACATGAGGATTCGAGAGGCGTACTCTTTAGTCTCCACCGTTGTTTTAACCACCTTGTTTGAATGTTTTTGCAGAGTTATTTTCTACAGTTAATTTTCTTGATTGATGGGTTTTAGTTCCATATTCCATTTAACATCTAGCCTGACAGCTGATTACAGTTGGCAAGTCTTACATTTGTGAAAGAACATCTATAATGTTCGAATAATATGAGCACAAACAAAAAGGCTTTTGGATATGAAAGCATTAGAATAGCACGAATCATGATAACAATACATGGCAACAAAAATGATTACAAAATGCATATATTAAGAGACATCTTACTTTGTTTTTATTTAGGTATAAGAGACCCGATAAGGAAACCCCATACAACATATAACTGACAAAGTATTTGCAAGCGTTCTTTGATTTTCAAGACTCTACTCGTCTCTTAATTCCATCCTGATATTCAATGAGTTTGTGATGCGTGCAAGAATAAAGTTAAGGTTGAACAATATTAACGTGGAAAATAACATATTTTTACTATTAATGGAACAGATGAAGTTAACTGCGTGTGATTGTTATGTTAGTATAAACAATAACACATAAAAAGCAAATGCATAATGGTTGTTCATTGTCAAGGCAAACTAAAGTAATAGTTGCAAAATGATCTCATTTGTCGTACCAAGAAAAGGGTTAGACAAATTTCGTTTACTATTATATGATATTAAAAACAGGTCAGGACATGCAATAAGATGAAGATGATGCATTTGATAATGTAATAACCAATTCTTTCGAAAGTTATGATCTCATTGCAAATACAATAAGATGAAGATGGTGCATTTTATATTTGCAAACAACACACATGATTTATAGAGATATAAATATACTTGTATAAAATGAATAAGTATCAAAGAAAACTAAATATCTCATACCTGTGAGTCTGTAGCAACATAGACAGAGCATTTAAAGAAACTCCATTCATCAACATGGCCTAGCGTATCTCCTATTAGCAAATAGGCTATAACCACCAATATATCATAAAAACTTTTATTTCTTGTTGCAAGCACTGTCGCTTTAGCCCATGGTTGGTGCTCTTTGCCAATGCCACCACCAACAAAATACCTTGTCCATTGAGAAAAATCTTATGTTCGAGTCGGATTCATCAAAAGTCAAGCACCTTGCAGCTTACCTAAGACAAATGATTGCAATATCAAAGTTACACAATGAAGAAATATTTTGAACACTAAGTGCTTCTTGGTCTGCCTGCAGCTGCTTCTTGGTCTATGGCACCATTCCACCTTCCTATTTCTTCTTCCGCAGGCAAGCTTGGCTTAGGCAAACTATCATGAGAAATGCAAGAAGAAGTCAACTTGATCTTTAGCTTTTGTTAAATATTAAAATGTAAGTTTGAAGTGATAACCTAGTATGAATCTTACCTGTTTTCATGTGAAAACTTATCCACATATTGTGGTGTTTTGTAGGCATGCTTAGTATATATAAAACATACATTGATGTATGCTAGTTACAGAAATAATCTTTTTCTGTTTTTAGCCTATAACCTCATGGAGTAATTTAAATCAGTTTATGGATCATTTAAATTATTGATCAGGTTTGATACATATAACCATATATATTCATGGTTAAAGGCTTTGATGTGTTAAAACTATACTGTGCATACTTAGATAAAAAACTAACACTGTCAGTATAATAATAAATCACACTATTTGTTAAAAAGCCTGATGACTGATGTTCAAAAATCAGCTACTCTAAATCTATGCATTATTAATCAGAGCCCTTAGTTGGAAACTTGTTCATATTCGTGTTTAATTTGTTTTAAGTTTTGTCTCGTGATTTTTCATGGAGCGTGGAAGGGAAAAAGTTAGAATGGTAGTAAAAGGATCCAAATTTGGCAATGATAAAAAACCTGAAAAGCATGCTTAATAATAGTGTATTGCAACCAAGGAATCCAACGTCTTTATCCATGCCCCCTTTGCACACAACAGTCGGTTTAGTTTAGTAAATAAAATTGCTAAACAGAAGTTGTTTTCATATTGTTCATACATTCTTTCAATATAAGCAATACTATTCTTTTACTGCTGTGCTGCAAATGAAAGCAGCCGTAACAGGCAGCAAAGCACTATTTTGTTCCAAGCACCCACAAAGCAAGAAACATAGAAAACAAATAGTAACAAAATAGTCTGAAAATGCTGATTAGTTTTATATTTTCCCTTCCTCCATGTGCTACATCCAACTTTTGAACATTCAATTCTTGATACCTACTTTATTGCTATCATTTATTGTTGTCAGTTTTTTCTTCTATTTAATGAATGTATGTAGAGAGTAATTTAAGGATTTATTAAGAACGAAATTGACATTATACAGTGAAACCTCGTTACTTATAGATGCCTAAACCTACTTTATTGCTATCATTATTTGTTGTCAGTATTTTTCCATATATTTAATCAATGTGTGTAGAGGGTAATGAAAGGATTTATTAAGAACAAAAACAACAATAAACCGTGAAAAGTCCATTACTTATAGAAGGCCAATGAGAAATATAATTAATAATAATATACAAAGTACAATTGTTAAACCACCAGATATGAAACGGTGGCTAGCTATAACCCCCATTAATTTGCATGAATATATAAATAAAAGACTGCAATGAAATAAAATCATGAAGTTTGAAATCGAGGATTTTACTAAAAAGGAAAAAGATGTAACAGTTGGATGAAAAACGAAGATACCTTTAAATCTTCAACAATCTGCTATTTGAGATCAGCCTAGTTGAGGAACCATTTCATAAAGAGATATACATAAAGGAAGTTTTTGAGCCATCATCAGCCTTTCAATTGGGAAGCTTGTACTTCGGCTATCAGAGTTAGGAGAGGGCGGGATTTTTCATCAAAGACGACTTAAAAGACTGACACTAAAATCGAGATTGTACTGCAATGCTAAACATGTACTCCCATATCAAATGCTTCATAGCAGGTTGTACAAACAATTGGATCAGCAAGCACAATTTATTATGGGACACTGTGCAATATACATCTTAATGCAAACATCAAACACATTTATTAATGTAGCTTCTCCAATTGTTGACATTCTGTTTCATGTTTTCTTTCTTGAGACGATGGTTGGTCTCGTTCCAGCTTCATATATCACAGTCAGAGCAGGTCTTGCACCTGGAGATTTAAAATCAGTCAGATCTATATGATTTCAAAACATTAGTAGTCCTCTTTATGATTGGAATGATAGCCATAATAACAACTTAACATTTTTTTTGTCTATATTTAATTCTCGTCACAATATATAGTAAAAAATGACAATCTATTGATACTTAAGTACAAACCACAAAGAAATGTGTCAAAATCACGATTAGTAATCGAGTATTTCAGTTTCATAATTTATTTCAATTATTAAACTTATTTAGGATTTCTTTCCCAGTTTCATTTATAAATTATCCATGCCATCATCAAAAGTTAGAGGCTTCAATGGTTCAAATGAGCTACTGACACTTTACGGAGTCAATTAACATATCTGTATGCAATTATATATGGAAAATTGAGTAAATTGTGAAATTATCCTAACAGAACAATAAAAAAACGAAGGGGTTTAATGTGAATAAAGAAGTCGCCTAAATCATCTTCTCCACATTCCAATTTCCACTGAACTCAAAATAAAAGCCCTATTATTTCAAAACAACAGCCAAATTAGTTCAGATGCAATTGTGTCTTGTAGTATACTGCGGCTCAAATCAACTCCCAATCATAATAATTAGCCGATATATAGTTGAAATACAGATATAGAGAAAATCAAAAAATCGTGAAACAGTAAGTAAAATGGTACCAATTTGTCTTCATCCTAATCTTTACTTGTCTAAATGAAGCCTTCTCATCTTCCAACTCATCATTACGATATTTTCCGACTCATCATTTCGATTCGTCGCTTCTAGTTTATCAGCTGATAAAACTATAGCCGAATTGAACAATTTCTAGTTGATTTCTACGCACTGATATGATTTTCATCACTTTTGTGGCTTGATAAGTACCGCGGAAGAGGAGATTGGATATTTAAGAAAATGGGGAAGTAGGTTGGGAACGTATGTTTTTGGAGAGATAATGAGAACGTGGAGAAACACGAAATGAAATGGGATGAGAAAGTGGGATGTCGAGCCAATGACCAAAATAACCCATAGTTGCTAAATGCAAATCATAATTACTCAATGCAAATAGAGAAAATTACATTATTGTCCTTTCTATTTTTTTATGTAAACACCATAAAACGAATAGCTGCATTTAATTCTTGAACTAAATATGGTTTGTCGTTCATTTTTCCATCTTTTCAAGTGCCAACAATTAGTTTACATGCATGGTTTCAAAAATTAAATGTAGCTACTAATAATTGTACAAAAATATAAAAAGGGCAATAATGTAATCACCTCGATTTGCATTGAGTAATTTTGATTTGCATTTAGCAACACCCAAATAACCCCCATCCTATAGCAAAAAGTTCAAGGGTTGTTTTAGACATTTCAAAAGCTTCATTTGGGAGTATTCCTATTATATATAAGATAAGAATATTCAATTTTGATACAGAATTGAAAATGAAGTTGAAATTGTTTGAAGATGAAATTATAAATATTTTATAAAATACGATTTAAATGGAAATCGATGAATTATATAATATTATATATATATAATGGCCTGAATAGAACGCGCCGCGCAGTGACCATTCGCGAATTTCGACCATTAACTTCAAATTAACATTACAGGAGTTCCGACTGTCGGATTCTCCTAAAACCGGAACCGTTGGGTTCGTATCGAAAAGAGATTTCCAATGAATATAAGGGATTTGAAATATAACAGTTAGATTTGTAGATATGTCTAAACTAATTTCAGAAAAGGTCGTTATGGATGCAGTTAGATGGCCGTTATTAGAAACCGACTGTATGCGCGATATTAAAATTATTAAAAATATGAAAAAATTATGTAAAATCATAATAAATGGTTTGGAAGGATTTTTGATGAAAAGCTCCAATTTTATAAAGATAAATATTTTTTATCAAAATGAACTAGTTATTAACAAGTATAATAATTTAATTATTTTTAGAAATAAATAAATTAGATTTGAACATGGTTATAAATAACCAGAATTTTCCAATATATATTTATATATATTGGAATGAATTTGAATGGAAATTATCGTCGAAATATTTTCGATATTGGATTCCGTTATTATACGAATATTGTGTGGAATTTGGAAGATATATACCTATCGTTATTCCCATACAATATTTGTTGGTTTCAGAATTTGATATTGAATATAAGCCGACATAATTTCTATTCAAAACCTTATATTTAATGTCAAATTGGATTTCGGGTTTGTTGTGAATGGTGACTTTAATAACGTTGTTCTTAAATGCAGTTTAGAAAAGAATAAATCTTTTAACTAAGATTTAGGAAATTTTACCAATTAATTAATATTTGATTGGAATTGAAATGAAATTGGATTTTGGGTTTATTGTGAACAATGTTTTTAAAAGACATTAGTTCTTTAACCCAGTTAAAGATAAGATTTATTTCTTAAATTCGAATAATCATTAAGTAATGATTTTTGAGATTAAAAAGAATAAATTTAAAAGGATCTATCTTTTATAAAATTAATGGGAACCTTTCCCTAAAGTTGTGAATATTTTATTAAAAGAATATTCTAAATTGGAACGAGGCATTGGATGTGTTTTTATAGCACTTGATTAAAAATTATGCGAATTATTCGGAAAGACCGGGTTTAACCCATTCTTAATAATGAATACGACGAATAACAGTCGAAGAGATTGAAGACGGTGCAAGACCGACGATCTTCACATCGAATGGATGAGTTGCTGCTAATGCCCATGATTGGAGCAGCTACCTTGAAGGGGCTACAGTGGTGGTCGTCTGGACGTACTTGTTGATTGTTCGAATATGCGAGGGCCTTTCTTCCATATTGGACATATAGGACGAGATATAAGGTGCCTCCAGTTTCGTTCAGACCCAGAACGGACTTGTAAATGGATGGTATGTCTGACGTTGCATTCCTTTTACACTGTATTCATTAATCTTTGCTAATATATATCTGTTTAGTGGCGGAGAGTTTATTCTCTTTTTTAACACCCTTCTCTGAGACGTATGAGCTCAGAGGTTATATTTTCGCAGAAATCGATGGTATGGTATGGATTGACAATGTGGCATGTTAAGATGCATGGATCAAGGCATTTGTTGAAAAGCAGAGCCTTGTGGATGACGATCAAAGCACAGCTTTATGCAGCATAGCTTTGTGTAGCGTGACTTGGCGAGCCTCTCACCCCGGTATGATGGTGAACTGATGGTCAGATCAGTATGCTTTCGATATTAGTTTGGATTCGGTCAACCGTGATGAGGGATAGGGCATTTCCCTCGATTCCCATATAGGGATAGAGTAAGCGGTGTTTTCTCTCGCTGGGACGTAAGCCGCGATGATACTTGATTTCCCAAAAGTGCGGATGTGCATTACGGTGTTTTCTCTAGCTGGGACGTGTAAAACCCCACCTCCGTTAATGTCACTCACAAAGGGAATGCATTAACTTCAGTGAAGCGTTATAGACAAAAGATGCAGACAAATTATAAGATAGACAAATAAAGCAGCGGAAAAGAATAAAAACTTTACTTCATTGATAAAACAGCAGCTTGGTAAAATAGCTTGTACAAAGATTGTTTTCTAACACCAAAACCCTGTACAACAAAGTATCTGTCTTGTTTAATAAAATAAAGAAGCCTAAAATGACAATGATATTCCCCAATAAAGCATGAGCCAGCTATAGCAGTGGAAAAGAGAGTCCAAAGCAATACGTCGACTATCTTCGAGCTTGGAAAGAGAAACGGTCCAAACTAAGCTGAGCTATTCCCTCCTTGACTACTTGAGGGGAACAGAAGAAAAGAGGCGAAACAAAACTAGGTCAAACATAAGTATGGTAAGTCTAGTGATTTTCAGTATGTAAATAGGTAATAGTAACATGACATGAATAAAATGAATATAAGACAATACCGTGATAACAGGGATAACAAGATAACCTAAGATTAGCATAAGATATGATAAGGCAAGATAAACCGAATGCGCTTCTACTCTTTCTCTGCTTCGCTACTACTCCGCTATTCTAATTTTTATATCTTCGGTCTCCTATTTTCTCTACACCAACTAACCAGTATCCTAACTAGTGTCTTTTATAGAAAGATCTGTATCCCCTACTAGTGTCCCAACTAGTATCCTGTGTTATATAATAAGGTGATCCCACCCCCGCAATTGTGGTAGTCTTCAGGTGTACATCTAGTATGAGGATCTTACCTCAATCAGCCTAATTTCCATAAAGATGTTAGATGTACCCTTACTACCCTATCGATCGACTCCCTACTTGTATTAGTTTTCCTTGTGTCTGTGTCAATCAGCCCTCTCTTGCGTGTAGATACCCTATGCTGGTCCCACCTAAGGTGTATCGATCCCTATGATAGCAACCCGACACGATTCAAGATGCACAGTGTATATTACTGATGCCCAGTGCCTGCTTTTCCACTCCGGAGCACGTGAATGCCCATACTCCGTCGGAACTACACTTCTGCACTGCTTGCCTCTATTTTGACCGCTTATAATCGGCCCAGTAATCGTGCCCCACCCTGTTAGTCATGGGTACCGTGATACATCTATGTGGGTTACTGGTTAAGCTTGCCTTAACCCTATCCACTTTGTTCATGTAATATTGGATAAGTGTTGTCCATTCATGTTACCTTAACCTTCCTACACATCATGTTGTATTGTTTAAGTGTTTCCTATTAACTTAACCCTATTCATTCATCATTTTATATTGGTTAAGTGTTTCCCCTTAACTTAACCCCACTCGTTCATCATGTTATAACAGTTAGTGTCCTAAATTTATTTAACCCCACCTTCTTGTCTAATTAACACGTTATAACGATTAAGTGTTCTAAATTTACTTAACCCCACCTTCTTGTCTAATTAACATGTTATAATGGTTAAGTGTTCTAAATTTTCTTAACCCCACCTTCTTGTCTAATTAACATGTTATATTGGTTAAGTGTCGCCTATTCATATGTTACTTAATCTTACCATTCTTAGCATGTCTATTTATTGGCATTAATTAATTTATTAATGCCCCAACCTCTCACATTAGAGCTGTTGTTTGCAATTGCTAGATGTGCCAGGCAGTTCCGGGCAGACTTCTACCGCAAACTCATTGTAACCTCGGGTTTTGGGCTAAACGCGCTAACCTCTCACATTAGATTTGTGTTGTTGCGGTTACTGGATGTGCCGGGCAGTTCCGGGCAGTTTTACACCGCAACTCAATCTAACCTCGAGTTAGGCATGTTCATCTTTTTGCCACTTTACATATTTACAATTTATGTTCATATGTAAATTATCCACAAGTGTTGTCAATTCAAGTCATGCCCCATTTACCCTTTAAATCATGTCCATAATTCAAGGTATACAAATTCTACCATTTCATGCTACTAATCATTTACATGATTATGAGCCAATTTATGCCAATAGCATGTAGTTTAATATTTTCCCCAACTTCTCCCCCGTTATTCATTCGCATAATTCACATAGAACATTAGGCTCGCAAATTAGCCTAACTTATAAACAAAAGGGAAAAGAAAGGGACATGTAACATTCCAACAGGCATAAACAATATAGATCAACATGCGTAGTATAAATTTGGGATAGAACGACATAGACTTAATTAAGCATATAGGCGTGATCATGCATTTAAATTAGATCCAATTAATATGTAAACTAGCATAAGTTTGATTGTATAAACATGAACTTATATAGATCTCAAACATGGGTACTAGCTTGGATCTAACATATAACATGTATGAACATAACATAGCATGTAACTTACATATATAAAAGAACCACAAATTTAATATAACATGATAGTTTCAATGGTATCAGTCCCCAATAGTCTCATAGGCATAATAGGTTTTACTATGTCAGTCACAATAGTCCAATAGGCATGATAGGCTTTACTATGTCAGTCACAACAGTTCAATAGGCATAAGTAATTCAGAATTGAAAAAAAGATAGGCACAAATATAATTAGGCATAGTTCTAGATCCAGTTATTACAGTCATGATTTCTTATTAGGTGTTCACATCTAAACAATAGCTGTACTTACAGAAAAAAGGACGGATCTTGATTTCTGGGATCTGATTTCTGAATTTGAAAAGCTATCCTTTGATGTAGACATTTAATTCTCTAGTTCTTCTAATTGATTCCTAGTTTGAATTTGATTCTCTAGTTTGGGGTAGATGAATGGAGGCTAGGCCAGTTTGTAGATGAACAGCATGACGACTTCATCGAATGAGTTCTAGGGTTGAGGTTTGGGGTGATTATATAGAAGTCTAGGTTTAATTCTATCCTTTAGATTAGTCTAGGAGAAATCAGAGCCATCAAACCAAAGAGATGTGTCATCCAGCCAACCGTAGCATGACACATATGCTCTAATACCTCGAAAATTAATCATTGTCCAATCAAAGAAGGCCACATTCAAAAAAAAACAATCCTTGACCAACAAAAATGTGCCATGTGTGCCACATGATGCGTGCATGTCATATATATATATGTGTGTGTGTGTGTGTGTGTGTGTGTATGTGTGTGTGTGTGTATTTTCTATATATATTTTCTATTTATTTTTTCTTTTTATCTATCTTCCCATTAACCATTTTCACACTAAAACACTTTTTGAACTGCGTTCACGCTAAGCCACTTTTTAGCCATTCCCCTAAAACAAAAATAAGGCACTGGCGGGGATCGAAATCTATACCTCTTGTAAGCAAGCCACATGTTCTAACCAAATGAGCTACTAAGTCTTTTGCTTACAAACCTTAGGACAATGCTAAACATTATTCTTTTCTCATTCCTCTTTTTCATGTTTTACTGCAATATTTAATTTAAAGATATCTTCTTCATTTTAAATCGGTTTTCTGCAAACCATAGGCCTAAATTGTCTAGAAAATTACCACGAACGTAATGACGCTAATCTTGTGACCAAATTCCTGAAGCTCTTCAAATTTTTCTTTTTAATTATTCGCATGCGTTTCATCACATTTCATGTATTGCACTTAATTAACTTATTACATGAAATATTTATTTTTATTATTTATTTTTTCTCCTAAATATATCTATGTATATAATATATATGCATATTTCCACTTTTAAAATTAAGTATTCTTTAATTCAATACTTTAACATTCACAGTAAATATGGGGTGTTACAGGACGTAAACCGTGGAGTATTGCACTACGCGAAAGATCTTTCGAATCAGGAGCCATCATGATGGAAATCCAACTTTCCAATATGAGCTTTGCGGTTTTAATTGTAAACCTATATATGACGACATAGTGGGATGGGGCACTCATGCTGTCCATGATTGATACATTTACTTTCGAAATTGATTTCTACACTATGCACTTATAGCAATAATAAAAGAGAAATTTCGCGTACCAAACATTTTTGGCTATTGTAAGGTAAAACTCTATCCTTCGACTTGCGTTGCATTGTGTGATGAGACCTGAATCTTATAATTGCTTCATTTTTTCAAAAAGCATTCCGCTATTTATTTTATGCACTAGTATTCCTGGGGATAAACTTGTTCCGTGTTATGCGGCATGATCCATTGATTTACCTAACTTTAAAATCAATTAAATAACTGTTTTTGAGTTCTCACACCAGTCCCATGACTGGCCTGGAGTTTATTGTTTTAACCTAAACTCTAGGTGCCAATATTTTCCACACGGGCAGTCAGTAGTGAAGTTTTGCGGATATTATCTTCACAGGATCCTGGTTTACAGCAGGAGCTATATTTGGAACGCTCTACATCCGTGTATTTCTTTTAGTTGTCTTATGCATTATTTTTCCGCTGCTTTGAAATTAAAATCTCTGATATTATTTTATGTTGTACAATTATTTATACTCTGATATATTCTTATATTCTGATGTAATTGTTGTAATAAGCAATAAAATGTTGTTCTGTTTGTGTTTTGATATGTTGTGTTCTCAAAAGCAATCCGGGCTTTCCCGTAAGAGGAAGTTTGGGCCGTTTCATGCATTCCGTTAGTGAGTGACATTAACGGACGTGGGGTGTCATAGGAGGGTTGAGTTAATCTTATTAAATATGTGGGGACGGGTTATACATATAAACCCGACAAACTTAACTTGTTGGGTTTATGCAATCGTATTAAACTGGTAGGCATAACCTGTTGAAATCCTAGTAGTAGGGATGCAAGCCTGGGGGAAGTTTGTATCATCTGGTGTGTGGGACTCGTATCAGTCAGTAACCTATATTAGTATCAAATGGGAAACCTCGGACCAGGTCGGGGTCAGGGAACGCTTAATGAGCTAATTATAAAAGGTCACTTGAGTGAGGGTATTGACGGCACGTTCCATCGGAGTCATGTGCATGCATGGGTCTGCTTGCTTAGGAAGATAAGGCATTGTGAAATCAGTAGATATAGTTGTGCACATCCTGAAAATAACGGGTTGCCGCTTTACGAAGTGATACATCTTACTATGGGACCAGTAAAAGGTATCTACGAGTTAGGGATGAAAAGTCGATATGTACAACTTAAAAGGATATTATATGGATACATCAGAAATATATGTGATATGCTAACTAATTGATATGCAATAGTTACACAGGTAAAACCTAAGTTATAGAGATATATTACAATCAAAGTAAATGCAGTAAATAAAGTGACACCATGAATTTTTATACTGGTTTGGACTTCCCGCCCTACGTCCAGACCCGAAGCTCCTCTTCAGAATTCACTAACGACGCCCTCTCTTAACCCGGAGGAATAGGTCAGTACACCCGAGCCCCAACAAGGATGCCTCTCGCTTGAACAACTAAACGGGTCTTCAACAATTACAAGTATTTGACTCTTGATTTGTGTTCTTGAATCAACACGGTTAACCAACTATTTAAGTACAACCTTCCTATAATCTGATCCTCGAGTATATAATTTGAATGCGAAGATTTTAAGGAAGAAGATTGCTTGTTGAATCAAATAATATTAAACTGATTCAAGGATTCAACAAGAATTTGAATTGGAGAGATTTTATTTGCAAAGAATGTAAAAGGAGAGAATAGAATGATGATCAGTAAAATCGGTAAAATTTGGTGATTGTAAAGCATGATTGAAGTTATTTATACAATAGTATAAGAGTAGCAATCCTTCATGAAGAGTTTCTATAAGAACTTATGTCTATTTCCTTTGATTAATGAAGAGGAATCTCTTCATGAAAGATGGTGACTCTTCATAAAATAGATTCTAGGTCGAATCAGTTAAGTGGTTAAAAATCATTAGTTGATTAGTAAAATTAAATCGTATAAATAAAACTTTCAAAACTAGCCGTTATATGCAAAAACAGGCCAACCAGTCGTCTGGTCATTTTTCTACCAGTCGACTGGTAGGCTAGTTTCCGCATATATCTGGCTTTAGAAGGTTTATAAAATATATATTACTTTGTTTTGCACATTCGTGTATACTTGAGGATAGATTTTAAAAAAATTCTAACATGACTCAATGTGTGTGTGTGTATATATAACCTTACCTCTATGATGTGATTCCTATTGCAACTTCATTCGTTAACATCGATCAAAATCTTATTATCAACATTCTCCCCCTTTTTGATTGATGAAAACACTTTGGATTTTCTCCCTCTGAATGTCTAGCTCTCCCTGAATTTCTACAATAACTTGTTAGTTCATAATTTTATAACCTTGCCATTTGATTCCTGCATTAACAAATGTTAGCCCAAATTTTCCAACAGTATGGAAAACATAAAACTATATTAGCATGGAAACATAAGAATGGTATAAGCATAGATAGCGTGAGAGATATTTCTCCCCCTTTGTCATCGATTAAAAGAAATTAAGACAATATAAGCATATAATAATCGAAGAACAAACTTATGCTAAAATAAAACACAACCATTTTCAGATTGCATGATGTTCAATATAATCAAAAAAGCATAGAAATTTCAAACATAGATTATTACACAACCAAAATATAAAAGTCACTACACAACCAAAATAAGAAAGTCATTACACAACCAAAATAAGAGTTTGAAAAGGTACTAAAGCAAATAATACTTCCCACATACTTCCTACTTAGTCTTCATCGGATTCGGTTTCTTCTTCGGAAGTGGTCCAATTAAGTGGAGACATAGGCTTTTTCCCTGGATCCAACACATGAGCAGTGTTTACAAGAGTGCAAGAAATTGAATTCCACATCCTCCCAAGAATTTTTTTAACTTTGTCAAACTTTTTGTCCATTTTCTTATCCATCCTTTTAAGTCTTGCTTCCAAGAGTAGTTGATTGTGAGCAACTACATCAATTGCTTGCCTTGAAGTTTGAGACGGTTCTGTTAAGCGGACATCCTCGGAATTAGCACAGATAGCACTTAATGATGGTTGATCTACGCTTCTCTTTTTCTAGTCATCTAAACTCATGATCCGGACTTGTAGAGGAGGCATGTGCATTTGCTTTAGATTCTTCTTATCTAAAAATTTTATTTCAATTATTTTCGAGTCCGGTTTTGGGATTTTTTTACTTTCAAAGATACGCATCAAATATTCACCATAATGAAAATATGTTGTCACTCCTTGTGTATAAA
Source organism: Allium sativum (assembly GCA_030737875.1). Lineage (NCBI taxonomy): Eukaryota > Viridiplantae > Streptophyta > Magnoliopsida > Asparagales > Amaryllidaceae > Allium > Allium sativum. The sequence goes on from CM060919.1 coordinate 421,401,350, forward strand.
GAAGAAGATGGTCCATAATAGTTTACATCTAATTAATTTTTACATTATCAAACGTTGCATACAAAGTCCTAAAGGTGTATGAATACGCAAGGTCATTAGTTCTGGATCTAGGTAGTATAGTTCTTGTAAGAACATGATGAAAAACCCTTGCATTAGGACGTAGTCCTTTTGCTTTAGTTCCGTCTGAATCATCATCAATAAAGAGATGAATTACTTTATCTCTAACACCATATTCACAAGTTAACTCGCTTAAAGATATCCCATTCGTTGGTGAATTTAGAACCTCTCCAATTCTATCAATGGTGATAAAAACAGGTTGTCCAAACACAAGACTCCAAACACATTTTTGTGAATTACTCAGATTTTGATGATCTAGATTCATGTTGGCTAAGAATAGCTTGATCATGGTGATATTGATATTGAATTTATTTTGATTATAATCTAAGAGAGACTCAAGCCTTTCTTGATGAGCAAGCTGTTGTAATCCGTACAAGTTAAAATCTTCAAACTTTGCAAAAGGACCTGCCATGAATTTTGCTTTGGATAGAAGCTTCCATCTTCTTTTAGCTAGGTCATTCCAAAGCCACTGATCAGTTAAGGATTCTTATGTCTTCTTTGATCTTGTTCTTGAAGGAGATCCCATATCTAACTGTCGTTTGGGAGCCATGAGAGAAATTTCGGTTTGTTGGAGTTTTAGATATTTTAGAATGTCTGAGAAATGAGAGATAAAGGAGGAGGTAGGGTTAAAATAGGACGTGTATAACTAGAACTAGATATTTGGTTTCTAGTTAACCAATCGAGTGGAGGATATTATACCAGTCGACCGGTTGCTGTTATTTTGTACAACAGCCTTTGTTTTTAAATTCTGAGTTTATTTCTTGATCTTAAACTTTAAAAAAATTATATTTATGTTTATTATCAAGCGACGCATACAATACAAACTTTTTAATGATATCATCGGATACTTTTTGCATTTTGGATTAATGCAAGTCTTATTGTTGAAAAAAAATTAATCCTATTATCCAATAACTACTCTTCAGAGGAGGTCAATTTCCATGGTGTCCTAACTCCTTCATTTTGTTGATAATTCTGCTCCCAAGAGTTTGGACTATCCTTCTTGCTCTTGTTAGTTTTCTTCCATGCACTCCATAAACTAGTAGGTCTTTTTGATGACTCGGGAGTCATAAAATAAGGATAGTGTCTTGGTTCTAAAACCGCTGATCGTCCACATACCCGAAGAGCTACAGTTTCGAGAAAAGTTAATCTATCACACATTTGTTTTTGCTCATAATAGTTTTCTCTTTGTAGTTTGAGTCGTTTATTCTGATAATGTCGAATATCATCGATTTTTTCTTTTTTTTGAGGGAGACACTGATAATTCTCTTCTCTTCTTGGCTTCCGGAGTGTATCTGGTTTTGTACTCTTGCCACCGAAGAGTTGGTTCGTTGTTTGGAGTAGGAGATGTGATGATGTTAATCGAATCCGATGAAGTTTTATCGGAAGATTTGGTTGGAGTTGATAAGGATTTATCTTGTTTTGACATGATACTATATAGTTCTAGTTATCGTTTTAAATGTTTTGAAAACAAAGTACTTTTTATCATGTATTTATATAAACATACATTCTAAAAATAGTGTACTAAATGAATGGTTATGTGAGAAAATTATTCCTTTAAAAGCTGAATTAGGTTTTGCTAAAAACTAGGATGAATTTGACGTCATGCAAAAAAGGTTTAATAATAGTATAACTTTTTTTTACAAACTAAATATAAGATAGAACATAAAGGATTAAAAAATACTTATGGAAAAAGAGTAATTGTAGATGAAACTTGGTAGTAATTTATGATTAGTATAAAGGACTGACTTATAGTATATCTATTAAATGGCAACTATATTAGGTAAAACTAAAACTCTAGAAATTGTAAAGTGTTTAAGTAAAAAAATTACTTACGGTAAAGACAATTGTTAGAGAGTTCCTTTTTGTATAAGCTAGTCATAAATTTTAGTGGTACCTGCAAAACAATAGAAATTAACGTGGTACCCACTTCCTCCGTTAGGGTCGTAAGGGGTAGATCTTAGGAAGCCAAACCCAATAGGGCATAGGTTCATTTTTGAAAAATTAATTACTGTTATAATGTATAGAATCTAAAAAGTTTTTAATATATTTATTCCTAATAAGAATATTATTTGTTTTAGGAATCCATATACTAATATTTTCCGAATATTTTTTCTTAATAGAAATATTTATTTTACTACTCGAAATTTTTTGTTTAATATTAGAAAAATTTAAATTTGAATTTCTTTTTGAATTAATTTCGTTATTATACCCAAGTCCTTTTTTACTAAAATCAGGTTGAGAATTTTCTAATATTTTAGATAAATTCTCTTTACCCTTGTTAAAATTATTTATATTTTTAGAAATACTTTCTAACTTAGTTTTTAAACTAGAGTTTTCTAACTCTATAATTTTATTTTAGTACTTAAATCATGATTTTCAGATGCTAATAAATCATTTTTATTCTTTTGAGTTTCGATTTCTTGACCCAACATAGAAATTTGAGAATTTGCAATTGAAAGAGAGTCATGTAACTTTCTAATTTCTTCTTCTAAAATTTCTTTCTCATCTTTCAAAAGGTCTCTCTCAAATTCGACTTTATTTTTATCTTCGTTAGCTTGTTTAAATTTTTTTCTTAAACATTTTCATGGATTTTGAAATTTCAGTATTAATTTCTACTAATTCATCAAAAGTAAAATCACTTACATCATTGTCCTTAGCCATGAAGCACATGTTTGCTTTCTCACTATCGCTATCGCTATCACTTTCAGAAGATGAATCCGAGTTGTCCCTTGTGACTGAAAAAGCTCGTTTCTTTGATTTTTCATTTTCGCAATTTCTCTTTAGCACTGGACAATTCTTTTGATAATGTCCGGTCTTGTGACAATTGAAGCATTCTACTAGAGCAGGGTCAAGTTCTTTTGATGAAATCTTCTTTATATTTTTTCTTTGACTTTTCTGTATTTTAGAAATTTTCTAAAATTCTTAGCAACAAATGCTATATCTTCTTCGTATGAATCGTAATCTTCTTTTTCAGCACGAAAAGCTAAATTTTTTTATCTTGTACATGTGCTTTCTTTGCCTCCAAATTCATTTTATAAGACTTTAGATTACTGATCAATTCTTCTGGATTCATGGTAGAGAGATTATTAGCTTCTTCGATTGCTAATACTTTTCTCTCCCATTCATCCGTTAAAGAATTCAAAATTTTTGATACTATGTCAAAGTCAGAATACTTTTCTTTTAGTCCTAATAAAGAATGATAGATGTTTTAAAAACGTGAATACATATCATTTATGAATTCATTTTCCTTCATCTTGAAATTTTGAAACTGATTTTTGATCATGGATATTTTGCTTTGTTTAACTTTGTTAGTACCTTCATGAGTAATCTTAAGTGTTCTCTATATTTCATATGCAGTGTTGCACATACAAATCTGATTGAACTCATTTCTATCTAAAGCACAATGCAACATGTTCATAGCCTTAGCATTAGCAGTAGTCTTTGCTTTTTCTAATGCAGACCATTCTGTGAATACTGTAGTAGGTTATGTGCATTCTCTTTGAGTGATATTCCATGCATCAAAATTATTTGCTTGCATGTATATCCTCATCCGTGTAGCCCAGTAACTATCTTTCATGCCATTAAAGAAGGGTGGTCTAGCAATTGATTGGCCTTCAGAATATCCGGTGTTATTGCTAGTACTAGTATTGTTATCCATATTATCTAAATATCAAATAGCGGTTTTACGGCTATATGATAACCTTGCTCTAATACCAATTGAAAAATCGATGTGTACGACTTAAAAGGATCTTATATGGATATAGCGGAAACATATGTGATAGCTAACTAATTGATAAGCAATAGTTACGCAGGTAAAGCCTAAGTTATAGAGATATATCACAATCAAAGTAAATGTGGTAAATAAAGTAAAGTGACACCAGGAACTTTTATACTGGTTCGGACTTCCTGCCCTACGTCCAGTCCCGAAGCTCCTCTTCGGAATTCACTAACAACACCCTCTCTTAACCCGGAGGAATAGGTCAGTACACCTGAGCCCCAACAAGGATGCTTCTTGCTTGAGGAACTACACAGGTCTTCAACAATTACAAGTATTTGACTCTTGATTTGTGTTCTTGAATCAACGTGGATAGCCAACTGTTTAAGTATAACCTTCCTATAATCTGATCCTCGAGTATATAATTTGAATGCGAAGATTTTAAGGAAGAATATTGCTTACTGAATCAAATAATATTAAATTGATTCAAGGATTCAACAAGTACTTGAATTGGAGAGATTTTATTTGCAAAAAATGTAAATGGAGAGAATAGAATGATGATCACTAAAATCGGTAAAATTCGGTGATCGTAAAACATGATTGAAGTTGTTTATATAATAGTATAAGAGTAGAAATCCTTCATGAAGAGTTTCTATAAGAAGTTATGTCCATTTCCTTTGATTAATGAAGAGGAATCTCTTCATGAAAGATGGTGATTCTTCATAAAATAGATTCTGGGTCGAATCAGTCGACTGGTTAAAAATCATCAATTGACCAGTAGAATTAAATCGTGTAAATAAAACTTTCAAAACTAGCCATCATATGCAAAAACAGGCTGACTAATCGACTGGTCCTTTTTCTACCAGTTGACTGGTAGGCTAGTTTCTGCATATATCTGGCTTTAGAAGGTATATATATATATATAACTTTGTTTTGCACATTCGTGTATACTTGAGGATAGATTTTAACAAAATTCTAACATGACTCAATGTATATATATATAACCTTATCTCTACGATGTGATTCCTATTTCAACTTCATTCGTTGACACCGATCAAAATCTTGTTATCAACAAGGGAGACGATGGATTGGGGGTAGTAATTAGGGTACATCTAGTCTTGCTTAATTCGGAGCCCGTTATTATCGTTGGAGGTAACATCTGTCAGTTCTTTTGGGCTACCAGTTATTTTATGGGGTAAAACATCTCACTAAAAATACACCTAAGTCTACCATCTTGTACTTATTGGGATCATCTTGTTCTTGTTATACTGTATTGGTGCAGAGAAAAATATTGGAGAAGCGCAATATATTATGTTCAGTTCATCTTGTTTACCTTGTTATACGTGCCTTATGACACTGTTATCCCTCTCTCCAGTTTATATGTATATCATGATGCTTTTATTTATTTATATGCTAAAAGTAACTCGACTCGCCAGACTTTATGTCTGACCCATTTTGTTTCCTCTTCTCTCTCTTTCGTTTCTCCTCCCTAGGTTCTCAGGGTGGGAATACTCAAGCTTGATCAGGATTCTTCATTCATTCTGCTTGGAGCTGCTTAGATGTACCGCTTTGTTTCGTTTCTTCTTTACAATGGCTATATTTTGGGGATTATGCACTTTTTATGTACCATTGAACTCTGATAATGGTTTTAGTATAAGACAGAAGTTTTATCTTTTCAGCATTTCGAACTTATTATGTAATTGGGTTTGGACGAGGAAGCTTTTCTATTTAATAAAGTTTTTAATTCCGCTATTATTTTATATTTGCCTTGTGATGTTTTTGTTTTTGTTTCTGTTTACCTATAATACTTCACGAAGTTTAATGCATTCTGTTAAAGAGTGACATTAACGGACGTGGGGTGTCACAGAAGTCGTATCTAAAGCTCTTTACTTGGTAAGATTTTAATCGCGATATAGTTATTCCCTTGTTAGTAAACTGCATGCTAGGACAGGCTTGTTGTGTTTATTATGTATGTTTGATTGTTTGTAAATGGTTGATAGGCATGCAGGACACTATTGTATATTTTCTTGGTTAAGGAATTTCGGGGGCAAAATTTCTTAAAGGGGGAGAGTGTAACGACCCGTATTCTACATATCGAAGAATCATAGAGTATTTTTTTTCATACAAAGTCATATGGTCATGTAACTTTAGGAAATAACTATTGAGATCATTTCCCACATTTACGATTTTTACCGGATTGGTATGATTGTATGGCTGTTTCCCCTTCCATTTCCATTAGATTTGTATGATTGTTTCCCATTCCGTAAAGTGGTCACACTAATCAAACAGACTCACCGTTTGGGAGATATGGCTGAAATAAGATTTGAAAGATGGAAAACAGCCTAATTGGGCTTAATTAAGTAATTATCAGCTAGGCCCATAACCCAATTCGGGGTTAGGGTTATGGGAGGGCTGAAAGGAGTTAGAGGATCATCCCCTTTCATTTTTCTAGCCGCCACAAACCTTTCTCGAACCCTAATCATGGCTTCAATCTTTTAAATCTCTTTCTAATTACTAATTAATCAAATTTACATCAAATCAAGCCGGATTAACACCAAATTCGAGGTAAAGCTGCTGCACTACATTAGAATCCGAGCCAAATTAGTAAAGTTTTAGATCTGTTGTTTGTTATTGGATAAGGTGAGTGATTTGCATGCTTATACACTAATTATGGATGATTAGGGTTAATTAGCGAATTAATGACTCATAAAAATACGGAAAAACATGTAAAATCATATTTATGTCACATATATGAATTTGGTTGATCCTGCATGTTACTACTATTGTTTGGTATATTTTATGATTGCATAGGAAAGTTAGAATGGTTGAAAACGCCGTCGTTTGGCGAAATTAGCTTGTTGGAAAAATTGCAGAGTTTCAGTTAGGACCCCGAACCAAACCGGATAGGAGGAGGAGACCCAAACCGAAACGGATAGGAGGAGGAGACCCGAACCGAACCGGATAAGAGGTGGAGACCCGAACCGAATCAGATAGGAGATGACGAACCGCACCGGACAGGGGATGACGAACCAAATTGAACGCCAATTCAACCAAAACCCAAGATGCAAAGGAAGTCCAAGTAGGAATTTATCGCTCAGGATCCAAATGGGAACCAACGAGTTAACTTCAAGAGTTGGGCTTTGCTACAGGACATGTGCAAAGGAGTTATCGATATCTATAACTTTGGTTCACTATTCAGAGAAGGGGCATGTAGACAAACCAGAGCCAGGGCGGTGTGGACTGGTTGGCCTGTACGCCAGAGCCAGTGCGGTGTGGACTAGGTAGGGTTATTGACTATAGACCAGGGCGGTGTGGTCATAGCAATAGTTGTTCGGAGTCCAATGCAGTGTGGACCCGTCATGGCCCCAATGGAATTGGTGATCAAAACGGTGGATGTCGTATGCTTTACGCACTAAGTGAGAGATGTGAGGATGATTGTTATGTTTGATGTTTGTTATCACTATGACATGCACACTTCTATTTTACACTCTATGTTAGTGTTTACTTTAGAGTATTGTACATCGGGTTGTGCTAACTATTTGGTTGCAGGTCCAGGTCAGGTATGATTATTTATACCTGTTATTGCTTTATTCTAGTTACATAGATTTGCTAGCGCTCACACCAGACTTTCTTCTGACCCAAAGGTTTATGTCTCTTCTTATTACTCTGGGTGCTCCTAAACGAGCAGACTAGAGGTAGGTTAGGTGGTTATGCACGAGTAGTTGTCCGAAGACGAGCAGGAGGCTTCCACGTACTTTATATATATTCTCCCTATGTTGTTGCTGGTCACTACTTTGGTCATCGGTAGTGTACCTCTTCCATTTCCTTTTAGAGACAATATTTTAAAGTTGTAATAATTGGATATGAAGCTGTATTTTGGATTCCGCTACTCTGATGGATATGGTTTGGTTTTCAACTTATATACTGTCTCGCCTGTTTTATATCAAGTTATGTTATTATTATATTTTATTCCATGAACTGTGAGATATAGTACAGGTTCTTTAGTAATTCATTGTTCCAACCTTTTTGACGATCGCCCCGTGCTAGTCGGGCATTGGTACAACGCATTTCGGGGAAACGTATGAACGGTATGGGGCGGCCGCCACACTTGGTATCAGAGCCTAGGTTGCGTAATTTAACCTAGAGGAAGATATCAGGGAGAGATGGTATATGTATATAAGGGCGCATAATTGTGATATTTTTTGTTTTCAAAAATTATATATATACTATTGGTATATCTAAAGATGAAGTCGCACTGCATTGGCATCACCAAGGAGATGGTTAATCGTTTTCTCTTTACAGATTGAACGATGAGCCGAAATATGAGGAATACGATAAGGAACCCTGCATCAGGAGTTGAACAGGGAGCAGGTTTAGGGACCAACAATGGGAATATTCCTGATATAAGGACGATGTTTACTGCCTTCATGCGAGAGATGCTTAGGGATGCTCAAGGAGCAGTTCCTAATACGGCTAACGGTGGTGGTGCAGCAGTGCAGGCGCCTAAAGCCGATTTCGCCAAGCTTAACAAGGATTATGCTAGTCTTAGTGGGAACCTGTTCCATGGAATGGAATCGGCTACGGAGGTTCAGGATTGGCTTGATAGTTGTGAGCGCATCTTCGAGGATTTGGGGATCGAAGATGCAATGAAGAGAAAGCTAGCATTACGTCGGCTTCAAGGATGGGCAATGAATTGGTGGAATTCTATTAAAGCAGCTACTCTCGAAGATCAAGTTACTTGGAATCAGTTTAAAACTCACTTCAGTGACAAGTTTATTCCAACTGCTCAAAAATCAGAATTGTTCCAGAAATTTTTAGAGCTTAAGTAGAATGGTAGGGCAGCCTCAGAATATATTATTGAATTTGATACCATATTGAAATATGGATTATCTCTTATCGATACTGCCGAGAAGAAGAATGAGAAATTCATAACTGGCCTAGATGAGTACTTGGGGGAAAGGCTGATAAATCATAAATATGAGACTTTCGAATCTGTTGTGGGGAAAGCAGTGAGATCGGAGAGCCTTTACCTTAAGCCAAAGACTGAGGTCACTGTTACATCTGTAGAGGAGCCAAAGCCACAAGCAAGCGGTGAAGGCAAGAAGGAGTCCCAGAATAAGAGAAAACAGAACCAAACCAATGATGGTTATAAAAAGAAGAATAAGAAAGATATCGAGTGCTTTGGCTACAGCAAGAAAGGCCACTATATCATAGATTGTCGAGCGAAGCCAAGGGAGAAGAAGTGCTTCAACTATGACCAAGTGGGACATTTCAAGAATAAATGTCCACAACCCCCTAAGGAGAAGTATATCGTGAAAGCATATGCTATCAACGTTGTTCCTTCTTCGTCAAATGCCCCAACTGTGGTGGAGAAGGGAAAGGGTGTCATTATTCAAGGTATGCTTTCTATTTATGATGTTCCTATTCGAGTATTGTTTGATACCGGGGCTTCCCATTCCTTCATATCTAGTGACCTGGTAGATAGGTTGGAATTGGAACCTGAGATTGTCGATAAACCTTTAATTGTGACGAACCCGATCGGTGGTTCGACCAGCCTTTGTATGATTTGTCGAAATTTGGTCTTATCGAGTCATGGATGTATGTTTGCTTTGTTTTGGGCTTACTGGGTTTGGCATTATTTTGGGAGTCGATTGTCTCTAAAGGCATGGGGTGGTGGTAGACTGTGACGGGTCTTCGGCGACCATTAGAGTGGATGCTGGGCGAAGGGTGGTATTGCGTTGCCTATCTAGTGATGGGGTGATGGCTATTTTTCTAAATTCCCTCGACGTCCTGCATGATGAGTTATTAGATGTGCCTATTACTGGCGAATATCCATCCATCTTTGAAGGAGTGACCAGACTTCCACCACATGAAGAGATCAAGTTTCGAATTGATTTAGTGAAAGATGCCAGACCTATAATGATGCCTCTTCGTCGTATGGCGTAAAGGTAGCGGCGAGAGCTCGAAGTGCAAGTAGGCGATCTTTTGAAGAAGGAATTTATCTGATGAAGTGTTTCCGAGTGGGGAGCACTAGTTGTATTTGCTACCAATGTTGACGGTCCCCTTCGCTTATATGTGGACTACCGCGAGTTGAACAAGGTGACTAGGAAGAATAAGTATCCCCTTCCACGGATAGATGATTTGTTCGATCAACTAAATGGAGCAAGAGTGTTTTTCCAGTTGTATCTCCCGACTGGATTTTATCAGCTCCGAGTAGCAGCTGAGAGTATACCTAAAACGACATTTCGGATGTCGTCTGGATTTTATGAGTGGTTGGCCATTCCATTCGAGTTGACCAATGCACCCGCATATGTTGTGGATCTTATGAATAGGGTTTTCAGGGATCAATTAAATAATTTTGTTCTTGTGTTCATGGACGATAGCTTGGTTTACACGAGGACAGAGGAAGAACACAAGTAACATTTCAGGACAGTGATGGAGGTGTTGAGGAAGCACCAACTGAAAGAGAAATTTTCTAAGTGTCACTTCTAGAGGAGGGAACTAAGGTTCTTGGGCCATGTTGTTTTAGAGAATGGTATTGTGTGGACCTTACGAAGGTGGCTACGGTGCAAGATTGATCTATGCCCAAGAATGCAACGGACGTGAGAAGTTTCTTGAGATTAGTTGGATATTATCGCAAGTTTATTCAAGACTTCTCCAAGACAGCGGCACCATTAACTCAGTTGACCAAGAAGAATCAAGATTTTGTTCGGAATGAAAGGTGTGAGAATGCATTTAAGAGTCTAAAGGAGAAGTTGACGTGTGCACCAGTGTTAGTTATCCCTAAGGGGAACGAAGAGATGACGGTTTACACGGATGTCTGTGGTACCGGACTAGGTGTTGTACTGATGCAACAAGGTAGGGTTGTAACTTATGCTAGTCGGCAACTGAAACCACATGAGAAAAGATATCCTACCCATGACTTGGAATTGGCAGCGATCATGTTTGCATTGAAGATGTGGAGACACTATCTTTTGGGAGAAATATTCGAGTTGTTTACCGATCATAAGTCATTAAAGTATCTTTTCACTCAAAAGGATTTAAATCTTCATCAGCAGAGTTGGTTAGAGTTCTTGGCTTCATATGATTTCAATATCGCATACACACCAAAGGGAAGGGCAATGCGGAAGTTGATGCATTGAGTAGGAGACATGCCAGTTTGGGGGCTATGTTTCTTGAATGGAGCAACTGGAATATATCGCGGGATATGATTTCATACCTAAGTGTGAATTAGATCTAGAGATGTTAGCAAGTTTGACGATCAGACCGACTTTGATGGAGCGGATCGGTTCCAGTCATAGGGACGATCCTAACCTACTGGAAATCATCTCCAAAGTAAAGATAGGCGTCGACAGCGAGGAGATGAATATGTACGGACTTGATCGAAAAAGATGGCTTCGAAAGAATGGGAGAATAATTGTACCCAACGTTAATGGATTGAGAGATGAAGTGCTTAGAGAGTGTCATCACTCGATACTGACTATACATACCGGTGGTAACAAAATGTACTGAGACATGAAGCAGACCTACTACTGGTAAGGGATGAAGAGAGACTTTGGGAAGTTTATATCCAAGTGCATGAACTTCCTATTAGTTAAAGCCGAGTAAAAGAAGCCTAGTGGTTTGTTACAACCGTTGGAAATTGCTGAATGGAAATGGGAATAAGTCTCAATGGATTTCATTGATGGTTTACCTAGGACTAGATCGGGTCATGTTAGCATTTAGGTGATTGTGGATCGATTGACCAAAAGTGCAAGATTTATACCGGTCAAGTCGAATAGAATGGCAGCTAAGTAAGCGGAACTATATATAAAGTGGGTAGTGAGATTTCATGGAGTACCTAAAGGTATTGTGAGTGACCAAGTGTAAAAACCGGGTTTAGGCAGACCAATTATTTTTCAAAATTCAAATCTACCAAAACCGAAGTTGGTTTGCCCTGGTATCCTGCAGAAAAGACAGAAATATAAAATATATCAGGGCTCGAAAAAACATCTCACAGCGAAAAGGATAAAATATAATATAATCAAACATAGCCTTACCGTAGTAAGAATACTGCCTAGCCAGTATCCAAAGCTATAACATCTCTTCCATAAACCTAACCTGCGAGTGTTATGAGGAGAAGATCAGAACATAAGTTCCGTGTGACTGAATTTAAACTACACATCTTGGATAATCCTACATATACCGTTCAGTTACATTTTCTTATTTATTAGGTTAATTGTGTTAACAACACTCAAGGCTTACACACATGTCGTACCCATCTACTCCCTAGTAGATTAACCTAATATAGTGTATATATAGCTACACCAAATTAAGGTACACCCCATGGTCCCCCACTCGCACGGCCTTCACCGTATCATCGTAGGAATATACGCAGTCCCTTATCCTATGTCCGAGTGACGTATGAATCTCTGTATATAACGACGCTACGTCTGCATGGAACCACTATAACTATATTACGTAAGCGTAATAACTGCCATCATCGAATAATGCCCTTTAGTCTATGATACACCACCTAGAGCAGACATGTGTGTACCTAGACTTTCCCATGTCTGTATCGCCAAACGTATTCGATGCCTAACTCGCAAACCTATCATGTGTGCATGTCCGAGTTCCGTGGCAGGGCTATACACGAAACTCGGTCGGGAGCTTTCTTTATATTTGTGCAGGCCTGCCTTTAAGAGCCTCTCACACAAATATCCCTAGGGTCTGTTTTTCTATGGTGGTTATGGCCCCACCTCGGCCCTTCCCTCAACTGGTAAAGACTACAAGAGCTAAGCGACAAGCCCCTAAGAAAACAATCTAAACATCCATGTGGCGTCTCCCCTCAACCACCGTCCCACGATAGTGAATGGTTAATGGTTATCTTGGGTCTAGCTCTAGTCTTTCCGCATCCTACTGGCTGCCGATGACAGTCACTCGATGACCTACTATCATTGTTGGTCTTGTCCCTCCACCTCCTTTGAGGAAGCCACTGAATCACCCCACCACGTCACAGCATTCTAACTGCCCCCTACTTATGCAGTCAAGGCCTACTCACCTGATAGTTACGCGCAGACCCAACCTCTGTGAGCACAGTCCGAAACTACACCACCATAGAGGACTACCAGGAGCACCTTTAACATCTTAGGAAGCCTGCGTGCTTCCCCTTCCAGTCCGTTGGAGCTTCCAGAATAATCAGATTAACGTGCGCTCCCCCCATGCCTTATGACACCGTGATGATCTACCCCGTTGGGCTATTCATCCTATAACGTACGGACTGCTCCAAGCGCCTCAGTTTAATATGTCATTAGACCCTACGTCTAATCATTAACTACGCGCTTGCTCCACCTCGTCAGTTTTCTTATTAACTTGGTTATTTTCATTCATAATGACTACCTTTTCAAGTTTACCAAGTTACCCTTGCTTATTAATTCCATTTATAAATTAGTCCATTTAAGTTCATAAATAAGCCTATAACATGTTATTCTCATAATCTATTCATTATCACATCTTACTATAACATGTTCTACTTAATTTATAATTAAGCACATGTTAATTCATACATACCTTGGTAAGAGAACAACTCCCTAAGTATCAACCCCGAAGACCGAAATCAACATCAGATTGACACTCAGAGAATCACTCAACTCAACCAATCTCCTGTTAGGTCCTAATCCCATTCCATTCATATAACTTATGTTATCTTCATCATAGATTTATTCTTGTCCTTACATATTACTTAATTTACAATTAAATACAACTTACCTTATTACATAAGTTATTTCATTTTCCCCTATTGTTCATTATAACTTACCTTATTACATAAGTTATTTCATTTTCCCCTATCATTCATTATAACTTACGTTATAATTCTTACTTGTCCCTAGGACAAGTCTACCTATTATATAACATTCTCATTAATTTATTTATAATAGGTTATTATCATTCCCTATTTATTCACATTTTCTTCTTTACCGTTGTAATTATCTTTCATTCAATTTCATTAATTACAATTAATGGTATTTATCGGTCCTGTCTTTTACATATTTTCATATATGTATGTATATATATAAATATATGTACTAGACCTCTCACATTAAGTCTACACTTGTGAATGCTGGATTTGTCGGGCAGGTCCGAGCAGTCTTCTACCACAAGTTGACTTAACCATGTGTCTTAGCACAACTACTTGTTTTATTTGTTCACTTAGACCCCTCACATTAGATTCAACATTAGTGGCTGCTGGATATGCTGGTCGGGTCCGGGTAGACTTCCACCACTAGTGCCTAACATTTATCGCGTGTTTTATCCAACACAAAATTTCTTTTAAGATTACATCAACCCAAAATGTCTTAATATTCCCAATCTAGATTTACCCATGTACATATAATTCAAGCCTATAATTTTAGGTCCACAATAAATAGCTTCTTTCCATATCCCCTTATTCATTACCCAAGCATATCTAATTGTTCTAATTTAAATTGCACATATTTCCATTAATGTTCCAAATTAATATCTGTAATTATGTGCCAATTATCCAAAAATTCCCAATTTCAAGTTATACCTAAAATTCATCATAAGTTATGCAACAATTCCCCAATCATAGATTATACTCAAATTACCCAAACATTTTCCCCACTATTTCAATGTTGTTTATATGCATGCTTTTTCACGAGATTTGGACTAGGCTCGAAGGTAGCCTAGTCTTAAAAATAAAAGGAAAGGGGAAAAAGAACAGAATAGACATAAAATAGAGGCTATATTATTTCATTAAATCGAACATTTTAATCGGGGAATTGCTAAACGATAAGCATACTATTATTCAACAAAAGTATTTTAAATCCACTCACCTTTCATGCTTTCCCCAAATTTTGGATCTAATCAGTTCTATCATCCATGGCTTTCCTTTTCTCTTTTAATTCGATTTACAACCTTGCTTTGAATAATCTTTTATTAACGTTGATCTTCTCCATAATTTTCCTAGACTAATATTTTAATTTCAGAATAGATTTGAGGAGAGACAAAGAGAGAGAGAGAGAGGAAGCCATGGCAGAGCTCTAGCGTAGCCACTGAATTGTGAGGTTTAGGGTTAGGTCTAGAGGTTTATGTATAGATGTGGTAGCAAGCTATGGGCCTTTAGATTTAATTTAAAACTACATCAGAATTATCTATGTCATCCAACCAATCGGAAATGGCCATGTCGCAACATCCACCAACCAAAATAGTCCACTGTGCAGTATGACGCGCAGTGGTGTCGACAACCCCGCTTGGGTGTCGTCCCCCATATATATATATATTATTTACCTATTTATTTATTTGAAATTTGATTTATTTATTCGCGTATAAATCAAATTTTAAACATCCTTTCTTTGCTTACTTCTTTGTTCGCGTGCGACCTCTATTTTGAATTATCTTTATATGTATTCAACTCTTGCGCGTATGCTAATCTTTTATATGCAAACAATTTCAAATTTCAAACCAACTAATATATATTTTTCCTCTTTTGAAACATTCTCTCAATTAAACCCCCTTTTAACCCTTTTCATACTAAGCCACTTTTTAACCGCTTTCACACTAAGCCACTTAGGGGTGTAAATCGGTCGGACCGGACCGGACGGAGGTGTGCTCAGTTTCTGTCCTAAAAAAGTCGGACCGAACACAGACCGGACAAAATTTTTTCTCGAACAAATTTCGTTGTCCTAATTTGTGTCTTTAATAAAATCGGTCGAACACGGATATATGTTTTTTAGACACGAACACGACCGAACTTGGACGGACATGGCTATTTATATCACATTTTGTACATTTTACTAGATTCTCTCTCTACTATATGTCGAATTACAAGGAATTCGGACAATTCGGACAATCCGGACGAGCCCAGACCGAACGAGATTTTTTCTTGTACAAATTTTATTGTTCTAACTCGTGTCCTAAATGAAAATCTAAAAAACTCGAACGGACGTATTTCGATCACGGACACGAACGAACGTCGGACATTCGGATAAAATATACAGCTCTAAAGCCACTTTTTAGCCATTCCCTTAAAAAAAACATATGGCATTGGAGGGAATCGAACTCTCAGCCTCTTGTATACAAGTCACATGTTGTATCCAACTGAGCTACTAAGTCTTTTGTTAACAAGACTTATGACAATGCTAGATATTATCCTTTTTCTCATTCCTCTTTTTCATGTTTTGTTACATTATTTAAATTAAAGATATCTCTTTCATTTTTTATCGTTTTCTACAAACCATAGGTCTAAATTGACCAGAAAATCGCCACGAATGCAATGACGCTAATTTCGTGACAAAATTCTAGAAGCTTTTCAAATTTACCTTTTTATTTCTTTTTAAATGTTCGCATGCAATTTTAATTGCATTACATTGCATTTCTTCTCATTTCATATATTGCATGTAATTTCTTTTATTAACTTTTCTCTTCATTTCACCGCATGACATTATTTAACTTTTCCTTTAAATATGTCTATGCATACAATATATACATGTATGCATCTTTTTTTAATTGTCATTAAAAATGCGGGGTGTTACACCGAGATCCATTATTTACTAGTGGGTTTTGGAAGAGCTTACAAGAGGCCTTAGGGTTAGAATTACATCTCAGTACCGTGTACCATCCTCAAATCGACGGTCAAACAAAGAGGATGAATCGCGTATTAGAGATATCTTGAGAGCTTGTATATTGGGTTTTGGGGGGTCATGGGATGAGCATTTGCATGTGGTTGAGTTCGCATATAATAATTGTTATATGTCCAGTATTAGTATGGCTCCATTTGAAGCTTTGTACGGAAGACAGTGCAACTTACCATCATGTTGGTTGGAAACCGGTGAGAAATTTGTGCTTTGGCCAGATGTAATAAGAGAAACTTCATATAAGATCAAGGTTATTCAACAGCGAACGAGAGCTGCCCAAAATATCCAGAAGAGTTATGCTGGTAAAAGACGAAGAGATTTGAAATTCTTCGTTGACGACTTGGTATTCGTCGAGATTTCTTCGTTGAAGAGCGTGATTAGATTTGGTAGGAGAGGTGAGTCAGCACCAGGATTTGTTGGTTCATTTCCAGTTCTCGAGCAAGTTGGGAATTTAGCGTATAAAGTTGGATTACCTGACAAGATGGCGGGAGTGCATAACGTATTTCATATTTCCCAGTTAAGAAAGTTCGTGCATGATTCTGATATGACTATTTCACCAGATCAGTTAGATGATATCGAGGTAGAATCCAAGGCAGTTGGAAATCACATACCGGTTCATATCGTGGGACACGATACAAAACAACTTCAAAGGAAGACAGTGAAACTGGTTGTTTACCCCAAAATTAGTCTAAACACCTGGGGTACTAAAGTTGTACTTCACCAATGTGGTAAGGAAATAAATGGTGCCGTGTTTAAAAACAATTGAAAATGAAAATGCGGAGAAGTTAAAACAGAGACGAGATTTAGAGTGGTTCAGCCGTAAACTAGGACTACGTCCACTATGAAGATAATTTGCATTCTTATAATGAGGATTACAAAATATATCAACTCTCTCTTCTCATAAATCTTAATGTCCAACCAACATACTCTCATTCACACATTTCAACCTTAGAGTTTTGTAAGAGAATGATAGAATCTACAGAGGAGAAGGATGGGTAAGTGATTGAGAATGTAGATGTTTTCATTTCCCCTGATTATGAGATTATGCTTGACGACATGGCCAGATGAGTGATGGAACTTCGAGGCATGGAAATGATGATTTCTTTTCGGATTGTTTAAGGAGTGATTGAGGACAGAATTCAGCAACACTTTTTGGTTTCAAAGATTCCATCCCCTCTATGTTGGCAGTTATGACGTATTTATAGGTGAGCTCCCCTCGGGAAATGATCTGAAATCTGTATATGCAGGCTGTGGGTTGCTCATCCCATTAACTGCAATCATACCCCTACCTATCTGTATATCCGTAGTTGTATCCAGTTGTCGTGTGTGAGCGGTTCCACAGAAGCGAGTGCTTCGGATGGGTGAGCGGGCGACTTTATAGGAGCGAACGCTTTGGGTAGCTTTATAAGAGCAGAATGCGGGACTAGAATCAATTCTCCTTTGTACCTTGTGCGACCAACCTTCTTGGCTCGAGAGCGTTCGTCCTTTTGTCGCCTTTGTATGGCGTCGTTCACCTTATGGCTATGTTGTGAGGTCGCTCCCACCTATGTTGAATGGGCGACTTGCTTTGTTTTGGTATTTGAGTGGCTTTGTTCCAGTATGAACAACCGACCTTTGCTTCCGCGCCTGAATCACGATTTGCGTCCAACTTTGGTTGAAGACATAGTCATTTAAGATGTCGCAGGTGCTTGTTTTGCAGTTCTATCACAGGCTCGATCTTTTGACGGATAAACATGCCCCTTGAAGTTTGTAGTTTTTTTTAAAACCAAAAACTATAAGCTTCGAAGTAATGAGATACAATACCGCTGGGTGGATTTAATTCAACGTTCTGTAAAATAGGTGCCCTTACCAATAACATATGTTTTCAAAATTTAAACATTCCTGCGATTGCTTGCCTACGGAAATCTGGCAGGATATTTTCCGGGTACGTTAAATCGGATCACTGAGTTTTAACTGAGCTGTCATACCATTAAAAAGGGGCCTTCTAGTCCTCTTTAAATATTGTCTCTTCATTTTCCCGCTTTTATATTTCTCCGATAAACCTATCTCAATGGCGATTTCATTGTAGAAGACTCCATTGTTGCTTCTTGAAATTTTGACTTTCTCTGCTTGATTGATCGCTTCGCCTGATCTTTTTTGGTCGAAGGTTTACTTCAGCTTTGTTTTCAGCTACAACGCGCCTTTTTCGAATTGAACTTTGCCTGTTCGACTGTAAGTGCACTTTCTTCCTTTAAACTCTGATTATGAGTTACTTCGCTTGGTTTTGTAAAAGAGGGTTCCCAATTGGTAAAAATCAAATCGCTTGAACACGCATGGTTGTGATGTTTGAGAAGTGTAGATTTGACTCAGTATGTGCTCGGATTTCACGCAGAACCTTCTAGAGGTTCTGACTTATGCAATAAACTTTTTGGCCTCTTATGCTAGCAAGTTGCTTACTGAAATTCCAATGAAATGACATTTCCTAATTCATCATGCCTTTACCAGATGTTTGATGTAATACTTATGTTATAGCGAGATTTTTGCTCTTCCCCTTTCACTATTCTTTTCGTATGTGCGATTAATAATTGCAACCGACCAAATCAGAGCCTGTGTTTCTTACACTTTTGAATTTATAACTCTTCCTTCATGCGGTTATATTACCAGTAAATCCTCATTGTCGGGTATGACTGACGATTTTATTTGGAAGGCGTATCTATCCAGAGCTGCTTCCTTTTAATTACTAGCAATTCAGGTCATAATTTCGTTTTTAAGCATACTTATCTATGTTGAAATGTAGACTGACTACTAATTCATCCAAACCCTAGTTAAATCATCATGTCTGGAGAACGGAAGGGCTTGGATTAGGCAATTGAGGTTGCCCCGGCTACTGGTTCTGACTTGATTGTTAGCCAGCCTTATCCTCAACCTTGCTTTCTTGAAAGGGTGTCTGCTGGTTACCGCAAATCGACGCTTTCTTTTGATCAGTAATTACAAATGTGCGATCGCTTTGGGTTTTCAAAAGGCAAAGCCAAATTTCCAAGAAAGGAAGAATCGGCCGATCATCCGCCCTTTGGATATGTGACGGTCAATTATCATATGTTGTCTAGTGGGGGCAATTCCTCCTTTTAATCCTTACTTAGAGTCCGTTTTGCGGCTCCTGGCCATTGCCCCATATCAGCTGCACCCTAAGGGGTATCAAATTTTGCTTGGGCTATACATACTCTTCATGAAAGTCTGGTAGCAAGAACCTACGTTTACGGACATTTTTTCTTTATATGCTTTTAAAAGAAGGGAGGTGGACGGTCCTTCTTTCCTTTTTATGAAAGGTAGGCATGGTAGGATTATTACTGGTCTGAAGGATGGTGCTAAGGGATTCCCGGATCAATATTTCTTCGTCCAGTGTCCTTGTAAATTCTATGGGTAATGGGCAGAAGGAGGTAGTTACACCTTTGCTCTTAGAATTCTTACTCCTTTCTCTTTCTCATTTGGCTTTCTTTCTGATTCTTATAGTGATTCCTTCTGTTGTGGGTCTTATCTTAGACCAAGCTCTTCTTA
Organism: Allium sativum; assembly: GCA_030737875.1. Taxonomy (NCBI): domain Eukaryota; kingdom Viridiplantae; phylum Streptophyta; class Magnoliopsida; order Asparagales; family Amaryllidaceae; genus Allium; species Allium sativum. Next base: position 421,421,348 of record CM060919.1, read on the forward strand.
ATTCTTTGATTTCTGTTGACCCAAAAGAAAGGAGTGGACAGACATTGCTTTTAGAGGAAAATCTCTGCAAGTACCAGCTGATTCACTCTGCACGATCTTTTAAAAAGACTTTGGTTCATTCTCAATGTTCCATTGGCAAGCCTCTTACTAAAAAGAAACATCTAACCCTTGATGTAAGTGGTCGACCTTCTCCTTTGATTTCCGATGGGAGTGATAGGAGGGTCAATGGGAATATGGATGGTTTGAGGACTGATGTAATTTCTGGAATGACCGCCGAAATTTCTGCTCAACCTATTACTCAGGTGGAAGGTTTCTCAGGGACTTTTGGAGGCCTAGGGGATTTGGACTCTACCAAATATTTGAGTCAGGGTGACGGTGTGATGTCTGATCCCGTGATACCTGATATAGGAGGAATCCGAGAACATATTCAGCGTCATGGGAAAGCCCCTGCTTTCATAACTTCTCTTGAAACTGGTTCTGATATTATCTTATTCGTAACATAATTTCCCGTAAATCTCATGACTTCTGAGCCTTTGCTGAACTCATATTTTATCCTTTAGGTGTAAATGTGAAATATTCGTTATCGGATGGTTTCTCTCAACAAGCTGATCTTACCAATCCGCAAAGTCTCTTACAATCTCGCCTTTCCTGTCATCGAAAGCATTCCCAGTTGTCTTCAAGTTCTCAGGTTTGACGTACCTCTAGACTTCCAATGGTTGATTCTTTAAGGCGTGGAGGACTTGATCGTGCTAAGGCACTGGCCAAAGACAATAAAGGTAAACATCTCGTAGAAGGAAGAGAAGGAAAAAATGGTAGGATCGACCGAAACAAGAATGAGGCTCAGATGTGCCCCACATCAACTGAATCTTCTGAAAGATCTATTGTTCCGACCTCTACTCAAATTCAAATGATACTTGATCGCCCACCTTATAAGGTTTCCCCTGGAAACCCAATGCTTAAGGATTGCTTCAGTGGTTGGGACTCAAGAGGAATGTATTTTGACTTGGATTTACATCCAAATGATAGGCGAGATGTCGTTAAGAGTTTAGATGTTGTAAAGGATTGTACGATCAATCAGCTTAACACTGTTAAGAACCAACTTGAAACATAGCTGAATCTGGCCATGAATAATGTTGATAGGCGACTAGAACATTGGGCTAAATTCGGTTATGAATTCCAGAAATTGAATGCTCGGCACCTTGACCATATTGAGATTTTAGAGAACGATAAAGCTGGTCTAATCCACCTAATTAGATCCCAAGAGTCTGAAATTACCTCTTTGATGAACGGAAGCATTAAAGTGAATAACTTAGAGGCCCGAAATGTCAAGCTTAAGAAGGAGCTGAAGGATGTGCGAGCGCGACTTCAAGAAGCTCAATCTGCTCAAGAACTTGCTAAGCGCCACTTGGCCTTAGAAAAGCGGGCTTTGATTTCTTTTAAACATGAGAATATAGCTCTCGAGGGCAAAATTGCTTCTCAAAATGAGACCCTTAGAACCCTCGAGGGAGATAAAATCAGGTTGTATAAAGATCTTGATGAAGCCAGAATCAGGACTGGCAATACTTTGTTTCAATTCTATGTTTGCAGTGTCATGAGTCGCGGAAGTTTAAGTTATCTGACTAAGGATTTTCCGCGAACTCTGGCTCTGGTTTGGGAACATGTACTTTCATATTCCAGTAATGCTGGTGATGAATTCCTTCAAGAGCAGCTTTTAGAAGGAGAGGACCGTAAGGCTCTGATTGAAGGCATAAGGATATTGGCGAATGAGCGAGCTCAATCATTTAGGAGGGAACATTCAAATGCTGCCATTTCTTGTGTCCCACCCAATTCCATCGGAATTGACATTTTGAGTTTTCATATTCCCCCCGTAGACCGCTCTTCCTTGGGTATCACTATCGAGCATCCAGTTCAAGAAAATGTTGCTAAACAGTGCGCGAGTCACGACAATACTTCTTTAAATGCGAATGATCACGGGATTGACTTTGTATACCCAGTAACTCTAGGTAAAACTGATATCTATCAATCTACCCCGGATTTGGATTTCCTTATTTCTTCACCTGGGATTGCTGAGTTTCATGCTTGTTACTCACTTGCATCTGGTGTGCTTTCGCCACCTCCTTTATCTGCTTGCGGCACTACTGCTCAACCAGCCGTCATTGATTCCATCTTAATATCTACCAGCACTAATCCTCTTATCACACCTTCATCAGACGACCCATCTTTACCTGATGTGTCCGATCTAGAAGATGAGGACGAAATTTGGAATACCAAGGTTGTGTACACTTTGGAATGCAAGAGGAAGCCAGCTTGCAAGTAGTCCAAAATCATCAGTCTGTTTCCTCTGATGGCTTTTTTGTGTAGGCAGATCAGTAGATGCTGAACAGTTGATTCATCTTTTGCTTTTCCGATTTAAGAAATAGCATTTGTATTTTTTGTGGTTTGATTTCAACCTATTTTCTTTTATTTGTTACGTAATTAGACCGGTTGTTTGTGCGAGTGCCGGCCCTCGCTTAATATTTTCATGTTTGCGCACTACGTTTGTATCGTTTGGATATTATAATAGTTTTATTACCCCACTCTTTTGAGTGATCGTACTTCATGAGGAATTTATTTTGTTGGCCGCACTAATCTTATCGTTTGAATAATTCTCGCAATAAAGTTATGACGAGTCTGTGGTATGTTTTGAGTAGGCATTGGTGATTCTTACACAATGATGATGTCCCCATACCAAAGTTCTTTATAATTTCATAGATTTTGTTAATTTGAATCACGATTTCATTTGATCAGTTCATTATTTTAGAGTTGATGTTCAACCACATCTCCTACTAACTTTGTTGTACAAGTTTTTTTTTTTTGGAGATTGTTTTTTTTAAAAGCATGTGATTATTATGTGTTTTTTTTGGGGTTTCCCCATGGGAGGTCTTGGGTTCCAATTTTCGATCCAAGTTTGGTCTTGTTAGTCCTGATTTTTCTAGGACTGAAAAGACCTTGTTGGATACCCCCTTTCGGTTAGGATTTCTATTACCCCCTTTTGGCTAGGATTTCTGTTAACCCCTTTCGGCTAGGATTTCTAATTTGCGTTGGTCCTTCCAGCATGTTTTGTCGGTCTTTCTGGCACTAGGACTGATGTTTCCAGCCTAGGTATTTATCCGTGGGACATTTTTATCATTTCCCTTGTACCTTTCTTGAAGCCTGATGCCTGTTTCTCCAGCAAGCGCTTGCTAAGGGAAGCACCATCTTTTGACTTGTTGATTGTCCTATAACGGCATGTTCTGTTGAGACGATGTGCTTATACATCCACTTTGGTTCGCATATTGTTTGTGGCGCTTTTAAGCCGCTTTTGCTTAAAACGTGCTTTGAGAATCCTCCCATCGCAACTGGATAGGTAAGATTAATTGCTTTTATCATGCCTACATTCCGAAAAATCAGTTTTCTGCATGAAACGATAGGTATGGTACTCAGATAAGCACATGATAATTTTGTTCGTACAAGGCATTTGTAAGTAAACCATTGTCAAATATTAACATGAATATAGCAAGTGGCAAGGCAGGGTAAAACAACTACTATTTCTTAAGTAAATAGGGTAAAAACGGAGTAATAAAGCAAAGTAACGGGGATTTTAGTTTGAGAATTCCATAATCAGGACTCCAGTTACTGATCCTTAACAAGTACTAGCTCCAGGCTAGTTTAGGCCTTTTTCTCGGAGCTTGCTGCCCCTTGTTTGTGGAGAAGTAGGACAATGGCCTTGCACATATTGTTCCAAACTGTTCTCCCTTATCAGCCACTCGATTAGTGACTTTAAGTGTCCACACTCGTTAGTATCATGTCCTAGTTGGTTATGGAATTGACAGAACCTTCCTGATTTTATGGTAGCGTCCCTGACTTGCATTCGTTTTAGAGTTGGACACTTCTCAGTGTTCTTAGTTGCCATAAAGATATTCCCTATGGTGTCATTGAGGGAGGTGAATTCAGAATTCTTGAAAAAGCATGGTTTCCTTTTAGGTTGTTTGGTTCTTCCTTTGTTGTTTCTTTCCCAAACTCCACCTGTTGTACCTAAGGTATATTTTCGCTTTTCATTATGATCTACGGAACGAGTGCCTTTCTCCCTGCCGGGTCTCCGCCAGGGCCCATAATCATGACATGCGGTTTTTTGAGTAGAATTTTCTCGTTCAACAAAAAATTCTATTTCGCTTGCGTGACTTGTTCAAGTGAACGGAAGGTCAGCGACACTTGGTGTGGCTTTTATGATAGAGGTTTGAATAACAAGCATCGACTCGATCTTCTTTATCACTGCGTTGTTTGCAGTAGTTATTTGACTCGTTAGCCCTGTCATTGCTTCTTCCAATTCCCTCTTGGTTACGGCCGCCTCGACTTTTGACGGTTCCTTTTCTTCGAAATGGGCGGTAAGCGATGTGGCAATGTCGAAGACGCCGTCGATTTTGACAGCAATTTCCTTCGGCATGTTCATGATTCCAAGCACAGTTTTTCTCAGAAAATCTTCGTCGGACTGCAATTTGGGAAAGAATCAAATACGGCCCCACGGTGGGCGCCAAAATGTTTACATCAAAATTGGTCTAAACACCCAAGGTACTAAAGCTGTACTTCACCAATGTGGTAAGGAAATAAATGGAACCGTGTTTAACAACAGTTAATAAATAAAATGTGAAGAAGTTAAAACAGAGACGAGATTTAAAATGGTTTAGCCGTAAACTAGGCCAACGTCCATTATGAAGACAGTTTGCATTTTTATAACGAGGATTACAAAATACATTAACTCTCTCTTCTCATACATCTTTATGTCCAACCAACATACTCTCATTCACACATTTCAACCTTAGAGTTTTGCAAGAGAATGATAGAATCTGCAGAGGAGAAGGTTGGGTAAGTGATTGAGAATGTAGATGTTTTCGTTTCCCCTGATTATGAGATTGTGCTTGACGCCATGGCCAGATGAGTGATGGAACTTCGAGGCATGGAAATGATGATTTCTTTTCAGAATGTTTAAGGAGTAATTGAGGATAGAATTTAGCAGCACTTTGTGGTTTCAAAGATTCCATCCCCTCTATGTTGGCACCTATGACGTATTTATAGGTGAGCTCCCCTTAGGAAATGATCTAAAATCTATTTATGCAGGCTGTGGGTTGCTCATCCCATTAACTGCAATCATACCCCTGGCTATCTGTAGCCAGCTATCCGTAGTTGTATCCAGTTGTCGTGTGCGAGCGGTTCCACAGGAGCAAGTGCTTCGGATAGCTGAGCGGGCGACTTTATAGGAGCGAACGCTTTGGGTAGCTTTATAAGAGCAGAATGCAGGACTGAAATCAATTCTCCTTTGTACCCTGCGCGACCGACCTTCTCGGCTCGAGAGCGTTCGTCCTTTTATCGCCTTTATATGGCGCCGTTCACCCTTATGGCTATGTTGTGAGGTCGCTCCCGCCTATGTTGAATAGGCGACTTGCTTTATTTTGGTATTTGAGCGGCTTTGTTCCAGTATGAACAACCGACCTTTGCTTCCACTCCTGAATCACGATTTGCGTCCAACTTTGGTTGAAGACATGGTCATTTAAGATATCGCGGGTGCTTGTTTTGCAGTTCTATCATAGGCTCGGGGATAAACACTGGTTAAGGTCCAGTGGGGTGATAATGAGAACGAATGTACTTGGGAAACCGAAGAGAGTATAAGGAAGTCATATCCAGAGCTCTTTACCAGGTAAGATTTTAATCACGATATAGTTATTCCCTTGTTAGTAAACCGCATGCTAGGATAGGCTTGTTGTGTTTATTTTGTATGTTTGATTGTTTATTAATGGTTGATAGGCATGCAGGACACTATTATATGTTTTCTTGGTTAAGGAATTTCGAGGGCGAAATTTCTTGGGGGGAGAATATAATGACCCGTATTCTACGTATCGGAGGATCATTGAGTATTTATTCTATTTTCAGACGAAGTCATATGGCCGTGTAACTTTGGAAAACGACTATTGGGGTCATTTCACATATTTATGATTTTTGCTAAATTTAAAATGACCGTTTTGCCCCTGGAGAATCTTGTTTCACCTATAACTTTTAACTTGTAAGGAGTTTTCGCTTGAAACCACTTCCAGTGGATTTGGATGATGGTTTCCCATTCCGTAGAGTGGTCACAATAATCAAACGGACTTACCGTTTTGGAGATATGACTGAAATAAGATTTGAAAGATAGAAAATAGCCTAATTGGCCTTAATTAAGTGATTAACAGCTAGGCCCATAAACCAATTCGGGATTAGGGTTATGGGAGGGCTGAAAGGAGTTGGAAAATCATCTCCTTTCATTTTTCTAGCTGCCACAAATCTTTCTTAAACCCTAATCATGGCTTCCATCCTCTAAATCTCTTTCTAATTACTAATTAATCAAATTTACATCAAATCAAGCCGAATTAACACCAAATTTAAGGTAGAGTTGCTGCACCACATTGGAATCTGAGCCAAATCAGTAAAAGTTTCAGATCTATTGTTTGTTATTGACTAAGATGAGTGATTAACATGTTTATACACAAATTATGGTTGATTATGGTTAATTAGCGAATTAATGATTCATAAAAATATGTAAAATCATATTTATGTCACATATATGAATTTGGTTGACTCTACAGGTTACTACTGCTGTTTGGTATGTTTTATGATTACATTAGAAAGTTAGAATGGTTGAAGATGTCGTCGTTTGGTGAAATTAGCTTGTTGGACAAATTACAGGTTTCGATTAGGACCCCGAACCGAACCGGATAGGAGGAGGAGACCCGAATTGAACCAGAAAGGAGGAGGAGACCCAAACCAAACCAAACCGGATAGGAGGAGGAGATCCGAACCGAACTGGATAGTAGGAGGAGACCCGAACAAAACCGGATAGGAGATGACGAACCGAACCAGACAGGGGGTGACGAACCGAACCGAACACCAATTCAACCAAAACCCGAGATGCAAAGGAAGTCCAAGTGGGAAGTTATCGCTCAGGATCCAAATGGGAACCAACAAGTTAACTTCAAGAGTTGGACGTGTGCAAATGAGTTATCGATATCTATAACTTTGGTTCACTATAAAAGAAGGGGCGTGTAGACGAACCAGAGCCAGGGCGGTGTAGACTAGCTGGCCCGTACCCCTATGTCAGGGCAGTGTGGACTGGGTAGGGTTATTGACTATAGACTAGGGCAGTGTGGTCATAGCAATAGTTGTACGGAGTCCAGGGCGGTGTGGGCCCGTCATGGCCTCAATGGATTTGGTGATCAAAGCGGTGGATCGTATGTTTTATGCACTGAGTGAGATATGTAAGGATGATTGCTATGTTTGATGTTTGCTATCACTATGACATGCACACTTCCATTTTACACTCTGTGTCAGTGTTTACTTTAGAGTATTGTACATCAGTTTGTGCTAAATCTTTGGTTGCAGGTCCAGGTCAGGTATGATTATTTATACCTGTTATTGCTTTATTCTGGTTACGTAGATTTGCTATCGCTTACACCAGAATTTCGTCTGAGCCAGAGTTTTATGTCTCTTCTTATTACTCTTGGTGCTCCTAAACGAGCAGACTCAAGGCAGGTTAGGTAGTTATGCACGAGTAGCTGTCCGGAGACGAGCAGGAGGCTCCCACGTACTTTATATATATTCTCCCTGCGTTGTTGTTGGTCACTGCTTTGGGAATTAGTAGTGTGCCTCTTTTATTTCCTTCTAGAAACAGTATTTTAAAGTTGTAATAATTGGATATGAAGCGGTATTTTGGATTCCGCTACTCTAATGGATATGGTTTAGTTTTCAGTTTATATACAGTCTCACCTATTTTATATCAAGTTATGTTATTATTATATTTTGTTCCATGCGTTGTGAGATATACTACAGGTTCTTTGGTAATTCATCGTTCCAACCTTTTTGACGATCGTCCCATGCAAGTCGGGCATTGGTACAGCGCATTTCAAGGAAATGTCTGAATGGTATGGGGAAGTCGTCACACGTAACTTGGGCCAAAAGCATATCCTTCAACGAGGAATTCAACCCTTTATCAAACCTAAGGGCTTTATCCATTGAGGTTTCCACTAACCCCTACGAAACTTGGATAATTATGTAAACTTTGCCACATACTCTTTCATCTCCAACTCCCCATGCTTCAGCTGGATAAACTTCTCTAGTTGCAGGCTCTTCCAAGCATTAGTTAAGAACTTAGTCGCAAAACGGGTTTTAAACTCTCCCCAAGTAAAAACTCTACCTTTATTCTCCTATGAAATTAGGTTCCACCATTCCAGTGCCTTTCCCTTCAGATAACAGGCTACTACCCAATGCATAAGTTGATCATCCCACCAGGCAGATTTAAATATACTTTCGCACTTAGAGATCCATGCTTTAGCTTCGACAAAGTTCTCAGTTCTCGAAAATGACTTGCCCAAGTAACGAGGCCTTGCCGGGTTCCCTGCTCAGGTCGATTGTCGGCCATTTCTACTATCTTAAAAAGGAAAAACATTTCGGTGGACTTCCTACGATAGTACCTAGGCCCAAAAGAAAGAAATATAAGATTGCCTAATATATTTACTTATGTTTTTAGGGTATAGTACTTATATATAGTTTTGAAAATCTTTTCAGATAACAAATATGTCTCTCATACATATATTTCCTTGTAATCGAGTAACCTATGCTCTGATACCAAATGTAACAACCCATCTAGAATGGGCCTAAATTACAACCCATAAAAGGCCCATCAAAACTTAGAGCCACTCTAAATAGATCATTGGTTCCTATAAGGAAATACTAAACTAGTAGCACGTAGTAGTATAAACGGTAATCGGAATCTCTCACAACGGAAGAGATAAAATATAATAGCATAAAAATAGATGTACCATTATTAAAAACAACAAATTCATATACAATAAGTCTCAGTGGTACAAGGTACATCAATTACTCATTATCCCAATTACATAACAACAACAACAATAAGGATACTTCTACTATAACTAAGTCTTCGAGAGTCCCCTCCTCCAAGCAATCGCACCTATCCTCCGTCAACAGTCTCACCAACTAACCGGTTAATGTTAAAAGGAGGGAGGTCAGAACATAAAGTTCTGGTGAATGAAATGCATATGAATTTAGGAATAACTATTCCTCAAATTTGGCAGTATAAACCCTTCATGTTATGTCTACGTAAACAAACATACACAAAATCAAACATACAAGGAGGACATCCTAATAGTCACTTAAGGCCTATACGTAAATCTAAGGGTGGACATACTAACAGTCACTTAACACCCACAAAATGATCCGCAAAGGTATCTTTGTGCCTCCGTCATGCACTATGTGTCATCTGGACAATGAAACCATCACCCACCTTTTCTACGATTATGACGTCAGCTTCTTCATCTGGGTTTCGATGTCCACCCACATTATGGGACACCGCACACCCCAGCCTCATCACTTTGATCATTGGCAGTACTCCCCTCCTTCCCTACTGCTTGACACTCTCTTTGCTGCTTAAGCTTGGATCGTCCGGGGTGAAAGAAACAACAGATGTTTAAACGGTCGCTATAGTAGTCTTTCAGGATTATCCAACAAAGTCAGTTACTTATACCATCTATGGATAGGTAACTGGTTCCAGCCTTTCCTGCCTGTCATTATGGACACCTCGCATATTTGGGATGAATCGGTTGGCAGCATTCAGACCAATGGCTGGTACCAGCGTAGTCAGTTCCCTCGTCCATGGTAACGTCTTCCTGCTCTAGCTACTTACATAGTTCCCTTAAACTATCTTTGGGTTTTTGGTTAGTGGGTGTTAGACACCTTGTGCGTTTGTTCATTATGGCTCTTGATGGTGTTTTGCTTGTGTGGTGTTTTGTTAGTTTGTGTTGTACTTGTGTATTTGCGCTAGGAGCTACGTACTATCATTGCACGCATATTTTGTCGTCTTTTGGCCAGCAATCAGGCTTGTTGATCGTTTTTTACTTTATATCTATTATATATATCTAATCCGATGCGTAGATCTGCTCTACACAACCGTAAGTTCAAAAAAAAAGAGCGGACACTCTTTATAGTCACTTAATACCCTATGAGGCGGGTTATTCCTAGTCACTTAAGGCCTTCTAGTTTATTATCGGTGAATATCCCTATAGCCACTTAATACCCAATGGCGGCCCCATAACCACTTAAGACCTCGTTTCTAACATCAACGTAATAATGTATACACTCTCTTTGTAGGTCGAGAAATAGAAACAGCCACTTACTACCAAGTTAGGCTCAGGAACTCATTTTAAGAGAACTCTCCCGGTATTACCCTCTTTACTATCTAGCTGTCCCTACGGGTGAACTCCTAGCCACATAATACTTCCCTTAGACGGTGGTCTCCTTTTTGGCCATATACATACGTACATATATATATAGTCCCTAGGTCAGCCCCTCACTGACCCCTAGATAAGACGTGGATATTACTTGGAGAACTACTCAACTCACATTATCGTCTAATAAGACCATTTAATACCTTATAGGAGAAAGATGGACCCAACAACCATCTAAATCCTCGAAGGTAGGGTCCATGGCTTAGGTCTTGAACCAAGTAGTGAACCTTAGGAACGGACATAGTCCTAATCACTTAATACCCAACAAGAGAAAGGTCAGACACATAATACCTTTTTCCCAAGGCAGGCCTACTTTATACAGACAATATATATACACACACACACATACACACACTAGACATCTCACATTAGGCCGACGATTTGTAAATGCTGGATTTTTCAGGCTGTTACGAGCACGCTTCTACTATAAATTGGGTCTAACCCTCGTATCATAGTATAACAATTATAATGTTCAATGGCACTTAGATCCCTCACATTAACCCGGCTTACTCATAGATGCTGGATATGCCAGTCGTTCCGGGAAGACTTCTACTACAATTGACAGTTAACCATGTGTCTATGCTTCGTTAACATATTTAAAGCCACTAACAAACGTAAATGTTGATGACGAAAATTGTCGTCACACCTAAAGGTTCTCTAAACTCGAGAACAAATTTTTCACATACGGAAAATTTAAGCTCGAAAAGTAGAATTAACAAGGATATTTATAGTGGTTCAATCTTTGAGAAACCTATGTCCATTTTGAATGCTATTGAGGATTTTATTGATTATTGAGGGTTACAAGTACATGTCATCATCACACGAATATTGGCTAAGTATTTTTGGTTCATATTTTCAATATGCAATGTCTTGGGAGAAAAATATGTGCGCTTCTACCTCCTTAAGTTCTAGACATCCATTTATGAGTTCCTATGACCTTGTGGAGCTCTCAAATCAACCAAAATCCAATATTGTGAAGAATGAGAAAAGCGGTGTTTATGGGTAGTGGATTAGGTGGGCGTAGACAAGATTTGGAGACCACAATATAAATTTTCGCATCCCAGGCTGCCTTTCTAAAGAAATCTCGCATCCCCCTCTCGTTCGTATGAAATCTCGCATCCCGCCTCAGAGGATGCGAAATTCACATCCTGCAGGGATGCAGTCTATTGCGTCTTGGGTCGCGTGATATATCGCATCTAGGGATGTAGTTTTCTACATCTGAGGATGCAATATATCGCCTCCGGACGATGCGATTCACCATTGGTACGAAGGCTGCGAGGTTTTTCGAGGGATGCAATGTACATTTGTGACGAGCAATTCAGGATGCGAAGTTGCGATGTTGGTCTCCTCTTTTAGGGGTGCGACATCGCATATTTGAGGGGTTGTGAGGCTTCCACTTGCATGACTCCACCTCATCTTGGATCCTTAGTGTTTTGGCGACACTTTGGGCTTTGGTGCCACGTGATGGGTCGAGTCCAATGGGCCTGGTATGCTTTTGGGAACCAGACCAATATGTTGGTTAACACTTGTCTCCCAAAGTTCGTCTTGTCTTAATATGATGTTCTTTGAGTTGAAACTAATGTCTTTGGAAGCAGAAAAGATCTCCAAGCTGCCTTGTTAGCTTAGTCGCGACCGTTTTGTTGAGCGTGCCAAGAATTCTAATTCTCTGGTAGCTCCTTTGAATAAATGTTTCTTGTCGACTCATGAAATTAAACAATAGTCGTCGACTCCCATTTATGTCAGAACGTAAATGAGTTGTTGTCGACGTACAGCCGCGTATACATTCACACATTTTCATGTGATTTCGTGCGAAGCGATCATAGTTTAGAAAATAGAACGTAAATAGTGAAAGTGTCATCGGCTTATGACTGCGCGAGTTGCATTTCGAAAACTCTATCGAGTCGTGGATTCAATCGCTTGCCATACTTTTCTCGAGTCGTCTAGACTCACAAATGCATGATTGGTTAATGAATTGAATCCGTGTCGATTATCGTAATGTTGAAAACACGTGTGTGCGATCGCTCTAGAGTTGTGAGTCAAAAATCCCCGAAGTTGGAAATTTCATTCTCGTCATTTTTTTATATATATATCATATATTATTTATTTATTTAAAAGAACTTCGCACCCTCGTGAGGGATACGAAGTTTCGCATCCTGATAGGATGCAGTATTTTGTATCCCTTATGAGATACGAAATCTCACATCCCTGAAGAGATGTGATATTTTGCTTCCTCAATGGGATACAACTGCTCATACGGGCCATGCTCATCTCCTCTTCTCCCTCTGTATAAACCACACCTCGACATTTTCCCCCTCCTTTACATTGCCTATTTTCTCGCATCCCTGGAACCCGGGCATTCAACCAAGAAGAAATTCGAATTCGCACTTTGATTTAGTTGGGATACAATTTGTACCTTCTTGTCTGAATCAAACTCAAAGGGGCTCTCGAAACCTGAGATCGTGATTGGTTTTCTTACTAGTTTTGAGGGTGGATCTTGAGGGAGTTGGTGGGAAAAATGGAAAGGGAGTGAGGAGGCATGGTGAGGAAGAAGAATCGGGGGGAGAAGGAAAGGAGGGTGTTGTGCCGCATTGCCTCCTAAAGACATGGAAATTCACATCTGTAGGATGCTATTATTCGCAGCCAAGGGATGCCAATTTACACACCGGAGGGATACAAATTTTCACATCTAGGGGATATGGGTTTTCACAACCGAGGGATGCGATGTAGGCGTTGCTGAAGGGACTTGAATTACCGAAGGGGTATGGAAAGAGAAATTTGAGGATATAGGATGCGATTTTGTCACTGTTTGGGGATGCAAAATTTCACATCCCCTGGATTTAGGGAAACTCAACCCATGTTTTTGATATGCCCTGTGTTCCTTATCCAAAATTCGAATTCCTAAGAGATCCATCACTTGATTTGTGTTATTCCCGCGGTATTATAAGGTTGAACTCGGACTTAGGTTTGAACATAACTCGGACCAAAGTTGATAACTCAGACTAGGACATAGGATTAGAGCGTAAATTGAGATTATGAATACATGATCGAACTACCAAACCTAAGACCTGTTTTTCAATTTCAATCACGACGCAACCATGACTTGTTGCAAATCTAGCGGCATCGGTTGACAAAGACAATGGTCATAGTTCTAAGAATTCGTGATCGTTGCCATGTCCTAATTTTTATAATATATTTGTATCAGCGTCTCACTACACAGCATGTACATGTTAGCTCAACCCAACATGAGGGGTAAAGGTTTTTCAATGCAATGTCTAATGCAACTATATTGAAAGTATAACTAGCAACATAAACGAGATCATCCAAGAAACAACAGGCTTTGCAAGCCGAAGCCTCTCAGCACTCATCGTCCCAATATGGGTTGTCAAGCAGTACCAATTCGGAGGACAGTAAGCTTGAGATTTCATAAGAATCCACCCCAACTCATAGGCTCACCGAAGGCGCCCAGCCAGGATTTGTAGTCGAAAGATCCAAAATAAACGGCCAAGCACCCGACTGAACCGTCGGTGCGGAAAAGACTACTACAACTGAGGAGAATGCCGAGGAGGAAGAAGATGTATATATTGAGGAGGCAGAAACTCTTGAAGCACCGAATATGATGGCGGATGCTACCATAGTCGAGAACCGATCGGATTCGAGGCCATCGCATCTAGATAAAGATGCGCTGAGGCGTATTTGTAAGAGATTCAACATAAATTATGGTGACGTTTGCATTTCCTAGGAGGGGGATGTGGCGCATGCACCTCCAGAAGGACATACTGCCTGGAATAGGCATGCGTGCATCTCTGTATGTGTTCCCCCATCTTGTGATTTTGTCCGAGATATGCTACATTACTTTCATTTAGCGCCGACGTAGTTTCATCCGAATGCGTATGCCTTCCTACTTAGTACATGTGTCTTATTCAGGGAGCATCTACACATAGAACCTACTGGAGTGGACATATGGTCCCTTTTTCAAATTAAGAGAAGGACTACTAGCACGCCTTCCATGTACAACCTGGAGGTACATAACAACACCTGATTGATCCTGGGATCGTGAAGTAGACTTGGTATTTTTAAGCACGATTGGTTCTTCGTCCTCTATCCTCCTGGATTCCCGAGGCGCTGGTTGGTCGGAAGTAAGTATCTTTATTACTTCGGGTTTGAAGCTAGATGAGTCATAGGCTCCAAGTTAACTTTGAGCAACTGTAATAGGCATTCCTCCGGCACCCAAAGGAACAGTGGATTAGGAGCATCTCGAGCTATTGAGGGTCATCCCGACCGGAGATCTTTCTATTGAGAACATCCTGGATGAGCAGGTTCTTTGTCGAATAGGCTTACTCCCTGCTAACTGTACAACATTCCAGCCAACCCTGTTGGAAAATGGAAGGTAGAATTGAGGGAGGAGAAAGTCCTCCATATCGCAAAAGGAGGTTTCCCCCTATTGTTCCAAGTAACACAAGTTCGCGAAGACTGAGGAAGAAATCGGTGGGGATGGCACTGGTGATGAGGTGGTAGCCATTAGAGATGAGGGTCTGCCAGCTACTCTTGTCCCGCCTGTGATGACTGAGGCGAGGACGAAAGCGTCGCCTAGGCCAGCTTCTCCGGTAACTGCCTATGAGGCCACCGTGTCACTAGAAAAGGAGGGTCAGTTTGATGACCTAAATAAGCTCCTTCTTTTTGTTACATTGTCTTGTCCTAAAGGCACAAGTATAGAAAGCTTATCGTTTTCTGTTAGGGAGATCACTCCTTCGAGCGGACTGATATCTGGTCTGTGGAGAGAACACTTAGGACACACACTCCTAAACACTACATAACACAACATTTGGTTTTTGTGTGTAGAGAATTCGAGTCTAACCTCGAAAATGTTTCATGCAGGAGAAATGGTTCGAGGAGGTGATAGAAGTAGCAGTCGAGAATTCACGGGGTACCGGCCCAAGAGGAGCGGGCTCATGAAGAGTTTTAGAAGAGATACCGATTTGTTTACCGAGCCCCCTCACCCTCATGATCATGGCAGTGAGCATCACAACAGATATCGATCTCAGCACTCAGAATCTCCTTCTCCCATCACTCGGTCATTAACCATGGATCTAAGGCTAGACACAACGAGCAGTAGGCAGCCATCGTCCACAATTCCTCTCTGTATTCCACCCTCGGCGCTTGTAGCCATGTCTAAAGGCAAGGAGTTGGCATCCAAGGATAAAAGATCTGGGAAGATGGGAGTGCCGAAGAAGGGAACCCAACTTCCCGATATGTCAGGTATTCTTAAGCTTACTCCCAAACGAAGGAAAGCGATACTGAGGGAGTAGTTCCCAGGTTTCTACTTTGAGGAGCTAAAGTGGCAACGTAACATCCATTTGATCCCCCGGGCTGTAGACAAAGGCATGGTGGATAAAGTGTACGGCATCTTCCTCTAGGAGCGGGAAATGCACAGGTATGCAGGGGACCTCTCTGAGCTAATCTTCAAAAAGAATGTCGAGATTCAGGACCTGAAGTTGGTCCTAAAAACTAAGCAGGACACTGTTTAGGATCGAGACATTGAGTTGGGTAAGCCCAAGTCTTTGGATTGTAACTGTTTCCACATATACCAGTAACACACTTAAGTGTTAACTCTCTGTTGATGAAACAACGCAATTGAAATAGAACTATCAGAAGGTGGAAGAGGAAGCGAATCAAACTCAAGTTTCGTACAAAGAAACAGTGGCTAGGGTCTCGTCATAGAATACAGCTCTCAAGCAGGATAATGAACTCACATCAAGGAGAAACCTTGAGCTACAGAAAGAGAACAAGGAACTGCAACAACATCGCTTGAATTTTGAGGACTTTGCCGTTGAGAACAAGGGGATGAAGGAGGAAAACGAATAAGCACAACATATTATGAAAGAAAATGAGGAGCTTGAGAAGACACCGGAGCTAAGGAATGTTAAAATTTCTCAGGCTACGAAGGAGAAAGTTAATGCGGAGACTACAAGTAGAGATGTGGTGGATCAAGTGGAAGGTGTCAAGGCTTAAGGAAGGCATTGAGGAGGTCGATGCCAGAGTGGAAGAGTCTTCAGAGCTATCAATCTGGGGCATATATGTTAAAGCGCTTTGATTCTGCGGAATCTCGTGGGTCATTTATTATCCTTGGATGATGGCTCAGAGTTAGGAAAAGCTGCTGGAGTTTGAGGCTAAGAGGCTATAGGTGGGGGAAGCAGATTAATTTCTTCTTATGAAGACTCACTTGACTGAGGAAGAGTGCTCGGTGTTGCAAGAAGGGAGGAGATTGCTGCGTGAAGACGTTGAGAGGTAGAGGTTGGCGAAATTTGCTGATGCCGAAGGAAAGTTTATGACCATTGAGAGCGTAATCGTCGCTTATGAGTTTGCAGAGGGGAGCTCCCGTCAATAATAAGTTATGTCACCTGCCACTACTAGCGGCCCAATGGTCCCAACCCTTGCTACTACTGAGCATGACCCTGGTTTCCTGGGGTTGGGACTAGGAAGCTCCTTTCAAACAACAACATAGGGTGCCATGCCTATTGCCCCCGCGCCGCAAATTTCTAAAGGTAAAGTTTCATTTTCACGATCGCTTGAAAAGGATATAAGCACTAAGTCAAAGCAGACTAGCTAGTCTTCCTCTTCATTGTGCAGTCCCTTCTGAAGCTAAAGTAATAACGGGCTTTGCCCTGACACTTAACTTACTACCCGAGGATGGATTGGGACTGCACAAGATTCAATTTGGAGAGGGAGCTGGTCCCCTAGACACATTTTGTAATGTGGAGCTAGGGCTAGCATTTATAAGGACCTTCTTTCTGAGGAAGGAGAGATAACTAATGGGCAAGAGATCCAGGTGACCGGGCTGGTAGATGCAAGTGTGCAAAAAATGCATGTGTTGTTGTTGTCATAGAAGGCTAAATTGCTTGCTAAGTCTGAAAAGAAGAGGGCCAACAATGAGGCCAAGAAGAAAAAGGCTAATGAGGCTTCCAAGAAAAATGCCGATGAGAAGTTTAAAAAGCTACGAGCGAACGCAACTAAACAGCTTAAGGCTGGTAAGTTAGCCGAGCAGAAGGTTGCATGGGAAACCAAGAAGAAAGCCAAGCCGGAGGCAAAGAAGGCCGAGGGGACCGAGGAAAAGGAGCATACCGAGGAAATACTGGCCCTCGCCACTGACATCACTCCCAAACCTCTACGAGTCAACCAGCCTGTAGTCAAGGACAATCACAAGTGGCGAAGATGACGACGGGAAGTCTAAGTCGGTATCCCACTAGTCCATCTTCCCGGCCAAGGGTAAAGGAGGAAGAGGCAGGGGCAACTCTGGGAGGAAGAGGACAAAGATTGGTGACAAACCGCCTAGTGATGAAGCTGCTAAGAAGAAGAAAAGGGAAAAGAATGGGTCATCCAAGTGATTGTTATAGACTTTTTGTTATGTAGGTCGATAATATACGCGAGTACAACCCTCTATTTTGGAGGCATGGTATGGTTATCATGTACACCATATTGTTAGAAAGAAAGATAAACAGATGTAGCTTGTTATAGATGTGAATGAAAGCTTTTGGTTGACTTTGCTTATATCACATGTTATGTTAAATGTTTAAACTTTTGTCTATGCTTTTCAGTATTTGTACTTTCATAAATATACTCGTCATCACACTTGGACAAGCGTTGTTTATGGCTTCGCTCTTGGATTCTCAAGTCGTGTGAAGATTGTGTGTGCCGACACCGCTCTCAGGATTTCCCTTGGTCGGGAGTTCCTAGTTATGCAGAGTTCAGATTTGTTGTCTCCCCTCTTGGGATCTCCCTGGGGTCGTTTGATCTTGAGTCATGAGAAGACGCAGACGTCATTGATTTGTCCTTTGAACTCTCCCATCATTTTCGTTCGGGTTAGAGTTCGAAGGCGTCATGGGTTCGCCAGTTTGGTACCCGAATCTTGGCCCTTCGAGTCAGATGGAGCAAAGTGAGAGGTCGCAATCACAAACACTCGGATGGTGGGTTGCCACCAAGTCTAGAGACCTAGGGGAAAGGATGGATACTTAAACCAATGAGCTTTCCGAGTTATTTATACTCGACCTCGTCATTGATTCGAGAATCGAGTCGAGTTGTTTATACTCGACCTCGTCGTTGATTTGTGCTTGAGTCGAGTTTTTTATACATGGCCTCGTTGTTGGTTCGAGACTCGAGCCATGAGGATTGATTCCAAACTTTAGGGTATTGATCCTGTGTTGTGCGCTCGTGTATGCAAGTTAGTTGTAATGGTTGCTTAAACATACTACGCAGGAAATAACACCCAGGTACATGGACATCTGAAACTTTCTATATTGATTACTTTGGAAGTAATGGCCTTTACTTTACAATGTCTTAAATTTGAAGAAAACAAAACATTGTTGGAAAGCGATAAATTTGTACACTAGATTAGGTGAAGTAGCGGCAAAGGTGTTCAATGTTCCACGCCCTTGAGAGTTCGGCGCCATCAACGCTCGTTAGCTTAAAGGTTCCATCTCCAAGCCTCCGTTGTTTGACTTATGGACCTTCCCAGCGAGGACTGAAACCAGTCAATGTGGGCCGCTTCAGGATAAGGTCACCAATGTCAAAGTGCTTTAGGCAGACTTTGGAGTTGAAGCATCGGGTGAGATGCTGGTGCTGAGCGGTGGCTCTGAGTTCAGCCTCATCTCTTTCCTCTTTGAGAAAGCCAAGTGACTCCAAGAGGAGGTTTTGGTTAGTCTTTGGGTTGAAGTAAGTGAATCAATGGGATTGGAGCTTGAGCTCAATAGGAATGACGACTTCAAATCCGTAGGTGAGAGCAAAAGGAGTATGGTCAGTCACTAACGTATGGGTAGTCCATTAAGCCCAAATGGATAGAAGGAGTTCATCTGCCCACAAGCCTTTGTCCTTTTCCAGATGCTTCTTGATAATGGATTTGATCATTTTGTTAACAACCTCGACTTTTCCATTGGCTTGAGGGTGGGCTACTACCGAGAATTTCTTTTCAATGTTGTGTCGTCGGCAGAAGGTCTTAAACTCAACCCTCTCGAATTGGGTTCCATTGTCGGAGATGATAGCCTGGGAGACCCTAAAATGAGTGATGATGTTGCGGACGATGAAATTGATCTTAGTAGTAATTGTAGTAAGAGGCTTGGCTTCGGCCCACTTGGTGAAGTAATAAACTGCGATGATGGCATAACATGTGTCGCCTCTAGCCATCGGAAGAGTTCCGATAATGTCTATTCCCCACATGGAAAATGAACAAGGATAGACCATCTGCGTTAGCAAAGTAGGCGAGGATCCAGGAATCTTGGAAAAACTTTGGAATTTGTCGCACTTGAGGGCAAAGTCTGCGGCATCTTAGTCGAGTGTGGGCCAAAAGTAACCATATCTGAGAATATTCCTTGCCATAGTTTGCCCCCCAATGTGGTCGCCGCACTCGCCTTCATGCACCTCCAGTAGCACATGGTCGGCGTTGTTGTAAGCTACATATCGGAGTAATGAAACAGAGAATCCCCTTCAGTAGAGCACTCCATCCTGGATTATGTAGCGAGATGATTTGTGAATGAGTGCCCGCCTCTGCTTGGAGCGACCAGGGAGGATTCCGTGTAGCAGGTAGCTCTTAATTGGTGTCATCCACGACTCGGGCTCGGGCTCGATCTCTGTCATTGCTTCCAAATTAGTCTGCATCTGATTGATTATTGGAGAATTGAGTACTTTGACTAGAGTTAGTCCCGAGAGTTGCGCATCTCGAGAGCTTGCCAGCTTGGCTAATGAATCAGCTTTTTCATTTTGTTTTGGAGGGATGTGCGTAACAATGTAATGGTCAAAGATATAGATTTAAATCCCCGCTAAAGCCCCGCAAAATCCCCGTTATAGCTCGTAGTGCCCGCGTTGATGAACAGTTGCTCCGCTTTAAGCCCCCTATTTCTCACTGCACCCTCTAAATCAACACTTTGTAGCACCCACTTTAGCAATATTATTATACAAAGCTTGATTTGACTAGTTCTCTTTTAAAACAAATAAATAAAGTTAGTGTAAAAAGATAATTTTAACACATAAGTGTCTAATTTATGATAGAAATCTATTATAGTCACTAACTCTAATGGTGTAACAATGATAATCTTTGATTTTATTATCTAAGATCAATAGATATTTGTCTATTAAATCAGTCATTATTTCATCTGAATTTACATTTTTATTGTTCTACGATAAGGTCCATTCAAAAAAGGATCAAACATTTTAGGTATATATTCTTGTTCATGCTCATGACCACGTAATTTGGTTCTTTTTTCTAGTATATTTAAAGCAAAAGATCCTTTCTCTTTTTCTAAATTTTTTATTCTATTTACAAATTCATTCCTTAAGAAAAAAATAAAAAATAAGCATTCGGTATGCATAAAAATAGATTCTAATTTGTACCGCTTTTCAACCAAACAATTTAATTTTTAGTAATATTAAAAAACAAATAATGGAAATTAATTGAATAATAGAATAAGAAGCTCCATTTACTCACTCTAAAACTTTTTATTTGTCTACTATCAGGAGTAACAAGTATGACTCTAGTGCCAGAACACTTATTGTTAGATGATCCATCAACAAATAGTTTCCACTAAATGTCTAGGGACTCGCTATCTTGCGGACGAAGCTCTTCGAGAATAGTGAACTACGTTATGAATTCTGCAAGGGTTTGTCCGAGGATGGTTCGACGAGAAATGAATGTATTCTTGAATTGGCTCAGTTCCATGTTCCACTTCAAAATTCGCCCAAACGCCTCAGGTCGTTGCAGGACCTGTCATAGCAGCTGGCCAGTGTTGACTTTGATTGGATGGGACTGAAAATATGGCCCCAACTTCCGAGAAGATATCAACATGAAGTTTGCAAGCTTCTCCAGTTTCGGGTAATTCTTTTCTGCTCTTGTTAACCTCTTGCTGATCTAGTAAATGGGCCGTTGGACATGATCTTCTAAACGCATAAGCGCTGAGTGGCCCACGTGTTTCGACAACATAGGTGGTCGCTCTAAGTGATTCAAGAGGTTCTAGATTAAAGCAGCGCATTCTAGTGTCCATATGAAGTTGCGCTTCCCTTTTTTGAGCAAGCCAAAATAGGAATGTATATGTAAGTAGCTTTAGAGATAAATCAACCTAGGGCGGCCACTTTCCCATTTAGGCTTTGAACATCCTTGACGATCTGAGGGGCTTGGACATCCCGGATAGCCTAGAATTTTTCTAGATTGGCTTTGATATGAATTGAAAATGAAACCCAGAAATTTTCCTAATGCAACGCCAAAAGATCATTTCAAGAGATTGTGTTTCATGCCATATTTATGGAGGACACCAAACATTTCGGTAAGGTCGTTGACATGGTCATTCGATACCCTCTTTTTCACGAGCATATCGTCCATGTAAACCTCCACGGATCTCCTGATCCGGTCCTTGAACATGCGGCTGACCAGTCGTTGATAGGTGGCTCCCGCTTTCTTGACACCGAAGGGAATGACGACATAGAAATATAGCCCAAGGTCAGTTATGAATGAAGTTTGCTCCTGGTCTAGAAGATACATAGGAATCTGGTTGTAGCCTAAGTACGCATCCATGAAGGAGAGAAGCCGGTAGCTGGCAGTTGAGTCAACAAGCTGGTCGATCGTCGAAGGTGGGAAGCTATCCTTTGGGTAAGCTTTGTTCAAGTCGGAGCAGTCGAAACATGTTCATCACTTGCCATTTGCTTTCTTGACCAAGACCGGTTTGGAGACCCATTCGCTGTAGAGGACAATGTAGCCATTATAAAGTATTATATCCACTTCCTCTTTAAGTGAAGTCGATCTTTCAATTCCTAAGATTCGACACTTTTATCTGACTGGAAGATACTTTTGGTCGATACTGAGCATGTGGAAAGCGATTCCTAGGTCGATTCCACACATATCTAAGTGGTTCCAAGTGAATACATCAAGGTTAGCCCTTAAGAAGTCCACGAACTCTTCCTTTATTGTAGGGTGGAGTTGCAATCCAATCTTCAAGACGCTTGTTGAATCGGAATATCGACTGTCGGTTCCACCAGGGTAGCCCTCTCAAAGTCGGGCTCTTCATCTTCCCTTGGATCAAGATTGTCAGAAAGATGACAACGACGTTGGAGCCAGGACCCAAACACCATTGGTTGCTATGCATCAGCGGTTTTGGCACAGAGCAGCGGCTCTACGTTTTTTCCTTTCACCCTGTTGATAGATTCCTTCCATTCGGTAAGCTAATAAGCTTTGGCAATGTCTTGGTTACCTTTAATAGTTCTAATCCCATTTTCAGTCTAAAATTTCATGATAAGGGACCAAGGTGCCATGCAGAATCTGAATTCTGCAAGGAAGGGACAATCGGGAAAGATATTATATGGAGAGACGACATTGATGACGACGAAGGTAATGATCCGGACACTACTACGATCCCCATCTCTGATTTCCACCGGCAAATCCACCATTCCTACAAGATGGTTGGAAGATCCGTTGAAGTTGCGAATGATGGCATGGCAAGGCTTCAAGTCTTTGGCCTAAAGTTTCATTTGGTCATAGGCCGACTTGAAGATTATGTTGATAAAGATTCCAGAGTCGAATAGGATCCTTCGGACATAGGCCGGACTATGTGTGCAGAGATAACAAGAGGGTCTATGGTTAGGATTTCAATTCCGGTAGACCCTCCCTCGCGAAAGACAATATAATCCTGCATCATCTGCTAGATCTTGGCGGGGACAAATTCAAACAAGGAGGAGCATGCTTCGAAGCTGGCATGTTTGATGGAATTGGTGTATTCCTCCATGCTTTGAAAGCTCTCATCAGCAGGATAAAGCCCACTGCAGATTGTGTTGATCACGATTCCACATGGCCTATGATTGGATGGCCCTAAGGCTGATTAGCTGGAGGTAGTGCGGGCGTTGAAGGTCCCGCAGCTGCTTCTGGAGGAGTAGGATTCTAAACGTATTGTTCCACTAGTTTCTCGGGGATGAGCTTTTCTATCGCATCCTTGAGGTAGTGAAATCTTTGGTGTTTTGCCCAAACATATCATGGAATCTGAAATACTTGCTGGAGTTCTTCTCATGATCAGTAGACTCCTTTTGTTGGGTTTTTTATACTGGATGGTGTTACATATTTTTAGGTAGATTGCCTTCTACTCTTGGTTGAGTGGAGTGTTGTTCCTGTAAGTGAGATAAGGATCACGCTTCTTGGGGTCTCCCAAAGCCTATTGTTGTGACCACTGGGTTTGTTGTTATTCAAGTTTGGGCTTGAACGGGACAACCCATTTTTCCTTGTCAGAAGACTCTAGGACTTATTTTCCTTTGACATTGTCTATGACAATGCCTGAGTGTGGGTTATTGGGGTGGCCATGTTGAGTAGCCCTATTGCGATGTGCTTCCTCTTGACATAGAAACTGGTCGACCTTCTCGTAGAATGCTTCCAGAGTTTTGTCTGTCGATCCATGATCCAAACTCAGAGCTAAGAAGGATGCCCTTTGCAAGTTGGATAAGGACTGTGCGGGCTCCGGGTCATCAACCTTAGTAATGGCGGTGTTGAAACGATTGAGATAGCTTTTGAGGGTTTCCATCGGTCCTTGATAGAGGTTAAAGAGAGTGAGGGTATCCTTCGGCCTAGGCACGTGCATCTTGAACTGCTTTACCATTTCGGAAGCTAGTTGGTCAAAGGTGGAGAAAGATTGAGTCGGGAGTCGACTAAACCAAAGTAGAGTTGTGCCTTTCAGGAAAACCTGGATGCATTTGCACTTGACAGCATAAGTGGTCCAACAGGATTCCATATTCCATTCGTAGCAGTTTAAGAAACTATATGGTCGGTCTTTTCCCCATAAAGCGCTAGCTGGGGCATATTAAAGCATTGGGACACTCAGCTTCGTGCTCAGCCCTGGTGAAGGAGTTACGTCTCATGTTAGTTTCCCACATGTCGTTGGCGTTCCCTCGCATCTCTCTTACGTTCCTCTGAATCATGTCAGGGAGATACAGCAGGTTGAACCTCCATTGGAATCCAGCTGTAATTGTTCACCTCAGAGATCCTAGGCCGTGGAAGTCCTCGGGGATGGACATCGGGGTCATCCTCATTCATGTCATCAGCTTCGTTTGCTTGATTCTGTTATGGTTGATAAGGTTGAGCCTGTAGATTTTGATTAAGCGGAACTTGGGCATATTGGGCTGATGGATGCATAGTCCCCAAGTTCAGAGTGGCGACAGTTGGGTTCTGTCGAGGAGGGGGTCGGTTACTAGGACCTGGTTCATCATTAATAACCAACTGAGATCGGTCGCGTTGACACATTCCCTCACTGAAAGTTACAGTAGTTCCATTACTGTTGTCGTTTCCATTGACATAGGCATTAGTGTTCGCGAGGGAAATGTCACTAGTAGTCATCCTCCTTCTTTGGATTCGGCCCCGAGTATCAGAAGAAGAACTTTTCGAGGCATTGAGTTGCACGTTGGATACGAGCAACGTGACATTGAATTTCCTGAAGTTGGTGCATTATCTTAATGTTTTTCTTCAACGTGTCGTTAATCTCTCGAGTTCTATCCTCCAATTTTTTATTAAGTGCGTAGAGATGCGGTTGGATTGTTGGAGCTTCGGGGTCAGTAGGAGGAACTATTTCTGTGTCGATCGGGTTCTCTATGGATTGAGGTTGTTGAGAAGCACTAGTGTCGGCCACTACGGAGGGTCTGACAATCAGATTCTTTTCTCATTTAACCATCGTAAGAGGACTCGAGCGGTAGGTTGAGAAGAAACCTGAGTAGCATGTTGACGTCAAGATGGAAATGCACAAAACGAAGTGAGTATAAGTTCTCAGTGAAAGCACCAAAGTGTTGAAGATGAAAATTGTCGTCACACCCAAAGATTCTTTATACTCGAGAATTAACATTTCATGTGCGAAAAGCATAAATAACAAGGAGATTTATAATGGTTCGGACCATGAGGAACCTGTGCCCACTTTGAAGGCTTTTGAAGATTTTATTGATTATTGAGGGTTACAAGTACATGTCATCATTACACGAATATTTGCTAAGTATTTTTGGGCCATATTTGCAATATGCAGTGTCTTAGAAGAAAAATATGCATGCTTCTTCCTCCTTGAGTTCTGGGCAGCCATTAATGAGTTCCTATGACCTTGTAGAGCTCTCAAATCAATCACCCTTGTGAAGAATGAGCAAGTGGGTATTTAAAGGTAGAAGATTAGGTAGGAGTAGGTGAGATTTGGCCGACAACATCAATTTTCATATCACGGGATGCCTTCCTGAAGAAATTCGCATCTCCCTTTTGTTCGGATGAAATATCACATCGCGCCTCAGGGGATGTAGTCTGCTGCATCCTGGATAGCGCGGTATATCGCATCTGGAGGATGCGGTTTTCTACATCTGAGGTATGCAATATATCACCTCAGGAGGGATGCAGTATATCACATCCGGAGAGATGCGAGTTATCACATCCTAAGGGATGTGGAATATCGCATCTCCAGGGATGTGATTCACCTTTGGTACGAAGGATGCGAGGTTTTTCGAGGGACGCAATGTACATTTGTGACGAGTGATTCAGGATGTGAATTTGTGATGTTGGTTTTTGCTTTGAGGGATGCGACATCGCGCATTTGAGGGGTTGTTAGGCTCCCACTTGCACGACTCCTCTTAGGATTGGATCCTTAGTGTTTTGGCGACACTTCAGGCTTTGGTGCCACGTGAAGGGTCGAGTCGAGTGGGCTTGGTATGCTTTTGGGAACCGGACTAAAAGGCTGGTTAACAACAAACATACAAATTTCTACAGGGACATTTAAATTCAAATTCCTAATTTAACCATATTTATTATACACTTAATACACATAATTATTACATCGTTTACGCTATATGTATAACCATGAACTAAGCGAACGCGATTAACGTCCTAACCACATTTTGAAAATGTCAATCCCTATTTCCAATCAGAGGTGTACAAGTTAGTATTTCCCATATTGCCTTCAATCAATGCATAAATGTACATATTAACATGTAACAATCAAAATGGGAAAAATAGCAATAATAACACAGAACTTGCAACCTAGTTTTTACTTGATTATTCAATTAATAAAAGATAAACATAGTGACATATTAGCAATATATAAATATGCATATAATTCCTATTTTTAACAGAATCACTTTTATGTATGCTTACATACAAAACCATAATATTTGAATATCTTGTCAATAATACATTCAAATACTCTATTTTAGAATAAATACATATTTAAACCAATTCAATTTACAATTTCTTTAAAATCTTAACTATTTGTACAAAACCATACATACGAAATTGCATAAAAATGAAATAAGATGAATCCGACAAAAGAGAGTTATACAACACTAATCATGCTTTTCTTTTATTAATTCAATAATCCCAAAACTACAAACACAAATAGATTGAAAATTTCTACACAAAAACATAAACAAAATGGAAGGTTTGAGGGGTTTTAGTGTTGTGTTCTTTTCGTATGAACTCAAACCTTCCTAGGCATAATAATCAAATAAAGTATGAAAATGGATTAGAATCTCTCCACGAATGCAACTACAATATTTTCATGGCCCAACTTCCAATCGTACAAAATTCCACTTTCAACCCACTAAATTATTATGAACTATTTTAAATTAAATTAACTTAGATATATTTTTACGGGGTGTTACATGTGAATCTTAGTCACTATGATGTGTTTATGTCTTTATACCTATAATGCTTCATCTTTCTAAACGAGATCCTATTTTGGGTAACATTATGTGATGTGGGGTGTTTCATTTGGTATTAGAGCCTAAGGTTACAAGATCACAAAATTTTTGTTTTAAAATAAAACTTTTGAAGAAAACATAATTTCAAAACCGAAGTTGCTTTGAAAGGATATCCCCACAAGTTAGTTATGACCATCCTTTGACTTTCTCGAAATCTAAATCTCCATCTTCTCTCTCTTACGCAGTATGTCAAAACCCCTTGATCTTCCTGAGGAGTCGCCGTTCCTAGTTGGTTTTGTAGATATTTAAAGGCTACAACACCCGCCGAAGGATGGGAACATGCGCAGGTTCCAACACATGCTATGAGGGTTCCTTCTAATCCATCTATAGCTCTTGACTTTTCCCAGCTTTGCAAGGATTTCTCTAATTTGGGCGACAAGACTTCTATGGGCACAGAGACTTCCGTGGAGGCTCGCACTTGGCTTAGAGACATAGAGCAGATCTTTGAGTTATTATAGCTTGAGGATGGGTATAGAGTTCAATTAATAGCTTGGCAACTTAAGGGAGAGGCATCATTTTGGTGGTAGATTACTGAGGTAGAGGGAAGATTTATGGATTGGGTTGGATTCCGAGCTAGATTCAAAAGGAATTTTGTGTCATAAGAAAAAAAGGGTATGTAGTTAGAGCGGTTTCTTATTCTGAAGCAAGGATACCTTTTTGTCAAAGTGTATATCAACCAGTTTAATGAGTTTTCGCGGTTTGGGATGGATTTAGTTGGTATCGCTAATAAGAAGGTTGTTGGATTTGCAAAAAGGCTAAATCAACCTTTCCAAGGACTCGTTATGACTCATTTTCCTATGGGACAAAAAGGCGAAGTCCAAAAGTTTGCAAACTCCAAGAAGAAATGGTGGGAAAACAAGAAAGGTAAGAAAAGTTAAGCTTGTAGTTCTTAGAAAGGGAGAATCAAGATTGAGATGATGTGTCATGGATGTGGGATGGCAAGCTATTTAGTGAAGGATTGCAGAAAGACGTAGGGCAAGTGCTTTACTTATGAGCAGGCTAGGCATTAGACTAGGACATGTCCATAAAAACTTGGATAGGATTCAAGTACACCAGCTGCACAAGTTCATGTATTGGAGGTAGCTTCGACTAGTGATGGTCCAGATAGAGGTAGGAAAGTGGCTATTGAAGGATTGATTTGCATTTCTGACTTTCCTATACATACTCTCTTTCATTTAAGCACTTCTCATTCATTTATTTCTAGTATCTCAGTTGACTATTTGCACTTAGATATTTCTCTTTAGCAATATCATAGTAGTTTCAAACCCCATAGGTGGTTCGTCAAGCTTATCATGGTTTGTAAGGGTTTAAAAATTATATTTTAGGCGTTGAGTTTGATTGTGATGCCGATGAGTTGGGATTTTATGGGTACGGTACGATCTTAGGGATGGTCCAGTTAGTCATGTACAGGGTTATCCTTGATTATGAGAGAAGGATCGTTAGATTGATGACTTGTAGTGGTAGGACCCTCAAAATTTCTTACATTCCACAATGGTCAGTCATGTTGAGTTTCTTATATTCCTTAAATTCTTCTATTGACGACATTGATTCTGTACCCATTGTGCACGAGTATGCGGACATGTTTGAGGAAGCTAGGGGACTGCCCCTAAGTGAGAAATAGATTATGAATATATTTATATTAGAATGCAAAGCATGTTGCATTGCATGTTCTTCATATGGCTCCGAGGGAATGAAGAGAGCTCGTAAGCAAGTGGGTGAGCTTCTAGAGAAAAGATTTATCAAGCGTGGTATCTATGGGTGGGTAGCACCGGTCGTCTTTGCTACGAAGGAGGACGTTTCCCTTCAACTTTGTGTGGATTGCAGAGAATCGAATAAGCTAACGAAGAAGAATTGTTATCCACTCCCTCGAACAGATGATCTGTTTGACCAATTGGTGGGTGTGTCTGTATTTCTCAGTATCTGGGTACTGGTTTTCATCAGTTGCGGGTGGTAGATGATAGTATCGATAAGACAACATTTCTGACTCTTAATGGTTTCTTTGAGTAGCTGGTCATACTTTTTGGGCTGACCAATGCGCCAACTTATTTCATGTTTTGATGGGTAGAGTATTCAGTTTGTCTTTGCGGATGATATTCTTGTATTCTGGAGGAGCGAGAATGAGCACGCCTTGCATTTGGGAGAGGTTCTCCGTACTCTCCGCATAAATCAGCCTAAGGCAAAATTTTCCAAGTGCCATTTTTGGCGAAGGGAAGTGTGTTTCTTAGAGCACTTGGTTTCTGAGTATGGATTAGTTGTGGATCCCGCCAAAGTGGTGGCGGTGCAAGATTGGAAGACCCCCAAGAACGCGATAGAGGTGAGGAGTTTTCTGGGTTTGGTAGACTACTGTAGGAAGTTTATTAAGGACTTCGCATGGATTTTAGTGCCATTCACTGTCTTACCAAGAAGAACTTGGTATTTTCTTGGGATATGGATTGTGAGGATTCTTTCTTGAGGATGAAGAGGTCTCTCACTAGTGCACTAGTTTTGGTACTTCCTGATGGCTCTATGACATTTACTGTATATACCTATGCATGTGGGACTGGCATAGGCACAGTGTTGATGGAGGAGGGTAGGGTTGTATGCTACAGTACCAGACAACTAAGGCTTCATGAGAGAAATTACCCTACTCATGATTTAGAGCTAGTCGTGATAGTGTTTACGCTTAAGCCTTAGAGGCATATCTACTATGTGAGAGGTTTAAGCTTATCGCGGACCATAAAACTCTAAAGTATTTGTTCTTACAGAGGTACCTCAATTTGAGGCAGTAGTGCTGGATGGAGTTTCAAGCATCCTACGACTTTGAGATTTCTTATGCCCTAGGCAAGGGGAATGTGACGACGGATGCTTTTAATAGGCAGAGGGCATCATTGAGTCCTTTGTATGTAGAGTGGTAAAGCTTAGAGTTCAGATCTACATTCGATTTTAGACCATCTACGAACTGTACTCCAGGATTGTTGGCATCTTTTGTGGTGCTAAGCCTACTTTATTAGAGAAGATTGGGTCAAGACAACGTGAGGATCCTGAGCTAGTGGTCATTTTGCACAGCATCGGTAAGGGAGAGACCTTTAAACATATTCTTGGATACACTGTGGATAGTAGAGGTTGGTTACGACGTGATGGTAGGCTTTGTGTTCCCCGCACGGGTGATTTGACGAGTGCGGTACTGGATAAGCGACTTCACTGTCGGATGACTATCCATGAGGGTGGTGATAAGATGTACCGTAATATGAGATGGGTATTCTATTGGGATGTCATGAAAAAGGACATAGATGATTTTGTGGCGAGATGTATGACATGTCACAGGGTAAAGGAAGAGCAAAAGAAACCTGGTGGATTTTACAACCTTTAGATGTGACGCTTTGGAAAGAGAGAGCGTGTTTTTGGATTTTATTGATGGGTTTCCTAGATCAAGGAAAGGAAACAGTAGTATTTGGGTTATCGTCGACTGACTAATGAAGAGTGCTCATTTCATCCCCATTAAGAGTAGGAGAACGACTTCATGGTTAGCTTCTATCTTTATGCGAGGGATAGTCCGACTCCATGGTGTTCCCATGAGTATTGTGAGAGATAGAGACCCGATTTTCACCAATGAGTTTTGAAGGAGTCTGCAAGAAGCTCTAGGGACACATATCAGATTGTAAATAGCTTATTACCCTTAGACCAATGGACAAACTGAGAGGGTGAAACATATTTTAGAGGATAGTGAAACAGATTTTAGAGGATCCACTAAGGCTGTGTATCTTGGATTTTCGAAGGGACATGGGAGGAGCATTTACCACTAGTGGAGTTTGCAAATAATAATAATTTTTAGGCTAGCATCTGCATAGCATCCTTCGAGGATTTTTATGGGTGACCCTGCAGATCTACCTCATATTGGTAGGAGTCGGCTTATAGACTACTTCTCGGTCCATACATGATTAGAGAGACTACCGAGAAGATAGATTTGATTAAAGGGAGAATAAAGGCAGTAGTGGATCGAAAAGTCATATGAAGATAAGAGGAGGACTGATCAGGAGTTTTTTGTTGGAGACCTGGTATTCATTAAGGTATCGCCTTTAAGGAATGTAGTGACATTTAGCTCTACAGGAAAGTTAGCACAACGGTTCATTGGACCATTTACGGTTATATAGAAAGTGAGGTAGATGGCATATAGGGTCCAGCTACTAGAGAGGCTTTTGGGTGCTCACGACGACTTTCATGTTTTGCACTTGCGGAAGTGTTTACATGACTCAGCAGTAGTAGAGCCTTGTTCATTGGAGGACGTGGAGCTTGAGTGAGAGGCACCAATTTGACGTGCACCTATGCGGATTCTAGACTTTAAGACCAAGAAGATAAGGAATAAGGGATGAAACTTGTGAAGGTCCAACGGAGAGAAGACTCCAATGAAAGCACTTAGGAACCAAAGGAGAAGCTAAGTGTCTCTTATCGATTCCTTTTTGACTGTATAGTTCGATCTTTCTTCTTCCATCATTAGTTTTGAATAGATTTTATCCTTTGAATCTTAGGAATTAAACCATGGATGGTAGAATATGGTTGAAACATGTTATGTTTGATGTTTGCAAATGGACGCAAGCGTTTGCAAGTGGACGCATATAAATACACAAACAATAAGCACTAATGATTGGCTAATAGAACACTTGCATATGCATGTGGATGTGTGCACATTTTATATTATTTTATGGTTGATATAAATGGGCATTGTCATATGAATGTTGCACATGCATAATGGTTGTAGCACACATATAGAACTATCTGTTATCATTAGCACTTTTTACACATATTTGGAAGCATGGCATCAGCAAATTTGCATCAAGAGGAGGTCAACTGTATCAGTGGACTACCTAATCTTTAGCATTAGTTGGAGACATATACACTACACTATTGCATAAGTGTAACAACCCGCCCGGAATGAGCCAAAATTTCAACCCAGAAAAGGCCCATCGAAACTTAGAACTATTCTAAACGGGTCGTTGGTTCCTGTAAGGATTACACTTGCACAGAAAATATATACACAGATACTTCGAATGGAAATCTCACACGACGGAAAGAGAAAATATAATACCAAAATAAGATGTCCCACTTATTTAAAAATCACATAAATACAACAGTCAAGGTTACATATATTCAATGGGTACATCAAATTATTCATTCTCATTAGTTTCCAAAAAAAGTAAAGCAATAACTACTAATGATAACATAATGACTTCGTCTTCGTCTTCCACTCCCATCATAACTTCGTCCATAACTTTACCCCATCTACTGACCTGTTGGATATGTTAAGGAGAGGGGTCAAAACATAAAGTTCTGTGTGACTAAAATATAGTGTTACTTAATGCCCATACCAAATATTTTTAGCAAGTTACATATGTCAAGTTATGTTTACGTAGCACACATCATTTATACAGATACCAAGTATCTAACCAATGAGGTGGATATCCAAGTCAATCACTCATTAGTATTTTTAGGGTAAAGACCCAACGAGGTGAACTTTCTCGGTCACTTATGACCCTATTAAATGTGGATTCTTATGATCTCTTATTACCCTGAGGCGGACCCTAGCCCCTTAAGACCTCGTCCTGATACATTAACATTCTTAAGTCTATACTCTCAATTGTAATATGAGAAGTAGTATCATGAACGTTACAACTTAACTAATATTGCAGTAGGACACCTATGTCGCTTAAGACTTCCCTTAGACAGGTGGTTAGCATGCAATGGCCACATATCATTCATATACCAATTATGTCCCTAGTTGAGCCCTTACAAGCTTCTAGAGGAAGTGGACATCCGCCATGAACTACCCTACTCCGTTACCTCTTATGCCTAACAACTTTAAGAGAAGGAGGACCCAAAGACTTACTTCAAATCTTATAAGGGTGGGTCACATGGCTTTGGTTCCTCTCCAAGGAATAAACCTTCAGAGGAATCCTAGTCCTAACCACTTAAGACCCAAATTAGATAAAAAGAGAGTCAGCCACTTAAGACCTTTTCAAGGTGTAGTAAACCTATCTATTTTCATGCACAATAGATTTATAAATAAATATATAGTTATATATGTACACACTAAACCAGTAGCGGAGGACTTGTTAACGGCGACAGG
Organism: Allium sativum; assembly: GCA_030737875.1. Lineage (NCBI taxonomy): Eukaryota > Viridiplantae > Streptophyta > Magnoliopsida > Asparagales > Amaryllidaceae > Allium > Allium sativum. Next base: position 421,454,525 of record CM060919.1, read on the forward strand.
AAGATTTTTCTTCCTGCTTTCACTATGTGTAAGTCCTTTTACTATTATCGATTTACATCCTTTTTCAGTCTAATTTCTTATAGAAACAATACGTTTAGAGATTTTTGTTAACCTTCAACGATCTTTATCGTTGATAAGCCAAATATTTACTTCACCTTCTAACCCTAATTTTCCACAAAGTTTCAGATCTAATAATCTACTTTCAGATCTATATGCCTGGATCGAATTCCATCTACCCAACCTTTGGATTTGATTATACTGATTGTGGATTATCAAGCCTTTGTTAACTTTGGATTCGGCATAGCCGGTGCAACTGGATTAGCTTCAGTTCCGAGTTTATCCAATTGATCTTCCATTACTCAGCTTGATTGAAGTTTGTTTGGTATGGGGTAAGATTTTTTGGTTACGGTCTTTGGTTAATGGATTTTGAGTATGTTGATTTTCAGCCTGTTTATGATAACTTTTCAATGCTTTTTAATCCGAGAAAGAGATATGGTTTCAATATTATCCCATTACATATGATTTATCAGATTTTATTCTATATGTGTGTCATATGCTGTAATTTGATAGGAGTAGGCGACCTCTTCATAATGGATCTCAACACTGTTATCTCCATAAGTCTGTGTTCATCCAGAAATTTAAGATGTTGGGGTTTTGGATGTTTGTTGATAAGAATATGAACTATCAGCAATCATCTGGAATATTAACTTGGTTTAACTCTTATACGTGGTTAAAATATTGCACCTGGATTCCATATTCATATCGTTGATTCTAGGTCTAAGATAGATTCATAACTATTTATGAATCATCAACCATATTTAGTTTCTGGAATTGAGTTTTTGAGGTTTAGCTGCATTTTCATTTGTTTAAGGGCTGTTGGAAGGAATTTTGGAGATAAGTTAGATACAACGCTTGTGGGTTAGGTGCTTCAATGTCTTTGAACTGGTAGTTTGGCTTATGGTTACCAGTTTGAGAAATGATGAGGTCCATACCTTAATGCTCATGAATGTTTTCAGGAATTTTAATTAGTCTTTAGCCTTGTGATCAAACTCATGTGAACCCTTTTATGAGGTTGGAAATAGGGGTTGGACATTGGTTAAATTGATGGATGGAATTCATGAGCAAGTTAGTTTTGAATTCATGAGCAATTTGGAAGAGAGTAGCTCTACTGGTTTTTGTGTTTTAAAAGTATATTGGTACTGATTTTATCATTCATGGATGTCATAGAACCCAGTTTAAATCAATTGGAAGAAGCTTGGTTAGATTTTGGTTGGAGGCTAATTTGATAACTGGGTACTGTTAGATATCATGAGCAGTTATGAAGACAATGCCGGTATAAATTTGAAGGCGTTTTCAACTGATTCTAATAGTGGTGCTACTGTTTTCAGTACGAGGTTAGGTTTCAGCAGTTTCTCTCCGTTTGTGATTTGGTGCTGGACTTGCATTTATATATTGAGAGTACTTCTGATTTTATCCTGAAGAGGTGTTTTACTGCTCTCTTTTCTATATTTAAAATGATGTAATGGATTTATTCAGCAGTTTCTCTCCGCTTGTGATTTGGTGCTGGATTTGCTACTGTTTTTCATCTTTAATAGTTGAGCAAGCTTTCGGCTTGAGAGGTGCAGAGAGGCACGTCTGTGGGATTTCGCTTTATCATAGGCTGTTATCTTTTAGTAGTTTTATAGTTTCTTGTTTTTGTTTTCAATTCTTTTTTGTTTTTATTTGTAATGGTTAGTATGCTAACCCTTCATTTGTAAGGTTTTAGTTGATAATAAAGTGAACCAATTTTCAAAAAAAAATATACACCCTAAACCTCTCACATTAAACCGTATGCTTGTAGATGCTGGATATGCCGGTCGGTTCCGGGCAGGCTTCTACTACAAGTTGGTTTAACCTCATGTCTAGTGTGCTAAGTTTTGAATGGACCATGGAACCTAGACATCTCACATTAGTTGGGCCAACTTGTGGTTCTTGGATTTGTCGGTCGGTTCCGGGCAGGCTTGTACCACAAATGAAAACAAACCTCGTGTCTATATGTCACTATTAGTATATACATAAAGTCATTCTATATATGCACACACAAGCAATCAATGTATATTCATATATGGGGACATTTCAAATTCGAACCATGTCCTAATCTCATTTATTAAGTTAATATTACGTTAATTACGTTCATTACGCTATATTTATATAATAATAATGCATAGCAATGTTAAATATTCGAAGGAATGAGGAAACGTTCTAACGAGGTGGCAATTGTCAATTTGTCCAAATCAAGGTATACAAGTTAATTTTACCATACTTTTACCGCTACAATTTAGGCATGATGAAATAATAACAAAATAACAGGTATGAGTATATGGAAAATATACATACATACAAATTTCAACTTGCATCCTAGGCTTGTTAGAATGGTTTCAGTACTGGATTAAAAATAGAGTATTATATACACTTCTACATGTATGTTTATAATTTCCGCTTTATCTAATTCACCCATTTTTTGTGTTATGCACATAAAAACATTTACATTTGACATATTTCAAGTATAAATATGTTATGATTCAAAATAGAATCCAAGCCTAATCAAATCATGAAATAACCAAATTTAAACCCTTTTAGGTTACAATCAAATGTTCATAAGGGTGGATTACACACAGTATAAACAACAACACCACCCCTTTCATTCTTAATCCAATATTAAAATAAAATAGTCCATAAAACCCATATGCAAATATAAAATAGAGGATGCGGGGTTTTTGATATTGATGTTATCAATTTCCAAATCCTCCTAGGCATATCTATCAACATGATAATCTAATAAAAATATGAGTATCCCTAAGTAAACGATATTCCACTCACAGATCTGGGGAAGAACAAAGAGGAATCTGTAGTAGATCTAGATCTGCGCTTAATCTTTGCGACAAACGTACTCCAATAATCCTTCTAATATATATGTAAGAAACATGTATTAGAATCTTATGTATATATACCAAATTCTAGAATACTAAACCTATATGAATTAGAATAAAGAAGAAATAAGATAAAGGTTAGAGGAATAGAAGAAATTCCAAACCTTTTATTTTCTGGAATTTAGTAATGGCAGAGAGGCAGCATGGAGCAGTGATAAGAGAATGGCTGGGGTTTCATAGTGTGATACAAGGCATATATATAGTTCCCCGTGTGAGCGTCGACCATTGAATTATTCAAATTTAATCCAAGTCTTTTATTTTTATATAACCATTTTAGAAAACCCTAACCACATAGATTCATTAGGATATTCAATAGCCAGGCGGTTGACACCCCCCTCGGAGGGATATTGACCTCTGGTCGCTGAAACGTCCAATGAGCGATGTGGCGATGAGGTATTAATTTAATTAATACGTTGCTTAAATTTCTTAATCTTATACCTTATATAAAATATCCTTTGTCCCGATGATCTTATCTCATTTCAAAATTAAAATTATCCCCCTTTACTTTGAATATATTTTGGACATATATATATTACACAAATAATTATATATTTTTTCTGTGTTTTATTGTCCAAATTCATTTGTTCATAACTTCTTCATACATTGACCGTTTTCAGCATATTATATATGAAAACGATTCAGAGTTTCGCCACGAATCCAAATAAAAGAATTTCGTAGAAAAAATTACTAAAGCTGCAAAAACTCATTTTCCAGCCTTACTATTTAATTACTTATTTATATATTATTTACATTTATTTATTATTTACATTTACGTATTTTACGGGGTGTTACAATAAGTACATGAAAAGCATTAGAAAATATAAGGACAATGGTTGTTAATGGATTATGTATGAATTGATGGTTGTAGATATTTATATGAAACCATTTATCTTATATTTCTACCCATGGTGACTTCAGGGAAGAAATCCTTCAAGTAAGGGAGAATGTAACAACCCAAATATTTACGAACAATAATTAATTAAAAAATTAACGATAAGTTGAAAAATTCTGGGAATTTGGCAACGGGGGTTGCGCCATTGTGTCCGTTAAAATTTAAAAGAAAAAAGAACTAAAATAAGTAAACGTTGCAAGAGTCGGCCAGACAACCACCGGGTCGACACATGGGTCAACCTAGATGGCAAGTGGGTTGACCCATGTCTCGACCCACTGCTTGGGCCAGTCGGCCAAAACGTGCTTGACACATTTACTTGTCAAGCACAAAACATTTTTAACGAATGGATTGTTTTGGAGCTAATTTGGTTTAACATGGTTTGTTTTTGTTGGCTGATGTGGTTAATCTAGATTGACCTAAGGATACATTGGTTCATATTTAAAACCTAGATCTAACGGTTGAGGGTCTTTTGCTCTACATATTAATAACCCCCAAACCCCTTCCCGTTTTCTCACAACTCATCTCTTCTCGCCTATGCTAGTCTTCTTCTGGATACAGACCACCTTAATTTTAAATTTTAGGCTAGTCTTATTTTTTGAGATAGACCACCTTAACCTAAATCTTAGGGGTTGAGATTTAAATTAAAATAATTTATATTTTATTATCTTCTGGAGGAGGTTCTACCGGATCCAAAGGGAAAGCTTTTTGGCTATGATTATTTAGTTCTTTTTATTAAAGTTTAAGGTAAATAGGAATAGTAGTAGTTATAGTTCTTTAACTTACAGTTTATTTACAGCTTTTGTTCATTCCTATTTTCTGTAATTTCTTTCTATAAGTTGGTTTCCGTAATTTTTCTACCTTTTCTCACAGTTTTTGTTTAATTAATACCCAGATTATTATTGTAACAACTCAAATTTCAATTGATTGCTTTTTTCTCCAAAAAACTCAATCTATTGAAAACCTGAGTTGTCTTGTCTAGTATCCTGCAGAAAAGACACAGATAATAAATATAACAAAGCTCGATAAAACATCTCACAGCGGAGAGGATAAATTATAATAATAAAATATAGCCTTGCCGAAATAATAATACTGGATAACAAGTGTCCCAAGGCTACTATATCCTTATCATAATTCTAACCTGCGAATATGTTATGAGGAGGGAGCCAGAACATAAAATATGGTGAGAGGATAAACTATACATTCTGAAATAACCATACATATACCGTCATGTTACATTTTCTTAACTACTAGGTCATTCGGTTTACTAGCGCTCTAGGCTCTGCACACACATCGCACTCATCTACTTCCCCAGTAGATTAAACCTAATATAACATATATGTTACTAGGCCCAACATCTCAAGGTACTCCCATAGTACCCTCCTTATACGGTTTCCACTGTCGCACCACGGAAGCATGCAGAACCTCCATCTTACACCGAACCGCATACGGAAATCTAAATTGTTACGTCACGTGATCGCACAGACCACCATCTCGTAAGCGTACGGATCCTCATATCTGAACTCCTCGGTCGAACTAACACGGAGGAATGCCTTCAAGTATACAATACACCACCCAGTGCATGTATCTAGACCCTCATACGAATGTACTTCCTGCTGTAACCTGATTTCATAATAGGGCTGCATCCAATGCATGGAACTCGGTCGGAAGCTTTCGGTATCTGTAAATGACAGCTTCATCAGGCCTACGTTACAGATATTCACATATGGTCTGTCTCTTTTCATGATGGTTATGGCCCTACCCCGGCATATCCTTCAACAAATGAAAGATTGTATCAAGATCTAATGACGTGCCCCTAACAGCCAATCTAACATCCAATTTGGTGTGTCCCTCAGCGAACGTCCCGATAGTGAAAGATCATTGGTCTATTGGTTTAGCTCAAGTCTTTCTGCATCCCACTGACGGCTGATGGTAGGTATCCGACGATTACTATCTTTAATTTGATCCTGACTGCATCTTCCCAAAGCTTGGAAAACCGCCAATCACCAGATGGCATCTTCCATAGCCTTCTGACTGCTACACCATAGTTGCAATCAAGGTATAATCTAGATGGTGAAACAGACCTTCCTTCGAGTGACGGCTTCATCTGGTTATTCCTCAAAGGGCCATCGCAGAGTACTTTACCACGTCTCGCGGAATCCTCATGCTTCCCTCTAGTCCCATAAAATAATCAGTTGGGCGTGCTCCTCTTGTGTCTTCAGACGCCAAGATGATCTACCCTGTTGGGTTCTTCATCTCCATACGTACGGACCGGTCCAAGCGCATCACGCCATCGCGTTATTAGATCCTATGTCTAATCTTTTAATTACGCGTTTGCTTTGACTTATCACATTGTTAATTAACTTGATTATTTACATATTTACTTTCTATTTAAGTTACTAGTTTATTATCTTACATTTGGTCGCTTATTTCCCTAATCAACCTCACGCTGCCGGAATAGACTATTATTGTTACACCCATTAAACTTGATCTTCCCAATTGTAAGCTTACCAATAATAAGCCTACTTATGTTATATCGTTACCACAACCGTTGTTGGGGGTTTACTTATTGATTTAGTTTCCCCTAACTGAGATTTACTGCTAAGTTCTCTCTTCATCATTAATTACTTTCCATATAATTATAACCTAATGTTATATCATTACCACAACCGTTCTGTGGGTTTGCTTATTAACTTAGTTCACTTAACTAAGGTTTATTAATAAGTTCTCTTTTCACCATTGATTATAAACTATGTTATAATTCCACTTGTACCTAGGATAAGCCTACCTATTATATTTCATTCCCATTCATATAATTAATCATTATAGGTTATATTCCCCGTTCATTACATTTTTTCTTGGGTCATTGTTATTTGAGCGAATCTTCACTGTTCTCTTTTACATTTTTATTATTACAAGAAATATTTCACATACTTCGTTAAATTGGTTGCTGGAAATGTATAAAAATATATTTCCATAATACACATCAATTAAGATCCATAGTTGCAAGTTATTTTTATTTATTACATCTTATGCATATATATATATATATACATATACATACATATATATATATATATATATATATATATTAGTGTGCAATATGACAAAGTCCTCCATTTCATACTAATCCCTACTACCTTTCTTTTTCTTGCAACTACGTTCTCTGTAATTTATCGTAATGGTAATTATAGAAATGTATCCTTTTTCCACCCCCAATTAACTCGATCCACTACTTTTTCTTTTTTTCTTCTGATTTATACATTATTTCTTGTTTTCTTACACCATCTCCAATTATTGTAAATTTCCGTATAAAATTAGGCATACTAATTCTTTTTCCATTATTTCATAATTTACTGTAATTCTTTTTACAACATACCCAATTTACCATTGAATTACTATCTTAAGAAATAACCACTGTCATATTTTCAATTTTAGTATTACAGTAATTCTACACTCAAATAGAAAGTTAATGAAGTAGACTCATGCAACGGTAACATTCTTAACGTACTTAGGGAATGGATTATACCACAATTACCACTATTTATATTATTTATTACGTTAAGAATTATGAAGAATTTAAACAATAAATATACCTTTACCAAAAGGTATCATTTAAATCCACTTACCTGACTACTTTCCAATTCTTGAATCCGATTCATTTCTGCTATCCCATGATCTTCCTAATTGAATCTAATTTTGAAATAACCATGGATTTACAAATTTGATGCTAAAAGAATGAAAGGAATCCTAATTATCCAGATTCAAAAAATTTACCTCACATAGACGAGAAGCTTGAGCACCTTCGTAGATTTATATTATTTGTCTTCAAATCTTAAATCAAAATTCCTAAAACTAATATTCTTATTTCTGAAGATATGGAGAAGAAAGAAAATGGAAGAGCCTTGGCATCGTCTCAGAAAAAATGAGTTGGAGGCTAGGCTCTACTAGCCTATTTATAGGTGCACAGAAGATTCTGGTTTGTTGGATTAAATATAATATAATCTGAGCCGTATAAATTGAAAATATAATGTCAGTTCACTCAACAATGGGTTGACCCCTGGGTCGACCCGGCTCTAAGGTGGGTCGACCCCCCGGTCGACCAATGTATGGTCTCGGTTGACCCATTACCTGTGCCACTAAAGTTAATTATGCCGAAATTAAATCTTTGTTTAACTTTGGCTGTAACATTCGTTTTCTTACTAAATATTGCTACGTAAATTATTTTCTTCCATTTATAAGGTATATTCAACCTTTCAATTTTGAACTTACACGCATATATACGTGTATAACTCTATAAAACTTTTATTCATTAATAACAACGCAATAAACGTCATTATTAATGTTATTCTCTTGCCAAATTTATTTTTAATGTATAAAATTATTCCAAATCTTTTTAACGCACGCTTACATGTGTAAATAAATGTGTGCATTCATTCCATTGTTGAATTTATGCATATATATATTTACGCACAACTTCGTTTCTTTTCAAAATTCAAATGGTGTTATGCCGACATTTATTTCTTACTCATTTTGATTGATTGCATGTTACTATTGAATTTAATGTCGATATATATATATACACACACACACATAGATATATATATACACACTCATTTATTTATACACGCACCCACATTAAAATATATATATATATACATATACATGTATATTCATATACATACTCACCTACATATATAATTTTTTTCTCACATATACATACAAAAATATTTTTCTCTTAGAACATGCATCTCTTTAGTCATCCCTCTAAAATTAGAAACATGACATTAGCGGGACTTAGAACTCCTGACCTCCACCTTGGGAAGTGCATGCTCTACTAAGTCACCCAACTTAGCTTTCGTTCACAATACTAAAATATTGGTAGCTATTGTTCTTATTTGTGTTTCTCTTATATCTTCTTTTTAATGTTTTTCTAAAACTTCATTTAAAGATATCTTCTTTGTTTTAAATCCGTTTACTGCAAACAATATGTCTAAATTGATCAGAGAATCGCCATGGATGCAATGATGCTAGTTCCATTATCAAATTCTAAAAATTATACAAATTTTATTTTATTATTTAATTAAAAATGCGAGGTGTTATATTCTCCCACCCTTACGAAATTTCATCCCTGAAAGTTGGTAAGGTTAAATTAAGTAATTCCTCGCGTAATTTACAACTATCATGTGTACACTCAATTTTTGCAATCATTTGTGCACTTGTACAAAGTGTAACACAACATAAAAATACAAGAGTGCAGTGAATGCCTAAGCGGTACCCCTATATGAAAGCAAATTTTCTTCAAAATCTTTTCAAAACATGATGCACACATCCTGAATATACTAGCAATTTCTATATGAATGCAATATCTTGAAAATCAAAAGCACTTGTTCATCCAATTTTTTCCACACCCTTACAGGATAAGAACGTAGTTTATCCTCTTTTTGCATCCAAACCCTATTAACCAACTTAAAATTTTCGATTTTCAGAAAAGTCTAATTTTCTGAATTCGATTTCTTATGTTAGAAAGAGGTAGAATTGGAAAATTACATATTTTCCATCCACTTTAACACACCTTTTCCACATGCAGGGAAACTTTAGTTGTTAATCTTACAAAAATTTCTATTTTCTATTCCGATTACGGTTTACATAAGAAAAAAATTCTTTTTAGTCTTCCAGACTTACATTGGAAGAATTGATTTTCTTTTATTATTCTCCATTTTTTGCAGTTGTCATCCTTGTTTATTTTCTTTTAGTTATTCATCTTCATTTTCATTTAGTTCATAATATCCTACGTTTTAGCTCTTACCTAGCGATTACTACAAGCACTTCGGAAGAAAATATCATACTAAACAATTCCATTTTTAAAATACAAAGATACATAGAAATACAAGTCTATACTAACTAAAAGAAAACTTTCCTACTTCCTCATAGGGTGTTGAAAAGGATTTCTACTAATTACTGACAATGTCATAAATTTACTTGTAATCATTTGGAACATCTTTTCAAAAGTTCCTCACACCTTTGCTATCTGTCCATGCACACTAATGGGATCCTTTCTCACTAGATTAATTTTAATTAAATAAGATTAAGTTTCTATGAACCCTTTCACCTATATTTTTGTACATCTCTTTCACTGCACAATTTCCTTGCCACTTTAACAAAACATGTTCAGTTACAGGCCTATTGATTCATAAAAAAACTTGTTTAATAATTCTTCTTATCCCAACAAGTTAAAGTGTGTCACAATTCGTCTTTTAAGAAAGCTTTATGTTTTATTTCACTCAAGGTCACCTATGCACATCATATGGCCAATTCCTTTATTCGTGCTTTCTCTTAACCACTTATGTCGCTTAACCCCACAACTTGCTAATGCATTTAATACTTTGAAAACAAGTTTGCATAATTACCTCAAAAATCCTTTTAATGCAACTCTTAATATTGCAAACCAATAAGTTTCTAAAATTGTAAAATTTTAAATTTTTGAAACATGAAAACTTTTTAAAAAAATTCTCTTTCTACATTTACATTTTTTTCAAGTTCTTTTTAAAAGTTCGAATTGTGGGGCTAGTTACAAAGTGGTTTCTTACTTTTGCATTTTCCAAACTCTTTGTGCGAAATTACATTCTTTGTCCTAAATTTCCTCTTTACATAAATTTCGTCCAAACTAGGTTTGAAAAAGAATAAGACTAGCAACATTTTACGCCAAATGTGTGTGTGTGTGTGTATTCCTAATCCATTTTTGTCCTTAATATTTTCTCAATTTACAAGGCCTTTTTTCCCAATCCACTAATCTGGAAAACCAAAATTTCATATGGAATCCTTTTTTCAAAAACATATTGTACACTTTCCACCCTAACGACTCATGGGTCTATAATCCTCAAACTTTCATAACCATTTCCTAAGTGTACAAAATTGACATCTAACTTCCTACATGTGTCATTCACTTAATGAGTGGATTCCTCTATGGATATATGTACATATATATATAATATTTATATTTTTGAAAATACAAATATGCTCACTCACTATCTATATAGGAATTGTAATGGCGCGTTTTGTTAGCTGTCGAATAATTAATTTATTTAATGATTTATATATCGATTTGGCGATATCGATAACTTAAAGTACAACGTTCGAACTTATAATTTATAATTATAATTAAAACGAACCTGAAAACGTCGCGGCAGTTCGCAGTTTGGCGATTTGAACTTCAACGGAATGTACATGATTCATTTTAAGCCGGATTTCTGTGAAACAAGAAACGTGTGGAGCTGGTGGAGTATATCTTCCTAGTGGAAGAGTAATATCGGGATTTCGTCGTGTAGATTTTGATTTACGTCCAAATCAAATTTCAGAAAAGTCGCCGTAGAATTCCTTTATAATTTGCAACGCTTTATTTACGTTATAAAAGGTTTTCGATATAAATTGAATGTGGAGATAATCTGGAATCTGAAATATCAAGCTGTAAATTCTGATATGATATTCTTGAGTTGGACGATATCATATGTGAAGATATACGATAATATAAATTTATTTATATTTAATTTAATTATATTTAAATATATTTAAATATTTAAATAGGTCATCCAGAGCTTTAAAAATAGCCGGTTTTGCAAACGAAGTCGGAATTCGACGAAACTAATTTTGTTGGATCCGCAATATCAAATAGTTGCTAGATGTTAAGTTCCGTGATTTTTAGGGTCACGGTGTGGCCGTACGGATTTTTAGAGTGAGAAACAATCAGTATTTTGACAGTTAAAAATACGCTGTGTAAGCATACGGAGTCGGAATTCGACGAAACCAGTTTCGTTGGGACCGTAATGTCGAACTGTTGCTACGTGTCCAGTTTGGTGATTTTTGAATATCGTATATAGTCGCAGGGATTTTTAGAAGTCAGATACAAGGAGAAATTGACGAAAATAAAATATAAAATTAATTCAAAAATATCTCCCCTCATTTTTCTCTGATCACAAACAGGCCACACATCATCTGTCTACGGCCACAAGTGGTACCAACCCAAACATCGCTATATAACCGCATAAACCCAAAACGCAGCAAACATTTTCAAAAGAAAAATCCAAGAAGAAATTCAAATGAATTCTCTTAATTCCTCAAACCAATTCCTATGAACTCGTAGGTTCATACTCTTCACACTGATATGCATTAGCAAGGGCTCGGTTCGTTTTTGGTTCGGTGGTTGGGTGTCAGCGTCGGCTAGGGCTGACTGTCACAGGAAATAGAAGCGACGAGGAGGAAAACGGGGCGGTGCTGGTTGCTCATGGGGTCGAGGCGCTCGTGTAGAGGGACTCTGGTGGATTCCGGTTCCAATCGACGTCGAACTGGGTGCGTAGTCTCCTGACATCGCAGTGACAGGGAGGAGTTCGGTTTGGGTAAATTTGGTATGGTTGGAAAGCAAATCGAACGAGATGAGTTGTGGTGGTGGTTGCAGGTCGGAGCAGTGGTCATGGAGGCGGGGAGGCGCGGTCAAACGTTCGGTCAACGTCTGATGGTTAGAGGGAGGCCATGGATTTCATTTGTGGAGAGAAGATGGAAATGAACGGGTTTACAAGGGTGGGGATGGGTTTGTATGGTGATGGTTGGGCCAAGGAATTGAAGGGTGAGCCCGTCTAAGAAATAATGTTTAATTTAATCGATTTTAAATTGTGTAATAATTTGTAACGTCCATATCTAGTTCGTTCGGAGACCGATTGACGAACCGTAAGTTGTGTTGGGATCGTATGGACGGTGGCTACACCATGGAGCTGACTGGGAGTGAATCCGAGCTCGTCACAATTTATGGCAAAATAAATTGTCCAACTGAATCAAATAACGCAAACCGTTATTTAACGGTTAACGCGTCAAGGTGAGTAAAACTCACTAACTCTGAACAGTTTATAATTTCATGTTGTATTGTTAGAACTGTTAAAATTGTATGTTTGACTGTGTGTTGATTGTTTGATTGAACTGCTAGTCAGTTAGTCAAATTTCCATATTGATTCTGTTTAACGGAATATATCATATGGAACTGAAAGTGATGTTATCTATATTGTCTAACATCTGTGATGCAGGGAAACAGGTTGGAGGAATCCGACTGGATTCCTCAACAGTTATTTTATCGTTTTTCATATATTGTTATATGATATGTTATAAAATCTGTGGGAAATTATATGTGCTGGGACGATATTGAACATCGTGATTTGATATGATTGAATACCATAACATACCGAAATGTTGATAAGGGGATTTTCAATGTTTATATTGAAAATGAATCTTATTTATAAAATCGATAGGATTTTATAAAAGGAAAACATTTATTTATTTAGAAAATAAATGAAATAAAATAGAAACATTTATTTAGAAAATAAATGAATTAGAATATAAAGGAATATTTATTTTAGGAAATAAATAAAGGAAACATTTATTTAGATTATAAATAAATGGAATAAAGGAATATTTATTTAGGGAATAAATAAAGGAACACTTGTTCGGAAAATAAATAGAATTATACAAGGATAGATTTAAAACCCGTGCTTCGCACACGGGTATAACACGATATAGATTTAAAGGAGATATTAAATAGGAAATCTGTTTTAAACAGATAAATTGAAGTAGATTAATTTATAAGTAATGTTTTATAAATTACATAAATTATTTATCGTTGATAAATGGAATATATATAAGTCTGGACTTATATAGAGAAGTAGAAACGTTATTAAAAGGACATTTATAAAGTGAAGAACCGTTACTAAAAGTAAATCTTTATAAATGGATAAACGTTGTAAAAAGTAAATCTTTATAAATGGATAAACGTTGTAAAAAGTTAATCAAAGTAATTGGTTAAGTTAACCAAAGTAAATTAGTTAAGATAAACTAAGCGGTCAATCAAAGTGAATTAGTTAAGTTAAACTAATTGGTAAATCAAAGTGAATTAGTTGCGTCAAACTAAGTGACTTAGTTAAGTTAAACTAATTTGTAAATCAAAGTGAATTAGTTGCGTCAAACCAAGTGAATTAGTCAAGTTAAACTAATTGGTTAATCGAAGTAAATTAGTTGGGTTAATCAAAGTGAATTAGCTGAGTTAAACTAAGTAAATCGGTTAGAGTTAATCAAAGTGAATTAACTAAGTTAAACTAAGTGGATTAGTTCAGTTAATCGAGACAAGTAAATCAAGTTAGGTTAAACCATTTGAGTTAACCAATTAAAGTTTACCAGTTAAAGATAAACAGTTAGAGTTGACCAGTTAGAGTTGATCAGTTAGAGTTACTCAGTTAGAGTTGACCAGTTAGAGTTATCCAAGTGGAGTTAATCGAGTAGAGTTGCCGAATATCACTTATTCGAAGTAGAGTTATCGAATGTAGTGTATTCGAGGGAAGAGTAATCGAATATAGTTTTTTCGAGTGGAGAAATCAAATGTTATTCATTTGAGAAGAGTTACCGAATATTATTTATTCGAAGAATAGTTATCGGATATTGGTTATTCGAAGTTAGTTAATCCAAAGGAGTTATTCGAAGTTAGTTAATCCAAAGGAGTTATTCGAAGTTAGTTAATCCAAAGGAGTTATTCGAAGTTAGTTAATCCAAAGGAGTTATTCGAAGTTAGTTAATCCAAAGGAGTTAGTCGAAGTTAGTTCATCCAAAGGAGTTAGTCGAAGAGTTAATTGAATATTAGTTATTCAATTTGAGTTAATCGAATGTAGTTATTCGAGAAGAGTTTAATCGAATTTAGTTATTCGAAAGGAGTTAATCAATTTGAGTTAAGTTAATCGATTTGAATTAAGTTGAATCGAAATGGAGTAAATCGATTAGAATTAAGTTAATCGAGTTAGAGTAAATCGAATATTGGTTATTCGAAGGGAAGTTATTCGAATTAGTTATTCGAAGGAGTTAATCAAATGAGTTGATCCAAAGGAGTTAGTCGAATATTAGTTATTCGAATAAAGTTAAAGTAGTTATCGATTTTAGTTTGATCGAAAGGAGTTATCGATTAGTAAATCGAAAGGAGATTTTCGAATATAGCATATTCGAAAGAAAGAGATCGAATATTGTTTATTCGAAAGAGAGAGATTTCGAATATGAGTTATTCGAAGAGAGATAATCGAATATAGGTTATTCGAAGAAGAGTTAATCAAATAGAGATTACTCGAAAGAGAGTTATACGTCGAATTCGATTATAGCGAATTCGGGAAAGTACTATTTACTTTCCAGGGTTTAAATCAAGATTTAGTTATTGATTTAGAAATTAGGTGTCTGTTAAATTATTCGAGTTAGGAGATAAAGTTATAATTTAGGTTAGATATTGCAGAAGTAGGAAATATAACGTTATAGTTATAATCAAACGTTTTCATATAAGAAGTAGATTCGTAACCTGAATCCGAGAATTTGCGTAAACAGATGATTGGAAAAAGTGAGTGACGAGCTTCATCTACTTCACAGTAAAGGACGTTGTTCAATTAAGGTCTGAGAGGTAATTATACCCCAACTTGGTTGACTTCAGAATTGACAAAGGAATAGTTGTGGTTCGATAGAAAAGGTTGATTTGAAATATAGAAGTAATAAGCGATTAACGGATTAAGCATAACGTTCATTTGAAATCCGTAAATGAGTTTTGGGAACGTTTTCCAAATATAATCAGATATGTTTTCTAAACATAGAAAATGAAATGTTTTCAGGATAAGAATTTAAGAAATAGAGTTAAGCAAATTCAGAAACTGACTGGAGAGGGTAAGTTGAACGGTTTTCTAAGTGACGATCTGATGTTGGTTTCGACCTTCCGGATTGATACTTAGAGAATTGTTCTCATACTAGTTACAGTTAGGGACTGATAGTTGCGAAATAATAGTGATGTGAAAATAAGCTATGGAAATGTTTTCCTATGATTAATAACATATATTTTCTAAATATATGAAATAAGGAAAGATGAACATATGATGATTGATCGAATTCCCATTTGGAAATAAGATCGTTGTTTGTACACCGACATGTTTTCATTTGATAGTTAAATCACAGACTATCAAAGTTTTGACCATTTTTACGTTGTTAATATGGAGAGACCGGTTGGATTATTATCCGAAGAACCACTCCGTATTAGCATAAGCGTTGCGAATCAAGTACGCTGAAGATAATTGAAGACGGAGTGAAGTGCAAGGGCTATTGTGAAAAGCCTAGGTAGGATGGATTCACTGAATAGTGCCTTCGGTTTATTCAGTCCCAGGACAACGTATATGGACGAGTGTCTGACAAAGTATTCTTAACGAATCATATATGTTGATCTCTTTAAACGTATTACGTTGGTGGCGGAGAAATTCGTTTCTCTTAGCTTTTATACCCGTGATGCCTTGAGAAATCGATATTGATTTGGCGGGTATGACAATGTGGCATTCAAAGTAATTGAAGCAATAATCTGTCAAAGTGATAAACGTGACCTCAAACCTCACCACCGGGAAATAACAGAAGTTGGGCTAGGCAGCATGGCTAGTTGGGCCATACCCAAGCAGGGTGTATTATCACCATCTAGAGAATATTCAATTGTACTTCTTTATAATCTATTTCAATGCTGTCCCTTATCGAGAAGGATGGTTGCTGATCCCAACCATCGGTGGTAATATATTCGTCACACTCAAGCTAAATGGGTGGACGGTCATGTGTGGCCGGGTTGCAAGACGTTCTTGTTGAACCCTGAGTGTATCTCCTCTAGAGTACACTGATCGGAAGGTGCTCCCATACCTTGTCTGTTGGAATCCAATCTCCAATAAGCGCTCACGGTTTATTTGTATACTATGTATGTGGAACGTGAGATGCAAGCGTTCTGCTAGATTGATATCTATTTGTATTTAGACATTATTATAATATCAGAAAGATATCCTTTATTTAACCAAGTGTTGGAGTTTTATTCACACCAGTCCCATGACTGACCCAGAGTTTATTTTGTTTGTTTTCCCTAAACTCTTGGGTGCCTAAATTTGTACGGCAGTCAAGTAGTTGGGATTTTACAGATACACTTGGAGAGCTTGGAGCAGGAGGCTTCAGGATTATAGCTATTATTATTCCGCTGTGTTGTTAAGTGTTGTACTTTGAAATGGTATGTATATACGAGTACTGATTTGTATTTCAAAGTTATGTTATATTTTATTCGTTCCGCTGTGAGATTCGTGTTTACTCTGATGATGTAAGTTCTTCTTCTTCTTCTATTCTATTAGTTCTATCTTTTCTTCCTCACCCTCTACTTTCTTTCACTAACATCTCGGAATTTCCGACTCTCGAGGAGTCGGAAATTTCCAGCCGTTACAGGAATCCTAAACCTAAGCTCTAATACTTGATCTTTTATCCGAATTTTGACACACAGTTTTTTTTCAAAAATCCCAACCTATCGAAGCCCTAATTGGCTTGTCTAGTATCTTGCAGAAAAGACAGAGATAATAAATATATCAGAGCTCAATAAAACATCTCACAACGAAATGGATAAAATATAATAATCAAATATAGCCTTACCAAAATAATAAAACTACCTAGTGTCCAAAGGCTATCAAATCTCTGCCATAAATCAAACATACGAGTATGTTATGAGGAAGGGGCCAGAACATAAGTTTTGGTGAGAGGATAAATTATACATTCTGAAATAACCCTACATATACCGTTCAGTTACATTTTCTAAATTATTAGGTCATTCAGATTAATAGCACTCTAGGCTGTGCACACACGTCGTACTCATCTACTTCTCCAGTAGATTAAACCTAATATAACATATATGTTGCTAGGCCCAACATTTCAAGGTACTCCCCATAGTACCCTCCTCGCACGGTCTCCACCATCGCACCATGAAGCATGCACAACCTTCATTTCACCGAACTGCATATGGGAATCTATATCATTATGCCTTGTAATCGCACAAAACCACCATCGCTATGCCACGTAAGCGTATTGATCCTCGTATCTGAAATCCTCGGTCGAATTGCGTTTTGACATGGAGTAATGCCCTCACATCTACAGTACACCATACAGTGCATGTATCCAAACCCTCACACGAACGTACTACCCGCTATAACCCATGTTCCAAAGTAGGGCTACATCCAATGCATGAAACTTGGTTGGGAGTTTTCAATATCTGTAATGGACAGATTCGTTAGGCATACATTACATATATTCACGTATGGTCTGTCTCTTTTCATGGTGGCTATGGCCCCATCTTGGTCCCTCCCTCAACTAATGAAAGATTGCATCAAGAGCTAATGACGTGCCCCTAACAACCCATCTAGAATCCAATTTGATGTGTCCCTCAACCAACGTCCCGATAGTGAAAGATCGTTGGTCTGTTGGTTTAGCTCAAGTTTTTTTTGCATTCCACTGGCTGTCTATGATAGGTATCCGATGGTTACTATCCTTAATTTTGTCCTGACTGCCTCCTCCTAAAGCAAGGCAAGTCACTGAATCACTGAACATATTGATTTACAATGGGTAAATTATAAGCCTAGAAATAATATGGTTAATCTATGGAGGGGTCAAATCAGTAGGGATTTGGACCGAATATTACATATTGTGGATCCATAACATACAACATACCCTTTTTATCACACACAGTCTCATATAGGAGGCGAGGGTACGCACCATGTTGTGTGTGGTAGTAAGATGATCCAAATTAGGGTACAGGTGCATTCCAACAGGTCAATATACGTGCATTTAGCCGACGAGGGAAAATAAGACATTGTGATACTTGTAACTAACGTTATGCCTTTTGCTGATGGTGGCTTGGGCTTGATAAGCACAAGGCCATAGTAGGCATAGGTTATCATTCTATGGTTTTGATAGCTGATTGACGGGTAGTATTAGGAATCTTTATCCTAGTTATGTTATGTTCTGAATTTGTAGAAGTGAAAACACTCAGAAGTTATTATTTTGTTGAATGAGAACAGTCGTCTCTATTTGTAAACTTTTATGTCATCCTATATATTCACTTTAGGTGTACACGGACACTTACCCTATATGACAGTAGAACTACTATCTATCTGTTTCTCTTACTTATCAATCATGCTTGTAATTATGACAGCTCACCAGACTTTATGTCTGACCCATTTTTTCTTCCTGTTTTCTCTTTTCTTCCTCTCAGGCTGGCATGGGGGAAATGTGTAGTTTGGATTATTCAACTGAGTTTGTCTTAGAGAATTATTTTTGCAGTGAATTTATTGCCCATTTTATTTTATCTCTTTTCCATAGCTTGGTTATATTTATGACTATTGTTAAGGGATGGTATTTATGTACCCTGATGTTATTTTATGACTGATGTTTTACCTTCATAAGACATGGTGTTTTGTGAAATTTTGTTTTTCCTTATGAAATAGAAATGGTTCTGTCACTTGTGTAAATTGTCTTCTTCATTCATTGTGTTTTAAATTATTTATGTCTTGTGAATCTTAGTATCTGTGATATGTTTATGTTTTTACACCTATAATGCTTCATCTTTCTTAAGGGGATCCTATTTTGGGTAACTTTAAGGGTGTGGGGTGTTTTAATTTGACAAAATGACAATCCGAATTGGCATTTCCATTCTGGAATCTTGTTCAATCACCAAAAAGGAATAAAAAAAGGGGAGGAGAGTGTTGGTAAGAGAAGTTCCGATGTTTCCTTGACATGATCAATAACTTTGCGTGTCGAATTACATGCAATAATTGACATGATTGGGCAACGCGTTCGACTTGCGCCAAAAAACGATGTTGTGTGGCAACGACCTACGTGTGTGCAATCATATGTGGAAGCTAATAACTTGACACAACATGACTATATTGTAGATATATTCAACCTCTTAACTCGATAGGGTTTGAGTGATTACTTGTGTCTTTCAGTAACTTCGATCAAAAACTTTGGTCAGACAAGTACCGGAAAACACAACATGAAGTATGTACTGCTATTTGTGAAGAAGAGAAGAAGCCAAGTGTCATGAACACTCAAAGGGACACAAATATTCATCACTGCTTATTTAAAGACGTACGACATCCCTGGGAGATGTCGCTCAACCAATTGAAAGCACATCTCATTCTCAATGCGACATACTTTGGGGACAAAATGTTGACATGCCTTTCGACTAGGCCTTCAAGTTCATGAAGATTCATAGTTAAGGCAATTCTAACATAGAAGAAACTTCAACTCAACATAAAATTAGGTTTGAATTAACTCTAGATCGACCAAGGAAAAGCGCAGAGATCTGGATCGAATAAATCCCCGTATCAGCAAAGCAGAATGAAGGAAGTTCTGATTCAGCCAACATCCGGTTTGACCATGCCGAACTGGATTGGTAGTTACATATGACATGGCCCAAATGATTCCTCTAGCCCCATCTACTCCAATAATCCCGCGCATGTTCCATGTCGAATCGGATGGATACCTCAGCTATAAATAGCCTCTGTCGGCAATTGGAAAGGGGCTTCTAACTTCTCTTACGCTATTTATTTACTATAGTTCTGTTGTACTCGGGATTTCTTCATTCCTGACTCTTGTAATCTCCATTCTAATAAGAATTAAGAGAATTTATGAAGTGGACGTAGGCAATTTACGTCGAACCACTATAAATTGATGTGTTCCTCATTTTCATTTGATGTTTTCTTCATTTTATTCTTTTCATTGGAATTTCTGAGTGTTTGGACCATTTTTGGTGCAAACACTTATCTAACACCCAATTATGGCTAACCAATCGCAATATTTATGACATTATAGCTTGTCGAATATATATGTATATATATTAAAACTCACAACTACTGTAACTAATATAGAGAGATGACAAGCACTATAGCAATAAAAGATCAAAGCATCATTAACTTGATCGAAAGGATAGAAACAAAAGGCTGATATAACACCACAAGAAATGAGGAGAAGAGGGAAAAATCATGAAGGCTAATTGCTTGGTTTATTAGACTACCAAACCAGACATTTGGTTTGATAAGTGCCATCGATCATAAATTCTTGTTAGGTAGTCTTCCACCAAACCAGTGCAGTGCAAAATCAAGGTGACATCGCACCACTTAAGGCAATCAAACACCATAGCAAAACTAAAGTATTTTTTTAGAAAGTACCTGTTTTGGAGGGATAACCAATATCGTTGTAATAACCCAGATTTTTATGTAATAATTAATTAACATTAATAAAACTGGGTTAATTAATTAAATTTGGATTTGTGAATTTAGGCAACAAATTAACTTTGAAATTATTAATAGAAAGATTTTAAGTCATGAAAATATGGTATTTAAAATGAAAATAAATTAAGAATGTGGAAGTAACATCTTATAAAGGAGATGTAATTGAAATAATATATTAATATGGGGAAGAAGTAAATCTTAATATAGAAATATTATTCATTTAGTTTAGGTAGAACTTAGTTTTTATAAATATAAGAAAATAAAAATATATATATACTTATTTTTCAAACCCTAAGTCCATATTTTCCCAATGCCAAGCCCAAGTCCTATATTTATTTTTCAAGGCCCAACCACATATTTTTCTCGATCCCAAGCTAAATCCCTAAACTAGTGTTTTCTATATCTTGATTTTTCTTCATTTATTGGTGGACACTTTACATACTCTTCATCACTTCATTTTATCTTCCTCGTGATGTAAAACACCTAAATTCTCATTACTTTGATAATAAAAATAAATCTAATAAGTTAGGATAATTTCTTAAACTTGAATATGTTCATCTTGATGTTTATATGAACTTGTGCGTGGAGGAAATGGTGGTGCATGTCGTTTGAGTGACGAGGTAGAGAAGGAACATGTGTACACGTATATGTGAGTGTGTTTGCTTACAAAATCAACTTTTAATCCATATTATATATGTTTATGAATTTGAATGATAGGCGAATAATATACGATATGTAATATAAGTGAGACAAGTTTGGTGATTTAGATTATGTTAGACAAAAGAAATACACAGTAATCACTCAAAAGAGGGGAGAATAGTCTTCATTACCATAATAAGAGGGGTCCACGCAACGAATAAGAATTGGCCGAAAGGGGGTTATGTTATATCATTGAAGAATGGCGAAGGTTTTATGCATATCATAGGCGAGGAGGTGATGCTAATGGATTTTGTTAACAAAAAGCAGAGACATCCTTTGGTGATAATGATTTGCAAGGTAAACAGTATCTGCACACAAACCCCATTGTGATCTCCATCGTGCTCGATGCAGCACTGCTTTTAAAGTAATAGTGGATAACAGAGATTAGAAAATATTCTATTCAAGTATGTTTTCAAAAAGTTAGAATTTTCGATGAAGGATGTAACCTTTATGCGATAAAAAGCCTGTGTTAATTCACCAAAGAAGGAAAATGTCTTTAGGAAAATCAAAGTTATCTATCAAGTTTGGGAATCATCCTAGATCATACATATGAAAATATACTTTTGTTTTGAAGGACGATTTATTAACAAATGATGTTTTTCTAGGGAGGTCAGTTTTATCGGATTTCCAAGCGGTCTTGATCTAGCGGTGACTGAAAATGATATTTCTCATACTAACGTCCATACATCACCTTAGGTTGTGGAGTGTTGAATTCATTGGTTATAGATCTTTTTGGTGAATTGTGTTTCACAATTTCTCAAGCGGTGCCTTTAGTAACTATAATTTACGCACATTCTCTTTATCAACACAATGTCACTTTATGACTTATGAAATTCGGTTGGCTTGGAATTCCAACATCATCCTTTGCCAACCCAGTTAGTCAATAAATAAATTTCCTAGTTCTGTAACAGTTATTACTAAACTGAATTACTCCAAACATAGATTTGGACATTAAATTAATTAATGTTGGCCATAACACTGACATCATTTAATCAATGAGATGAATTCTTGATTGGAAATTGTTGCACTTTATATGATTCCACTCATACCAAATTATAGTCGCTTGATTGATCTTAGTTCCATGATTTAACTATGATAAAAGTATGGTACGTGAAAGTTCCGCGTTGCTCTCGGTTGAAAGAATTATGTGACATTGTCATCCTAATATTTATTATTTCACCTGGTTATTATTTAGAAATGAAAAACTCTTGGATGAGTCATTCCATTTCTATCTAACAACCTGGAGTATGTTACCCTTCGGTACCCCAATAGCACTGATTAACACAATAATATCTAGAGAGCGTTACACACTCTAGTCCCAATGAATATATTGATATTCTTTCTCAAAACATATACACTATGACTATTTAAAATAAGATGTGATTTTATGTTATGATAATTTTCTCATTACTACAACTCCTTGTAATTACTATCACATAATATCGTTTAATATATTTTTATTTAGTGTAATTAAATTAATTATTGAACTAATATTTCATAATATAACAAGTATAAAATAGAAAAAATACCTTTTGTTTTGAATAGAGTTTATCAAAGAATTAATAACTTATAATAACGTAAAAAGTGGTCCCAATGGTACATCTTTAACTCTTTCACATTTAGATGCAAATCAAATACAATCATGTGATATTTTTAATACTTTTTTTACATATGTCTTTTGCTACAATGATCCTCCCAACCAGGATTTTGTATTCTTTTAGGTATTTTACCGAGAAATAATAAAGATAAAACTAGTGGGTTCCATGGTATTTTGTCTAAAGAAATTCATTTTTTCATATTTTTACGATTGCTTAAACTAGTTTTGATATTTTGTTAATATAAAACTATTTGATATGAATATTTTGAAAAATAGCAATTCTTATTCCATTAATAAATTTTAATGTGTCTAGTATTTCCAAATTTATTTTAATTTTTAACGTAAATTAAATTTATTATATTTAATTATAAACTTGTATACATACACACATCTTAACACATATGTATATGTATAAGTTAATTTAACTTATTTGTGAATCAAAAATAAAAATATTTCAAATGACAATAAAAAAGAAATCGTAACTCAAACGTTGATTTGGAAAAAATCATTTTGTTAATAAATATATTTTAATAAAACTAATTCAAATATGAATTCGGAATTCTGAATTTCTCGATTATAAGATTGATTATTCATTCAAAGAGAGCACTTATTTTGGTATATCAGAGAAAATGAACAAAAGACCTCCAGAACCACAAGATAGATGTCTTACAATTTGGGATGGTGGTCCCTAATATTTTAAATTTTATGTTAAAGCAAATTATATGTGATTACAAATTAAGATGATTTATATGTAAGGGACATGTTTTAGAAAATAATATACGACTTAAAAGTTAGCTTTAGTGCATCGCCTAATTACACCCAGTATATGGTCATACATACAAACATACATATAACATGTATCTATATACAAATTATGTATTTTTACATATGGTGCATGTTTTATAACACACGCATATTTTTACACATATAATGTAATTCCCGATAAATACATGCATGTATTTTTATACATATAATAACGTTGGTTGATATTATGATATTATACGAGTATTTTTACATACCTCCCTTATAGATATCATATTAATAAAACATTAAATGGACATACAACATTAATACTTAAAATATACATAAAACTGAATTTATTTAACAATTTAACCTTTTAGTTATACATAATCCCAACATTAATACTACATTAGATGGACATACGACATACAACATTAATACTTAAAATATACATCTACCTTTTCATAACCTCTTTTCTTGTTCATTCTTAACGTAAATTTTGAACTTTTCTTAATTATAAAAACTATTTAGTTTTTTGCATGGTAATTTAATAATTCATGATAAATTCCACACTTCAATTCAAAGTAGTAATTCCTAAACATACAATGTTTAACATGACAGGTAACTTCTTAACTTAATTTCTTTTAATTCTTCGCATATTCTAAACCTAATTGTGAAGAGCAGAAGTAAACACAACACTGCACTGTTCCTAAAGTCAAAGTTTATCATCTCAATTTTCATTGATTCCACTTCTGTTCTTGATTGAATATTTTGGATGTGAAGTGCATATTTTAGAATCTTATTTTTGCTACATTTATCACATATTTTGTTTCCTTTTTCTTAACCTTTAAAACTGTTCCACTTTTTTCCTTTTGTTTTACAATATAGTGAAATGTTTGAAGCTATATTTAAATTATTATTTCTTTCTTCGTATTATATATTACAACAATTAATGGTGTAATATTTTTCAACAACTGCAATTTTGTATGACCTTTTTTCTATATAAGTTGTTGTATTTTCAATTGTTTATGTTAACTTTATTATTTTTGTTTTGGTTATGCATTATTCTAAAGAATATGTCATTTATTTCATGCTTTAAAATGCCATGTTATAAATGTAAAAAATTATCATGTACAATAAGCCATAGTATTTTATCATTTCCTATTTGGGATAATTAACGACAAGGACAAAATTAAGGGCTTTTTTATTCATAAGGACAACCTACTAAAATTTTACTCAAAAGGACAATACACTAATTATAGTTTAATTCCCTAAATCACGTGCCTGTTTCATCTTCGACGCTTCTATCTCGCGAGTTTCTCGTTCTGTTTTCCTTGAACGTAGTTTTTTTTCTCTCGATCTCTAAATCACTTCTCCAGCGCGTTTTTTTCCTTCTCCAGCGCGTTTTTTTTCTTCTGATTCAAATTGCAAAATCACTCTCGAGCGTATTGATCTCTCGATCAGATCTGATCTCGACATCTGTCTAAAGTGCCGTGGATTTTGATTTTGCTTCGATACGCAGTAAAGATGATTTCGTGATTTTGATTTTGTGAATTCGTCGTAGAAAATCGAACGAGAGAGACGAACGGCAGAAATGAACGACGAAAGTTACTTTTTTGGATGGTGAATGTAGTAGCAGTTCATAGATATCATTTTCCCATTTTTTAAGGTGTCATTTTTCTTGTTATTACAGCGTTATGCTTCTGCATTAACTTTGCAACTCAATCGAAATTATGTCATTTTAATCAATCAAAGTGGGATGTAAACATTTTTGTTCATTAGTTTTCCTTTAAAATATCAAAACAGTTTTTAGGTATCATTTTTATATTTTCTTTTTAGGTATCAGTTTTATATTTTCAACATCAATTTACATCATAGCAGTTTTTACGTATCATTTTTTTTAGGTATCAGTTTTATATTTTCAACATGAATTTACATCATAGCAGTTTTTAGGTATCATTTTTATATTTTTTTAGGTATCAGTTTTATATTTTCAACATGAATTTACATCATAGCAGTTTTTAGTTATCATTTTTATATTTTTTTAGGTATCAGTTTTATATTTTCTAGTTGAATTTCCAGTATTATGTTGGTATAAGTTTTGATTGTGTATGAGATACTTGCAGATACTGCATGTTGCTGGAGATTACTTGAATTCAAGATTGGATTGCATACAAGTAAGAGTAAATGCATGAATGCATGCTTGGAATGGGGAGCAGTGTTCTATGTACTTAGATTGTGTAGGAAAAAAATGTATCATATTAAATCAGTTATGTATCATTGTAGGTATCATATGATATAAGTGGGTATTATTGTGTATTACTGAGAATAATCTCATTTTTGTGACAATTGAATTGATTGCTATTATTTTTTTAATCAGTAGGTATTATTACGGACAAATATTATTTTTGTGAGATTTGAATTGAGTAGGTGGGTGTTAATTTTTTTTTTTATCAGTGGTTATCAGTTAAAATTAATGTTGTGTATCAAAAAAGTCAATTGCCAAAGCAAACAACACAAATCTACCTAAAAGCTGCTATGATGTAAAATAAACTAGAAAATATAAAACTGATAACTAAAAAATATAAAAATGATACCTAAAAACTACTACAATGTAAATTCAACTAAAAAATATAAAACTGATACCTTAAAAATATAAAAACAATACCTTAAAACTGCTTTAATATTTTAACAACAAGAGTAATACAGAAAATGTTCAAATCACAATTTGATTGTTTAAAACGAAATAAATTCGTTTGAGTAGCAAAACTGATGCATCAGTACAAGAACAAAAGTAAAATAGCACCAAAACTATAAACAGAACAGCATAACACTATTAATACAATAAAACTGATACCTTAAAAAATATAAAAATGATACCTTAAAACTGCTGCAACGTTTTAAAGAAAAATTAATGCAAAAAATGTTTTCATCACAATTTGATTTTTTAAAATAAAATAAGTTCGACTGTAATACATAGATAATGAAATAATACAACTACAAAATAAATACAATAATAAAAACACATCAAAGAATATAAAACAGTGGTAAATAAACAAAAATGATACCTAAAAAATATATAAAAATGATACCCAACTGCTGAAAAGTTGAACATTAAAATTGAAGAACAAAAAAAAACCATGAATCACCTTGTGAAATTTAAAAAGCCTAATCGGAAGAAATGAACATTAAATTATAATGATTATAGTAACAAAAAAATTTCAATCGAGGTTGATTCTTCAGATCGATTTCGTGCCCTAGATTTTGCTGTTCGATTTATGTTTGAGGATCGATTGTAAGATAGTAGGCGGATTTGATTTGATTCGATTTCCAGTTGAGATGATTTCATTAATTTTGATTTGCTAATTTCGTGGGAGAAGAAATCTGAGAAGTAAGAAAGGAGTGGAAGAAGAAATCAGAGAAGAAAGGGGCGACGGAAATATTTAGGGTTATGTCCTTTTGGATAAAAATTTAAGCGTGCGTCCTTATGGATATAATATTAATACCGTTTGTCCTTGTAAGTAGTTTCCTGTTCCTATTTTTCAAAAATTGTTTTTTTTTATCAAAAGCTAGATTAATATTGTAGTTTAACACTCTTCCATGAATAAAAGGGGACTGTACATCATTTTTCACTATTCCTACTTGTAAATATTTGATTCTTTTTAGAAAAGTAAGTTATGCTTCCATTGTATTTTAGTATGACTAATTGTTCAAAATATTATTTATTTAATATTATATTATGGATTGTACATATTTTGTAACGACCTGCCTTTTCGATCGCTTCAAATCGGTAATTAAACCAACTTAAATCACTCAAAATGACAGATTGTTATTTAGCTTACGAGTTTAACAAAATCAGACACAGAAATCCCAAAAAAATAAAATAAAATATCTCACAGCGGAATAATTTTACACAAAATATCAAAGTTATACGATAAATTTTACACAGTGGAAATACATTAAAATATAATTTACAATAATTATTGAACAAGTGGACGCGTCTCTTCGCATGCCTCTAACTTCGATAGCTGAAATCTATAAATTTGCATTACTCGGTCTGAATCGAGCGTTCATGCAATAACACAAAACACTCGAGTCAGGATTAACTATATTCAAGTAAGTCAACTTCAATAAAACACTAAACTAAAATAGTTAATCTTAACACAATTTAAAATTATTAAATATATGACAAAATGCCACATATATTTGGTTACTTTTGAAACTAAAGTATAACATGACATCAACCTAGTATATAAGACAAACATGACAAGCAAATCAAACATGATTTTCAAACAACATTTTTCAGTCAAATAGTAAGTGGCAAGATAATACAAGTTGAATGTATATAAAGGTACAAATTATATGCAGTTGCGTTTCTATTAATATACTAAACCGATTATATGCAGTTAAATATATTCTTAACTAGTTAGCCTAAGTCTTGTTCACACCAAGCACGATGCAACATATGCAGCTTTAAATCCAAAGTGTTTTTTCACGTTAGAAATTACACAACAAGATATATATGGTTGCCAAAGTATAATGGGAGGCATACCATCATTCATGATATTTTAATCACATTTTTTCAAATAGTAACAAGGTGTATGCATGAAATATTAGTATGATAAAATTACTTGTATATAGCCGGGACTTTGAATAGAAGTTAAGCTACAGGAAATCAAAAGACATAATGTACTTAGCATGCCTATTAAGATGTCAAATTTAACAAGATAATCAACATATGTTTCCAATTTCATGACAAAGCAAGTATGTGAATAAATATGTTTCAAGCATCTTTCAGGTTTCAGCAAACAGTATAAGTACACAGGTACATCAACATGTTAATATTATTGGCAAAGCTAACCCGGAATTAACTATTTTATTAGTTAAGATATTGATGTAAACTACTCGAATAAATTTAATCGTGAGAAACTCACCATGCGTAGATATGATGAAGACAAGAAACAAACACAGACAACGACCAATCCTAAGCAGCGAATTTGAAATTGAAAATCTTTTTTTTTTCTTTTGAGAAGGAGGATGACAAAATTTAAGAAGAAAAGGACACCGCAAATTTTTAGTTTTCTTTTGAGAAGCACTTATGGTTTAGTTTTCTTTTTTTATGTGGAGAGGAGGAAGAAGTTCTGATGTTTATAGAAGACAGTTGCAGAGAAGGAAAAAGAACGAGGAAGGAAATTTACTGACTAAGCACGAGGTGTCACTCTTATCAACATTTATTTCTTATTGTTGGAAATGTTTTTATTAAAATTAGATGAATTACTAAAAACGTTGGAATAAGTGTACGAATGGCTCCTACATGTGAATAGTCCCACATCATGGAACTATATGGAAGAGGCAAGTATTTATACTTGTTTCTAAGAAGTCATGTTGGAGCCTTGGGGCTTCCAGTACATGTTTTGTTGTGAGGATGGAGACCATGCATCATGACCACCACACACGCGCGACCGATCGACTCGACCCGACCCGACCCGACCCGGCTCGGTTTGGGCTTGGGCTTTTTTCGAACTGTTTTTTTATGGAAAAAATATTTCTACACCGATAATTTTTCTGTAACGGTAAAAGAATCATGTCCCGTAATTTTAGCAGATCCGATTTTTTCTCTCACTACTCAGTAAAATCGTAATTCCCGTTCTATATATAGTCTTCATCTATAGACGAGAAAAAAATACCGCATTACATATTCTCTTCTTACCTCCGCCATTAAAATTTTCTTCCATAAATTTTCGAGCAGTATTTATTTTCAAAAGTGCAAATCTGCACTGATTTGTTGTGCAAGCAAATCAGTTATTGTTTTTCAGAGGCCGTTTTATCCTAGAGGCGGCGGCGAAAATACGAACTGGTTTGCACCTCTGACCAGATCGCTGAATCGTCTCCAAGAAAACAATGAAGTACGTGACTCATCCATTGTTTCCCAACACTTATTCAGAACACAAAAGAAAATTACATAGGGAAAGAGAATAACAAAAAGAGATGAATGCATGATTTATTGTAGATGCTGACTGTAAAATAGTTGTGTGACTTTTTAATTTTCAAACACACAATATTAAATATCATAATCTAGGGAACATATTCAACTGGACTAATAAGAATAAGAGGAAAATAGTGTGAAGGACATTATTAAAGAAAAATTTCAAACACATAATATTAAAACGCCTTTTCAATATTACAGTAACTTCTTCATTTCCCCAAGTCAACTTTTTATTACAAAACAAAAATTAAAAATATAATATTAGAGTTTAGCACCATTCCCTCCTACTCCTCTACTATTTTCTAAGCTCCAATTCGACTTTACTTTACGTTCTAAATAATATAACGTACTTCCTCTCAAAATTTATTTTATATGGAATTACATTTAGCTTATTTTTTTGTGTATTTTTTAATCAAACCGACCGTTAGGGAGATTTGCTTACTGTCATTGGCGAAAAAGGAATTCTCTGAAGCCAAATAACGCTGCCCTTTCTTCGACGATGTTTTCTCCCGATACCTTGTTCTTCTCCGTATTTTTCGTTTCTTCCTGATTCTTCTCCATACTTTTTCTCAAATCCAATGTTTCCCCTTCAGATACGAATTTTTGAGATACTACCCCGTCAGAAGCCCTTGTATTTGTGCGGTTATAAGCATCAAAACCCCTCGCTTGTGTTGAATTCTTCATCACAACCCGTTACCTGTGTTGAATTGCATAGTATTAAGGGATGAGGAGGAGAGTTATTGGAGAGGAACAATTGCAATTTTTATTGATGCAAAACATGATACAAAGAGCACATATATATAGTGC
Source organism: Allium sativum (assembly GCA_030737875.1). Classification (NCBI taxonomy): domain Eukaryota; kingdom Viridiplantae; phylum Streptophyta; class Magnoliopsida; order Asparagales; family Amaryllidaceae; genus Allium; species Allium sativum. The sequence continues at coordinate 421,485,336 of CM060919.1, forward strand.
TATGAGCCCAACGGCTAGTACAAAATATACCAAATATGTATGAGCCTAACGGCAAGTATTAAATATACCAAGTATGCATGAGCTTAACGGCTAGTAGATAATGACAAAGCATGCTAAATATGATAAAAACGTGTTCACACTCTAACGGCTCTATTGTCTTCGTTATGCCCCCTCAGTTCGAACTAGGGTTTCCTTGCTCATTCTGGCGTTCGCCTGCACAGGTAACGCGAAGTTCCTCTCTCATTCTGATGAAATTTTTGGTCGAAAGGGCCTTTGTGAGAGCATCTGCTCTCTGATAGTATGCGGGCACATGACATATTGCCAGTCTTCCTGATTGCGTTCTTTCTCTCACAAAGTGGAGATCAATTTCAAGATGTTTTGTCATTGAATGTTGAATAGGGTTTAGAGATAAAGATACTGTGCTCTTATTATCGCACCAAATGACCGGCTTTCGTCTTGGAGTGAAACCAAGCTCCTCCATCAGTGATTCTATCCATATGATTTCGGCTGTAGCGCTTGCCAGTGCACGGTACTCAACCTCTGTGCTAGATCTTGATGTGGTCTGTTGTTTCTTCGTACACCAGGAAATGATATTGGAACCGAGGTAAACGCAGTATCCTGAGACAGACTTTCGATCGTCAATATCGTTGGCCCAATCGGCATCGCTAAAGCACTATAAGTTAAGTTCCTTTTCTGAATTTAGGCGTATGCTGTAATGTTTTGTGCCTTGTAAGTATCGTAACACTCTCTTTAATGCCATCCAATGTTCTGATAAAGGGTTCTGCATGTATTGACTGAGTTTATTGACGTTGTAGCATATGTCTGGTCGAGTAATAGTTGCGTATTGTAACGCTCCTATTATGCTTCTATATTGTTTGGCATTGTCGATAGCTTCTCCTTTATGCTTAGATAGTCTTAGGTTACTAATCATAGGCGTAGGTAATGGGTTTGCCTTGTGCATATTTGCCCTTTGCAGTATTTCAGTGATATAATTTTGTTGGGATAATATTAATTCACCATTGTTTTTCCTAATCACTTGTATTCCAAGAAAAAAATTTAGTTCCCCCAAGTCTTTAATGGCGAAATTTTGATCCAGCTTGTGTACGATTTTGTTTATTTCTTCGTTGTTGTCTCCTGTTATTAGCATGTCGTCAACGTATACTAGAATGAACACAGTTCCATGTATGCCCTTCTTCATATATAGAGAATTGTCCGATTTAACTTGTGAGAAACCCATGTTAGACAAAGTTGACTTTAGCTTTTCATACCAAGCTCTCGAAGCTTGTTTTAAGCCAAATATTGCTTTGTGTAGTTTGCATACTTTATCACCAGTACCATATCCTTCAGGTTGTTGCATGTATACCTCTTCAGTCAATTCCCCATTCAAAAAAGCATTGTTGACGTCCAGTTGCCTCACATTCCATCCTTTGTTTAGAGCAATGGTCAGTATAATTCTGATGGTTGTGGGTTTTATGACTGGGGAAAAAGTTTCATTGAAATCAAAACCAAATTGTTGCGCGTAACCTTTTGCAACCAATCTGGCCTTGTATTTGTCAATAGATCCATCTTCTTTTCTTTTTATTTTGTATGTCCATCTACAACCAATCACATTTTTGTGTTTTGGTTGAGTCACTAAGCTCCTAGTGTTGTTTTTTATGAGAGCTTTATATTCAGTGTCCATTGCCTCCTTCCATTTATTTGATCTTATAGCCTGAGTGAAATTCAATGGTTCGATCTCACTGGCAGAAATATTATATACTTTGGGTTTGAAGATGCCTCTCTTTGACCTGGTGATCATGTGATGTCTAGTTGATTGTGGTGGTGTTTGCTGTTGTGTATCATTGTTGCTGGTAGTGTCAACATGGTTGTTGTTTTCTGTATCTTCACTATATTGCATGTTTTGATGTATGTTTGTATCTTCTGAGTCATTGTGTGTCTCATTGGTTTGCTCATTTGTTCGATCCATATTTCTTCCTGGGTGTTTAAATTGCTTGTGCGTTGTTGCTCTTCATTTCTATCAATTGAAGATGGTTCAGTAATGAATGGCTCGAACCGTATGTTATTGTTTATGCTTTGTTCCCCATCCTTTTTGCCGATTTGCTTTTCTGCATAAGGAAACACTACAACAAAATGGGGCTTTAATAGCGTTTGTAAAACGCTATTATATCCTAATATAGCGTTTCAGAGAACGCCATGTAACGACATGCTATGTTAGACCTTCTACTTTAAATAGCATATACAAAAACGCTATGAAAGACTAATTTTATATAGCGTTTTTATTTGCTATCATACAAAAACGCTATGCAATATACTACCAAATACTCGCTTTCTATAGCGTTTCTATGTATCTGTCTATAGCGTTTGTTTGTATATTTAATAGCGTTTCTCATGATGCTTTTATAGCGTTTTAAAAACGCTATTACCTATATTATTAATTTATATATTTTATTTACCGTCGTTCTACCTCTTTTCATGTATATATGCACATCCAACATTTGCATATAAATGAAACAAATTTTCACAAACATTTATATAAATTACCGCATAATATTTCATGCATATCATTCAAACAACTTAATATTTTGTACATTGTTTTATCAACTTTTCCATGTCCACATAATATATCATACATTTTTATATCAACAAGTTACTTACAAAACAGATAAACAATAGATTTAATCTTGTTTTGCTTCTGATATTTTCTCCTTAACGTCAACAATAATGGCCCTGTAAATGTCAAATAAACAGTCAAGATGTACACATATTTGAAAAGATAACACATATTAACACGCTTATAACACAAATACAATATATATATATATATATATATATATATATATATATATTATTTGAAAAGATTACAAAACAGCTTTTCATATCTGCGAGCCTTTAGTTTCAAGCACTCATCAACAAAAATAGCACATCTCTCCTAATATTAATTCAAAAATTAAATACAAACATTAGAAAGCTATTCTTCTATATTCAACAAAAAATAAGTAAACTAAAGAATAAAACAAAAATTGTTGCTTCCAACAACTCATTCCAGTGGATTGCCATAACATCTAATGCTGAAATTATGTCAGTGCCATAACAAGTTCAAGCTATCTAGATATATAGTCATTCCAGCAAATTAATCCACCATGCTGCTTATTTCAGCAAATTCATTTTAGAACTTACCTGCATCATCTATCTGACAAAGGGTTAGTTAAGCTCGCACAATTCATTTGTCCATAGTAAAGGAATTTGAAACAACGATTAGTACTCGGTTGTTGGAGCTTCCGGAGATCTTGCAAAAAAAAAAATCCCAGCTCTATTTGTCGTCAACTACGAAGGCTTCCTACCTAAGCATTTCTCAATTTTTGAATATGCTCGGAGTAAGATGACAGATGAGAAATTAAGAATTATGATTAGTCAACATTAACCTGCAAAATATATGGTGGCAATCATCCATCATTTGAGTCTACATCCATGAACTAATAAGATGCTACTACAATGCACAATCATCCATCAAACCAAATATGATCAAAACTAATAATTTTGAAAAATAGCACAACATAAGTTTGCTGTATAGGTAGAGGATTATGATGTTACTAGCTTAAAACAGTCATATCTCTCATTTAGCGTATTACTGACTCATTGAAATGCATGTGTTTGCAATGCCCCACTGTAGACCAGAGCTGTCCATAATAATTTTTCCAGGTTATCATTGGTTCCCAAACATAATCTTACTCTATATAAGATATTAGATAGCTACCTCACTTCTCATTAATAAAAAAACATTGCACTGAAAAAAGATCCAAAAAATGAGAATGTGTAACTTTTGAAGCAACAAAAATAGCATCAGCGACTACAAAAAATACGCTGCAAGATATGACCAGCTTGTCAAAATATCCTATGTGGTACAAAAAAAAAAAAAACTTGTATGTTTTATATGCAACTGATATGCCATGGAACTTGACATAGATAACACAAAAGTACCAGATTAAGTTCGTGCATGCCCAAATTAAGCTGCCGCCATTGATGTTTGTTGTTGCGCTTGCTCAGGTACCGGAAATGGCTGTTGTGGAATCACCTATTGTGGTTGATGCTGCTGATATTAAGTCAATGCCAAACTATTATCAAGCCATCATTAAGTCATTGCCAAGAAGAATTAAAATTTATTAATAACATATGAATATTGAAATCTCATATAGCAGGCATATTAGCTGTCAAGGACAATGCCTGTCACTAAATGTACATTGGAGCTAACTTCTACTTTTAGAAATTTTTATTCAATTCCGTGTATGCATTGCTGAGAGCAATAGCCTTCAAAATTCAAACCATGAATTGATTGTTTTCTGAGATCAATTTATGTATGAATAAAAGGAAATAGAAAGCGATTACTCTAAGAACGTTTTAATGAAATATTCATTTTTCTCACATTGTAAAACTAAACTTATGACTATTCTGTTGATTTTACTTCAGTGATCAAATATACGATTTTCTATGGATTGGTTTTCAAATGATAGTTAAAAAATTGTTTTAAGCCATTTGGCCTTGAAATAGAGATATCGTTCTGTTCTCTTTCCTGTCCAAACAGAAATATGGTTTCTAAATTTCTTTCATATCCCTTTATAAATCCCCAACCACAAGTCATTACATTACAAATAACATTCATTATTTTTTACCTTAGCAAAGGACTGAATTAACCCTAACAATACAAATACATGAATTTAAGACATTTTTGACTGTTGCCGATATTGATGTAAATTACAATATCAAACTTCAAAATATGTTTTAATCAAAACAAAAAAATAAAATTGTGTGGGTTCAAATAATCAAGTTAACATGTCATATTGAATGCTACAACCACTTAAACTATTTCACGCTGTTAGAAATTACTGGTTCTCCTATAAATTTCACTTATTCACATTTTGCTGAATTGCATCTAAGCTTTTGGTTAGATACCCTCCAAATTCCTACTAAATTTCCAATTGGTATATTCCCGTTGTACCATCAATTTCACACGGCAAGAAAATAACATATCCCTATTATTATTATTATTATTATTATTATTATTATTATTTGCAAAGCATTCATTTGTCTGTTTGTTACACTGAAGAAGAGCAATATGGATGTCGTTGAAAGGAATACAAATCAAGTACTTATAATAAATGCATACAATTACCTAAGTTTATGTTAATTTCAGAAGCATGGTATAATAGTAGGAACATTATTGCAAATTTAAGCCTTAGCGTCAAATAATCAACCTACTGAAGCTTTACCATTAGCCATTTCAGCATATGATGAACAAATGGAGGCAGTTACCCCATAAACTGCTTAATTGTGGAGTATGGCAACTAAAACATACCATGTATTCTTGCTCGTAAATCACACTTATTTCTTGAAAATTGTGGCAAGCTCTCTTTTTCTGCCATGTCAGAAATAATGCCGCAGCCTCCCAAAAGCTCTCATTTTACAAATACTTGTTGGCCAGTTACTGTACCTTTTCAAAGTCTCCCTTAATCCATTATTATACTCTTCATCAAGAACATCCACACACTCAAAATCCACACCAGTAGACTCTAATATTCCAACAACTTTTTGCGAAAAACCACATAGTGGTGCACTTCTTGTGCCTTTAATGAATGCAACTACTTCCTTTTCTTTGACCAGTCTATCAATTAGGTCTTCGAGTGGGATGGTAAACTTTACATGTCGCCCAGGTGTTAAGTGGATATTTGGTTTCTTTTGTGGTGGAGGTCGTACCCATGTTGTGTTTCCTTTTGCATTGCCAGGAGGCACTTTTCCTGTTTTTGCTATATGCTGTTCCATCCACGATTCCCATTCACTGGTTAGAACAGTTCGATCGGGTGAAGGTTCGTTTATCAGTCCCACTTTAACAGAATAACAAAGATCAGGACCCAACTTGCTATGACTTTCAATACTAGCACCAAGGTTCCTGGAGATTCCAATAAACAGAAGCTCCCCGTTTTTACCATAAACTCCATAAACCCCGCTTCCATTCGAAAACCCGGATTCTTGTCCTACTGGCACATGATCCAATTCAGATAGCTTTCCAATAGAAGCCTTAACTATAACGGAGGAGCCTTTCACTTTGAAACTTTTTTGCAACTGAAATTTGAACTGGTTTCCGGTTTAGACTAAATTAACGAAATTTAGTTTTGGAGAGATTATGGCTTTTGAAAGCAGCAGAGAAGAGAAAGGATGGAGAGGTGCGAATAGAATTACTGAAGTCGCCATTGAAATTAGTGGATTGAAATCCAGATGAGAAAATAACATGTCTTATAAATTATTAACCTGTAACCTGCAATTTTAATAATAACTGCGAATAAAACTACAGTCAACCCCTGTTCCTCCTCGATGGCCTCCTCCACGACCCCATCCGTGGCCTGCACCACGTGAACGGCCCGCTCGATCAACACCGGGTATCCTATATGCATGGCGGACACAGACGTCTCCTCAGCCATGATCAGGTTGAACTTGGTCCATCCGGACTTGTAGCAGGCAGAGTGGGTTGGCGTTGGAGGCGTGGGCGCACACTAGGTGGGATACCTGGTCCACAAGGCCCAGCTCGCCACACACGTTGAAACCCTTGAAGAACGCGTAGATGTTGCCTCCTGGTATGATCACCTAGTCCGGCACTCGCCTGTCGAACTGTTGCAAGATTTCTGTGGCTGCAGTATTCTGACCCTCGAGGCATAGGGAGTTGAGGGAATTGGCCAAGTAGATGGGAAGCTCAGCTGTCATTTCCCAGATCATGCGCATGCAACCGTCAATGATCATGTCCAGGGAGAGGACTATCGTTCCATTCGCAGCCGGCTGCACAAGTTGGGTCACAAAGATGTGGTCTGCAGGGTGAAAAAAGATGGATGGGATTCTGGTGGCTGCGCAGTAGGCAAACAGGGCAGCTAATGTATGTCTTGTTGATGTGCAACCGATGTCGACTATTGGCTGGTTTCTTTCTACTCAAGCAATGCCCAAAAATGTTTCTTATGATCTATTGGTTATTTAACTGTGAGATGATGCTAACTTTTCCACGTCCAACCGAGGGTTCCATCTACCACTAAATCCGGATTAGCTCCTTTTTGATTACATCCACACCTATAATCAATTTTTAACTAGACAACTAAGTTTCAACTAGAAATGAAATACACCGAAAATGACAAATAATGCTTAAATAATCTTACCCCAAAGCTAACAATTTGTGCACCTTCGTATCATCGAAAAAATTTAAGGTGAAAAAATCAATAGTAAGAACATTGAACTGTTTGAGACCATCAACATACTTGACTTCATTACAACAATATTTGGATATTTATGACAACTTCTACTGTGAGGAGGAGGTTTGAGTGGTAAAATTTATAGTAAATTGAAACAAGCTACTAAAAGGAGGCAATAAAAGAAGGTCAGTACTTGTCTTACTTAAATACCTCATCATCAGAAAGTGACATGGAGAGAAACACATCAACAGGTGCTAGATCGGATAGCTTATTGTATGACCTTAGTGCTTGGAGTGAACAGGGCGGTTTAGGCAAACTGGATTGTGCTTCTATATCGGAGAGCAAATCATCATCTGTAGCATTGAACTACAAAATATGAGACGAAGTTGCAGTAGCACCAAATGATAAAATGTAACACTATGGTCCTACCTAGCTCGAAAAGCCAAGTATGCAGCTCAGAGAAGAATGCATACAAAATTACCAAGCTTTCACTATTGAGAACAAGCTTATAAAGATGTTCATAATTAACTTACATTAGTTTTCTATGACACAAATACGGTCCAAAATAAGTGTTACTGGAAAAACATGGCAAACAATAGTATATGAAATTTTGGTGAACAGAGGATGCCAACTAACATGTTATTTGGTAAGTTTATCTATGCTAAACATTCATAGGGAAGTTGATAGTTAAAAATTGATTTCATTTAATGAATATAATGTGATATTAACGATTCAAATGTGAAATTGGGAAAGACTCTTAGACAGCACTAGAACACTTAATCTAGCTGTGATAAGTACAGTGTCCAAAATGAGTATAGCATGCAAAAATATATCAAATATTACATGAATTTGTTATTACTTGTATATTTATATGTATAGAAGATGATATTAACATCCTATAAGAAGGATGCATATCTACAAATTAATAAAGTCTGCTGGTTTAGAAATAAGAATTAAAGGGACTCAAGTTTGAAGAGTTCAGAAACAACTATGCAACAAGTTTAATCAACATTTGGTGAAATAAACAAACAGTATGGGACATCCATATGAATAAATTGCAGGAAAATTTAAGAAATGAAATAACAGAGAAGGAAAATTAATAACGTTGTATAGGTATTAGAGATGGTTGACAATACAAGCATATACAGGGCAAGTATGGTAAGTATAGAGAGACCTATATATATTTGTCTCGTTATTCAAAACAGCCCAGATATTAGTCAATAGGCAGTAGAAGAAGACTCCATAGTCAGTTATTGAGTCATGCATTCATTTGCAGTTGCAAGGGCAGTTGGATCCGCCTTTGCATCCTCCACTTCCCACCTGGGCCTCAAATACTTCTGCTTCGCCACTTACTTCCGTAATAAAAGGTCATATAATAAAACAAAATGTGTTATAGCAATAACTATTATAAGCCAAATTAACCGCCTAGAAAAAGGAAAGTTACCCATTAATACCAAATATTACAGTTCTGGTAAAACCATGCTCACTTCTCCAAAGTCTGCATTTCTTTTGCAGCTACAAATATTTATGCACATGAAGACGCAAAAATGATTACTAATGAGGAAGACATAGTAAGAGCCAAAAAAGAACCAATATAATACAAGGAAAAAGAAATACCATGAATAACCACTGCATGCACATCCAGAACCACAGTTGCAGTGTTGCAATCTCCACAAGAAATACTGCTCCTATTAGCATGCATGAAGAAATTTTTGATAAAGCAGAAAGCTTGTGTACAAAAGCAAAGAAACCCACAAGTGTAACCCGTAAAGCAATTAAAGTTGCAGGTGTAACTAGTTAAAGCTGAAACTATGACATCTAATGGCATGTCTCGGACTCGTAACTCTACAAAAAAAAAAAAAAAAAAAATAACATGTAAAAAAATATGGATACAAATATTACCGTGCATACATGGAATAGCAACAACGCATACAAATATTAGCGTGCATACATGGCACAACAACAACGCCAAGCTGTAGAGCTGCTGCTAACTGGCTGCAGAGCTGCTGCTAACCGACAGCAGCCAACAGGGCTGCTACCCTATAAATTTTTTTACTCAAGTATACACATCAAATGCATAAGCTGCATTTAATGCAATTTAAAGTCTCTTCCTACATCTAATGCATTGAATTATCACACAACCTGAAGAAAGCGATGTTTCCTTTAATTTATGCCTCCATTTCAACCAACAATGCCGTATTGGTTTACCCATTAAGCAATTTTCTAAATTTAAATTTCATACACACATATATACCAACTAGTCACTTTTTGGTCATTTGAAATATATTTTCATTTGCAGCTAACATAAACGAATGGTCATATTGCTTATCACAAAGATTACAAGTACGCAAATTGAGAACAACTCTCTAAACATGCAAATTATCCTTGCTCGTACAAATGTACATATGGCATGTATCTAATACAATATACTTCTCAAATTGTTTTTACTGATTTTTTTTTCAATCATGATATATTTACTATTGCTCGAAATGTTTTCCAAAGTTCCAAGAATGCATGTTTACTTTACACTAGTTTTCAAATATTTATACTCTTCATTTAGTAAAACACCATAATGGTGTACTTTGAATGATGCAAATGCCGATGACATTCAGCAACAAGATTGGGCTTTGTAACTACGAAGATCAATATTTAATTATGAACTCATGTTACACATGTATGGTCTAAATAAAAGCATTTTTTTATTATAAAAATAATGCATTGCTGCATAGTAGAGCTGCCTATTACTACCTTATAAGTGGAATTATTATTTCTTTTATTTCGTTTGGAAAATCAACCATGTTTTACAATTAAAGCAATACCAAGCTATAACATTACACTATTTTACTATCTTCTCTATTCTCCTATATGATAATGGGAGTAGCAAAAAGAATGTGTTAAGTATCATGCTAAGTTTGATATTTATCTTATAAACATGACGGCGATTTTGCTTTTACATTATAAGGATGGTTTTCATAGTGTACGTGCACCGGTCATACATGTTGAATCCCACTAGTCAAGTGGTAAGGCCATTGAATGTGAAACAAAAGGTTATCACTTAGTTTATAGTAGACAGTCTGATGCATAATTAGGACATTTTTTTAACAGCAAAAACCATGGTATAGCAAATACTGTTTATGTAGCAATAGTCCAAATCTTCCTAAATTGAGAGGTTTATCAACCCTTTTTCTTCAAACAAAATCAGTTAGCATTAGCATTACATAAAAGACTCCTTCATGTGTGTGTTGTATCACTTAAGCACACTAATATACAAGACTCATAAGGGAGTATTTAAACTTTACTAGAAAACCACTTAATATCACAAAATCAATTATAATACCAAGAATAGTTTTTTAATACCTATGGAAGACTTATTAGCTGCACCACATAGATAAATGGACACAATCCCCCCACTATTCAGTTACTTGAACTCCCCGAAAAAGGGAAACTAATAATAAAATTAAATAAAATAGAACAAAGATAAATCAGCCAGCTTTCTTAGTAATATTAATACCGGTGATCATTGATTTATGCATTATATATCAGATACTCGTCTATTGAGGAGCTAAAATGTTAAAGTTAATATCACTTTTAGATATACGTGAATAGTCTTAGAAAGAAAATGGCCCATGAGAAGAAAAAGTATTCTGTATTTTATAGTTTCACAAATGCATATGTTAATTTTTTTTACAAATAAAAGTAAAATCTAATCAGGTTTACTTCTTTATAAGTACTTATTTTTCTGCACAAATTTAGGTAAGGGTTTAATGGATTAATTAAATTGCAATCCTGTTCTATGGAGTGAAGCCAAGAGAAAATAAGTCGAGTTGAAGACTAATTCAATGAATCTGTTAAAAGCTTTCACTGTTTGCGGCATTAGAATCTCATAGCAGGTTAAGCAAGCAGCATTTCAATCGAGCAATGTATACACGAAAAAGGATGGTCAAGGAAATATTTTCAGTAGACTAACAAGAGTTATTTAATCTTTTTACTCCGATTTATTCAAATGTTTTATGTGCAAATCTAGTGTATTATCACAGAATCAACAGCAGGTGGTCCACTTTCTGAAATAGCTAGTGAACCAGAAGACCATGTGTATAAAATGTTGTTAAGCAAAATATATAGTTTTATTTATGTTGAATATGATGTTACAAAAAATATTCATTGTGTAAAAAGAATATTTATCTTATTCCCTTCTGAGAAAATTCTCCATTTCCATCTAAAGTCATTGGCAAGCTTCAAAGCACCTAATCTTGTTTTTATTTTTAAAGTGAACCGCAACAACAACTTTCAGGATTAAGTTAGCTCTTAGGTATTACATCTTAAAAGTTTGTTTGTCCCTGACACCCTGCTGAGGTCCATGTAAAATGAGAAGGATATTCTTCTTTGCAAATAATTATTCCTCCTTGAATATTATTATGAAATTTCACTGCATGAGATTTATGGCTATATTTGCAATATCTACAACAACCTAACTGATTATACTATGTATGTGAGTATAATAGTTGTACCGATAATGGATAAAGTCTGTTGATTGCTTTCACAAATTTCTATACTTGCACAATTTCTAAGTAGAACAATGAGTATCATAAGTTGTGAACCAATTAAAGAAAATATTGATATCATAAGGGATAATGATATTTTCGTGTTTGAGAAAAGCCATGTATTCCAATTTCCAACTCATGCGTACTAAATACAAAAAGCATAAACACAGAAAACAGATTGCATGCCACCATCTTACCCTATCTATATTTACGTAATACGTTGCAAGTGCAAAATAGTAAGCAATACAATGATAAAACATACAGAAATAATGATATGTGAATCGATTAGAAAACAATTCTAGCATAGAAAATAAATCAGTTAACGAACCAACCACTTCAAAAAAAATCAAACGAAAAAGTTAATTGCACCATGCAACTAAACGGTAATTTCCATTAAATTAAATTAGTTTGCAAATATTCTTGAATTCCTGGATAGAGCTTGCTTACATGCTTTAAGGCTTACGTGCTTTGGGGGCAATGATTATGCTTACAGGCTTTGGGGTAATGTTTATTCATATATATTTGGTGCACTCTGTCCTTCTGACTTCAGTAAACTATTCAGAAAAAGTTGTATTTTTTTGACTTCTCAAAAAGGTCCTCACCAAGGGCTATGAATGATATATGACAAAGCATGGAACACAAATTTTTTCCCTTCAAACACAAATCTCAATAAGTTTCTAGAAACAATAGTAAATAAATGTACCAAGAAAAAAATCACCATGAACTATAGTTTCTTGTAGTATACATGCACCCACCATAAAAAAAGAACCACATATCATTGTAAAATTCTTTTAACTCTAAAAAAGCAAGACGCTTCTTGCTATAAATATTATTTGAAGCATTTCAAACAATCCAGACATCTAAAGTATTATATGGTTTTAATTATGTGTTTAGTTGTTCAGTAACAGTTCAGTAAATTTTCGTTTTTATTATATCTGTTTAGGAATTTAAAAAAGAATATATAATTATTTCCAATATATGAGTTAGATATCTGCTAATTGATTACTTTACTTATATTTTGTACAAACCAAATAACTATTAATTTTTGTATCAAAACTAACACATTTATTCTTTCTATTTATCAAATTATACATTTTATTTGCTTAAACATAAGTTTGATTTCATTTTCTTTTTTTCCTTTTGTTGTTGTTATCAACTAATTTATTTGGATATCATAAAACACTTTAATTTTCTAATGCATATTATATTTTTATATTCAATTCAAATACTATTAATTAGATTTTTTTCTTTTCAAAATATCGTTACTATTTGGATTTATACAAATCTTACAAGTTATTTTGTTTTGAAATAATTGGTAACATAGGTTTGTTTCCTCAAACATTAATAGAAACAGACCAGGTTCTAAGCTTGTTGACATAGGCCTATGTTTCTTGCATATTGGCAAAAAAGTGTGTAATAGCGTGGTATTGGTAGGGTTCTAAAAGTAATAAGCTAACTGATGACATTATATACATACATGCACGTGTGTGTGCACGCATGTGTGTGTGATGGCGCAATTTCAGTTGCATCATCATACATGTCCACATATTTTTCTGGTGTGGTAGAAACAACTATATGTTTGCAATAAGTTTTTACAAACTGGTGTGCTTTTGGTGAAACAGATCTATATCATCAATCTTTGCTTTGTATTTAATATGGAAGTATTTGAGATTAAGTATCCAATTATATATGTTGAGATATTAAGAAATTACTTGATTTTCTGTTTTGAGGTTTTTCTCACCCGGTGATTATTAATGTTTTTGCTTTTAGTTTTTAGTCCCAAATAAAACGCTACCCTAAAATTATGTTTGAAAAATCATGACAGAGTACAACTACAGACCAAAAATAGACAGTAGTATTTTATTTAATAAATATTTGTCAACCTAAATTTAGACCATCTGGGATAAGTTCTAGTTTGTATTTTTCATTCTAGTCTATTAACTGCACAATTAAAGGCTCAATAACAGAACTATCTTTACCATTTCTGAATTACATTGGCTGCATGTAAGCTTTGTACTTATGCAATAACTATTTATCAGAGTTCAACATGTATGTAATTTACGGATTATTGAGCTTTTTCTAGGTTGGATTTTAGACTTAAGTTTTTAAGGGCAAACAAGGGATATTTACAATCTGAGCAGGAAAAATTAAGAACTGAGTGGACCAAACCATTTTGTATAGATAAAATAGTTCCAAAAACTAGACTTAAAAATCCATACCATATAAAAGCAGCATCTGGCAAGGCATAATACAACGTTTGCTGGAAAAAATCAACTTTGACATCTTCAATGGACTGATTGCTGATTAAATTGTTAAACACAGAGAGCATTCTTTTGTCATTATTGAGAAGAGATGAACCTTTCCTTTCCACTTATCTAAAACAAAGAGTTATCTCGTATAGCAACAAACTTTGACTGCCGTCCAAGTTCAGTAAAATCGATTTCTTCCTCAATTTTACTAAAAATCGAATCTCCTTCACATTGCAAAACATTTTTAGGAATAAAATCGAATAAATATTTTAGTTTTAAGCAAGGCCTTATGAGCAATAACTAACAAAGTCCTAATTTCCTGATGCCATTTTTCAGTGCCCATTTTCTTAAAAAAAAGTTAATTGCACAAATTTTCTCCGATAATATTCCTTTAGCCATTGAGTATTATTACGACTCATCTACATACACCTATGTTATTTGAAGCATAGACAAGCTACAGTAGAATTTAACCTGGACTGAAACACAGGTAGAGTATAATGAAACAATTAATGCCAAAAGCATAGTTAGACTATAATAGAGCAATTACATGAACATGAATTGTCTACCATAGTAACGATTACTAGAATTACATGAAAAACAAATAATAGTACCTGAATTCAAATCTAAGACGCTTGTCTAGGTTTAGGGTTTGGGATCGCCTACATGAGAGGGATGATTATGGCATCGATCGATTTGATGATGGTGTTTAGGGTTGCATGATTGAGATTTATGGAGGTGACGATGACGGTGGTAAATGATTAGTAGAGATGACTTATTGAAAGGATGAATAGTTTTTTGGTGGACCTGGTGGAAAAGTAGAACACACATTTTTTATCCCCGCGAAAATTCTGTATCCCGCCTGGTTTTTGTTAAATAGCGTTGTTTGCTTATTTTACAACTGGAATAGCGTTTGGGAACCAGATGGTACAATGTACCCACGGGCTATATGCGGAGACGCTATACAAAAATGCCATCAAAAGCCCATTTTGTTGTAGTGAAACTTGTTTTCATCAAATATCACATGTCTAGAAACATATATTTTTCCATTTTTGTCCATGCACTTATAACCTTTTTGGTTTTGTGCATACCCAATGAATGTGCATGGGCTTGATCTCATACTTAGTTTATGATTGTTATAGTCTCTCAAACATGGAAAACATAGACACCCATAGGCTTTCAGAAAACCATATTCTGGTCTAACACTGTATATCATTTCATGAGGGCTTTTATTATTTAAGACTTTGGTTGGCCACTTGTTAATGAGGAATACAGATGTGTAGAAAGCTTCATTCCAATATTTCATGGGTAACGAGCTTTGTGATAACAAAGTTAGACCAGTCTCTACTATGTGTCGATGTTTTCTTTTGACTAAACCATTTTGTTCGGACGTATGCGGGCAAGTTAATCTATGTTTGATCCCTCTTTTGAGAAAGTAATTAGTTAGAGGTTTAAACTCAGCTCCCCCATCTGTCTGAACAACCTTAACAGTACTATTCATTTGTTTTTCGACATGAGTTATAAATTGCATAACTGTATTGCAAACTTCTGATTTAGTTTTCAGCATGTATATCCAAGTATATCTAGAACAAGCATCCACAAAAGAAAGATAATACATTTAGAGGCGCGGGTCCCCACAAGTCAGCGGCTATAAGTTCCAGTGGCTCATTATAGCTGGTTTCAGAATCACTAAAAGGGAGCTTGTGGCTCTTGCCGAGTTGGCAGTGCGTGCATGTGTGTTTGATAGGTACATTTTTATAATGAATGTTATTACTACGCAGAACAGTCTTAACAGTTTCTAGATTAGGATGTCCTAATTTTACATGCCAAGAATTAATCACGTTACATTCCTTGCTATTATTGTCATAATCAACATTATTGCAACTATTCCTAATACAGTCATTGTCACTACTAGCATCTACATTATTGTACCAGAATTCTCCATTTGAGTTTGCAGTCTTGAATTTGTATAAACCACTATATAGGTTACCTCGAAGTAATATTTCATGATTTAGGGAATCTTTAACTAAACAAAACTTAGGATGAAATTCAAAGTAAACATTATTGTCATTGGCAAATTTTGATACACTTAACAAATTTTTATTAATCGTAGGTACCCTAAGAAGATTGTTTAATTTGAGTCGTCATTTCCCAAAGATAGTCCCTTTGCCTATGTGTGTGATACTAGCAGTACTACCATTACCCATATGCAAATTTCTCATACCTGAGTAATTTCTGCTCCCAATGTTTAAATTTTGAAGATTGCTAGTTATGTGGTGAGTCGCTCCTGAGTCAGGGTACCATTCTTCGAAGCCATTGTCTTCATTTTTTACTTCATCATTATCTGCAGCATTATGTCTTCGGTTTGCATTATTATTATTTTGAGTTGAATTCCCTGTTGTTGCCATATTTGCTTGTGCTCTTCTTTGTAAAGAGTAATTTTGGCTTACCTGTTGTCTACCTGTGTCTGAATTATACCTGAAGTAACATTTGTTCGCCATGTGACCAAACTTTTGGCATATTTGACATTTCACACGATAGTTGTTGTTATCTCCTTGTGTCTGCATATTTCTGACTGTGGTATAATTGGCAGAGAACTTATTTTGTGCTGTTTTTCTTTGGTTGATTCTGCCTTCATGAGCAGGGAGTGCTGATCGAACGAACTGTAAATCAGGTAAGGTTTGTTGTGTGGCTAGCACAGTTACTAGAGATTTGTATTCTTCATCTAATCCACCAATAATAAATAGGATTTGCTCATTGTCGCTGATCTTATGGCCAACAGCATTTAGTTTGTCACACAGATTTTTAATTTTTCCTAAGTATTCTTTCATGCTTGCCTCCTTTTTTCTAGAATTTTGTAATTCCCTTCTATATTGCATGATTCTAGCAGCTGATTGTGAACTGAAAATTTGTTCAACTGTTTTCCATATTTCATAAGACGTGCTACATCCAACTATTTGTGATAATAAATTCGAACTTACTGACGATAGGAGCCATGAGGAGAGGAGGCTGTCTTGTTTTTGAAACTTTGTGTAGTCTGTGTTAGGCACAATTTCTCCTTCCGAATTGGTTATCGTCACTGGTGGGACTGTTATTGTCCCATTAATGTACTGTAGTAAATCATACCCTCTTAAAGCGATCTCTACTTGATATTTCCATAGAATGTAATTGTCTTCGTCTAGAGATGTGGTGATAATTTGGCTTTTCGGTTTAATCAGGTCATGATGGTCAGGTGGAGCGTTGTACCCCATACTTCCTGAAACAGCGGAGGTTACTTCATTGTTGTTGGCCATAAAACAAAAAAAACTTTCTGCTTGATGATTAAGCCTTTCGGCAATTTGGCTCTAATACCATATTAAGGGATGAGGAGGAGAGTTATTGGAGAGGAACAATTGCAATTTTTATTGATGCAAAACATGATACAAAGAGCACATATATATAGTGCTATGAGCCCAACGGCTAGTACAAAATATACCAAATATGTATGAGCCCAACGGCTAGTATTAAATATACCAAGTATGCATGAGCCTAACGGCTAGTAGATAATGACAAAGCATGCTAAATATGATAAAAACGTGTTCACACTCTAACGGCTCTATTGTAACGGCTCTATTTTCTTCGTTACATAGAACCCTAGATCCTAAATGGAAGTGATAGTTGTAGGCGTATTGATGACGAGGCGCCTCCTTTCCGACGGGTTCTCCTTTCCGATATGGTGATTTTCTCTGTTTTTCCTCCATTTAATTTAATTACTTCCTTTTTGGTCCTTCGATTTGGTTGTTTTTTGCATATTAGTCCTGATCGGTTATCGGATTAGATTCATTTGAGATATTGAATAATATTGTGTTATTTTTTGTGAATCCTTTATTACCTTATACTTTGAAAATCGCAAATTGTTTTGTTGTTTTTTCTATCACTCTACGGTTTTAACTACGATTATTTGATGTTCAATATGTTTTTGATAATTACACGCTTTTCTATCCTTATGGATTCAACCAATTATGACATAATCAAGTAAGATTCGTCTATTTCTGGTCTCCTTTCATACTGTCGATTGGAAGAAATGTTTGACCTGTTATTGCTTTGTCCATAGTTGTGAGATGGGTACCATTACTGTGAGAAAAGTTATATTTTTATTATTTCCATAATTGTATTACTATTTATTTTCTTATCATTTTCATATTTAGTTTCACTTTATTTTTTATTGGAATGGCCGAGATACGTTCACAGTAAAATTGATTCATCTTACTCAATTTCCTTATTCTTTTGGCTTTCACGAAGTTTATTGATTCAATAGGTACTATGATTACATACTGATATTATTAAGGTCTTTACAAACATTATCTTCACCTCATACTTATTGAAATCTTATTTATTTACTATAATTCTTTAACTGCTAATACATGGTTTAAAAGTGACTAATTCACACAAATAGTTAGTAAGAAATATTTGGCTAACAAATATTGAAACGTGAGTCCGTCACAAAATATTTATTTGCTACTACGAATGAAATAATTGAGTAAATTTTCTTTACATATCGCGAAACTTTTTCGATAATGTTGGGAAGTAAAAGATTATTTTTCCTTTTATTTACTTCTTTCTGTATGTTTACCAGCACAAGAAATGGAATATTGATAACACAGTAACTTATAAACAATGATTTGTATTTTTAAGTCACTCCTTAGTAATATTAATAGATCTTCTAGGTTATATTGCAGGAGTTCCATGCTTAAGTTGGAAAAAATTCAATTTGAACTATCATAAAAACTCCTTTGTTTTTTCTATAGCCAATACAGACCAACAAAGAGAAAAACGTAAGGATGTACAATAGGTTTACATTTTTTTTAGGATTCAGTTTATGAAGTATTATTTTTAAAGTTTTACATGTTTCATATAGAACACTAGTAAGCATTATCAAAGCATCTACTCTTTTACATACTAAATCTCTTTACTTCCTATTTATTGCTGTAAGCCTGTAACTGCTTAAACTCGTTTGGCCTCTATGTTAACATTTCTAAAATGTAGGTTCTGAATCAAAAATTACACATGTTGATTGTTGATTTTACAATCAATTTTGATGGATTCCTTCTAAATTTTTGTGGACTCATTGATGTAATGGATGTATATTTTAGAATGTACCATATTTTTCATTTTACATTGCTTTTCTTCATTAATATGTCTTTTTATGCCAACTTAAATGTGTCAACTTCACTGCTAAGCTATTTGGTTTTCAAAGTGCAATTACAAACTATTATAATTTACTACATCATAATAATGCTTAATTCACAACTCATTCTGGAAAATTACTTTAAGAACGAATTAGCTATTTATGTATGGTATTCTTCACATGCATAAAAATTGTAGACTTAACTATAATTGTAACACCCCACGTCCACTAAGGTCACTCATACCAGGGGAATGCCTTAGTTTCGGTGAAGTATTTTAAGTGAATATAGAACAGTAAAATTACAACAAGACAGATATAAGTAATACTTGAAAATTTAAGACATCATTTCATTGCAGCGGAAAGTAATACATGTTTGGTTACATCACAAAACCATAAACCAGAGTCAAGTACATAATATCCATCTTGATAAAATAGAAGTACATAATCCCACTACATAACTAATAGCCATAAAAGGAAAGATAAGCTCGGCTTCACTTCAACGGTCCAAGCTCCATATGATAGATACAGCAATCAGATCAAAGCCCACTAGCACCAGGCCCACTCTAATAACCTGGGGTTGGGGGAAAAAGATAAAAACAACGGGGTCAGACATAAGTCTGAGTGAGTCCTATAACCCTAACAATACAATCATTAAAATAACCAGAGAAGACATAAGTTGATATACGGTAACGACTGGGGATGAATGGCTACACTAAGCAGCTTGGTAAACTTAGGATAAACTAAGATAACCGTAAAGACGCCTTTATCCACCCAAGGATAATTACTAGATTACACCGCCCCAGACTTAACCCCCCAAGGGTAATTCCTACACTACACCACACCAGTTCTACCTACCCAAGATTAATTCCTACTTAAAGATTGATCCCACTAAATGTACTTAGTAATTTTTACCCAGTAGTTTCTTTTACCCCTACATAGGTGCCGTCTGCCCCTATCTTTACTAGGTGTACCCACTACTCCCAAGCGATCGGCTCCCTAACGTAGATACCCGTGCTGGTCCCACAATGGGGTGTATCATTTCCCCAAGTGGCAACCTGATAATATCAACGGTGCACGGCTTTATACCTACCCGATGCAACAACGATTTACTAACCAGCCCGGGTCCACACACGCATATGAAACCCGTTGGTCCTACGTTGCCACCGCTAACCCGTTTTTAGCCTCTTATAGTCAAGCCCAATATGCGTGTCCCGTCACTCGACTTGGGTCGAGCCCACAAAGATACGTTTGGGATATTGGTTGAGATGGGCCCCCACAAGCTACCACTTAAGCTTGTTATCTTATCTAGTGTATCCCACTTGACCCTTTTTAATAATCATGTCTACCTTCATGTTATAAATCCTGGTTAAGTCATTTAATCATATTTTAATTACCACTCAAGGCACCCACTAGATTTCCACATGCCACCCAAGTCATTTACTTAATTCCCACATGCCACCCGAGGCACTTACTTAACCCTTTAATCATGTTTAATTACATGTTCCACTTTGGTTAAGTATTCTAATCGTATTTTCTATTGCTACCCAAGGCAACCCACTAGTTTCCTCATGCCACCCAAGGCACCCACACTAGTTACTACGTGCCACCCAAGGTACCCACTTAACCCTCATGTCCCACTACATGCTAATTTGGTTAAGTATTTCTTAATTAATTAAGACCGTGATCCTCATAAAGACCTCTCACATTAGACTATCTTTTATGACCGCTGGTTAAGCCGGTTGGGTCCGGGCAGCCTTATGTCATAACCGAGTCTAACCTCGTGTCTTTACATTAATCACGTATTTAGTTTGTGCCTAAGACCTCTCACATTGGGCTAACATTTGTAGCAACTGGTTAAGCCGGTTGGGTCCGGGCAGTTTTACGCTACAACTGAGTCCAACCTCGTGTCTTAGTCGATTAATTACACCTAATTAATCACCCTCATAATTTATATTAATTATCCCTAATTAATATCAAGTTTTTCATAACATGGGTAGACCTAACTCAATAGGTAAATTCCCATGGGGTAGACCTAACTCAATAGGTAAATTCCCACTTATGTTAATTTATTTTTATGGTATGCTTAATCATACCCAATCATACTTTTATTAACATATTTGTTAACCCCATCATTCCCCACGCAAATCGTTCTCATTTCACGATATAATAAAAGGGAAGATCCATCGCAAATATCATGGGTTTAACCAAATCTTAGCATATAACTTTGTCATGGGTTAAGAGGATGTCAACTTGCATATATGAGCATATATTAACCCAACTACATTTAACCTAAACTTGCATATTATCACACATGACTTGCATAACATATTGCATATGAACTTGCATATTATCATACACATATCTTGCATAACATGTTGAACTTGCATATAAGCATTCACATAACTTGCATAATATGTTAAATTTGCATATAAGCATTCACATAACTTGCATAAGCATACATAACTTGCATAACATGTTGAACTTGCATATAAGCATTCTCACAACTTGCATAACATGTTAAACATGCATTTAAGCATACACATAACTTGCATAAGCATTCACATTCTTGCATAAGCATTCACATACTTGCATATTAACTCATAAACTTGCATAATGTGTCATCATGAACTTGCATATTAACAAACATGTAACTTGCATAGCATATCTTGCATATTAACATACATGTAACTTGCATATTAACAAACATGTAACTTGCATAGCATATCTTGCATATTAACATACATGTAACTTGCATAGCATATCTTGCATATTAACATACATGTAACTTGCATAGCATATCTTGCATATTAGCATACATGTAACTTGCATATTAACAAACATGTAACTTGTTAAACATGTATAAACCAACTTATTAAACATGCATAAACCCACTTGTTAAACATGCATAAACCCACTTGTTAAACATGCATAATATCACATACTTAGCATGCATAGAATCACATACTAAACTTGCATAATATCATATACTTATTATGCATAAAACCACATACTCATCATGCATAATATCACATACTTAGCATGCATAGAATCACATACTCATCATGCATAAAACCACATACTTAACTTGCATAAAACCAATTACTTATTATGCATAAACCCACATATCCAACTTGCATAAACTCACATATTCAACTTGCATAAACTTACATATTCAACATGCATAACTCACATATTCAACATAGGATTAATATTATACATAGATTAGCATATCATTACAAATGATTCAAACTCACTAATCCGCATTCAAGACCATAAGTCTCATTACACCTAATCTACTTACTTTAACAATTGATCATCAAAGTGATAGAAACTCACCAAACCCAAGATTAGCAACCTTATGAAGTAAAACTAGTTGCTAAATATGAAGAAGATGATGATTAGAGATTGATTAGAGAGTGATTAGCTTGCAACTTCCTTCATTGATTTGTGGAGGCCATGATCAAGTTTCATTTTGCCATAGTTTAGTTACAAGATCTAATTATGAATGAATTAGGGTAGGGTTGGGGTCTTATTTATAGGATTAGGTTGCATTTTAGACCCTTAGATTAACCCTAGATAGGATTAGGACCATCAGATCCAAGAAGCTTCCAGAAACCAGCCCTCCAAGCCAGCCTAAGACCCAACCTGGTGCAACCTGGTGTACCCAGGTTCTCTGGACGCCGCACCCCTGTCGACAGGCAAGTCGACAGGCAAGTCGACCCCCCTGTCGACAGGCCTGTCGACAGCCCTGTCGACATGGGTAGGGCGGGAATCTTCCCGCCTGGCCCCGCCTGCTCTATTTTAAAATCTGAATTTAAATTATTAAATCTGTTTTTAGCTTTGAATTTTCTGCAAACTTCATCGGGCCATAACTGGGCCATACGGACTCCGATTTTCGAAAACTCGGACTCTATTTCGCGTATTTTTCCGAGACGAACGCAATGACGCAGCCCGTTTCCCCCAATTCTCACATCTGAGATTATTAATTCTGTAATTAGTGAATTTTAGCATTAACCGAAATTCGGGGTGTTACATTCTCCCCTCCTTAAAGGATTTCGTCCCCGAAATCTCTAAGCTAAGGAGAATGCATATCCTACCATCCAAACAACCATCTACTCAATCCATCAAACACGGGCATCCATTGTCCTTAAACAATTTCTAATGATGTATGAGCATATGCGAAAAGTGTGTGTATATGTTCCCTATCTAATGTACGAACATATGCAAACCATGATAGTGCCATGCATCCAATATGTATGCGAGATAACCCTATCGACACATACAGTATCTATATGAGTGCACAATCATTCACCAAAATGCATCATCCATATGATAACACAATCATTATACATCCATAAATATAGCTAACTACACACAATTTTATGCAATATGCAATATGAAGTGATTGAGCCGATCTAGTGCCTAGAGTGTGTATATATGCATCCACGAGCAACCACTAGCAAACACTTGCATCCACTTGCATCCATCAACCATAACATGTCTCAAACACATGTTTCAACCATAGGTTTTCCCTATCTAAAGGTCAAACAGCACTAACGAGAGGACATACTAAAGATAAGATAAGTACTAGGCAAGCGATAGAGGAGAAATTATACTTTCAAAAAGAAATGGATACAAAGAACGCATCTTCGCTTCCGCTTCCCAAGTAGCATTGCTTCCGTCATCTCCCCATTGCACCTTAAATAGCTGAACTTCTCTGATCCTCAACTTCATAGTTTCTGACCCAAGGATGCGAGTAGGAGCTCGTCGAATCGTCGCATCACGCTCTACTTCCACTTCTCTAAGTAAGCTCGGCTCTACCACCTCTGCGGTCTTATGTAAGCACTTCCTCAAATGGGACACATGAAATACATCATGTACACTACTAAGTCTCTCAGGCAACTCCACCCTATATGCCATCCGTCCAATTCTTTCCTTAATGGAAATGGCCCTACAAACCTTGGTACTCACTTCCTAACAGATCCAAAGTGAACCACATTCCGTAACGGAGATACCTTGATAAAAAGCATGTCATAATATCAAACTCAAGCTCTGTTCTCCTCTTGTCCACATAAGATTCCGCCGCTTTCATCCTTCTTCGAATCAAACCAATCTTCTCTGAAGTCTCTCTAACCATATCTGGCCCAAGCAAGATCTTATCCGTAGATTCCCACCAACATGTAGGAGATCGACAAGGCCTTCCATAAAGAGCTTCGAAAGGAGCCATACCAATACTGGACTGAAAGCTGCTATTATATGCGAACTCCACCAACGGAAGATGCTCTTCCCATGTACCTCCAAAATCCAAAATACATAACCTCAAAAGATCTTCTAAGATACGGTTCACCCTCTCGGTCTAACCGTCCGTCTGAGGATGATATGCGGTGCTCAAACACAACTGAGTCCCTACCGCCTCTTGCAAACTCTTCCAAAACTCACTAGTGAAGATAGGATCTCGATCACTCACAATGCTGGATGGTACGCCATGCAATCTAATAATCTCTTGAAGGTAAACTGAAGCTAGACATGGAATAGTCCTCTTGCTCTTTACGGGTATGAAATGGGCGCACTTAGTAAGTCTATCTACCATAAGCCCAATCCCCGTATTACCCTTCCTTGATTTTGGTAATCAAACGAGACACTATCCCACTTCCCCTTACGGAACTTCCAACGGGTGAAGCAACCCTCCGGGTTTCTTCTGTTCCACTTTTACTTGTTAGCCCACCAAGCATCTAGCGACATACTTGGCCGCGTCTTTCTTCAGATTGGCCAAAAAGAAAACTCGCTTTATGTCTTGGTACATCTTGTCCCTACCGGGATGAATGGTTATCTTCGACCGATGTGTATCATCAAGTATAGCCTTCCTCAAACTCTCGTCTTGCGGTACTCAAAGTCTACCGTCTCTACGCAACCACCCCTTACCATCTAGGGTGTATCTATTCAAATGGCTGGACGACTCCCCCCCTCATGAGCTTCTTTACTAACTCAACCAATTGTGGGTCGTCCCGCTGTGCTCTGCCAATACGCCCCAAAAGAGTAGGCCTAACCTCCAAGGAGGCTAGCAAACCGGGTACAAAGTCAACGGAAGGTCTAAAGTCAAACATAGAAATAAACCCTAAGCTCCGTCGTTTAACGATCAATGAACTCAAGGACAACCTTTTTCTTCTTAAGGCGTCTGCTACCATATTTCCCTTGTTAGGGGTATACGCTATCTCAAATTCATAAGATGCTAAGAATCCCATCCAAAATCATCACAACCGTCCATCTCTCACGCAGACCACCCTAGTCGAATTCGACATCCCCCAAATGCAAGCCCCAAAGGCCGAAACCAATATCAGACAAACACCCAAGGGATATCTCCTTCGAGTTCAGGCGACCTACGTGAGATGATACTAAAATAAATAATGGCTAAACAATTAAGCCTTTGACCAACTTTGGATGTCCTCGCCAGTCTCGCTCCAAAACCACCGTTCTTCCCTAACTGGCTTTGCTCACCCTATTGAGCACATACGAAAACTTATTTCGCTCCTAGAAAAGACCAAGTTGTCATCCACAAAGATCATCACAAACTTATTTAGGTACTCCCTGAACACCCTTCTCATCCAATCAACAAAGTATGCGGGGGCGTTCGTCAAACCAAATAGCATCACCAGCCACTCATAAAACCATCCGGAGTCCTAAAGGCAATCTTCTCTATACTATCCTCAGCCACTCTCAACTGACGAAACCACGTGGCTTAGTCCAACTGCGAAAATACTGAGGCGCCAACTAACTGATCAAAGAGATCATCAATCCTCGGCAATGGGTGTCTATTCTTCTTTGTGAGTTTATTTAGTTCTCTTTAGCCTACACAAAGTCTGAGGGACCCATCCGCCTTCATGGCAAAAACTACTGGAGCACCCCACTCTTACATACTTCTTCTTATGAACCCCTTCTCAAGCAAATCGCCTACTTACTTATAGAGTTCCCTCCTCTCACGAGGAGCTTTGTGGCACACTGGCCAAGTCACTGGTTTGGCATTGTTTACCAGATATATTCGGAAGTCAATCTCCCGCTCCGGAGGTAAGCCCTTCACCTTCTCAAACACATCCGAGTATTCCCGGACCACTTCTAACAGATCGCAAACTCTCGACCGACGTGTCAAGCGATTCTAGATAACTTAGCATAACAGATTCTATGGGACTACAAGAGATCTCGAGAGTGTTACCCAAGCGGGTCATAAGCCTAACAACTCTCCCTTCAAAATCAAGAACGGCACCCCTACTGGATAACCAGTCCATGCCCCCAAACTAACCCATAGTCCGTGAAGCCCAACAAGCATCACATCTAAACTCAACGCTAAGTATAGAAACTTTCAAACCCAAACACAACATGGAGCCCCAATTGGGTTTGAAACAACTAAGGGATCATCTACCAAACTGGTGTCTAAGTGCAGTGACTCAACTAACAATGATGAGATAAACGAACTCGATACATCAGAATCAAATAAAGTTTGAATCGGATAATAAAGAAATCCAAATTCCAACCTAGACGGTCTTATCCCCATCCGGCACCCTAGTCGTGAGGGAATACAACTACCCTCCAGAAGATTCCATACTTTGCCCTTGCTTCTTTGGTCAATCCTAATAAGGTGTCCTATTCCTTCCAAAAGGATAACTACTAGCCTTCTCCTTCCCATTCTCCACTCGTAACCTCCCATCAATGAGATTTCGTCCTTCATTAACCAAACAACTATTAGAGCCTTCCTCCCATCGTCCATCCAATAAGTACCTACAAGTCCTCCTCCTTCTTGAACCAACTTCTAATCTGATTTACGTCTAAGTCCCTTGAAGCGGTTTTCCATTCTTATCTATCTTAGAAAGATCATCTACACACGGAGGGGAAACTCAAAACGAGAGAGAAAGAGATTCAAACGGAGAATTCGAAAGATAAAGATATGGCTATCGGGGATTATGCTTTTCTCTCAAAAACTTTTCTCTTAAAAGACATGTTTTTGAAAATACTCCTTCAAAAATTTTTCTTAGAAAAATAGTTTTTCTAAAAATTTTATCTGTTCTGGTAACCTTAAGCTCTGATACCACGTATAACACCCCACGTCCACTAAGGTCACTCATACCAGGGGAATGCCTTAGTTTCGGTGAAGTATTTTAAGTGAATATAGAACAGTAAAATTACAACAAGACAGATATAAGTAATACTTGAAAATTTAAGACATCATTTCATTGCAGCGGAAAGTAATACATGTTTGGTTACATCACAAAACCATAAACCAGAGTCAAGTACATAATATCCATCTTGATAAAATAGAAGTACATAATCCCACTACATAACTAATAGCCATAAAAGGAAAGATAAGCTCGGCTTCACTTCAACGGTCCAAGCTCCATAGGATAGATACAGCAATCAGATCAAAGCCCACTAGCACCAGGCCCACTCTAATAACCTGGGGTTGGGGGAAAAAGATAAAAACAACGGGGTCAGACATAAGTCTGAGTGAGTCCTATAACCCTAACAATACAATCATTAAAATAACCAGAGAAGAAATAAGTTGATATACGGTAACGACTGGGGATGAATGGCTACACTAAGCAGCTTGGTAAACTTAGGATAAACTAAGATAACCGTAAAGACGCCTTTATCCACCCAAGGATAATTACTAGATTACACCGCCCCAGACTTAACCCCCCAAGGGTAATTCCTACACTACACCACACCAGTTCTACCTACCCAAGATTAATTCCTACTTAAAGATTGATCCCACTAAATGTACTTAGTAATTTTTACCCAGTAGTTTCTTTTACCCCTACATAGGTGCCGTCTGCCCCTATCTTTACTAGGTGTACCCACTACTCCCAAGCGATCGGCTCCCTAACGTAGATACCCGTGCTGGTCCCACAATGGGGTGTATCATTTCCCCAAGTAGCAACCTGATAATATCAACGGTGCACGGCTTTATACCTACCCGATGCAACAACGATTTACTAACCAGCCCGGGTCCACACACGCATATGAAACCCGTTGGTCCTACGTTGCCACCGCTAACCCGTTTTTAGCCTCTTACAGTCAAGCCCAATATGCGTGTCCCGTCACTCGACTTGGGTCGAGCCCACAAAGATACGTTTGGGATATTGGTTGAGATGGGCC
Organism: Allium sativum; assembly: GCA_030737875.1. Taxonomy (NCBI): domain Eukaryota; kingdom Viridiplantae; phylum Streptophyta; class Magnoliopsida; order Asparagales; family Amaryllidaceae; genus Allium; species Allium sativum. Next base: position 421,513,657 of record CM060919.1, read on the forward strand.
CCCACAAGCTACCACTTAAGCTTGTTATCTTATCTAGTGTATCCCACTTGACCCTTTTTAATAATCATGTCTACCTTCATGTTATAAATCCTGGTTAAGTCATTTAATCATATTTTAATTACCACTCAAGGCACCCACTAGATTTCCACATGCCACCCAAGTCATTTACTTAATTCCCACATGCCACCCGAGGCACTTACTTAACCCTTTAATCATGTTTAATTACATGTATGTAACACCCCGAATTTCGGTTAATGCTAAAATTCACTAATTACAGAATTAATAATCTCAGATGTGAGAATTGGGGGAAACGGGCTGCGTCATTGCGTTCGTCTCGGAAAAATACGCGAAATAGAGTCCGAGTTTTCGAAAATCGGAGTCCGTGTGGCCCAGTTATGGCCCGATGAAGTTTGCAGAAAATTCAAAGCTAAAAACAGATTTAATAATTTAAATTCAGATTTTAAAATAGAGCAGGCGGGGCCAGGCGGGAAGATTCCCGCCCTACCCATGTCGACAGGGCTGTCGACAGGGGGGTCGACTTGCCTGTCGACTTGCCTGTCGACAGGGGTGCGGCGTCCAGAGAACCTGGGTACACCAGGTTGCACCAGGTTGGGTCTTAGGCTGGCTTGGAGGGCTGGTTTCTGGAAGCTTCTTGGATCTGATGGTCCTAATCCTATCTAGGGTTAATCTAAGGGTCTAAAATGCAACCTAATCTTATAAATAAGACCCCAACCCTACCCTAATTCATTCATAATTAGATCTTGTAACTAAACTATGGCAAAATGAAACTTGATCATGGCCTCCACAAATCAATGAAGGAAGTTGCAAGCTAATCACTCTCTAATCAATCTCTAATCATCATCTTCTTCATATTTAGCAACTAGTTTTACTTCATAAGGTTGCTAATCTTGGGTTTGGTGAGTTTCTATCACTTTGATGATCAATTGTTAAAGTAAGTAGATTAGGTGTAATGAGACTTATGGTCTTGAATGCGGATTAGTGAGTTTGAATCATTTGTAATGATATGCTAATCTATGTATAATATTAATCCTATGTTGAATATGTGAGTTATGCATGTTGAATATGTAAGTTTATGCAAGTTGAATATGTGAGTTTATGCAAGTTGGATATGTGGGTTTATGCATAATAAGTAATTGGTTTTATGCAAGTTAAGTATGTGGTTTTATGCATGATGAGTATGTGATTCTATGCATGCTAAGTATGTGATATTATGCATGATGAGTATGTGGTTTTATGCATAATAAGTATATGATATTATGCAAGTTTAGTATGTGATTCTATGCATGCTAAGTATGTGATATTATGCATGTTTAACAAGTGGGTTTATGCATGTTTAACAAGTGGGTTTATGCATGTTTAATAAGTTGGTTTATACATGTTTAACAAGTTACATGTTTGTTAATATGCAAGTTACATGTATGCTAATATGCAAGATATGCTATGCAAGTTACATGTATGTTAATATGCAAGATATGCTATGCAAGTTACATGTATGTTAATATGCAAGATATGCTATGCAAGTTACATGTTTGTTAATATGCAAGTTACATGTATGTTAATATGCAAGATATGCTATGCAAGTTACATGTTTGTTAATATGCAAGTTCATGATGACACATTATGCAAGTTTATGAGTTAATATGCAAGTATGTGAATGCTTATGCAAGAATGTGAATGCTTATGCAAGTTATGTGTATGCTTAAATGCATGTTTAACATGTTATGCAAGTTGTGAGAATGCTTATATGCAAGTTCAACATGTTATGCAAGTTATGTATGCTTATGCAAGTTATGTGAATGCTTATATGCAAATTTAACATATTATGCAAGTTATGTGAATGCTTATATGCAAGTTCAACATGTTATGCAAGATATGTGTATGATAATATGCAAGTTCATATGCAATATGTTATGCAAGTCATGTGTGATAATATGCAAGTTTGGGTTAAATGTAGTTGGGTTAATATATGCTCATATATGCAAGTTGACATCCTCTTAACCCATGACAAAGTTATATGCTAAGATTTGGTTAAACCCATGATATTTGCGATGGATCTTCCCTTTTATTATATCGTGAAATGAGAACGATTTGCGTGGGGAACGATGGGGTTAACAAATATGTTAATAAAAGTATGATTGGGTATGATTAAGCATACCATAAAAATAAATTAACATAAGTGGGAATTTACCTATTGAGTTAGGTCTACCCCATGGGAATTTACCTATTGAGTTAGGTCTACCCATGTTATGAAAAACTTGATATTAATTAGGGATAATTAATATAAATTATGAGGGTGATTAATTAGGTGTAATTAATCGACTAAGACACGAGGTTGGACTCAGTTGTAGCGTAAAACTGCCCGGACCCAACCGGCTTAACCAGTTGCTACAAATGTTAGCCCAATGTGAGAGGTCTTAGGCACAAACTAAATACGTGATTAATGTAAAGACACGAGGTTAGACTCGGTTATGACATAAGGCTGCCCGGACCCAACCGGCTTAACCAGCGGTCATAAAAGATAGTCTAATGTGAGAGGTCTTTATGAGGATCACGGTCTTAATTAATTAAGAAACACTTAACCAAATTAGCATGTAGTGAGACATGAGGGTTAAGTGGGTACCTTGGGTGGCACGTAGTAACTAGTGTGGGTGCCTTGGGTGGCATGAGGAAACTAGTGGGTTGCCTTGGGTAGCAATAGAAAATACGATTAGAATACTTAACCAAAGTGGAACATGTAATTAAACATGATTAAAGGGTTAAGTAAGTGCCTCGGGTGGCATGTGGGAATTAAGTAAATGACTTGGGTGGCATGTGGAAATCTAGTGGGTGCCTTGAGTGGTAATTAAAATATGATTAAATGACTTAACCAGGATTTATAACATGAAGGTAGACATGATTATTAAAAAGGGTCAAGTGGGATACACTAGATAAGATAACAAGCTTAAGTGGTAGCTTGTGGGGGCCCATCTCAACCAATATCCCAAACGTATCTTTGTGGGCTCGACCCAAGTCGAGTGACGGGACACGCATATTGGGCTTGACTGTAAGAGGCTAAAAACGGGTTAGCGGTGGCAACGTAGGACCAACGGGTTTCATATGCGTGTGTGGACCCGAGCTGGTTAGTAAATCGTTGTTGCATCGGGTAGGTATAAAGCCGTGCACCGTTGATATTATCAGGTTGCCACTTGGGGAAATGATACACCCCATTGTGGGACCAGCACGGGTATCTACGTTTGGGAGCCGATCGCTTGGGAGTAGTGGGTACACCTAGTAAAGATAGGGGCAGACGGCACCTATGTAGGGGTAAAAGAAACTACTGGGTAAAAATTACTAAGTACATTTAGTGGGATCAATCTTTAAGTAGGAATTAATCTTGGGTAGGTAGAACTGGTGTGGTGTAGTGTAGGAATTACCCTTGGGGGGTTAAGTCTGGGGCGGTGTAATCTAGTAATTATCCTTGGGTGGATAAAGGCGTCTTTACGGTTATCTTAGTTTATCCTAAGTTTACCAAGCTGCTTAGTGTAGCCATTCATCCCCAGTCGTTACCGTATATCAACTTATGTCTTCTCTGGTTATTTTAATGATTGTATTGTTAGGGTTATAGGACTCACTCAGACTTATGTCTGACCCCGTTGTTTTTATCTTTTTCCCCCAACCCCAGGTTATTAGAGTGGGCCTGGTGCTAGTGGGCTTTGATCTGATTGCTGTATCTATCCTATGGAGCTTGGACCGTTGAAGTGAAGCCGAGCTTATCTTTCCTTTTATGGCTATTAGTTATGTAGTGGGATTATGTACTTCTATTTTATCAAGATGGATATTATGTACTTGACTCTGGTTTATGGTTTTGTGATGTAACCAAACATGTATTACTTTCCGCTGCAATGAAATGATGTCTTAAATTTTCAAGTATTACTTATATCTGTCTTGTTGTAATTTTACTGTTCTATATTCACTTAAAATACTTCACCGAAACTAAGGCATTCCCCTGGTATGAGTGACCTTAGTGGACGTGGGGTGTTACAATAATTTAACTTATTGCAATTAGTTTATTACCCTCTGTATAACTTATCATATGTATAATGATATTCTAAGTTTTAGCGCTCCCACTTATAAACTGCAACATCATGTTGTAATTCCCAGATACAAAGAGTACACTAATGATTATGCTTCGACAAATTTCTATGATTGCAGACGCATGTACCCTTCTTTTGCTCGGTCCGCAAACCATTCTTGGACTATAAGAAGTGTTTTTTTAATTTGAAATAGGCGGGTAGATAAGTTTCTAGGGCGCATAACTCTAATGTATTTAACTTCTGCCTTTTTTGTAATGGAGGACTGCTGCAATAAATACCCCAGTTTTACTTTGGTACACTTTCTGGAAAATTCTGATAACAATCTAATTTCTGTCGCATGAAGAAATTGGATGTCGAGTGCGCGCACACACACACTCTCTCTCTTTTATGTTCGTGTTTTGCATATACATGCATGTGTGTGTATGAATCAACTTGGAAACAACCTAATTACGTCCGAACGTGTTTAGGAGCTAAAGAATCAAAGACATATTCAAAAACGAGATGGTAATTATATATTTCTGCAAAAAAAAAAAAGGGCACGGCCTACAACTCTACTTTTTGTCTCTGAAAACGATTAACAGTGAATCCTGGTCAAATCCCCGTCTTTTTATTGAAAATATAAATTTCAGTTGAATATAGTTCTTAATCAAAGCGAACAACTGTAGAAACGTCATATTTTTTTTAGCAAAATCATGTATGCCAACATTTTTCGACTGTTTTTTAAAATACTTCAAAATTACAAATCAGTACAAATCTTAAAATGTTTATTTTACTCACAATATGAGTTGCAATATTAATGGTATATGATGTTTCAGAATAATTTCATAATTTGCGTGGATGGTTTTGTTACTCAGAAGTAATGCACACTTATATGTATATTTGTATGTTTTTATATTTATGTATGAAGTCCCATCAGCCCATAAATATCCAGGCAAAATGCGGGTGCAGAGGTTTAGAGGCCTAAATAATAAGTCATCGTTACTCCTTCCCTAAACACACACATACATACATGCACACACACACACACACACACACACACATGGGAGTCTTCGCATGCATGTGCATATGTACACTGCATTTTGATGTGTGTTTAATTGCATGTATGCATGCACACGTGTGCATAAGTCCAATAAGTGGTTTCTCGCACTCGAGTACTCAATTATACCAAGCTCTAGGTGTAAAATCTGCAGGTGCTTCTCGGTATATTGATTCCACTAGGGTGATAGTTAAGATTCCGTAAAGTGAAGTAAATTGTTATATGCGCCTGAGATATGTTTAAAGCTGCTAAAGTTATTCTAATAGGCTCATTATTTGGAATATAACAGTTTTACTTTCTAAATAGCCGGATGAGCAAGCTTATATCCAGCCATGGCGCTTCCTGGACCTTACTCCGGCGTCAGCACTCTTGCATTTGTGGCTCGTGCTATGGCTGTGACCATTGGATTTGTTTATGGAAGCCTTAAGCTTTCTTATCTCAAGTCGAAGGCAAAGCTCAACAAAAACCAGCAGCTGGGAAGTACTGAGGTAAATCTGGCCATCACAATCTTTTGTTTTCAAATAATTATGATATCATCTATGTATCAACTTGAAGCTTGTGGTATGCTTTGTCGTTAAACCTGTTAGTTTTCATTATTGGTATCAAAAATTAGGTTTACAGGAAAAAAGGATCAAACATGGAATTTGGTATGGGAATGAAAGGGTTTGATTTCAATGGGAAAATGATTCTAAATAAATCAGTGAAGGTCATTAGTTAACAATGTTTATGTAGTATTTTAATAGTAATGTCTAAGGAAGTTATTTGAAGAAGAGTAAGGTAGTGTTGTACTATGTAGTAATACTTTGGAAAGTTAATAAAATGGAACCAAAATCTAAAAAATATACCGTTATTCTTAGATAATCTATTTGGTACCTAAAGTGTTAGTTAATCTCACTGCAAACAAAATATGAAAAATACTAGGGGCCAGACCCATCTTCCAAGGTTGGAACACAGTTCGGATCCACAAGAAAGCACCCAACTTTGCTGACAAATTGATGAAATGGTCAATGCTACTAGGCGTTGCAGTATGGGTACTGAAATTCATTAAAAGGCTACTGCTGGTACAGATGAAGATGCCTATAGCGGCATAACTTTGGACATCGAGGAAGCTTGCAGCGAAAACTGAAAAATCTCTTTTCTGAGGGTCCCCGCTGAGTTAAAGAGAAGCATAATGGAGACTCATATGGATAAAAAGCTTACTAGCTCAGATAAAACTTGTGCAAGTGGCCACTGATATGTATCTCAAATTTGGCTCAGGTGGCGCGGAAACGAAAACATATGTTTTAATGAGACCCTTACCTTCTGATATTTGTAACAAATATGTTGAGAACGAGGAGACATCTCATTTTTCTGGTTTCATGCTTGCTATTATTGGCGTTGTTCATCTTGCTGGTGGGAAAATTTCTAAAGGTTAATTTTCTTTCTCTTAATTATGTGCTATTTTCTTTGCAATATGTTAGTATCTAAGCAGAAGAAGAATTTTAATGCATTAAGCTTAGCTCACATTGGTTTCTTTTACACTTTATCGTTTTCATTAAACCTGAGTAGGAAATCTAATATATATATTTTCCTGTGAATTTAATGGAGAAATTTGAGTGTTATATTTTATTACCCTTTTATTACTTTAAAACTAAACCACACTGAATTCATTGCAAATATTGTTTCACTCTAATCATATTTGTACTACTCTAAGTTCCTATGAATTGTTCATCTAATTTATTAGTCATTTTGTTTCTTACCGACCTTACACTATTAATTGGATATGATTGCAAATATTTTTAAATATACATAACCCTGTATATTTTCGTGCATAGGGCTGTCTTTTGCATTATGAGTTTTGGGTGCATTAAAGTTAAATCATATCAATTTCTTTTAACCGTTATTATTCTCAGTAAAATTGAGTGCGATGTCCAATTTTATATTTTATTTCTTTTGTCAGAGAACTTAATGGGGAAGTTTCATTGTTATTTTTAAATATTATGGGGTTGTAATCATATTAAACTGTATTGAGCTCTTATGAATTGTTATATAACTTATTGGTTTCTTTTATTTCGTAATCATCTTACACTCTGTTGTTGTTTTTTAATTTCTTATTGCAAATAATATGATTGTGAATATTTTAATTATGAGAAAGTCTACTTGAACACGAAAAATAGACACAAATGGTGATAGAATATCGATATGGCTCTCTTTAATTTAATATGCAATTTATTTGATAGCTTTTTAGGAAGTTGATCCTTCCAAATGCTAATTTTTTTGCTATTTCTTAGAACACATTTGTTTTTCTTTTTTTCTTTTTGCCCGCATATTTGTGACAAAGCTTGGAAGTGTGTATTTGTATCTCGTGACATGCCTGCAACTGTATAGTTAGTTTTAACCTGAACCAGCGAGCTTTGACAAAGTCCGAAATGATATTTAAATTTTTCTTTTTTTTCCTATAAGACAAAGTCATACGTTCCAAGAAACTTTAACTTGCAAGTTTGCTTTAGCTCTTCTATTTTTGTCTGGTCTGTTTGCATTCTATTTTTGTTCTCCTTGGCATGGGCTTCCAGTATGATATATATTGTTCTTTTATGACTAAATATATTGTTGCAGAGAATACGCAAGAGGATGTTATACCAGAACTGAGAATTCGCCTAAAGATCCTAAAAAATTTAAGGAAGAGCTTGGCATCTAGTATGATGAAGATGTTGGAGTGAACTTCCAGTCTTTTGTTGATACGATCAATACTAGTACTAGCAAGAAGATGAGGTTTTAAATTTAGACTGTTGTGGACAAATAAAGTTAAAAAATGTTTATCAGGTTGACTCGTTTAGTTTGCTTGTATAATCTAAGTGGAGAAGAGTATTGTTTGTTTGATGCCATTATAACAAAGTTAGTGAAGTATTTTATGGTAAAAAAAGAGTACATGGTCTGTCTGGATTCTTTTTTCTGCTGTGTCTATGTTCAGCAGGCACTGGCTTTATATATATATATATATATATATATATATATATATATATATATATATATATATATAGGGGCAGGTTCGAGAGCACCCTAAACAGTACAGCACCCCAAATGCCCCTCAATCTCTAGCAAGTATTTCCCCTTCTCTCTCCTTTCACTCACTCTCTCACTTCCCACTCACATTCTTTAATATAAACGGGTGGTGGAAATCAGGGAGTATTTGGGGTGCTCAATTTCTGGGGTGCAACCGAACGTTTGCCATATATATATATATATATATATATATATATATATATATATATATAGGCGAACGTTCAATGACACCCCAAATAGTGCAGCACCCTAAATGCCCCTTGATTTCCACCACACATTCCGTTTCTCTCTCCCTTCACTACTCTCTCCTTCTACTAGCTTAATTTATAATAAATAAGAGGTGGAGAGAGAGGGGCAAATGGGGTACTCACTATTTTGGGTGCCATTGAACGCTACTCATATATATATATATATATATATATATATATATATAGGCATGTTCGAGAGCACCCCAAATGCCCCTCAATCTCCATCAAGTATTTCCCCTTCTCTCTCCTTCCACTCACTCTCACTTCCTACTCACATTCTTTAATATAAACGGGTAGTGGAAATCAGGGGGCATTTGGGGTGCTTCATTTTTGGGGTGCAGCCGAACGCTTGCTATATATATATATATATATATATATATATATATATATATATATATATATTGGCGACGATACGTTGAATAGCCAATATAAATTATGTAGAACGTCTAAAATTTCTTAATCTCTAAATGGTTCGTTATTCGATCAGTTTGTTATACACTTGAGCACTCCAGTAATAAACAAATGGTGAAGCAAAATTTACATTAAAACTCAACCACTATGGTATCGAGCTTGTAAACGTTGCAATGAAAAGGTAATTGAAGTTTCAACATCAAGGTGTGAAGCATGCCAACAGAACGAAAATACATGTAGTTTGAGATAAAATAAAAATAACAGGAAAAAATTGTGAAGGACAAAAAAACCAAAAAAATTGCCCAAAAGGACAAGGGGCAAAAAACTTATCAAAAAGGACAAGTTTTAGTGCAAAGTGGAAAAACATGGGACCCCCCTGAAATTCACCATTTGCACTAAAACTTGTCCTTTTGAGCAAGTTTTTTTGTGATTGTCATTTTGGGCAAATAATTTGGTGAGTTTGTCCTTGTAGGAAAAATCCCCTAAAAGTAAAGCTAATTTTTTTATTTAACGTTGTTATTTGTAATTGTATTTTTCTATGATATAAATATATTATGGTAATGAAGATTTCTGACCCAACTGCTGAAGCTTGGATTACCGCTTTGATGAACCAGCAAAGAAAACCATAGATTGCGGTGCCGATAACCTCTATAAGATTAAGAACGATAAAGGTATATACCGGCAAAAGCTGAAGAAATTGTTGTTGATGTTTCTTTTTTATAGGGTTGTTACTCCGGGCGAGTATATGAACGAAAAAAAAGCAATAGATCATTATTATATCGCAATCAACCATTGATAATTGTGTCGAATCAAGTTTCTTGTTGGAAGAAATATCTAAAAAATACGGAGCCTCCCAAATAGTCCAATTTTTCCTCCATGGCAATTTAGATTTAACTTCAATATTTTTATTTCAACAGTTTCAATTTTTAAATAACAACGGTAGTTTTAAATGATTTATTTACATAAATTAGTTTAATAATTTGTGATTTATTTATTACATGTTACTCTTGCATTTTTTATTTCGACTAAATATTCATTGATACGATAATATATTTTGAGTTTATAATTATTTTGTTTCTTCTTTTGTTTCTTCAACCCGTTAACAGTTTAAAGTTGCTAAATAACTAAACATTAATATTACATTGACCCTACTTGATATATAATAAAAATGTATGTATGTGTCTGTGACTGATTCAAATTAACACATCAATAGTATATTCTAAGCCTAAATTTGGTTTATATACAAAATTCAATTTAATTGAATTTTCAGTATTTTAATTTCCTACATTTTCTTTTAAAGTACCATGTAATTTTATTTAATAAAATCTGACTTGAAATATGTTTTAATAAATAATTTTTATTTCATATTGAACATTTTAACGGTCGGTTTTTCCATCGTTGTACGGTAATACTAGTTTATGATGATTGTCTTTTATAGGGAGGTTTCGCGTCTTTCCTCACTGTGAGAAGAGCTAAATCAATTTGTCTGTGACAATAAATTTCGCTTGTATTCTCTAACTGAAAGATTGCTCCATATACTTTTTATCTTCTTCCCAATTTTCCATAATTTACTCCTCGTTTTATGTGAAAATTCCGGACATCTCTTTCAATAATTCTCCTATCGAAACCCTCTCCATTTTTTTCATCCTCCACAGCTTCAAATCAGATTTAAGCAAGTATTTCATTTTCACATTTTCGTTTCTAGGTTTATCGCAACCTTATTATGCGTTTGGTTAATAATGAGTTTTGAGTTTTTAGTTCTCAAAATTAATTACAAAACTTTAAAGGTGTAGTAGGAGGAATGGTAGAATGAAAATAAGAGGGAGGGGACCGCGGAGGGGATGTAGCAATCATGGAATGAATATTTGAACTTTATGTTTCTCTTATTTCTCGAAACATGAAAAATGGATAAAAGTTGTTTTTTATTTTGTGTGTTAACTTTGTTTTCTAAAATTGTTGTTTTCCATGATTTGCATGCGTTGTGCACATTTTTGTATAGACGAAAACCCAAAACTTAAAATGGTAAACCAAACGAAAATATTGGCCTGTAATTTACATCGTTGTATTGCTTCTACATGTTTCTCGAGGGAATTTGGACCAATCAATTCTGTTTTAGGGTATTTGGTTTTGACATCCTCTTTTGGTACTGTTCCCATTTGATCGGCCATTTTCTATTCGCAAGACTTGCAGAACGCTTCCTACTCCCCAACGTTCGAATTTTATGGCATCGGTTCCTCCTCAAATTCCAATAAGTAGAAAAGTAGCGAAGGAAGAAAGCTCTCCGTGAATCAACGAGAGGGAAACGGCTGTTGATAAAGGACATCAGGTTAATTTGTATTTTATTTGAAACTGCCAATAGCATATTAACTGTTTATTTTAGAAATACAAAACTCCGATTCGTATAGTTTTGATTATGAACCAAGAAGTTAGGCCTTTGTGAGTTACTTCTTATAAGCCTTGCGTAGAGCTAAAGATTTATTGGATTTTATTTCTAGAAATGTTTTCCAATGCAAATGAGAATCGATTTATAGTAAAACCAAGTAAGAAATTAGTTTTACTGAACTTGAACAGCAGTCATGTTTGTCTTCGTACGAGAGTTATCTTTGTTTTAGATCAATGGAAAGGAAAAGTGAGATTTGGATTGTATTTGATTATCTAACTAACTAATGTATGGGTCAAAACTAGAATACATTGCACTTTGTGCTCTACTTAAGCTTGATAAACAAAACTCGGTAGGATTCTTAAATTGCTTCTACACAACGGGACTTGATATAAGTGTTCAAAATTGAAATTGATTGAGTGTTATTTTTTTTGTTTTAATTTATATTGTACTGATATTACCGTATTACCAAAACTGAAATTGTTTGTTTTTAGTTATGCTAATTTACTAGTTTTAGTTATTAAGCTGATATCTTTTTTCTAAAAACTTCTTGATGTGTTCTTTCTTTTTCATCATTTAGTTTGTACTTTTTAATTGCCAAATATGTATCTTCTACATCAGGTGCATTGTAGTGAAATAAAAAGTAAAAGAAAGAGTGAGACTGGATAACAATACCAGAACAACTAGAAATACTTTTATCATAGTAAAGGTAATTTCTTTTCACTTTGCTATTTACTTTTTGGCTAAATGTGGCTGTTACTCTCTGGTGAAATATTAATCTTGTAGTGCCAAAAATTGATTGTCTAAGAAACATTCAACATTGAACACCAGAATGCTTATATTAAAATTATCCTCCTGCACTTTTACTATGTTTCTTAAGCATTGAAATATTTTTCAAGCTATTAGTCTCTGGTGAAATATTAATCTTATAGTGCCAAAAATTGATTGTCTAAGAAACATTCAGCATTGAACACCTGAATGATTATATTAAAATTATCCTCCTGTACTTTTACTATGTTTCTTAAGCATTGCAATATTTTTCAAGCAAGAATAAAGCGAGGGTGTATGTGTGTCATAATAGCTTTGTAAGGTCTAGATGCATGAGCTTGCTGGCCAAATGAATAAATAACACAAGTCGTACTTGTTTATTAGTGGTCCTTGTGAATCCTAATCTTGTCATTATAGCTTTTAATTAAACTCTCATTGCGCTTTATTCCACAGACAACTATAGACCCATACTATAATATGGAATAAATCTTAGTTCAGACAAGGAGTCTAGTCTATAATAAGTTACTCTTTAGTTTAAACAAAACTCGAACTGTTATAGAAACTCTTCACATATTAAGCCCAGCAGCTTAAGAAAATTTGGTCATTAGATGTTTTTTTTAATGAAAAATAAATTCAATAACATGCAACAAGTGCCCAAGGTTTTAATATCATTAACCAAAACATAGACCAAAATGGAACTAAAACGTGTAAAGAACAAAATAAGTAGAAATTTGAGTATGCTTTTTAATTAAAAAGAAAGAATAAGCAAATGTTAATGTGCCACGATGCTTGTTGGACAAAATTCGAGAACAATGATAATATCATTATATTAATTTGTATCGACTTTTTTTGGACTAGTTTAGCAGGAAGTGAATATTACAATTATTCATTTTAATGTTTTTGTTCTTAGGCGAGTATGTTGCAAAGTACTGTATAGAAATACTCCTATATGTCCATTCCTGTATGGGATTCCCTAAGTTAGAAAGTGAAGGCAACCAAATTTTATAACCTTTTGATTTGAAATTTTGCATTGTATTTTTCATTTTCAATACGTACTTCAAATTTCAAAAGACTTAGAAGTGACAACGAGGTGGGGAAATCCTAGTCATAACAGCAAAGGAGATAAGTGAAAGTGAGAACATAGTTTTATACGTTTTTCATATTTTCAGATAGAAAGTTGTTTTTAATCTTATTTATCAAAGCCATTTTCCAAACCAATGGTTTTCAGAAATTCTTTCGAAATTATCAAACCAATGGCTAAGAAACGTGATTCCCAAAGTAAGGTTGAAGCAAGAACTCCGCTTGTTGGCTATTTTTCTTAGGTGTAGAATGCCTGGTAAGTTGTACTCTTCAACTTTTATAGTTGGTCAACCATAGTTATGTGGTTAAGTGTGCATAAAAATGTCCTCAATATCTGTTTTAAATTACATTTTCCTCTTTCTCCAGATCATATGATACAGACTTCCCTACAAATGGCAACCAAGACTATGATTTCAAAAGAACGAAACCTGCAATTGGCATCTCCAAATCAATGTCAAATAGAAAAGCTGTTGCTTTGTAGTTGGTAATTTAGTTAATTTTTGAATCCAAAATTATCCTTGCCAGTAATATATGTATGTCCAATGCAGGTTACGAGGAGTGTAGATACCGAGCATTATATTGGAACAATAGGCTGTCTGTCCAATGCAGGTTACGAGGTTTGTCCAATATGTCTTACAAATCCAAAGAACATGGCACAAATTCGAATTAATGGAACAAGGCTATGATAAAGCTGTTATATTGGAACTTTAATTGATGATCATTTCAAGTGGGGATCACTCTGCTCTTTTTTGCATTTGAGGATGAGTGATCATAAGGAGTTTGTCTTTCCAGTTTAGCAAAATTTTAAGTGCATAACAATCTTAAGCCTCATTCATATATTATTCTTGATTTGAAATATTCACGTGTATTGGGTTCAGGAGTTCTTGGTTGTATAAGCGAAGATACATGTTAAATTTTCACTTGTTTATGATAATGTTTTTGTAATTGATTTGAATCAGTACATTGATAATCAAACTGACCGTTAGGGTGGTTGCTTATTGTGAGTTGCCCAAAATCAATTTCTCTGAAACCAAATAAAAATGCCCATTCTTCGTCGATGTTTCTTCCCGCTGTCGTTCTTCTCGGTATTTCTTCTCAAATCCAGTGTTTCTCCCTATTTCTTCTCTGTACCTCTTCTCAAATCCGCGTTTCTTACTTTAAAATCCAACGCCTATTATTTCTCCTTCATTTATCAATTTTTAAAACAAATATTAAACCTAATTTTCCTTTTACCTCCTCGTGAATAAGGTGAAATGACCCTTCCCGTATCTCTTCTCAAATCCATGTTTCGCCCTTCAAAATCTGATTCCTATTATTTTTCCTTAGTTTATCAATTTTTGAAACAAATCCTAAATTTCCTTGTACCCCCTCACGAATAGGCTAAAACGACCCTAATCCATGCCCTTAACAGTACAATATTGACAGAAACAGGAGTTAACAGAAGAAGCAGCCGATGTCTTCATATGGTGTTTGATTCAAAACTCTGATTGCTACAAGCAGTGGGTAAGCAATTTATCTGTATCCTTGATTAACTTTTTGTATTTTATAGTTTTGAACCAATATACATGTACATGTGTATGTGTGTATATATGTATGTGTGTGTAGTTTTCCAACTCATCTCTTAATTTTTTGTTCAAAAATTCTAACAATATTGAAGCTATATTTTAAACCAGTGTTAAAATAAATATTGGTTTAAGATTTTAAAAGAGTTAAATCTTTTTAAATTTAATAATATTTATACGTGGATTCATATATCAACATCCTATTAACATAAATAAGCTTAGGTCCCAAAAAAAAATGAAAAATTTGACGAAGTCGATTTGGATAACCAGGCACAATGTGATGTGCGAACGTGGAGAGGGGGCCTTATGTACAAGGATATGCAAAGTCTTTCATTATTATGAAGACATTAGATCTTATTATGTTTTTGTATCTTATTTTATGTTAACTAAACCCACCATTTCATGTGGGCAATCAATTTTTTCTACTCTTCTATCTTTTTTTGTTTGTTTTTTAAACCAAAACAGGTATCATATTCTATGCTGTCAAGGGTATTACATATTGCTGCTTAGGTGCTATTGGGCAATTCTATCTTTTCAGTTTTTTCCTTTGGGGCTTTACATCCAATTCCATAATTAATATTTTTTTAACTGCTTTAGTCGGTATGGATTTTAGTAAAAAAACAAAAGATCATCGTTATATCGTAATCAGCCATGAATTATTTAGCTACTAGCATTGGTTCTAACAAAAAAATATCTTTTTTATGCATCATTTTTGTGTTGAAGAATACTAACAAATAATGCTTGAATTTTGTTGTATTTAGAATTCATATGATGGGTTATTTCGTCGGGATTTAGGCACGGTTGTAGTTGATTGCTGGCTGTCGATGATCCATGGATGAGCCTTTGATGGAGCAGCTACAGCATCAGGTAAAGCTTTATGCTCGATGTTGTAGTCTTTCAGCCATGTACACACGTTTTGGTCTGATTCTAATTCACAATTATGATGCTAAATGAACAAATAAAGTATTCTTTATTTAAGTAGTTATTATATACATGAATAAATATCAATATGATATGTGTTGAAATTACTTTGGAAGTATGTGCATAAGTGACCAACATGTCAACATTTGAAGAGCACACTGTTTTTATTGCAAGTCCTTTTTTGTTCCATGTTTACACTTCACTCTCCGTTGTATTCAATAATCCAAGATTAATGGTCATTATCATTTTCTATAACAGGTTAAATTTCGTTTGTGGAAAATTCTTTTCTTTTGTGAATTAGTTTTTTTCGTCTTTATGCACACATATAAAATAAGAATTAACTGTTATTTATGGCTTCAGGTCATGACTAACAAATACGGTCATGTTTTTTTCTATTGTTTGGATTACTTTTCATCACTATGTTTAATCTGTCACCCAAATAGTTGATATATTTTAGAAGCTAATGTATGATCTACTCATTTTGATAATTATACACAAGGTTGACATTAATGTGCCTACCTTAGTATTATTGTAATCCAAAGTGCATCATCATGAACGTCCATGGTTTCAAAATTTTAATTTTCATTACTTTTGGCCTTAAATATGGAAATAATTATTGTTTTTGTATTTAATTTTCCATTTGTCATTAAACTTTTCTACTACAAAAAAAGGGTTGTAATATTAGCCAGAGACAAACGAAAATTGTACTTATAACCGTCCTTAGGGTCAGTCTATTTGAAATAATAACTAACATATTGTTTTCACTTCTGTAGTTTATTATTAATCCTGCAATTTGATCTCAAGTTCACAGCTGACTGTGGTTGGATTACTGGGCACCTAGGAAGCACGGGTGCGGCTTCTTGGTAGCGTACTGCGTGTCGGGTGCGGCGGGGGTGCGGCGGTGCGGCAAGGGGTGCGTACGGGGTGCGCCATGTGGCATGTCCCCGTATTTGGGTTGGGGGTGCGGGAAGGGTGCGGATTTGGGGTGCGTCGGTGGCATGAAAGGTAATTTTCAAGTTTCAACTGAAATCTTAGATGGCTGTTAGAAATTGCGGGAGACGAAGCATCAATTGAGGGAGACGAAGCACCCATCTGAGCACAATTAATGTGACAGATAACTCTAGAAAGTTTAAACTTTAAAGCAGTCAAGATTTATTATAAAATCTCATTTAAAGGATCACTTCCGTATCCACCAGTTCAGACTTCAGAGACAAAAAAGAAAGAAAAAATACATACAGCAAAGTGAAGAAAAAGAGAGGTCAAGCATGTTGTTGTCATGTCCTCTGTCCTTTTTTATGCTGTAGCCGGTTATATTGTTATGAGAATGGTCTTAGTGTATTTGACTATTTAGTTCAATTTTAATGAAGCTCTTAATTTTTGTAACAGATTCTATCATATATATATATATATATATATATATATATATATAAAATATTTTTACACATGTCGTATCCCCCCGCACCCGAATCCTCATATTTTCATGTTTGTCGAATCTGCGTATCCCCGTACTACGCACCCGCACCCCCGCACCTTTATCCTTGCTTCCTAGCTGGGCACAGCTACATTACCTGCAGACCCCTTTCGAATGGAGCTACCGATGTAATTTTTAAAGGAGTACGTATGACCAGATTTCATCTTCTTGATGTTTTGCATACGCTAAAATATTCACAGGCTAGCTAATTCTAGTGGAACATGTTTTCTTGTACAGCCCTTAAATCAATGAAAGAAAAACAGAGAAAAACATATTTGTAATTGAACTTTGCAATATTCACCTCAAATTCCACTACCATGTACCTAAGCATCATTAATTGACATTTTTGAACTTACCTTAAATTATTGCTCCTGTATCGAATGTTGAGATTGTAATGGTTAACAGTGGAAATATTAGGTTCTAAGGTCATATGCATTTCTATTCAGAAATGAAATGAGAAGTTATGGTGTATCAGCATCATGTAGAATGGGTTGGATCATGTAGCAACTATGTTTTCCAGTTATTTGAATTTAGTAATTTCGTAACTGAAATTTTGTAAGTTCCGACGTATCCAGATGCAGGACGTAGCTGGGAGATAGTTGCTAAGTACAAGGTTATAATATTGTACATTGCTCCTACCTGGGGCGTAGCCACGGAAGCCTGGATCAGCCACATTTCCGTTCTTTGGTGTTCAGGTAAATATAGGCATATTTTCAGTGAAAGACTCAAGCCTTGATAGTTGATACTCTCAGTAACATTAGGTTGAAAACAATGCTGCTGGTTATTGTTTATGAAAAAGGAAATGAAATAGAAGGTGAATGCAGTGGTTATCTTTGCATAAAACATTCATGGCCTGGAGTTTCCGGGACAATTTATGGTCATCTTGAAAGATACGAGACCACACATTTTAAGCCATTCGCGGGTAATTACTTCTACAGTGATGGTTGTAGCAGATAATTAATATATTATGCACAATTAGTTTTCGTAAGATATATTTGTATACACATGATCTGATGATTATATTAACACGTAGGGGCAAAGATAGCTACCAGTAACTAACTGGAAAAGTAGATGTTTTCATCAATGGCAGGTACTTATTCGAAACTATAACCGCAGTGATGATTCCTGATCAATCAATCTTTCTTTTAACAATTTGATTATGAATTTTTTGTATCGATTGCAGTGGACATAGTATTGGGACAGCAGAGGTTGATTATGCGCTAGTTTCTCATCCTCAATGTGTAGAACCTGCTGTTGTTGGTATTGAGCACGAGGTAAAAAAAACTGTATAGTTTTTAGTTTGTAAATGATAACGGTCTCTCAAAATTTAGAGCTATTATATAATATTGTATCTTGATTCCATGTTAAAGGGTAAGGCATTTATGCCTTTGTTACTTTAGTGGATGGTGTGTACCTTATAGTGTAGAACTTAAAAGGTGTTCATCATGACAGTTAGAAAATAGGTTTTATTTTTTCCATACTTAACTGGAAACATTTTTATCTTATTTTGTTGTTTTCTCAGTCGATTAAACTTAGCATACTAGTTGAATAATTTACAATGATATTATTGTTGTTTTCATACTAGCTGACGTTAGTGCTTTCTATCTGCAGATAGTAAAATAATGTACAATGATATGAATCATTTTGTGTTTATTTTTATACATAGAAAAGCAATCACATTTTTATGAAAACACGTTCTTGTAGTCAGGCTTGTGTTAGGAGGGACCTATTGGGTATTCTTTTTGGTGCATATGCACACAATAAATTAGGTGCTGAGTTGAGACATTGTCTGATTATACCAATGGCTGGAAAAATTGAAATCTGACAAAGAAAAAATATATCAATTAACTCTGATTATATTGGTCATGTGGGGATCTAGCTATATAAGATATTAAAGCATGTTTCATGCATAGAGGTTTTGATTTTGCGGAGATAAAGAGCTGAAGTAAATTTTGTAACGAACCTGCAACTTGTCTTTGTCTATTTTTGTTAACAGGTTGGTATTATTATAAAAATAATTTGCAGTGGATGTTTTTAAACGAGTGCCACAAAGATGCAAAATATATTACTTTTAACTAAAAGTGGTTCTGTCATTGTCACCCTGTGAACTATAAGGTGGTACCTTAATGGATTACCATTCAACAAATTTTGTTTTATGATACTGGTAACAACAAAAAGATGATGGATATTTATGTAATTGTCATACATTTTCATTGTTGACACAAGTGTCATACATTTAGAACTGTAAAATAACTGAACATAAAGATTACATTAATAACACTTGATATAAAATAAAAATGTGTATATGTGTTTGTAACTGATTCAAAACAATACGTTGATTGCATGTTCTTAATGTTAAGTTAAAATTCGGTTTACTTAAATTTTCATTTTTTAGTTACTTTCATTTTCTCTTTAAATTACGCTATAATTTTTCCATTAAAATCTAATTTGAAATAAATTTTGACAAATGATTTTATACTTCATATTGAACGCCTTAACGGTCAGTTTTCCCACCGTTGTGTGGTAATACTAGTATTAGCAACGATTTATTTAGATACTAGATTGAATTAGTGTAATAAAAAATTTAGTTGTTATTTAATATAAATATGTTTCTATGTTCCACCAGACTTGATACTTCATTATTCTTAATTTAAGGGTTAATTTTACTTTTAGGCATCTCTAATATCTAATTCGTTAAGGTGGTGCCTGGCGCAACGGTAAGGTTACCCGGCTGGTAATCTGGAGCGTGCAGGTTCGAGTCCCGGCCTCTTCACATATGTGAGGGAAAGACTTTGGCACTAATTAACCACCCCCAGAGCCCGGAAAGCCGTGAGAATAGTACCAGGACGGGAGACTGACCTGGGAAGTCCTCTCGCGCTTGAGTACGGGAGCCTTTGGCACTGGGTATCCACCTAATATCTAATTCGTTCACAAAGGGTGTCAATTTTAACGTAGCAATTAGTCTTCTATTTTTCTCATTTATCAAGTTTTCATTTCTAAGATTTTTCAATTCTTACAAAAAAAATCTTCAATATATTTAATCCTAACTTTAATGTAAAATTGTTGACCTTTTAATCCTAATTTTGATGTAAAATTGTTGACCTTTTAATCTTAATTGTGATTTGAGTTTTCCATTTCATATAGAGGATTTCCACTTAAAGACTTCTTTGTCCAAAGTAATAAATTTTAAGGACGATACTCCAGAAAAAATAGCTTTAAGGACAATTCATAGACATAAGATAAATGAATTTATTATAGTAAGTTATATAGAAATAATAATAAATTAATTGATCATTATTCTGTATAACTTAAAAAGGTTAAAAAAAAAATACCTTTTTCCTGTAAATTATTTTTAAAACTCTTTTTACAGAAGTGTCATCCTTGAAACTTATTTGCATGAAATGAAAACCCTCCAACTTAATTTTCAATTTTAAATGTATATGGTTGTCTTGGAAATGAACTAGTTGAATATTATAATTTATCTGAATCAGTAAATAATTTTATCTAGTATAGATACCACCTAATAGGTTATTTCGAGTCTGTAATATGAATGACCATTACGAACATTTCCAATTCTTGAATCTATTTTTCTTACCGAAATAGTATTAAAGTACATGCAAAAATATTTTATTCCCCTAATTGTGTAAATACCTATGTAAATATTTAGTCTGTCTAAGCTAGGGGATATTCTATACAAATTTAGTAGAGTCTATATAAGCTAAAGGATATTCAACATAAACTTAGTAGAGAAGTGAAGATATGTAATTCATAAATTTAAAATTTTAATAATGTATTTATTTTTTGATTTGTGTATTGATGATATTATAAATGCATGTTATTGTGTTGTTCTATCTTTAATATTAACTTTGAATTGAGTATTTATTCTTCTATCTTTGTAATGAGTTTGCCCATTAGTGGTAATAATTCATTTAATTTACATAATATAGCATTAATTATAGAACAATGTACCACTACTTTTCTACATCAGATTGGTCGAGCACAAAATGTATTAATTATAATAATTTAACAGTATTTTATTCTCCACTATGTTTAAACTCAAATTTAAATTTTTTTTACTATGATATGTTCTTGCATTTCATACAACAATAAACATATATTTTCTCTTAAGAGATATCTGTTTGATGTTGATTAATATTGGAATTTTATGCTTATCAATAGTCATATACAAATTGAAGTGAATTTAATTAGCTTATATGATATATTAAGTTATGGTAAACATATTCATCACTTAAATTTTAGCAAGAATACAATAAAATTAACTCACAATAGTTTTTATTTTAACTCTCTAAGGGTCCGTTTGATTTTGAACGGGAAGGGGCATTTGGAAGGGGTATCGGAAGGGGAATTGTTGGGAACGGGGAATGTGTTCTTTTTACGGAAGGGGCATTTTGGAAGGGGCAAAGTTATTATTTAAATGTTTTTTGTATATATTATTTTTAATTGTTTGTGTGTGTTTATTGAGAACCAGAATAATAGATCGCAGAATACAACTTGCAGAATTCAAATTGCAGAATACAAATTGCAGAATTTAAATTGCAGAATTCAAATTGCAGAAATAAAAAAAAAACATAATACAACGAATACAAACTCCTTAATGCATTCCCGCAGCAACTAGTTCGTTTCGTATATTGTCTCGTACTATCGCCATGGTGTATGTTGTTCCGGTTCTTTGAACGGGGTCTCGATCTCTATTTCCGCGATTTGATATACTGTAATATTCGTCGAGGTATACGTCTGGCACTAAATCAGAGTCGTCATCATACGCCATAAAATCTGGATCCCCAGCGTTGTATTTTCTGATGTAGTTGTGAATAGTCATTGTTGCAGTAACAATTTGTACTTGAACATGATAGGGATACGTCTGCATGTTACGTAAGATGACAAATTTTTTCTTCCAAATACCAAATGTTCTTTCAATAGCCATACGCAAACTAGAGTGATAGTAGTTGAAAATTTCATTTTCTGACTTCGGTTCATTCCTTTGTCGTGTTTGAACAGTCATAATTTCTTGAATATCAAGCACATCTTGCAAATCTTCAAGATCGGATTGGTCAGAACCTGCCATATTTGGTTGAAGAAGTAGAGAAAAATGGACATATATTATGGTGATGTTGTGATGGTATGAGCAGAATATGTATAGGGAGAGGGAAAAGTGAAGGGGCCAAAAATAAATGTCGCATCGGACGTGCGTCGGACGCGTCCGACGCGTCTGACGCGAAATCTAAGTTTCCAACCGTTAAGCTTGAAGGGACAAAAGTGTAGGACCCATCGTAGACGCGTCGGACGCAGACGCGAACATTAACTGCCCAGTTAACAAATCAAACGCTACCTAAGTTTACTGCGTTTTAAACTAGGGTCATATGAAACAATATTTATGTAATTGACAAAAAAGGATTAATTGCCAATCATAAAGTTGGCATTTAGAGCAATGTAATACTTGGAAGTTAAGGCAGACTAATATTTAATGTTTATGTTTATTGTATAATAGCATCGTGTCTAAAGTTATGTAGTTTTAATCATGTGTTTATGTTTATTGAAATTCAAAGACATGTTTCACCTTTCTACAACTAAAAGAAACCCTAAATGTACGAATAAGGAATAACTGGGTGCAGCAATAAGTGACCTGGTGTACGAAATGCAATGCATTCTAATGGGCGCGATGTGAGTGGGCTACCCAAAATGATTCGTCGGCTAAAAATCGTATTGGGCCGAGTGATATTTCCAGGTTATGAAAGTGGAGGTCTATGGGCTATTTGTTTGCGGACCGGGGTACGAAAAGGCATATTTGACTGACTGATAAATGGATGAGGCGCGTGCGGGCCGAAGTTTGAGGGGCAAGCGGGAATACAGAAGGTCTGACAGAGCTGGACAAGCATTTCGAATTACAGGAAAGCAAATTTTTGTAGTGTTTTAATCCAATGTTCCATAAGTTGTGGCACTATCACAGAAATCAACATTGTTGTATCAAATTAACAACGCGCTGTACTATGGGTAAATTGGAGAAATTCAGGCAAATAATATAGTAATTTAATGTATGGTGCCAACTGAAATTGTGTGTGGGATTAGACAAAAATGTTTTTTTTTTTTTTTTTTTTTTTTTTTTTTTTGTGTTATTGTACCATTTTTAATGTTTTGCTAACATTGATACTTTTTTCTCACAATATCATGAGGTATTCTCAAAATTTCTTTAAAAAAATGTTTTATGCCCATATAGAAAACAGTTGGAAGAAATCCAACGAAGCGAGTTTTTATGATAGTTAAGCGTAGGCAGCACACGTAAAGAAATCCAAAGAGGATAAGTGAGAAAAAAAATCAAAATTATACGTCCATCTAGATACTATTATTTGTGCATTTCCAAACCAAAGCACGCTCGCCTGAAGTCCTCTTATTGGTGAAGTCTAATCTGAACATGAAGATATTATTTTAAGCCAATTTATTCCATGGGCACTTAGTTTTGTTGTTTACAAGAGATTCTAAGATAAAAGTGGATTTAAAATCACCAGAGTGATGATAGGAAGCTTTTAAACGCCATTTGTGTGGGATCAAGGAATGTAAGGCGTATGTTAACGCCAAAAATGACACTAACACCTAATTTAGCGAAAACAACACCATTTTACAGACAAAACAATACAAAATAGATAAAAGTAAATTAAAAATGTAAGAAACTGCAAGTAAAGAGAAAGAAATAATTTTTATAGTGGTTAGCCATTGCTTAGACCTGCATTCACTTTGAATATCTTTATTATTATCTTTGTCATGCCAGATTACAATAAATATTGGTTAGAATATAACTATCTTCAAAGTAAGTAAACCGACAAGAATCACAAATACTACCAGCTATCGGAGTAAATCTCGATAACCAGCCTAGATGACAAGAGCTTGTTGTCCCTACAGCTGAGAGATGGATTTGGATGAAATCTAGTAGAGTTCCAACAGGCAAAATATATGTCCTCCTTCTTGCAGCAGCAAATATGACATTTATAGGAGTTGTAGAAGGAATTAGGCCAAGCCCAACTGCACATAGGCTTGAAATATCATAGGATAGTCGCGGCCAATATCTCATAATTATATGGCTTGGTACCATGGATAGTTATTAGTCCATGGGTTATGGACCGGTACCGGTCCATGCAATTGTATTATTTTGCATCTTGGACTTCACATTTGGCTTTCTTATGTCTTCTTTAGTGTGTATGTGAATTTGGGTGTTGATCGAACTTCATTTGATAGTGTTTGGAAATTCGTCGCCTTGTCGTCTACTTTCTACTTTCAGACCATCAAATATCAATAGCTATTTTGATCCAATTGATTTGTAACTTCATCAGTAGGCTACATATGCGCTTGAAATAACAATGGTGCAAGCCTCGTGGTGAAACACATTGATCCTATGGATCGGTACTGGTTCAGAGGGCATGGACCGATACTGGTCCATAGGGGATCGATCGGTACTGGTTCAGAGGGCATGGACCGATACTGGTCCATAGGGGATCGATCGGTACTGGTCCACGAACTTAGGTAATTTAGTCATGAAACTTTTGTATTGGCTTCATGTTGCTATCATGATCCCGTCTGTCAAGTTTGAGTTGATTCCGAAGTTGTGGCTTCTTGATTTTACTTAAGCTTCTTGTACGCAACTCTTTTGGGTCAAGAATCGGGTTAGTATTTGCCTCCTGAGTGCATTTTGTTGAAAACATGATGTGCTCTGAAATGATGATCCGATGCGCTTTGTGATGAAACTATTTGGAATCGGTATTTTACTTCTAATCCATATGAATGAATAAGTGCAAATGAGTTACACAATTATTCCGAACGGTAATAATTTCATAACATCATCATGGGATTTTACGAGGATGGTTGGCAAACAAACAGTCACAACACAACTTGAATGGTCATCAAAAAAGGAAAAGAACAATACTGGAAGAACAAAGACAATAACACTGAAAGTCCAAAACATTTCCTATATTCAACGAAACATCTTGCTCCATGTTTGGATCTCGAACCATTTCCACGGCCTCTAACTAATCATATTGTAACACCCCGAATTTTTAACGACACTAAAAGAGGATAAATTAAATAATAATTAGTTTAATATTAAGAATTAAGGAAAACGGACTGCCCCATCGCGTCCGTCTCGAAATTTTGGTCAAGATAGACATTTGGCTTGCGTAAAACGGACACCATATGAAGAAGTTATGAGGGTTTTAAGTTTGTATACGCGCAGAAAGAACATATGCACACATATGAGTCAGATATGAGTCAGACCCTATCCAGAACAGTTCGAATATCAAAAATTCGTCAAGGCAGCAAATTTCCCGCTCAAGGGGGTCGACCCTCCTAGAGGGGTGTCGACACCGGGGTCGACCCCTCTTAAGGGGTGTCGACCTATGGGTCGACCCACCCACAGGGGTGTCGATACCCCTAGGGCTGAGGTGGCAGTCGATTTTAGAGTGTTCTGCAGCTAAATATATGTGTCCAATTCTCCTATTTCTTCGTTGGAAATTATGGGAGCTAAATGTTGCCGCTGTTTAAATTGAGATGGATTCGTTTTCTTAGACAATTCAACTTTGCAAATCAAATCCAGAAATTCAAGATCCATTCTCTCTATTCTCTAAACCTAACGCAGTGAGTTTCTAGTTGCTTTTATGTTTAAATAAATAAAAGTAAATTGTGAAAGACTATGAATGGATATGTTGTAAACTATGAATCTATGCTTGATGGATCTACACCTTTAGATCTAATGCAATTGTGGTTATTCTATTATGTTACCTATATGGATCTTGACTTGTAACTATGTTATGGTGAATGTAAATCTGTTAAATTGGACAGTTGCAACATTGGTTAGACCTAACTCTTTATGAAAATCACCTTTCACCTGTCATATTGCGATCAACTTAGATATGTTGTAAGTGGGACATATGAATCCATATTTAGATCTAAACATGATATTATGTCATTCTAATGGTGTTAGATCTATTTAACCTCTAGATCTGAATTATGTAATCTAATTTATCACCTTGTGTTATCATGTTAGATCTAAACCAATTAGACATCTAAACTGCTAATTTAGATCTCACTATGCTTATTATGACATCGCAGTTATGTTAGAATCAATTGACTGCCACCAGTTCATCAGTTTTATGTACACCTTGTTATGATGTTAATTACATGTCCATGCCAGTATGTACGTTCACCTTATCATCGTGCTAGTTTATGCCAAAATGATCACTTTGGTTATATTCCCATTATTTTCCCTATTATCGTTTATGACTAGGCTATTGACTAGCCTATGCATGCCACCAGTTTATGAGTGTGCTAGTTAGGAAACGGAGGAAAAAGGGATAATATTGGCATAATTTGAATATGAACATTTTTGGACATATAATTCAAATTATTGGGTAAAATGGGCACTAACACCTATAAAGGGAAAGGATTAATTAATAATGGAATGTCTAGTAATTACAATTAGGAATTGTAATTGTACTTATGACACGAGGTTAGGTTGCATTAGTGGTGGAAGTCTTCCCGGACCCGACCGACATATCCAGCAGCCACTAATGTTGAACCTAATATGGAAGGTCTAAGTACACAAATACGAATCGGGCTAAGACACAAGGTTAGGCCCAACTGTGGAATAAGTCTGCTTGGACCCGACCGGCATATCTAGTATCCACACGTTGTAGGCCTAATATGGGAGGTCTAGCCCATTATAAATCATAAATGGACATGGTAATGAATTGGACTACTTAACCAAATCTAATCCATAGGGATTGTATGATTATGAAATAAGGTTATGGTTAAGTAAATTGATTGGAATAGTGGATGGGTTAAGCAAATTTGGAGTGGGTGGGTAATATTTACATATAAGCCTACAAACTTAACCCGATAAGGTTATGTAATTAAAGACACCTAATGGTATGCATAACCAGAGGAAAGTATAAAAGTAATGTAATTAAAGACACCTTTTAGGGTAAGCATAACTGGTATAAGGCTATGTAATTAAAGACACCTATTGGTATACATAGTCAGTGAAAAACCTAGTGGGGGATACAAGACAAATGGGGGAGCTTGTATCATATTGTGTGGGACCCATTTCAGTCAGTAACCAGGAGTAAGTTTCAAATAAAATGCTCCGTACTAGGCGGAGAGTGGACACGCTTACTGATTGATTGTAAGAGATCCAAACGTGGAGGACGGTGTGGGCGGCGCAAACCGACCGGACCATGTGCGTGCATAAGCAGGGCAGAGGGGGATAAGACGACCGTGACACTAGTAGATATGGGGCTGTGCATATCAGTGATGGGTTGCCACTGTAGGACGTGATACATCCTACCGTGGGGCCGGCACAGAGTATCTACGGAGTAGGGAGCCGATCGATTAGGGTAGTGGTTAGGGTATATTTGGACATATTCCCTAAGTCTACCACCTTATGGTGGAAGTGATCATCTCATTCTGGTTATACTAGTAATAGTGCAGAGTAATCATTAGAGAACTGTATACACCTTACCCTGTTTACCTTGTCACACCTTCCATTTATGTAGTGATCTCTCTTATCCACTTTATATGCCTATCATGTTACTTTTATTTATTTACTGGCTAAAAGTAACTAGACTCGCAATACTTTATATGCCTATCATGTTACTTTTATTTATTTACTGGCTAAAAGTAACTAGACTCGCAATACTTTATATCTGACCCTTTTGTTTCTCCTTCTTTCTTCTGTTTTCCCCCTCCCCCAGATTCTCACGGAGGAAACACTCAGGCTTAGTCAGGACTCGGATATCATCTTGCTAGGAGCTACTTCTGAAGTATGGCTCAAGTTCTTGTCTCTACTATGGCTTAACTCTTTCAATTAGGGAATTATGCTTTTTATATTCTTATGTACTCTGATGGTGCAAGACAAAAGTTATTTTATTGTAGTGGTTTTTATGAGTTATGGTATTGTGTACCACGGTATTATGATTTATGTTTGAAATAAAAATTTAAATTTCCGCTGCTATCTTATTTATATCTGTCTTGTAATTATTCTGTGTCTGTTTACCTATAATGCTTCACGAAATTTAATGCATTCCTTTAGTGAGTGACATTAATGGACGTGTGGTGTCACACATATCATGGAAGCTAAATGTTCAACCTCATGTTGCAGACACTGTTGTGTTGTTGGAGGTTTCCACATCTCCACCTTTCTAAGAGGGAATTAATTATGACAAACTCTTCACTAAACTGCTTCTCACGGGGATTCATCTAACACCGCCTAAAGACAAAAGTAGATCGGTGGAAATACATAAAGCAACTATGTGAAGTAGCACACAATAATAACAATTAAATCAAAGGGAATGCGATCTCAATTGGGGCGATGCGACCAAGAATAGAAAAAAGATTGTTTCCGCATTCTAAGACAAACCTAGTTATAGCTCCTCAACTTAGGAATAATGTGCTAAATAAGTTGCATATTAATGGGAAATTTGGACATAGATTACCCACTTTCAAAAACTGACATCTAGGTAAAAGAGATATGTTGGAAAATCTTAAAGCCTATCAAACGCAAGATCATACAAATCCATGTGCAATAGGGATGCCTCCAAAATCTCAACGAGATACTCTTCAGTAAGGCCATCACAAGAAAGCTCGATCTTCACCTCCAAACTAACAGTTGCCTTATCAAACATCTACTTCAAGAAGATTTTGCAAAGGACAGTGCATTTCGGGCAACAATCTCGTTTATAAATCTCAAAGCAAAGGGCTGGTGCAAATCATACAACTACGACTTATTCTTTCAACCCTAAAACGACGGTGCCTTCTGCTCATTTAGATCGAAACGAATAGCCTCTTTAAGGATGAGACCAAAATGGAACGAGGAAGAACAGATAGTGCAAGTATGTGTTATGGGCTAGATGAAAGAAATTGGATTTAGATCTTAAACTAATGGTGGGGAGAGATCTAATGTGCATAACTAGCACAAATAGAGCGTAGACGAGGTATATTACAAGCTACAAAGAAAAAGGAGAAAAGTAAAGATCGGGTCGGTAAGACGAGGAAGGAAGAATGAAAGAAGTTTGGAGGAATTTGAATGTAATTTCCATGGTTGTGTCTTAGGATCATATTATACCAGAACTCGTAAATTATATGACCACTCTATGTTTAACGTTAGACGATCCACTGTTAAATGGGATTTGAACATAGGTTGAACCAAGACCAATAAGGATCGGGTTAAAATATTAATCATTATGCACCATCGACAAAGGTCTAACACGATCCGAGAAATTTTTATTCTCAACATACCAATGTCACACACCATCGTCCATTTTCGGATTGTCCTCTAGAGATTCACAATAGTCCCAAAAAAAGTGTTGTGCCCACATAACGTTACATAATACCCAAGATAATTTCAGGTAATGTTCCATATTTACTTTATACTAAACTATCCTTTTTTTTAGCCAACGAGTGCAATAAAGACTGAAGAAAAAACCCAAAATTGGACCATAATTTTTACTTAGCCCGTTGAGAGAAAAAATTAGAAATTCTTTTCAAAGTTAACCTTTCTTTAAAGATTAAGGGTTTTGCACTTAATGAGTATATATTATTATCATTATTATGGTTCCAGCGATTCCAATTTCAGGATAATCCGACGGTCAAATTGAAACGACCCGAAATCCTCCTTACGGGAAATCACGAATTGAGTTGAGAACAAGCCACATTAGAACGCAGACAGAAGAACATTTCATTGCTTATTACAACTATTCCATCAGATTACAAGAATATATAGAGTATAAATCAATATTACACATAATAAAATATCAGATATTACAATACATTACATAGCAGCAGAAAATAATACAATACACAACTAGAAGTAATACACAGATATAGAGCTTTCCAAGTATCGTTCCAGCTGTAAATCAAGATCCTGTGAATATAAATCTGCAAAACCAAAACTACTAGCTGCCCGTGTCAAAATAAGGGCACCCAGAGTTTAGGTTAAAACAATAAACTCCAGGTCAGTCATGGGACTGGTGTGAGAACTAGAACAATTATTTATCTTTATTTTAAAGTTAGGTAAATCAAGGGACCACGCCGTATAACACGGAACGGGTTTCCTCCCAAGAATACCAGTGCATAAAACAAACAGCGCAATGCTAAATAAAGAAAAATGAAGCTATTATAAGACCCAGGTCCCATCACACAATGCAACACAAGCCGGAGGATAGGGTTTTACCTTATAATAGCCAAAGCATGCTTGATACGTTAAAAACAAATCATTTGATACTATTATAAGTGTATAGTGTCAAAAAAATTTCAATCATAAATATCAATCATAGACGACATGGATACCATATATCATGTCGCCATACTAGGCTCTACAATCAAAACCGCAAAGTCACGTATTTGGAAATTGGATTTCCATCTATGAACCAAGGCCAGGGATCGTCCTCTACCGATTCGAGACAATCTAGCCTACCATGTCTCAGGACCCAGACTCAGGTAGGCCCTTGGATCGTTAGGGCCGGTCCACCGATGTGGATTAAAATGCCTGAACACTGCGTTTCCCCACCCTATGGGGCGTAAATGAGCCAACGAATGACTCCATCGGCTTCACATAGTCACCGATAAATCTGAGGCGCCTCGCAACAGCAACAACCACATAAGTCAAACTCGTCAGGGCTTGTAAAACCACTGATGCCACTTCTAGCTAGAAAGAAACGCATGTCCTCCCTGAAGTCCTCTCCCGTTTCTGGTTCACAACCGGGGTGTGAGGCTCGCGAATTAACGCTACACAAAGCTGTGCCACACAGGCTGTGCTTTGATCATCAACCACAAGACTCTGCTTTTCAACAGAAGCCTTGATCATTTGCATCTTAGCATGTCACACAGGCAAACCACTCCATGCAACCGATATCCATCAATCACACAAAATGATATCCAATGTCAGACACACAGTCCATTTACAAGTCCGTCCTAGGTCCGAACGAAACCGAAGGCACCTAGTACCCTGCATATCCATCGATCTCCAAGTACGTCCGGACGATCACTAACTGATTCCCTCCTCTTGGGTGTACGGCCCAATCAGGATCATCAGTAAATATCCAAACGATGTGAAGACCTCCGGTCTTCAACCATCGTCTTCACCTTCGACTTATCGTCGTATCAGTTATTCAGAATGGGATAAACCCGGTCTTTCCGATTAACTCGCGTATATAATAAACAAGTGTTACACAAACACAACATACGCCTCATTCCAATTCATCAGTCACTAACCGTAAACTAATAAGAGAACAATTCCCCAAATATTAACCCCGAAGGCCGAAACCAACATCAGATCAATACCCAGGAAACCATTCAGCTTAGCTAACCTACAGTTAGTTTCTAAATTTCACATTCTTAGGGAAAGGTTCCCATTAATTTTATCAAAGATAAATTCTTTAAATTTATTCTTTAATCTTCATTGAATATCGATTCAACTAGTCGGGATTAGCGAAGCACTCCGAAGTAATCATTTATTTTATTTCCCAATCCCAACCTATTCATCCCATGAAGTAAAACTGGTCATACTTCATATCTAACACCACGGTGTTATCGGTAAATTCAATTACCATTTCACGTTCAACTCTAATTAAAGATTTAACTATCGCCTGGAGCAAAACTGGTGATACTCCATTCTCGATCTTTTCAATCTAATTAAAGATTCATTAAAACTCCACTTAGTTTTAATCTTTAACTGGGTTAAAGTATCAGTGTCATTTAAAACACGGTTCACGATAAACCCCAAAATCACATCACATTTCAATTAGTCCCTAACCGTAAATTAGCAAGTGAGCAATTCCCTAAGTATTAACCCCGAAGGACGAAACCAACATCAGATCAATACCCCAGAAACCATTCAACTTAACTAATCTCCAGTTAGTTTCTGATTTTCTTAACTCCTTTGGGTCTAAGAACAGTAATATTGAAGATACCGTTCACGGCAACCCAAAACCACATTCCATTAATTATCGGGTTAAAGAACAAGTGTTATTTAAAACACTATTCACGATAAACCCAAAATTCAATTCAAATTCTATTCCAATTAAATTATTGGAAATTCTGGTTATTTTCAAAACCATTTCAAATCCAATTTATTTATTTTAAAAATAAATAAATTATTATTCTAGTTCAAAACTAGTTCATTTCGATAAAAATCTACTTTTATCTTTTCAAATATGGAGTTTTTCATCCCAATTCTTCCCAAATCATTTCTTATGATTTTACACAAATTATTATTATTTTTAATAATTTTATCAAGGCCCGTACAGTCGATTTCCATCAACGGCCATCGCACTGCAATTACAGCGACCTTTTCCAAATTTGATTTGGACATAATTCCAAATCCAACCGTTAGATTTCTAATTTCTAATATCCGTTAAAAAGCTCTTTTCGATACGAACCCAAAGGTTCTGTTTTTAGGAGAATCTGACGGTCGGATCTCCCGTAATATCCATTTGAAATCAATGATCGAAATTCGCGAACTGCCGCGGCGCGACGCGTTCTATTCAGGCCATTATATATATAATATATATATTATATAGATTTTGTAACACCCCGAATTTTAGTTAATGCTAAAATTCACTAATTACAGAATAAATAATCTCAGACGTGAGAATTAGGGGGAAACGGGCTGCGTCATTGCGTTCGTCTCGGAAAAATACGCAAAATAGAGTCCGAGTTTTCGAAAATCGGAGTCCGTATGGCCCAGTTATGGCCCGATGAAGTTTGCAGAAAATTCAAAGCTAAAAACAGATTTAAGTATTTAAAATTCAGATTTTAAATTGGAAAAGCGGGGTCAGGCGGGAAGATTCCCGCCCTACCCATGTCGACAGGGCTGTCGACAGGCCTGTCGACAGGGGTGTCGACTTGCCTGTCGACTTGCCTGTCGACAGGGGCGCGGCGTCCAGTGAACCTGGGTGCACCAGGTTGCACCAGGTTGGGTTCTAGGCTGGCTTGGAGGGCTGGTTCTAGAGATTTCCGAAATCCAAGGGTCCTAATCTAATCTAGGGTTAATCTAAGGGCCTAAAACACTCACCTAATCTATAAAAACACCCTAATACCCCCTAATCCTTACTAAAAATAGATCTAAGGCCATTATGCCGCCAATTTGAAACTTGAAGGAGCCTCCATCAAAATTAGAGAAGGGATAGCATTCCAAATCAACTTCTAGCCTCTTAATCTTCTTCATTAGTTTGCTAATTGTGTTTTGGTGAGCCTTTATCTCCTTAATAATCAATTGTTAAATTGATTAAGATAGGATATGATGATGTATGGTTATGTTTGTGGATCAATGTGTTTATGCATGCTTAATATTGTATATGTTATGTGTTTTGCAAGTTATATGCTCTATGTCATGCAAATTTTAGTGTATGTGTTCATGACATTTTTATGCAAATTTAATGTTATATCTTTATGCAAGTTTGGTGCTATGTTTCATGATGATTATGATGCAAAACACTAAGATGGACATTGATCTATTATGCAACATGTTATGCATACTTATGAAGTTATGTGTATGCTTAAATGCAAGATTAACATGTTATGCATGCTTATGAAGTTATATGAATGATTATGCAAGTTATGTGTATGCTTAAATGCAAGATTAACATGTTATGCATGCTTATGAAGTTATGTGAATAATTATGCAAGTTATGTGTATGCTTAAATGCAAGATTAACATGTTATGCATGCTTATGAAGTTATGGGAATGATTAAGCAAGTTATGTGTATGCTTATATGCAAGATCAACATATTATGCAAGTTATGTGTATAATGTTATGTAAGTTATGTGCATGTTGTTATGCGAGTTCATATGCAAGTTGGGTGTATGAGGTTATGCAAGTTATGTGCATGATGTTATGCAAAGTTATGATGCAAGTTCATATGCAAAGTTATGATGAAAGTTCATATGCAAAGTTATGATGCAAGTTCATATGCAAAGTTATGATGCAAGTTCATATGCAAAGTTATGATGAAAGTTCATATGCAAAGTTATGATGCAAGTTCATATGCAAAGTTATGATGCAAGTTCATATGCAACATGTTATGCAAGTCATGTGTGTGATAATATGCAAGTTTGGGTTAAATGTAGTTGGGTTAATATATGCTCATATATGCAAGTTGACATCCTCTTAACCCATGACAAAGTATATGCTAATATTTGGTTTAACCCATGATATTTGTGATGGATCTTCCCTTTATTATGTCGTGAAATGAGAACGATTTACGTGGGGAACGATGGGGTTAATAAATATGTTAATAAAAGTGTGATTGGGTATGATTAAGCATACCATAAAAATAAATTAACATAAGTGGGAATTTACCTATTGAGTTAGGTCTACCCCATGGGAATTTACCTATTGAGTTAGGTCTACCCATGTTATGAGAAACTTGATATTAATTAGGGACAATTAATATGGGGGTGATTAATTAGATGTAATTAATCGACTAAGACACGAGGTTGGACTCAGTTGTAGCGTAAAACTGCCCGGACCCAACCGGCTTAACCAGTTGCTACAAATGTTAGCCCAATGTGAGAGGTCTTAGGCACAAACTAAATACGTGATTAATGTAAAGACACGAGGTTAGACTCGGTTATGACATAAGGCTGCCCGGACCCAACCGGCTTAACCAGCGGTCATAAAAGATAGTCTAATGTGAGAGGTCTTTATGGGAGATCACGGTCTTAATTAATTAAGAAACACTTAACCATATCAGCATGTAGGGGGACATGAGGGGTTAAGTGAGTGCCTTGGGTGGCATACGGGAACTAGTGGGTTGCCTTGGGTGGCATGAGGAAACTAGTGGGTTGCCTTGGGTGGCAATAGAAAATACGATTAGAATACTTAACCAAAGTGGAACATGTAATTAAACATGATTAAAGGGTTAAGTAAGTGCCTTGGGTGGCATGTGGGAACTCAGTAAGTGCCTTGGGTGGCATGTGGAAATCTAGTGGGTGCCTTGAATGGCAATTAAAATATGATTAATGACTTAACCAAACCTTAACATGTAGGTGGGCATGATTATAAAAGGGGTTAAGTGGGATACACTAGATAAAATAACAAGCTTAGGTGGTAGCTTGTGGGGGCCCATTTCAACCAATATCCCAAACGTATCTTAGTGGGCTCGACTCAAGTCGAGTGACGGGACACGCATATTGGGCTTGACTATAAGAGGCCAAAACGGGTTAGCGGTGGCAACGCAAGTCCATCGGGTTTCATATGCGTGTGTGGGCCCGGGCTGGTAGATAAGCCGTTGTTGCATCGTGTAGATATAAAGCCGTGCACCGTTGATATTATCAGGTGGCCACTTTGGGGAATGATACACCCCATAGTGGGACCAGCACGGGTATCTACGGTAGGGAGCCGATCGCTTGGGGGTAGTGGGTACACCTAGTGGAGATAGGGGCAGACGGCACCTATGTAGTCAGCTAGGGGTACACGAAACTACTGGGTAAAATTACTAAGTACACTTAGTGGGATCGACCTTTAAGTAGGAATTACCCTTGGGTGGGTAGAACTGGTGTGGTGCAGTGTAGGAATTACCCTTGGGTGGGTAGATCTGGGGTGGTGCAACCTAGTAATTATCCTTGGGTGGATAAATGCGTCTTTCCGGTT
The DNA here is from genome assembly GCA_030737875.1 of Allium sativum. Lineage (NCBI taxonomy): Eukaryota > Viridiplantae > Streptophyta > Magnoliopsida > Asparagales > Amaryllidaceae > Allium > Allium sativum. Next base: position 421,549,323 of record CM060919.1, read on the forward strand.
ATCTTAGTACATCCTGTGTTTAGTTGGCTACTTAGAGTAGTCATTATCCCCAAAGGTACCGTACCTTGTTTATATCATACCCTAATTACTTTAATGATTGTATTGTTAGGGTTATAGGACTCACTCAGACTTATGTCTGACCCCGTTGTTTTTATCTTTTTCCCCAAACCCCAGGTTCTCAGGGTGGGCCTAGTGCTAGTGGGCTTGGATCGGATTGCTGTATCTATCCTTTAGAGCTTGGGCCGTTGAAGTAAAGCCCAGCTCATCTTTTCTTTATGGCTATTGTTTACTTAGTGGGATTATGTACTTTTATTTTATCAAGATGGATATTATGTACTTGACTCTTGTTATGGTTTTGTGATGTAACCAAACATGTATTACTTTCCGCTGCAATGAAATGATGTTTTAAATTTTTCAAGTATTACTTATATCTGTCTTGTTGTAATTTTTCTGTTCTATACTCACTAAAATACTCCACCAAAACTAAGGCATTCCCATAGTGAGTGACCTTAGCGGGTGTGGGGTGTTACACGTGGTATCAGAGCTTAAGGTTACCAGAACAGATAAAATTTTTAGAAAAACTATTTTCTAAGAAAATTTTTGGAAGAAGTATTTTCAAAAACATGTCTTAAGAGAGAAAGGTTTTTGAAAGCAAAGCATAATCCCCGATAGCCATATCTTTATCTTTCGAATTCTCCGGTCGAATCTCTTCCTCTCTCTCATTTTGAGTTTCCCCTCCGCATATGGATGATCTTTCTAAGATAGATAAGAATGGAAAACCACTTCAAGGGACTTAGACGTTAGTCGGATTAGAAGTTAGTTCAAGAAAGAGGAGGACTGGTAAGTATCTATTGGATAGACGAGGGGAGGAAGGCTCAGACAGTTGTTTGGTTAATGAAGGATGAAACCTCATTGGTGGAAGGTTACGAGTGGAGAATGGGAAGAAGAAGGCAAGTAGTTATCCTTTTGGGAAGGAATGGGACATCTTATTAGGATTGTCCAAAGGGGCATAGGCAAGCTATGGAATCTCCTGGAGGGTAGTTGTATTCCCTCGCGACTAGGGTACTTGATGGGGATAGGACCGCCTAGGATGGAATTTGGATTTCTTTATTATCCGATTCGAACTTTATTTGATTTGGACGCATTGAGTTCGTTTATCTCATCATTGTTAGTTGAGTCACTGCACTTAGACACCAGTTAGTAGATGATCCCTTAGTTGTTTCAAACCCAACTGGGGCTCCATGATGTGTTTGGGTTTGAAAGTTTCTATACTTAGCATTAAGTTTAGATGTGATGCTTGTTGGGCTTCACGGGCTATGGGTTAGTTTGGGGGCATGGACTGGTTATCCAGTAGGGGTGCCGTTCTTGATTTTGAAGGGAGAGTTGTTAGGCTTATGACCCGCTTGGGTAACACTCTCGATATCTTTTGTAATCCCATGGAATCTGTTATGCTAAGTTATCTAGAATCGCTTGACACGTCGGTCGAGAGTTTGCGATCTGTTGGAGTGGTCCGGGAATACTCGGATGTGTTTGAGGAGGGAAAGGGCTTACCTCCGGAGCGGGAGATTGACTTCCGAATATACCTGGTAAACAATGCCAAACCAGTGACTTGGCCAGTGTGCCACAAGGCTCCTCGAGAGAGGAGGGAATTCCATAAGTAAGTAGGCGATTTGCTTGAGAAGGGGTTCATAAGAAGAAGTATATCGGAGTGGGGTGCTCCAGTAGTTTTTGCTACGAAGGCGGATGGGTCCCTCAGACTTTGTGTAGGCTAAAGAGAACTAAATAAACTCACAAAGAAGAATAGACACCCATTGCTAGGATTGATGATCTCTTGGATCAGTTGGTTGGCGCCTCAGTATTTCCGCAAGGTTGGACTCAGCCACGGGGTTTCGTCAGTTGAAAGTGGCTGAGGATAGTATAGAGAAGACTGCCTTTAGGACTCCGGATAGTTTTGTGAGTGGCTGGTGATGCCATTTGGTTTGACGAACGCCCCCGCATACATTATTGATTTGATGAGAAGGGTGTTCAGGGAGTACCTAAATAAGTTTGAGATGGTCTTTGTGGATGACATCTTGGTCTTTTCTAGGAGCAAAATAAGTTTTCGTATGTGCTCAATAGGGTGAGCAAAGCCAGTTATGGGAAAAACGGTGGTTTTGGAGCGAGACTGGCGAGGACATCCAAAGTTGGTCAAAGGCTTAATTGTTTAGCCATTTTTACTAGTATCATCTCACGTAGGTCGCCTGAACTCGAAGGAGATATCCTTTGGGTGTTTGTCTGATATTGGTTTAGGCCTTTGGGGCTTGCATTTGGGGGATGTCGAATTCGACTAGGGTGGTCTGCGTGAGAGATGGACAGTTGTGATGATTTTGGATGGGATTCTTAGCATCCTATGAGTTTGAGATAGCGTGTACCCATGGCAAGGGAAACATGGTAGTGGACGCCTTAAGTAGAAAAAGGTTGTCCTTGAGTTTATTGTTCGTTGAACGACGGAGCTTAGAGTTTATCTCTATGTTTGATTTCAGACCTTCCATTGATTATGTACCCTGTTTGCTAGCTTCCTTGGAAGTTAGACCTACTCTTTTGGGGCGGATTGGAGAAGCACAGAGGGACGACCCACAGTTGGTTGAGTTGGTGGGGAAGCTCATAAGGGGGGAGTCGTCCAGCCATTTGAGTAGGTACACCCTAGACGATAGGGGGTGCTTGCGTAGAGACGGTAGACTTTGTGTACCGCAAGATGAGGGTTTAAGGAAGGTTATTCTTGATGAAGCACACCGTTCTAGGATGACTATTCATCCCGGTGGGGACAAGATGTACCAAGACATGAAGAGGGTTTTCTTCTGGGCCGGTATGAAGAAAGATGTGGCCGAGTATGTCGCTCGATGCTTGGTGTGCCAACAAGTGAAGGCGGAGCAAAAGAAACCAGGTGGGTTGCTTCACCCGTTGGAAGTTTCGTAATGGGAAGTGGGATAGTGTCTCGATGGATTTCCGAAATCAGGGAAGGGTAATACGGGGATTGGGCATATGGTAGATAGACTTACTAAGTGTGCCCATGTCATACCCGGGAAGAGCAAGAGGACTGCTCCATGGCTAGCTTCAGTTTACATTCGGGAGATTGTTAGATTGCATGGTGTACCTTCCAGTATAGTGAGTAATCGAGATCCTATCTTCACTAGAGAGTTTTGGAAGAGTTTGCAAGAGGCGGTAGGGACTCAGTTGTGTTTGAGTACCGCATATCATCCTCAGACGGACGGCCGGACCGAGAGGGTGAATCGTATTTTGAGGGCTATGTATCTTGGATTTTGGAGGTACAGGGAAAGAGTATCTTCCATTGGTGGAGTTCGCGTATAATAACAGCTTTCAGTCTAGTAGTGGCATGGCACCTTTCGAAGCTCTTTATGGAAGGCCTTGTCGATCACCTACACGTTGGTGGGAATCTACGGATGAGATCTTGCTTGGGCCGATAAAGTTAGAGAGACTTCAGAGAAGATTGATTTGATTCGAAGAAGAATGAAAGCGGCGGAATCTTATGCGGACAAGAGGAGAACAGAGCTTGAGTTTGATATTAGGACATGCTTTTTATCAGGGCATCTCCGTTGCGGAATGTGGTTCACTTTGGATCTGTTGGGAAGTGAGTACCAAGGTTCGTTGGGCCGTTTCCTATTAAGGAAAGGATTGAACAGATAACATATAGAGTGGAGTTGCCCGACAGGCTTAGTGGTGTACATGATATATTCCATGTGTCACATTTAAGGAAGTTCCTACCTGAGACCACTGAGGTGGTAGAGCCGAGCTTGCTTAAAGAAGTAGAGATAGAGCGTGATGAGATGATTCGACGAGCTCCTACTCGCATCCTTGGGTCAGAGACTAGGAAGTTGAGGAATCGAAAGGTTCAACTAGTCAAAGTGCAATGGGGAGAAGATGAGAGCAACGCTACCTTAGAGACGGAAGAGAAGATGCGTTCATTATATCCATTCCTTTTTAGGATATGTCTTTTAGTTTCTCCTCTATCGTTTGACTAGTACTTATCTTATCTGTAGTATGTCCTCTCATTAGTATCTTTGACCTTTAGATAGGGTAAACCTATGGTTGAAACATGTGTTTGAGACATGTTATGGTTGATGGATGCAAGTGGATGCAAGTGGTTGCTAGTGGTTGCTCGTGGATGCATATACACACACTCTAGGCACTAGATCGGCTCAGTCACTTCATATTGCATATTGCATAAAATTGTGTGTAGGTAGCTATATTTATGGATGTATAATGATTGTATTATCATATGGATGATGCATTTTGGTGAATGATTGTGCACTCATATAGATACTGTATGTGTCGATAGGGTTATCTCGCATACATATTGGATGCATGGCACTATCATGGTTTGCATATGTTCGTACATTAGATAGGGAACATATACACACACTTTTCGCATATGCTCATACATCATTAGAAATTGTTTTAAGGACAATGGATGCCCGTGTTTGATGGATTGAGTAGATGGTTGTTTGGATGGTAGGATAGGCATTCTCCTTAGCTTAGAGATTTCGGGGACGAAATCCTTTAAGGAGGGGAGAATGTAACACCCCGAATTTTAGTTAATGCTAAAATTCACTAATTACAGAATAAATAATCTCAGACGTGAGAATTAGGGGGAAACGGGCTGCGTCATTGCGTTCGTCTCGGAAAAATACGCAAAATAGAGTCCGAGTTTTCGAAAATCGGAGTCCGTATGGCCCAGTTATGGCCCGATGAAGTTTGCAGAAAATTCAAAGCTAAAAACAGATTTAAGTATTTAAAATTCAGATTTTAAATTGGAAAAGCGGGGTCAGGCGGGAAGATTCCCGCCCTACCCATGTCGACAGGGCTGTCGACAGGCCTGTCGACAGGGGGGTCGACTTGCCTGTCGACTTGCCTGTCGACAGGGGCGCGGCGTCCAGTGAACCTGGGTGCACCAGGTTGCACCAGGTTGGGTTCTAGGCTGGCTTGGAGGGCTGGTTCTAGAGATTTCCGAAATCCAAGGGTCCTAATCTAATCTAGGGTTAATCTAAGGGCCTAAAACACTCACCTAATCTATAAAAACACCCTAATACCCCCTAATCCTTACTAAAAATAGATCTAAGGCCATTATGCCGCCAATTTGAAACTTGAAGGAGCCTCCATCAAAATTAGAGAAGGGATAGCATTCCAAATCAACTTCTAGCCTCTTAATCTTCTTCATTAGTTTGCTAATTGTGTTTTGGTGAGCCTTTATCTCCTTAATAATCAATTGTTAAATTGATTAAGATAGGATATGATGATGTATGGTTATGTTTGTGGATCAATGTGTTTATGCAAGCTTAATATTGTATATGTTATGTGTTTTGCAAGTTATATGCTCTATGTCATGCAAATTTTAGTGTATGTGTTCATGACATTTTTATGCAAATTTAATGTTATATCTTTATGCAAGTTTGGTGCTATGTTTCATGATGATTATGATGCAAAACACTAAGATGGACATTGATCTATTATGCAACATGTTATGCATACTTATGAAGTTATGTGTATGCTTAAATGCAAGATTAACATGTTATGCATGCTTATGAAGTTATATGAATGATTATGCAAGTTATGTGTATGCTTAAATGCAAGATTAACATGTTATGCATGCTTATGAAGTTATGTGAATAATTATGCAAGTTATGTGTATGCTTAAATGCAAGATTAACATGCTATGCATGCTTATGAAGTTATGGGAATGATTAAGCAAGTTATGTGTATGCTTATATGCAAGATCAACATATTATGCAAGTTATGTGTATAATGTTATGTAAGTTATGTGCATGTTGTTATGCGAGTTCATATGCAAGTTGGGTGTATGAGGTTATGCAAGTTATGTGCATGATGTTATGCAAAGTTATGATGCAAGTTCATATGCAAAGTTATGATGAAAGTTCATATGCAAAGTTATGATGCAAGTTCATATGCAAAGTTATGATGCAAGTTCATATGCAAAGTTATGATGAAAGTTCATATGCAAAGTTATGATGCAAGTTCATATGCAAAGTTATGATGCAAGTTCATATGCAACATGTTATGCAAGTCATGTGTGTGATAATATGCAAGTTTGGGTTAAATGTAGTTGGGTTAATATATGCTCATATATGCAAGTTGACATCCTCTTAACCCATGACAAAGTATATGCTAATATTTGGTTTAACCCATGATATTTGTGATGGATCTTCCCTTTATTATGTCGTGAAATGAGAACGATTTACGTGGGGAACGATGGGGTTAATAAATATGTTAATAAAAGTGTGATTGGGTATGATTAAGCATACCATAAAAATAAATTAACATAAGTGGGAATTTACATATTGAGTTAGGTCTACCCCATGGGAATTTACCTATTGAGTTTGGTCTACCCATGTTATGAGAAACTTGATATTAATTAGGGACAATTAATATGGGGGTGATTAATTAGATGTAATTAATCGACTAAGACACGAGGTTGGACTCAGTTGTAGCGTAAAACTGCCCGGACCCAACCGGCTTAACCAGTTGCTACAAATGTTAGCCCAATGTGAGAGGTCTTAGGCACAAACTAAATACGTGATTAATGTAAAGACACGAGGTTAGACTTGGTTATGACATAAGGCTGCCCGGACCCAACCGGCTTAACCAGCGGTCATAAAAGATAGTCTAATGTGAGAGGTCTTTATGGGAGATCACGGTCTTAATTAATTAAGAAACACTTAACCATATCAGCATGTAGGGGGACATGAGGGGTTAAGTGAGTGCCTTGGGTGGCATGAGGGAACTAGTGGGTTGCCTTGGGTGGCATGAGGAAACTAGTGGGTTGCCTTGGGTGGCAATAGAAAATACGATTAGAATACTTAACCAAAGTGGAACATGTAATTAAACATGATTAAAGGGTTAAGTAAGTGCCTTGGGTGGCATGTGGGAACTCAGTAAGTGCCTTGGGTGGCATGTGGAAATCTAGTGGGTGCCTTGAATGGCAATTAAAATATGATTAATGACTTAACCAAACCTTAACATGTAGGTGGGCATGATTATAAAAGGGGTTAAGTGGGATACACTAGATAAAATAACAAGCTTAGGAGGTAGCTTGTGGGGGCCCATTTCAACCAATATCCCAAACGTATCTTAGTGGGCTCGACTCAAGTCGAGTGACGGGACACGCATATTGGGCTTGACTATAAGAGGCCAAAACGGGTTAGCGGTGGCAACGCAAGTCCATCGGGTTTCATATGCGTGTGTGGGCCCGGGCTGGTAGATAAGCCGTTGTTGCATCGTGTAGATATAAAGCCGTGCACCGTTGATATTATCAGGTGGCCACTTTGGGGAATGATACACCCCATAGTGGGACCAGCACGGGTATCTACGGTAGGGAGCCGATCGCTTGGGGGTAGTGGGTACACCTAGTGGAGATAGGGGCAGACGGCACCTATGTAGTCAGCTAGGGGTACACGAAACTACTGGGTAAAATTACTAAGTACACTTAGTGGGATCGACCTTTAAGTAGGAATTACCCTTGGGTGGGTAGAACTGGTGTGGTGCAGTGTAGGAATTACCCTTGGGTGGGTAGATCTGGGGTGGTGCAACCTAGTAATTATCCTTGGGTGGATAAATGCGTCTTTCCGGTTATCTTAGTACATCCTGTGTTTAGTTGGCTACTTAGAGTAGTCATTATCCCCAAAGGTACCGTACCTTGTTTATATCATACCCTAATTACTTTAATGATTGTATTGTTAGGGTTATAGGACTCACTCAGACTTATGTCTGACCCCGTTGTTTTTATCTTTTTCCCCAAACCCCAGGTTCTCAGGGTGGGCCTAGTGCTAGTGGGCTTGGATCGGATTGCTGTATCTATCCTTTGGAGCTTGGACCGTTGAAGTAAAGCCCAGCTCATCTTTTCTTGATGGCTATTGTTTACTTAGTGGGATTATGTACTTTTATTTTATCAAGATGGATATTATGTACTTGACTCTTGTTATGGTTTTGTGATGTAACCAAACATGTATTACTTTCCGCTGCAATGAAATGATGTTTTAAATTTTTCAAGTATTACTTATATCTGTCTTGTTGTAATTTTTCTGTTCTATACTCACTAAAATACTCCACCAAAACTAAGGCATTCCCATAGTGAGTGACCTTAGCGGGTGTGGGGTGTTACAGATTTCGTTGATTTCCTTTTAAAAAGTATTTTATAAATCGTTTTAAATTCGTTTTCAAAACGATTTCAACTTCATATTCAATTTCAAATCAAAATTGAATATTCCACATCATCGATATACAAATGATAATATTTTCAAAACGTTGTATTTTGAAATCAATTCCCTTTCTATATTCATTATAAAAATGAATAAAATCGATATACATATCGTTCACGTCAAAATGGCGTCAATCTAATCAACACGGCTTTTATTCAACACATGAATTTATTTTCTATTCAACACATGAATATATATTTTCAATTCAACACATGAATTTTCTTTACTATTCAACAAATGAATTTTCTTTACAATTCAACAAATGAATTTTCTTTACTATTCAACAAATGAATTTTCTTTACAATTCAACAAATGAATTTTCTATATATTTCAACAAATGAATTTTCTTTGTATTTTTCAAATTGGAATGAGGTCCAATCAATTACCGTATAACGTTAATTATATGGATTTCCTACAACACATGTATATAATAGCAACGATAAATCATCAACTATCGTCCAGAGTGCATTCTACAATGCATAAGCATCAAATATAAATATTCAATGCTTATAACAGCCTATCAATCAATCGATCGACATACAACTAATTATTGGGATTAGTGTATGTCCAATTTCATCCCAACACCCGTGTGGAGTTTCAAACAATCGAACACAGATTTTATTTGTGCAGTCGGGCGATGTATAAAATTTATCGTCCCAATCTATATCAGTGTATATAAACAAATCGTCCGATTTGTTTATAAATATTTATTTTATATACACGTTAAAAATTATATTTTTAACTATAAAATATTTATTCCAGCACATAATCAATTTTCACAACACGACAATCAAACAAACAAGTCATCCATTGTCTGTGGACGACGGGTGTCGGGTGCTGCTAAGCACCGTCTGCATCCTAGTATATATTTCAAACTAGAAATAAATATAAAAGTGAAGTGTTCTCACCGAATTGCTAAACTAAATGCCATGACTCTTCTTATGTAGGAAATCTTCGTCATGTTTCCAACGCAGTCTGTTTCACGAAGTTTATATTAGAAATCACATTTTCATAACTTCGTTATATATATAAAAAGATCGAATCTTTATTTTTCACTTCATATATATAAAAATCGAATTTTTACTGATGTTCATATAATAAAAAACATATTTTTCTCTCGCCATTCTCTATATAAAAATCACATTTTTATATATAAAGATCGTATTTTTATATCACTACTACATATGTAAAAATCATTCCTTTACACCGCTACTTCCTTGATAAAAAATATATTTTTATCTTACTAGCAATATAATAAAAATTATATTTTTACCCCACTATATATATAAAAATTATATTTTTATTATCATACATATATAAAAATCATATTTTTATTATCATACATATATAAAAAGAACGGATTTTTCTCTTCACTTTATATTTATAAAAATTCGAATTCTTATCTTCATATATCTAAAGATCTAATATTTTCATATAAAAAGATCCAATCTTTTCTATGCTATTCATATAAAAACTGGTTTCTAAAATTAATGCTTTTTATAAAAAAAATATAAACTGATTTAACAACATGTTATATATATATAAAACTGATCTAATAATATGTTTAAAATAAATAAAACTGAGATTAAAACAAAGAAATTAGAACTTACATTGAAATAGGAAAAGGGGGGCTGCTACCGTGCACTGGAGGCGGATGGAGGCGCGATGGGAGGTTGGCTCGGCGGCGGTCTTCTCTGGCATGGGTGGCGTCAGACAGGGCAGCGGGTATTTAGGGCGGTTTAGGCTGATTTCGTGCACTGGGGCTTGGATTGGAAGGTGGTGGAGAGAGAGGGGGGCGCAGGAGAGGAGGCGGCGGCCTCGTTGGCCAGCTGTGCGGCGGGGGAGGGCCGGGACAGGGCAGCGACGGGTTTGGGGGGGTGGCTCTGGTTTGAACGATGGGATTTTATGATTTGGAGGTTAGGTTGGAGAAAAAGAAAAGAAAAGGGGGTGTATATATATTATTTATTATTTATTTTTCTCCAAAAAGTCAACTTTTGAATTCGATCTACTGACGAGACCCAACGATTGTCGCCCCTAGCTAAATACCCCTATTCCGAGCACAATGGGATATGTTTCGTAAGCCAATTCTAACATTTCGATCAGTTTTCGTTTGAATTAAAATATAATCTATATATTCAATTTTAAACGTACATTTCAATTTACTGGGGTCAATACGGACCCCAAAAATTCCAGAAAAAATATTTTTAGCTTCGTATTGACGATACGGTCCTAACAAAACTAATTTCATCAAATTCCGAGACCGTTTGAAAAATGGCCATTTTCCAGTCGATTAAAATCAACTGAAACTGGTCAAACGCGTTTTCCTTTGCCACGCTCACATATTGATTCAGAAAATTATGAATTTTGAAACCTAACAATAATTTGACATCACGGATCCAACAAAAGTAGTTTCGTCGAAAACCGAGGTCGTTTGCAAATTGGCTATTTTTAAGGGCCAGAATTCCATAGCGACTATTCTGAATTTTCAACTGGGCGTAACTTTTTATCCCCGCTATGAAATTTTGATTTTTCGGATTCGTTGGAAATATATTCTCAATTAGATTCAAATATTTTTGGTTTCACTAAAATCCGGTTTATTTTGCACCCGGTACATTCATTTGAATTTTGAAATCGGATTATCGAACTACCGCGCCATTTTCAATTCCTTTTATAATTAAAATAAAATAATTATATTCCAATGACGATCTATATAAATATATACGTTCGAATTCTATTCAAAATAAATTTCTCATCGATATTATTTAAAATAATTCATTTTAAATAATCAAAATTCACTAAAATCGCCAAAATAAAAATTTTAAATTGGCTAGGATTTCCGGTTATTACACAAATCTCCCGTTACGTCAATTTGAAGTTATAGGCTGACGCTCGTGAACTGTCGATGCACAATGCGTTCTATTCGATCCCGAATCGATTTATAAATTTTAAATATAAATCGAAACGCTTCTAATCATTTTTATACATTATATAAAAAATATCATCTTCGAAAACTCGTTTCGGTCGATTCTATTCAAAATTACGTATTTCATTATACGATCAATTTTAATATTATTTTAATGAATAAAATAATATTATTTTTCAAAACTCGTTATTTTCAGTTCAAATTATCTTGACAGATGTTATAAAAATAAATAAGAAAAATTCAAAAAGAAATTCCTTTTAAAATGTCTTCTAAATAGCCTGACCGAACTTCACTTTGAAAAGTTATTTTTCTTTTCAAATCAAAACTTCGACAGGCTGTAAATATATGAAAATTAATTCAAACAGCTCGCTACAGTTACGAAAATTCATCGATATTTTTATATCTTTACGTCCATCTAAAATCGAACGTCTAAATAAAACTTCGATTTTCTTTGAGTATTATATTATTAAAATATTCATATTTATTCCGCATTGGAATAAAATTCAACCAATATTCATATAAATTAATTTATACGGATTCCATTCATCATATACATCCGACAATAGTTGTAAACAACTATCAAACATACAAATAACATCTAGAGTGCACTTACACCCGCATAAGACTTAAATAATTATTTAACGCTTTCATCGGTTTGTCAATCAACCGACTAACATCCAATCTAAACACTTGAGATTAGTGTAAATCAAATATCATCCCAATACCCGTGTGGGATTTCCAACCAATAAATTATTTATTCAATCTAATCGATATCGTTTAAATGAGTGAATATAAACAAGCCGTTCGACTTGTAAATGGATGTTTAATCCGATTTCAACTACCAAAAATAATTTAACATAGTTTTCAACATGTTAATTATTTATAAATCACATCAAAACATAATACAAATAATCAACAATTCATCCATCTGGTTTGCAAACAATTGTTGTGTGAGCTACCATATACCGTATACTGATTTACGATAAATAATTAAATAAAAATCAACATAGGCAATCAATATATATTTAAATATGATTATAATAACATAACAAAATAATTGAGTGAGAGAGTTCTCACTTTGAACGGTTTTGAAATCGTCAAATAACGAATGTTTTAATTAAATTAAGTTGGGCGTTTAATTTAATCAAAAATTCTAACTGCTTCCAAATTTCTCCTAGTCAGTTTCATATTGTAGATCTCGTCACCACGGTTCTAACGCTTTCAGCTTTGTCAAATTATGTTGTCGTTTGCACAAGTTATATAGATTTATACATTAATTAATTAGTTATGATAATTAAAAATTACTCAAACTAATTACTTTCCTAATTAATCCTTTAAACCTTCGTTCCTCTTCTTCCAGGTGCCGACCTAACCTTCGCACCCTTCCTCACGTAGCCAGCGACGCCTCGGGCCATCGACCTCCGATCAGTGGCCACCGAAACCCGCACCACTTCAAGTTGCCCCATTCCCGACCTGTCTCGCCTTTCCAGAATCACGATGACTTCAGCAATCGACCTAAAATTGCATGCTGCTTCAAGGGAGATTTTCGCCACCACGTCGTGTCGGAGGTCACGCAATTTAGGCCATATACTGCCTACATTTAGATGAATATCTTCCCTTTAGGATTCATGGCGAGATATTAACTAGAGGGAGATCAGTCGTGCTTTGTTTTCGAACATTGATGGTCGTTTGTTTGGTAATGGAGGCTACTGATGTATGGGGATAGGGTTTGGGAAAGATGGGTTTATATATTTACTGTGGTGCTAATGGCACCCCAATATGTTCTTCCTAATACCGCGACTAAAAAATACCACAAGAATTAGTATTACACTCTTCCTAATACCACACTTAAAAAATAGGAGCTACCACATTGTTTTATCCTATTTCTATTTCGCTCGATATTTGTTCGTCTTCATTTGTAAAATCGGTCAACGAGCTAAACCCTAGATTTACAACCTATCATTGAATTCGACGTTGCAATATACAAAAGTCATGAATAAGGTTTGAATTAAGCAAACTACAATAGTAAGTGAGAGATTAGGATTTTAAGATCACCAAACAATTGAGAGATTACCGTACGAATTTGAATTTCCCTGCGAGAGATGCGAAGAAGACGGCGATTACGATAGATTATGGTATTTAGATTAGCTTAGTACGTTATTAGTTCGGCAAATAATGATTGAGTGAGAGATTAGAATAAAGAGGTAATGTGGTATATCGAAGCATACAAAATTTAATGAGTTATATTTTTTTAATTACGGTATTAGGAAGAACATATTGGGGTGCCCTTAGCACCACACTATGTTTAATATTATTTTAATTCCAACATTACTTGTTTAACGCACCGAACTTCAAACGAACCCCAACGACTAACGTTCCCAAGCAAATGCCCCTATTCCGGACACAATGGACTACGTTTCATAAGCTGATTCAACTATTTCGATCAGTTTTTCTCAAAATTAAAATATAAATCAATATAACGTTAAATATTGTAACGTCCCAGGAATTTCGACAACTGGAATATGAGATTAATTAGAAATTTAATGATTAATAATCAATGTTATATTGGATATTTGGTTTAGAGATTTAAAATCAAAATTTATTGGTTTAAATAAGAATTAAATTCAATATTTTATTCAGAATGATTAATCTGCATCAATTATATATTTATAACTGATCGAGAATAAACTGGTTGATATTTGAATTTAAATGGAAATTCAAATTAAGAAATACAAATGAATTATGTTGGATATTATTATGAAGTTTGAAAATATAACTAAAAATAATAAACTTTGTTAACGTAGTTGAGTTGGGAATTTTATTTGTTGAAATAGATCAAAACTAGCTTGGATATGCGTGTACTTGTGAAAATTGAATTTTACATTTTAATTTTGGAACCAAATGAAGTTATTGGCGGACAAACGGAATTAAATCAGTGAACTGATAAATAATATAAAAATAAAATATCGTGGTATACAAACGAAGTCGGATTACAATTAAATTAAATTTGGATTCAGAATGCAAAAAAAAAAAACCCGAAGAGATACGTATAATTTTTGTCGCGTTTGGGGATTTTGTTAGTGGTACGAGTTCAGCGCGTTATAGGGTAATTCGCGGTGGAAAATAAATATTTAATTTAACCAAATAAAACCTTCGTCAGTTAAACATTTAGCCGACGTTGTTCTTATCCTCATAACGCGACGTTGTTTTTATCCTCATATGTTCCTTCTATAAAAATCACTCGTCCACATCTTTCTTCAGCAAGATCAATTCTTTTTCCCTAAATTAAACTCCTCGAATCAGTTCCTTCCCTTAATTTTTCTTCAGCTTAAAAATCATTCCCTTTTTCTATGAGAAACCCTCTTCATTAAAATTGGCCTAAGATCCAATTCGTTTACCCCATTTTTAATTTCAGACGATGACTTTTCCCATCCCAAATCAATGTCAATTCTTTTCCTTTTTTAATTTTAATGTCCGCCTTCCTCAAATCGGCACCACGACAGCCATCTAACTCAGCCCCCCTTCTTTCACCTCGGAGCTGGACCATCGGCGTTGCTGGTTCACTTGACAACGCTACCCGCTTGGAAGGCCGCCGCTGCCATCGCTGTGCCCTTCGAAGTAGTCAAAGTCACAACAACCGACGTAGGCACCATCGTTCGAAGCCGCTTGAATCTTCCAGCAACCGTGACCTAAAATTGTGAGCACCACGTCTTCCGCCCATCGTTGTTCGCTGTCAAAGCCCTTCGACTTCGTTGTTTTTCTCGTTGGCTCGGCAGGTGAGTGTTTGCTCACTAACGATTTGCTTCAGTTCAAGTATTTTAACTATGTTTGAATTTTGGATGTTTGATTTGGGTTTTGAATTCCGTTATCTAGTTGCTTGGAAACAAATGATATGATGTAGATTTGAAACTGATGGGAACCGATATCACACATACAAATTTCTTTGTTCATTGCCAAAACAACAATGTTATCTCCTTTATTATTTGATTGGTGCATGCCATGTACACCCTCCTTAAGTAAATAAATGTGCACACAGGTATATGTTTACTGCCTCGACCCATTTGTTATCGGGGTTCTTGAGACTTTCATGACCGGTTGTGTTGACCACTTTTGTATATACTTGGTTATTAAACTTATCTTCTGCTTTGATGTCTTGCATGTCAAAATAAAACATAGGAATTTCCCTGGAAACTCATACTATTTTCTCTGTTTTAAAAAAAAACCAAAGAAAGTTTATATGAAATGTGTGCTTTGCATTTGTTGTCATACTTATGCCGTCTGCATACTAGTAACGTCCTACATTGATCACTACATGTTGCATTATAGTAGGGACCATAGGGTGCTTGTCCAGTTTTCTGCCGCATAAAACCATCTATTTGAATTTGGACATGTTTTACGGTTTTGATATATAGGAAATGGATACGTTCAAAAACAACGGTGGCCATGAATAGGGGGTAGAACTGCAAATACATCATGCATAACAGTTAGCTTGCTTGTAAGTATTTGTGGCTTCCATCATTTGTAATGATGTAAATTTTGATTTCTAACTAACCACGAGGCCGGAACTATAAACCGTATATTCCTGATATATATTCTTAGATATAAAAGTTGAATTGCATATGTGACCCTTGTTTGTAAAATGTTAACTAATTCAGTCATGTTAGAGTTATTGTGACTGAGTGTCATTGCCTGCTGTATATATGGTTGGATTTTAGGTTAAAACAATTAGAGCATGAAGGATAAACAAATATGGAGAACTTAGGGACCTTTGGTTTACATGTATATACAATCTATCAGTTCCAATTATATGTTGGCAGACTACAGTACTACATGAGCTGTTTTATAATTTTCACAGATTGAATTAACTCATCTGATTTGGAACCATGGCCCATTTACTGTTAATTCTTTGTGCATCGTTATTAAATTATTATTCTTATAACCCCGTTTTACAATACTCGGTCAGTTAAGAAGTGAAGTACTTTAAGCTTAGAACTTTCAAAACCCACATAGATTATTACTTCCATGTTATGTTCTTTAAACACCATATTTTTTAAAATGTTTTGATGTCCCTATTGTCCTTAATCTAAATGTACATTAGGAACTGTGATTTTGCACTACTGCGTTGACCGTGAAGTCTTGGCGTTAATTGTACATGCGAAATTGGCAAGCCTATATCCTTGTCTAACCCGCATTGACTACTTGTTATATATTGGTATTGATTGACCTCACCTATATCTCTTGTTGCTGAAAAATGGACACATGCCTACCAGTTGAAAACTGACATATGTATGGTTGACCTTGTTACCTAGTTTGCCAAAAGTCTAGACACATTTGGTTCACATTTTCTTCTTCTGCTCGCCATGTTAGATTCGAATATTTGTTCTGTCATTAGTACACCTTTTATTGTCGTATGCTGGTCTAATTTGTTTAAAATATGAAATTGCTGCGTTAAAAATGGAAATAGCAAGCCACCTTTATTTGCTCATGTGTGTACCTTCACTGGTCTTTGAGTTCTGCCATGAAATTACACACATTTGGAGCCATACTGGAATATACACACATATTCCTACGCATGGTTATTTAATCTACCAAATTTGTATAATAGTACTTTTGTTATGAGTGCACCCCACTGTGTTATGGCGTGCTTACGCGCACACATGGATGAACACATTGCCATCTACACCGTTTTAATGAGTTGGAATTTTTTTTCCCATTTATAATATGTTGCCAGGGTATACGAACTATATTTGCTAGCCTCCAAACTTTGCTTGCCACTCCTATATGCATCACATATTTTTGCTTATGCATTTTGGTTTAGACTATACATGACTCCGATATATATATATATATATATATATATATATATATATATATATATATATATACGGGTGGCCGATGTGCACATATATATATACCACTGTATGTGTATATATATGTCATTGGCATACGTATTTTTTTTTTAATATATATGTAAATCCATAAGCCATCCTGGTTTGTTTAGTTCCAAGTGGATATGTTATATCTTGGCAGTTTTCGTGGGTTCGATGTACTTGAAATTTAATAATTGACTATTTTATATTCAGTTTATATTAAAGTTAATTTACTTGAACAAAGTTAAATCCTGACTCGAGTGTTTTATGTTTTTCCATGGAACGCTCGGGTCAGATCCGCGCAGTACAGATTTAAAAATTACAGCTTAGGATTCGAAGCTTGGGAAAGATGGGGATTCCAAGAACGGCGCACTCTGAAGTCTTAAACAGTAAATATTTTTCTGTATTTAAACCGTATTTAAATTCTGATGTATAGAAAAATCCTTGTATCAAAGATTTGGATTTATATATAAAAGTTTATTTTGCTATTCAAATACTGTGTTATTTATTCTGTATTTCTGTGTTGATTCTGTCTTTGAACTCTTTAAGCTAAATAATGATTCATCGATTTGGACGTTTTAAATTGGTTTAATTACCGATTTGAGGCGGTCAAAAAGGCGGGACTTTACAAGTGGTATCAGAGCTTTGGTTTATTCAAAGCATAGCTTATGAGTTTAAAAATGGATCTTGAGAATAAAAAGGTTTTGAAAAATAAATTTTTGAAGATAAATTATTTTATAAATGTCAAGTATTTTGAAGCTAGTATTTTGAAATTAATACAGCGGAAGTAAAAAAAATATTTTTGAGATTTGAAAATTTTATTTGGAATCCCCAGTCTTTGGAAGTCTTCGAATCCGGATTTGCCAGAGCTGTTCTTCGATAAGTTCTCTTAGAATGGAATCTCTAGTGTATCATCGAATGGTATCTAAAGAAGATAAGTATAAGAGAATAAACGAATCGCTTTTTCGAATTGTGTATTTGAGAAATCAAGGTCAATTGAAATTGATTTGAAATAAGAATTCCAATGAGAATGGATAAAAGGGGAAATTTGAAGTCATTTGTAATGATGAAGTCTATTTCGATATTCAGAACATATATTAATGAAAATTAAAATCAGAAAGGGCTATGATTGGCAGTCGAGTGTCAAATTTTATTATTAGTTATTCAAATTTTGGCAAGATAAAATAAATTTGGTTTCAAACCATAAAGTATAATCAGATATATGAAATCAATGATAAGTTGTAAGATTGTTAATTAATTGACAAGAATTGAATGGTGACTGAGAGTTATAAATGAAGTGTATCGTAAATGAGACGAAGTCAAGTATGAATGAAAAGAGATTTGAATGGAATCAAATTAATTTGATGTGACGGGTTCATATTTCGATAATAGAAATAATATTTACTTTTTAGAAGTAAACGACGTGTGAAAGCAAGAATGTTGCGAATGAAATTGTGGATAAAGAAAATGGAGTTGACCAGTGCAGTGAGATTATTTCGAGGCTCAGAATATAATCAAATAATAATTTTCCGAAGTTTGGAATATATTATCGGGAAAGAGATTATTCGGAAGGAAATTTTTAATGGGAGTCAATTATGCAAACTAGAGGAAATATTATTTAATTTCTGTTTTTAATCAAAAAAAAATTAATACATTATTAATTAATTATTTATGTACTCAGATTAAGGAACGAAGTATACTTTAAAGTTAAATATTTTAGAGATGAATTATTATTATAGTCAACAATTTTTTGGAAACAAAATTAATTTGAATAAATGTTTTGTTGGTGTTTGAAGTGGTGAATTTTATCTGTTTCGAAGTTAATAATATTGTTCAATTAAGGTCTGAGAGGTAAATATACCCCAACTTGATTGACTTCATTGTTGACTAAGAAATGGTTAAGGTTCGATAGCCAAAGTGGTTAAATGGAGTAAGAAATGAGTGTTAGCTGTTAAGTGAAAAGAGTGGTATGTATTTAATATCTGTTTTAGTCCAAATAACGAATTTAGAAATATTTCCCCGGAGAATGAAGTATATTTTCTATTGAAATTAAAGATTTGCAAATATATGGACATGATTTCCAGTGGTAATAAGAAATTTTGTAAATGAATATAATAATTGGGAATGTTTTCAAATGTTCATGAGAGGATAATGAGTTTCAAAAAAAAAAAACCAAAATGGCAAGGACTGAAGAACAAAGAGCTGCACGTCGAAAACGAAGGGCGGCAGAATATAAGAGAAAATGAATTGTAATTTGAAGTCGAGAATTTCATAAGCAATTATTTGATAAGAAGTTATGAATGGAGTTAAGGGAATTAGAAACTGACTGGAGATTAGTTAAGTTGAATAATTTCCTGAGTATTGGTCTGATGTTGGTTTCGACCTTCGGATTGATACTTAGGGAGTTGTTCGCTTGCTAATTGATGGTCAAAGGAAGTGAATGTGGAAGAGCGATAATGCGAGAATGGGAAATGTAAATAATATAATGGTATGAGAAGATTTGTTGAAGATTGTGAAATTCCGGAAATTACGATAAATGAGGATGAAGAATACCATAGAGACGATTATGCATGAAGACAATCATCGATGATTATAGACCCCCACCAATTAATTAATAAATTTTTTGGAATCTCTATTTTTAGAAGTGCAAATGATTCTATAGAAGGGTTGTTGGAAGGTAAAGTGATAATATAGTGGAAATTGCATTGATGATATCAACTTATGAATTGGTAAAGAAACGATGGTTTGAAAATGGAAACCATATAGGTCTATTCTCGTCTTCCGTGCGAATGGAATAAGATATAATAAGTTTGAAGAGGTTAAGTCACTAAAAGAGGTGAAAAGGAACGTATTCCATTCAACCAAATAAATGATTAATATAATTAAGGAAATCATTGAAGGGGATGAAAGGGCGTATTCGAATTGAAGTCAGAATGTGAAATAAACTGCATATCAAGCTAAACCTGCAATTAAGAAGATCGTTTGAATAGAGAGTTTGATTCCGAGATATATTGAAATTTAATTTCAATTGTTTTGAAAATCAATATTCGTAGTATATACAAATATTTTCAAATAGAAATTGTAGAGAAAAACCATTTTAGTAGCTTTGCTGCTTATTTGTTTTGGATAAAACAAATTGATATACAAATATTTTCAAATAGAAATTGTAGAGAAAAACCATTTTAGTAGCTTTGTTGCTTATTTGTTTTGGATAAAACAAATTGATTTCTGAAGTATGGTTTGATATACAAATATGTATGTATAGTTTTAAATATTTGAAACAAAATCTGAAGTTGATTATCGAGTTGGGTTGAATGGTAATCCAATATATCAAAATAATGAATTTGTACATTTTAAGAGATGATTGGTGGGAATAATTAAATTCGTGATTTCCAACTACTGAATTGGAAAGTGAATTGCCGATTATGGGATAATTAAATCTTTGTCAATAAAAGTTTAAGTTTTAAATTAAAATGAATTGATCAACTAATAAAAAAAGAAGGAAAAAAAATAAGGATTTAAATAGTAATTGAATTTGAATTCGAGTTTATTAATACAAGGATGTATGAAATCTAATAGTTAATAGATTTGACGAAAAGGTTAAATCGGCAAGGTTAGAATTAAGTAATGAACTTAATAATTGGAAATTGGAAGAGAATTTGGTTTGTAACAAATAAATTCAGAAATCTGAACTGAGTAAGAGATCGAAATTGAAAATTTGAAATTTGAATGGAAATTGGAGGATATCGATTTTGGATATTGGATATAAAAGATTCCGGAACTTATTTGGAAAATATATATAAGAATGAGATGTTTGAAATATGATTTGGAAAGAAAATTTTGTGTAAGCGGACATAAGTATGATTTACGAAGAATATGAAATGAACTATTATATGTACGTAACATTATATGTTTTTAAAGCAAAATAAGGGAAGTACCATCATTCTCCTTTGAATTTCGAGCTTAATTGAGATGTGTTGCTGGTGGTAGTAGGTTGTCCGGACATAAAACTCGAGTTGTCATTGTTCCTTGAAGAACATGACCGTGTAGCGTAATTCGCAGGGCTGTAGACGGCCTATGGCGGACGGATGTTTCTTGGGGGAACCAAGCGTAACCATTGTGTCTGCTGCAATCTACCATCGTGATAATGGCGTAATCCGCAGAGCTGTGAAGGCTTACGAGTATGGATGTTTCCTGAGGGATCCAGGTGTAACCATTGTATACTTGCGGTCCACATGGCATATTAACCACTAGAGTTACTAAAGGTAGAATGGAGCCATGAAATGTATGTGATATCTTAGTGATGGTGAGCCACCTGTTCGATGCAGCACTGTGTCATCATGACTTGATGGGTCATCGTGACCTGATTTATCTTCGTGACTTGGTTTGTCCTCACGACATGAAGAACCTTTATAATTCCATGATTTGTTTCGTGACCCTGAGATAGAGCAGTCAACGCTTAGTAACCTCGTTTTTTTTTTTGATTCGTAAATATTTTTCATTGGTCTGTCCATGACGAAATTCACAGGGAAGCGATTTCTTACGGATACAGATGTTTTCTGGGGGATCCAGACGAAACCATTGTGTATATGCGATTCATGAACAATCAACATATCAATATCACATTGGTACTTTCCGTATTTGTTTTTAAAGGAATTTTGAAATATTTTTCACTGGGAGTTGAAACAAGAATATTTAGCGCTTGGAGATTTTAGTTGTGCGCCTGACCAGCGTATGCCTAACATATGTGAGAACGACAATAAACTTGTCAGAATTCGAGTTATCAAATATTTTCAAACAATAATTTGAAAAATAAAATTTTACTTAACTCAATAAATTAAGAAAAAGGATTTTGGAGTACTTTCAAATCTATAGCTTTGTAGTAATAATATCAATATTTCTGTATAAAAGTCATAAAAAATTTCGGATTTCGGAAATTTTCAGGTCAGAAAAATGTGACTTAAAGAGGAAATGTTATTTACACTCTTCAATGAGTAGGGAAAATCTTAATGGATTGAATATGAGGAGGCTGGGTTGAAGAATGCAGAAGTAATCATTGACCGAAGAAGGTTATAAAGAGATTTGTAATACATTTGAGATGCATAAATTCGACTTATGCAGAATTTGAAATTTTTTATTAAAAAAAATGATTTTTCGAGTTATTTGAGTATGATGAATAAATGGAGAAGATTGATGGTTTAAATATCGGTATTTAAGTTAGTTATGGGAGAATTTCACACAGATGTGAAAATGTGAAGTATACAGTGGTATAACTCCAACGATCTTTCCTTTTCGAGGACGAAAAGTTTTAAAGGGGGGAAGATTGTAACGTCCTAGGAATTTCGACAACTGGAATATGAGATTAATTAGAAATTTAACGATTATTAATCAATGTTCTATTGGATATTTGGTTTAGAGATTTAAAATCAAAATTTATTGGTTTAAATAAGAATTAAATTCGATATTTTATTCAGAATGATTAATCTGCATCAATTATATATTTATAACTGATCGAGAATAAATTGGTTGATATTTGAATTTAAATGGAAATTCAAATTAAGAAATACAAATGAATTATGTTGGATATTATTATGAAGTTTGAAAATGTAAATAAAAATAATAAATGTTATTAACGTAATTGAGTTGGGAATTTTATATGTTGAAATATATCAAAACTAGTTTGGATATGCGTGTACTTGTGAAAATTGAATTTTACATTTTAATTTTGGAACCAAATGAAGTTGTTGGCGGACGAACGAAATTAAATCAGTGAACTGATAAATAATATAAAAATAAAATATCGTGGTATACAAACGGAGTCAGATTACAATTCAATTAAATTTGGATTCAGAATGCAGAAAAAAATAACCCGAAGAGATACATATAATTTTTGTCACGCTTGGGGATTTTGTTAGCGGTACGAGTTCAGTGCATTATAGGGTAATTCGCGATGGAAAATAAATATTTAATTTAACCAAATAAAACCTTCATCAGTTAAACATTTAGCTGACCTACTTCTGAAAATCGCAGCTACCCTATAAGCTATTAATGCGACGTTGTTCTTATCCTCGTATGTTTCTTCTATAAAAATCACTCGTCCACATCTTTTTTCAGCAAGATCAATTCATTTTCCCCAAATTAAACTCCTCGAATCAGTTCCTTCCCTTAATTTTTCTTCAGCTTAAAAATCATTCCCTTTTTCTATGGGAAACCCTATTCATTAAAATTGGCCTAAGCTCCAATTCGTTTACCCCCCTTTTAATTTCAGACGATGAATTTTCACATCCCAAATCAATGTCAATTCTTTTCCTTTTTTAATTTTAATGTCCGCCTTCCTCAAATCGGCACCACGATAGCCATCTAACTCAGCCCCCCTTCTTTCACCTCGGAGTTGCACCAATGGCGTTGCTGGTTCACTTGACAACGCTACCCGCTTGGAATGGCCGCCACTGCCATCGTTGTGCCCTTCGTAGTAGTCAAAGTCGCAACAACCAACGTAGGCACCATCGTTCGAAGCCACCCGAATCTTCCGCCCATCGTTGTTCGCTGTCAAAGCCCTTCAACTTCGTTGTTTTTCTTGTTGGCTCGGCAGGTGAGTGTTTGCTCACTCACGATTTGCTTCAGTTTAAGTATTTTAACTATGTTTGAATTTTGGATGTTTGATTTGGGTTTTGAATTCCGTTATCTAGTTGCTTGGAAACAAATAATATGATGTAGATTTGAAACTGATGGGAACCGATATCACACATACAAATTTCTTTGCTCATTGCCAAAACAACACTGTTATCTCCTTTGTTATTTGATTGGTGCATGCCATGTACACCCTCCTTAAGTAAATATATGTGCACACAGGTATATGTTTACTACCTCGACCCAATTGTTATCGGGGTTCTTGAGACTGTCATGAGTGGTTGTGTTGACTACTTTTGTATATACTTGGTTATTAAACTTATCTTCTGCTTTGATGTCTTGCATGTCAAAATAATACATAGGAATTTCTCTGGAAACTCATACTATTTTCTCTATTTTAAAAAAACCAAAGAAAGTTTATATGAAATGTGTGTTATGCATTTGCTGTCATACTTATGCAGTCTGCATACTAGTAACTTCCTACATTGATCACTACATGTTGCAGTATAGTAGGGTGCTTGTCCAGTTTTCTGTTCGCATAAAACCATCTATTTGAATTTGGACATGTTTTACGGTTTTGATATATAGGAAATGGATACGTTCAAAAACAACGGTGGCCATGAATAGGGGGTAGAACTGCAAATACATCATGCATAACAGTTAGCTTGCTTGTAAGTATTTGTGGCTTCCAACTTTTGTAATGATGTAAATTTCGATTTCTAACTAACCACAAGGCCGGAACTATAAACTGTTTATTCCTGATATATATTCTTAGATATAAAAGTTGAATTGCATATGTGACCCTTGTTTGTAAAATGTTAACTAATTCAGTCATGTTAGAGTTATTGTGACTGAGTGTCATTGCCTGCTATATATTTGGTTGGATTTTCGGTTAAAACAATTAGAGCATGAAGGATAAACAAATATGGAGAAGTTGGGGACCTTTGGTTTACCTGTATATACAATCTATCAGTTCCAATTGTATGTTGGCAGACTGCAGTACTACATGAACTGTTTTATAATTTTCACAGTTTTAAATTGAATTATCTCATCTGATTTGGAAACATGGCCCCTTTACTGTTAATTCTTTGAGCATCGTTATTTAATTATTATTCTTATAACCCCGTTTTACAATACTCGGTCAGTTAAGAAGCGAAGTACTTTAAGCTTAGAACTTTCAAAACCCACATAGATTATTACTTCCCAGTTATGTTCTTTAAACACCATATTTTTTTTAAAATGTTTTGGTGTCCCTACTGTTCTTAATCTAAATGTACATAAAGAACTGTGATTTTGCACTACTGCACTGACCGTGAAGTCTTGCCGTTAATTGTACATGCGAAATTGGCAAGCCTATATCCTTGTCTAACCCGCATTGACTACTTGTTATATATTGGTATTGATTGACCTCACCTATATCTCTTGTTGCTGAAAAATGGACACATGCCTACCAGTTGAAAACTGACATATGTATGGTTGATCTTGTTACCTAGTTTGCCAAAAGTCTAGACACATTTGGTTCACATTTGCTTCTTCTGCTCGCCATGTTAGATTCGAATATTTGTTCTGTCATTAGTACACCTTTTATTGCCATATGCTGGTCTATTTTGTTTAAAATATGAAATTCCTGTGTTAAAAAGGGAAATAGAAAGCCACCTTTATTTGCTCATCTGTGTACCTTCCCTGGTCTTTGAGTTCTGCCATGAAGTTACACACATTTGGAGTCATACTGGAATATACACACATATACATGTGCATGGTTATTTAATCTACCATATTTGTATAGTAGTACTTTTGTTATGAGTGCACCCCACTGTGTTATGGATTTCTTACGCACACACATGGATGAACACATTGCCATCTACACCGTTTTAATGAGTTGGAATTTTTTTTCCCATTTATAATATGTTGCCAGGGTATATGAACTATATTTGCTAGCCTCCAAACTTTGCTTGCCACTCCTATATGCGTCACATATTTTTGCTTATGCATTTTGGTTCAGACTATACATGACTCCGATATATATATATATATATATATATATATATATATATATATATATATATACGGATGGCCGATGTGCACATATGTGTATATATATACCACTGTATGTGTATATATATGTCATTGGCATACATATATATGTTTTTAATATATATGTAAATCCATATGCCATCCTGGTTTGTTTAGTTCCAAGTGGATATGTTATATCTTGGCAGTTTTCGTGGGTTCGATGTACTTGAAATTTAATAATTGACTATTTTATATTCAGTTTATATTAAAGTTAATTTACTTGAACAAAGTTAAATCCTGAGTCGAGTGTTTTATGTTTTAGCATGGAACGCTCGGATCAGATCCGAGCAGTACAGATTTAAAGATTACAGCAAATATGATTCGAAGCTTGGGAAAGCTGGGGATTCCAAGATTGGCGCACTCTGAAGTCTTAAACAGTAAATATTTTTCTGTATTTAAACCGTATTTAAATTTCGCTGTATAGAAAAATCCTTGTATCAAAGATTTGGATTTATATAGAAAAGTTTATTTCGCTATTCAAATACTGTGTTATTTATTTATTCTGTATTTCTGTGTTGATTGTGTCTTTGAACTCTGTAAGCTAAATAACGATTCATCGATTTTGACGTTTTAGATCGGTTTAATTACCGATTTGAGGCGGTCAAAAAGGCAGGACGTTACAAATATTGAATTTGAACGGAAGTTTTAATTTACCACGATTACATACTTACTCCAAAAATTATGAAATTTGAAATCTAGCTATATTTTACAATTACGTTCCAACAAAATTTATTTCGTCGAATTTGGAGAACGTTTGAAAAATGACCTTATAACTAGCTTATTGAATTTATAACAGAATTTGAATACTCGTTTAAATTTACCACGCTTATGTACTAATTCCAATTGACTTGAAATTTTAAATCTGACAATAATTTAACGTTTCGGATCCATCAAAATTAGTTTCGTTGAAAACGGAGGTCGTTTGCAAAATGTTCATTTTTAAGAGCCATGTAATATTATTATGATATTATTAAATTCCAAAATTATTCAAATTAATAATAAAATAATAATTATTATTGTATATATATTCTAATAAATGTCATAAAACTATAAAATAAACATATTTGAGTTTATAACTTGATATCACATTTTTCTAGTCAAACGGTGCTCAATTTATATAAAAATCCTTTTATTTAATTTAATAAATCATTATAATTTATAAACGATTTTATAATGACTATTTAAAATTTTAATTTGAACATAACTTACTATTACAGTCCAAAATATCCTAACATTTCTCGTTTTACAAAATCCGACTTGTATCACATTCTTTACATTAAATTAAAAATAAAAAAAAACTAATTTCAAATTATCACGATGTTACAAGCTCATTTTAATTAAGTTTTAAATTCATACGTTCAAACTTCGAATTAAAATAAATTCTAAGTCATTTATTCTCAAAACAAATCGTTTAAAATATTTAATTTCCATTAAAATCAATTAAAAATAAATTTTAAATTGGGGTCAAAATTCAGGGTTGTTACACATCTTCTACATCCCGATATTTCCTTGTTTTATCTCTGCTACAACTTTTTATACCTCCTCGCATTCAATCTGTTAAGCGTTTTAATTGCAGGGCTTTGATGATGATTTTGAATATGGATGATTTAGTCATTCGATACCGTTTCGATTGGATAATACTTGGTGTGGTTTTATGTGGATGATG
The DNA here is from genome assembly GCA_030737875.1 of Allium sativum. Lineage (NCBI taxonomy): Eukaryota > Viridiplantae > Streptophyta > Magnoliopsida > Asparagales > Amaryllidaceae > Allium > Allium sativum. Next base: position 421,576,755 of record CM060919.1, read on the forward strand.
ATATCTTTATGCTCAGTTTGGCGATTGTTCATATTTTGTTATGTTATTGTTGTTATGTCAACACTATAATCTTATGCATGTTTTATATCTATATACGTGTATAACTCATTGACTTCGATATAGTCCTACTTGTATGTCATTTACATAATACTTAGGTAGTTTAAGACATTCTGATACATGAAGGATGAGACTGACTTGTGTTTTCCAGGATAGCTAAGGCTGGTTATTCTGTGGTGTAGTATATTATTTGTTTTGTATTGTCTCATTAATATGTATGACACTGTAACCTATATTTTTGTATATATATTATCGTTGCGATAATGACTCTTTGATCTATTATATTTGATGTATATTATGCATTGCATATCTAGAGACACGCCTGTTTATTGTTTTGTACCGATAATATGTACATATTTGTGAGTAATTTATTTAATGTTTAAATATGTACTGATATTTGCCAAATGAATTATTCACGTATATACCTCACATTGTCTCATTTCAGTATTATCTGACAACACCACTTAGTAATACTTCTTGATATTAGGATCGTTTATAACATATTTCATTTATAAAATAATATTATAACTAATAAAATAGTACTAAAAATTAAAAACTACTACTATAATTCATAAATATTATTATAAAATGGTAATGTGAGCTAAAATTTACGCTTCATCAATAAAAATGTTACTATTATTCATAAAGTATTGCTAGTAAGCCATACTACAGTCCATAATATTTTACTATTTTTTACAAACTAAACCACAATAGGAAAATCATACATATTTTAAATGGCAATGCTATAATATTTGGTACTACTACAAAATAAAGTTATATGTTACACATAACATTCCTTTAATTCTCATAAAATAAAGAACAAAAAAACTTATAGTGGATGATATTAATGTTGTTATATTCTTCTATCCCAACCTAAAAGATGTTGATCCTTAGTCATCATTACAATCTTATCTCCAAAAACTAAGTCGATCTCATTAACTACCAAGTAACAACAAACTCGAAAATGTTACCGTCTTCCAATTATTGAGCGCCCCTAACAGTGTGGAGATGACTTCAAATAATGTAAACCCTTATTTTCAATCCCTTTCCCACAATGTAGTAGAATCGACTTGAGAGTGGAGAAGTGATTAAAATGAGTTTTTTTTTTCAAGCATGGATCTATAAATGGAAAACCGATCATTGTCTATAGAATAAACAACAAGCTGCTTGTTGTTTATGATATGAATAACAAGCAATTTAATGTTTATATATATTTACTTAATAAAAACACTATATAAACCATAAATTATTGTTGTTTATATGGTTTATTATGAATAAATATCAAATTGTTTGCTAAAAGGGTTTGTGTCGAGGTAACAACGATACGAGTTTGAAACCCGTAATGGCATGCTAAAAGGGTTTACCATGTGCATACGCTACGATTAACCACTTATGTGGTATCCGCGGACTGGGCTAGGTGCACTAGGGAGGTTTTACGGCTTCGGTCGGTTTCCCTTCTGAACAAATTCAAAAATAAATATCAAATTGTTTGCTTTAAAAGAAAAACAGAACAAAACCCCTACTATATGACTGTCTTCTTGTTATTTTTAAGGTTTCACTAATTGATGACGGAGTGAGGCCTTAATTATCATGTGTTTTTTTTCATCATTCTCGTTTGGATTTTAGCTTTTTCGCTGGAAATGCTTAAATTGTAACTGACATCTTCTAACCATTACATCGTTAGTCATGTTTAATTTTATCAAATTGACTTGGTTTATGAAATAAACAGAATTAATGGACAATTTTGAGGTAAAAATACCTCTAGTTATAGTTTATATGGGTAAGCAATATTTGGTTTAAACCGAATTAACCCACCAAACTAGTTTATTTCTATCGGTTTGGGTCTGTTTTAAAAATAAATCGGTTTGAATTCGGTTTGTAAACTATGGTTATCAGTTTAACTGGACTTTTAATTTATTATCTAATTTTACAGTAGTGTAGTACTTTAAATTTAGTTATATAATAAAAAAGAATTTGCTGCAAATAGATCAAATCCTATCATAAACATAAAATTTCTCTAAGCATGAATTTATATTTTACTTTGAGTGAATCCATCATTTGACTAATAATACATCCTCAAAGGTTGGTTAAATCGGTTACCGGCCGAATTAATTGAAATTATTTCGATTCGGTTCGATTTGGAAAATTTTCGATTTCAATTCGGTTTGAGTTTTTTTATCTCTAGACCAACTAAACCGACCGATCGCTTACCCCTAATAGTTTCTTTTTCAAACTTGTGTTTTGAACTATTTTTCCGATAATATATATACGTTTCAAAGACAATCCCAAAAAGAAAATGAAGCAAGGTAGTGTTCTTTTTTTCATTTTAGGTAGTTTACATTTGCGTTTGCATCAAATGCGTCGGGTGTGGACTCCACTGATATATCTAGTTAAACATAAATGTTGTGGGAGAGACGTTTGCATCATGCTTTGAGATATGTAGCACATACAACAAGGCAAGGTATCTAATTAAAAGGCTGTGATACACTCAAGTTGCAAGCCTTTTCAGATTCAGATTGGGCAAGTTGTGTTGACTCCAGAAGGTCTACTATTGGTTATGTTTTGCTGCTTGGACAGTCACCTATTGCATGGAAATCAAAGAAGCAAAACACTAATTCTAAATCATCTTCCGAGGCTGAATGTAGAGCAATGGCTGCTGCAGTGTCTGAAGTCACTTGAATTGTTAGATTGTTGGAAGAATTGGGAGTTCAAAGTCTAAAACCTGTGACATTGCATTGCGATAACGAGTTTGCCATGCACATTGCTTGTAATCTAGTATTTCATGAGCGTACCAAGCATATTGACATTGATTGTCATTTCACAAAGGAAAAGGTACTTGAAAGACTGATACAACTGACTTATCTACCTACTCAATCTCAGTTAGCGGATGTATTCACCAAAATCTTGCCTTCATCTCAGCATAAAGAGCTATTATCCAAGTTAGGAATGACATTTCAATGATTTCATGACATTCTAACTTGAGGGGGGTATTAGATATACGAAGTTAGCTGTTTGCTGTTCTGGATGCCAGGCTAGCTCTCGCCCACTTTTCTTTTCTTTTTGTATATAAGAAGTTTGTAGCTTTTTTTACACTTTTTCACTTTTACTGCGTATTGTACTTTTTCCAATTCTCATAAGATAATAAAATGGCGATTTTTCTTTCTCAACTTTAATTTCAGTTTTGCAAGATGTAGTTAGAACTCCAAAATTATCAGTTACCGATCGAATAAATTGGAATTATTTCGGTTCGATTTGGAAAAAATTTGGTTTCAATTCGGTTTGAGTTTTTTTTTTTTTTTTTTACCTCTAAACCAACTGAACCGACTGATCGCTCACCCTAATAGTTTCTTTTTCAAACTTGTGTTTTGAACTATTTTTCGATAATATATATACGTTTCAAAGACAATCCCAAAAAGAAAATGAAGTAAGGTAGTGTTCTTTTTTCATCTTAGACAGTTTACGTTTGCGTCAGACGCGTCGAGTGTGGACTCCACTTATCAATTTAGTTAAACATAAAAGTTGTGGGAGAGATGTTTGTGTTTGACCCTTACAACGGTCATATTTTCAACATCCATCTATATTATCTTCTTTAATTATCGCTCTTCTCACTCATTTTTATTATACAAATTCGTGAATCAGAGCATTCGTTGCAGCTCACAGTCCACTACCTTAAGTATTGATTTGAATGTTACAATTGAGTGTGAAGAAATTTGAAGATATTCAACTTTTCAAAGCAATTTAATCCAAGTTTAGGAAAACAGATATATGCTCACACTTTGAAAGATGGTGATGTTTCGATAATCGTTAGGGTACAAGATTGACAAATGCAATCATAAAATCAGATACCAACAGTATATAATGTCTATGTCGCCTAGGGGTGAGCATTATTTGGTTAAACCAAATAATCCAACCAAACCAATTAATTTTGGTCGGTTTGTTTGGTTTTGAAATTAGATTGGTTTGTAATCGGTTTGGAAAAATATTTAGTTTGGTTATCGGTTGAACCAGATTAATCGAACTTTTATTATATTTTCAAAATTATCGATATTATAGTAAATATTTGAAGTTAATTTAGTTATTTAAGTAAATTTTAATCATCACATATGTATCAGAATTACTTTTGGGAAGCATAAGAATCATAAAAAATAATATTTTAACCATATATTTATAATTTATTTCAAATTATGGTTAATATTATGAACATAAAGTGTAAACTATTTTTACTTCGGTTAAATCGGATATCCAACCAAACCAACCAATCTTAATTTGGTTGGAATGGTTTTGTTTTCATTTTTATCGGTTTTAGTTTGATTTGACAATTTTCATAATCGGATAAACCAAACCAATCAAACGCTCACCCCTAATGTCGCCACGGTTGCATTTCGATCTACGTATCCAATGAACTTTCCATCATAGTACTCACCATAGCAGTTTATGTATTCTTTACTAGTTATATATCTATTTTATTTAATAACAATTAACTCAAATAAATAATAATATTGTGTTTTTCACATTGTTCGTATCTTCCATTAAAAAAAGTGCATTTCTTTTTCCCTAACTTACCTCTTTTCTAACTTGTACCATTTTCTCATTTCTAGTCTAGTAAAAAAACAAAGGCATCCTATATATATATACAGCTGTTTATCCTACTTTATGACCAATGTACAGCCGTTTGCATCGGGTCGTGCATGCAATATTCCAGCCAACATTAAATTCGATACTTTCAAACCCCGGTGCGTATCCTTCATCACATATATTATTATAATTACACTGTACGAATCCGTATTTCAAATGTTTCTCCTCCATACCATTTCACGTCGGTTCTCCATATTATTATTATTTTCAGAACATACATGTGATCACGAGGACGTCATTAACCTTCGCAAAAGCTGCATTGATCCTGCTTTCCTGGGCAATTAGCACGTTACAATCACACTCTCTTTGACTGCATATCATATCCCCTTCTTAATTAATAATTAATGATGTTCAGCACTGTCATTTCAAAATATCTTAGTCCACTTGATTCTTATTATTATTAAAAGAGTCATTAGTTTCATTGAACGTCGCGTGTATTGTATACGTCCCACATACGTTTCATTTTTCCATTTAAAAAAAAAAAAAAAGTTTACATAATTATCATGCCTATTTTCTAACTCTGTAATTTCGCATAAACTTTTGAATTCTATGAAACTTATTATTTTTTAGTGTATTTTTATTGTGTGCTTTAAGAAGATATATTTATATTTTAAAAAGTCAAAAATTTTAATTTCAAATACTTGATTTGTCCTATAACATGCACACAGTTGGTACATTCTGGTGGAAGTGGGTTGGGAGGTCATAAAGCCCAGTACCCAGAATCCGCAAACAGTAACCGGAAGACACGAGCCGGAAAATAAGGAGACGGGCCCAACGTGGGCCCGACAAAGGCAAATATCATACGTAGACATGTCTCCTCGTATGTTTGAAAAGCCAAATACGTGGAATGCGTTGCTTTTTTTTTTTTTTTCCCTTCTCTCGTCTGACAAAAGAACACGAGACACAGCTGTAACTTAGGTGTAAACTCATGCCTTCTCTGCATTAAAAAAATAATAATATTTTAAAATGTGGGATATGGCGGGCATATCATCCTGGTTCCCGCCACTAATTTAATGCACTTGTTCATTGTACGTGGCTTATTATACTCTTTTTTTTTTTTTTTTAGAAAGAAAAAGTAACAAAAAAATGTAAATTCTTTTATTTAGATCGGAGATTAAAACTGAAATAATAAAAATGGTGTTGTTTATTTAAACATAAAACTAAACACAAATTGGAAGATACAAAATTTCGATTGTTAAACCACTATCTTTAAATAGACTTTTCCATTATGAAAAAAAAAAAAATACATAAAAGAGCACGATAAAATAAAGGAGTATTTGAAGAATGATATATACATATAAGATACAGGACAGAAAAAACTAGGAAAGTTTAGGAGGAAAAAAAAAGCAAGAAAGTAGTCAAAAAAAGGTAAGTAAATGGTGCACGCAGGATTGAATGAATGCTCGTGCCCAGGCTATCATGCGTATCATACGCTTCCCTTTACTTGTCTCTTTGTTTCTTTTAACTACTGCTGATTTTTTTTTCTCCATTTGTGATTAGCTCGTGCCTGGTTTTGCTTACGTGCTTTAACTGTTACTTTTTCCTTTTTTTTTTTTCTTTTTTATTTCCCCACTTTTCTACTGGCTTTTAATCTGTTTTGAATCGAGTATTATGGCTACATGAGCTTAGAATAATATTAATATGTGGAAGTACCAAGTTAGGTCGGTTAGTAGATCTCAGATTAAATTAAATTAAATAGAATTATAAGTAGGCGCTGTTGCTCGGTTTCAATCATACGCTGTTCCAAATTTAACTATTCGAATTTGATGGCGAAAGTTGCACTATGCAATTTACAGTGATCTCCTTAACAATTTTAATATATAACTTTTGAAATCGAAAATAAAATAAAATAAGAGTAAGTTAGTTTTAAGGAAAAACTTAAAAGCGGAATTCAAATTACGGACATAACCTTTTGCTTTTCGTTAGAAGGACGCACGCGCAACACCTGTCTTCGCCCCACTAACCACCTTTCAAAGTCACCGTGATTTCTACTTCATCCACTAACCAATTTCCAAATTCATCTACATCTGGAACCGTCGCCACCGCATATGAAGCCGTCGCCACCTGAAGCCGCCACCGCATGAAGCTGCCACCGTTGTCTGAAAGCAATCAAATCCAATTGTCATTTTTTTGAAACAATCGCTGGGAGGGTGGAGTATTCTAATCGTCTAAACAATCGTCGTCCAAACCCTCATCGTTCTTACTTCTGTGTTTTCGGTGTACTTAGCATTTCAGTCAAATGCTAGTAGTAACTAGCATTCAATTATAATTAGTATGCATCTTATCTGAAATACAATTTGAACATTGAAAAGTATAATCACAATTTTATCTGTTTAGTTTCAATTATAATTAGTATGTTAACTATATTTAGCATATTTAAACGTTCTAGTTGCTTCTAAAAAATACAATGCTACATTTCTAAAAAATACAATGCTAAATTCAACTATCATTTATTATATTCTATCAATGCTAATTCATTTTACTAGTAAATGTTATATTCAAACATTATTCTGAGAACTCTACACGTGCTAACTTACTTCAAAAATAGAAATGATAAATTCAACTATCATTTATTATATTCATACATGGCAGTTCATTTCAAAAATACAAATGATAAATTCAACTATCATTTATTATATTTTATACATGGCAGCTCACTTTCAAAATATAATGATATATTAACTATCATGCAATGTATTCTACAAATGTTATTTCAATTTAAAAAATACAATGCTAAATTCAACTATCATTTATTTTATACTTTACACATGTTATTTCATTTTTTTAAATAATGCTATATTCAACCATTATTTAGCTTACTATACATTATGCTCTATTCAATTTATAATATAATGCTATATACATGTTAGTTCTTTTTTTAATATAGGCATATACAACAATTATAATACTAGTTCACTTTAAAAGATGCAATGCTAAATTCAATTATCATTTGGTATACTTAACATATATATAGTACTTTAAAAATACGATGATATATTCAACTATCATTTATCATATTTTGTACATACTTGTTTATTTTCAAAAAGCAATGCTACTTTTAACTATCATTTAATATATTCTACATGTTCTAGTTCACTTTAAAAAATTCAATTCGATAAATTCAACTGCTATTTTGTATATTCAACATATACTACAGTACTTTAAAAATAATGCTATATTCAGATATCATTCATCATATTATATACATGCTAGTTCACTTTGAAAACAAAAATCAGCATATAATGGACATATAATACAACAAACATCCTGAAACTGACAAAAAAGCAAATCAGCATAAAATACAAGGACATCAAACTAAACTGCACATATAATGGAGCAAAATTCAGAGCACACACATGAATGATAGTTTCATATATCATTATCCTGGGTAGAAACCACAATCGTCATCAAACTAAACTCCACTGTCGTTGTTCATCTGAAATCGGCTATCAACATCATCCGTGAATAGTCGTCGTCCTCGCCTGAAGGAAAATCGGCCTACAATCCATCGTCTTCGCCAGAAGACGACAGTCGTCTTCGCCTGAAGGAGCAGCGTTGACGCTTGTGGTTGCGCTGCCGTCGCCCATTCTGTGATGCGGCGCCGCCTCTTCGAGTGAAGCCGCCGCCTCCAGTACGATTGATTCGAGAAGAGATTTCAGTGCGAGATGGAAAAAGACGATTTATAAATGTTTTTCCTTCTGTTAAAAATATAAATGCTGTGTCCTTCTGATATAAAAATTATAGCCGCGTCCTTGAGCCAAAAAACTGAGCAATGTATTTCCTTAACCCTATTTTCCTGATAAAATAATTATCAACATATGAAAATTCGTAAATAACTTTAATGAAATAAATAGATTGAAAAATGAATATTAATGAATAAGAAAGCCAACAAATCAAAAAATAAGTTGTGATCAATTAGTCACCTCAATTACTATTGATGGACCGGTTCAGTTATGTCGACAAAGGTTAAATGGGTCTAACAACCCTGATATGATATAATATAATCTTATTACACATGGTTCAAACAAATATTCACCAAGAATCAGTCAATAATCCATATCATTTCTGAGCTGCAATTAAGATGATGTTAATGAAAATCCTAATTCACCAAATTATAGTCTTTACATCCTAATTATATTACTTCGAATCCTAAAATCCTCTCCTTCTCAACTCATTATTTTCCCTTCAAAATAAAAACCAATGTAAATAAATAAAGATGACTCAATCAAGCAAATAATGAATGAACAGAGGACCATGAGGTAATTCGAACGTATAGGCTAAATTTCAGATGAGTGAGTTCTTTGTTATTTGGATGATCACAATCATTTGATTTTAATGCAACATATATGGTCCGGGTAATTAAGATAAAAATGAAAATACTACTTGATTAAACTGAAAATTTAACACGTGTTAATCTTCTAATTTTAACTTATCCTTGTACCTTTCACGGCAACATCCTCCATATTAGCTGCTAAAGATTACATACCTAATTCGGGTTTCTATCACATACAACACCGTCCGTTAGTATATCGGGCCTGGATTTCTTTTGTGTTTTTTATTTTCAGTAAGTTTTGATATCCGCACATTTATATAAACATCATATTACCATTCAGTTTATTTGTATTCATTTGTTACAACAGTTTGGTATTCAATAAAGTATCTTTTTCTCCTCAATTTTCCTTCCTATTTTCATTTTGGTATCAGAGCTCGATCGCTAAGAGGCATCCCTTTTCGATCTAGCATCACCGTCATTCCAAGAAGATTGTTTTTCATATTTCTCCTCAGATTCCATTTATTCATCTTCGGAGATTCTTCTTGGACGTATGACAACAAAACTAATCGAATCATCGTTCAAGAAGTGTCGTGCCTAGTCGTTTTAGTTGGCCGCATCATCTCTTTCTCACCGTGATCTATGGCAGAGCTATAAGCGGCTGCAACTCTGATATTGTCGTGCCAAACATCATCTGTGGCTACAATATAAGATATTGATGTGCCAAGCATTATGCACCATAACCTTTTTTTTTTGGGTTCTCTTTATTTTCAGATAGGCTGCAGATTTGATAATCTGCCTCGCCATACCTTTCCTGACTGTTCAAGGCCCAGGAAAACGAAGCTACATCTGCCATATCTGGTAGCAACAACAATGGAGCTTCAACTAGCTTTCACAACCTGATCAAACCAAAAAGTCAAGTCATTACCACTTCACTGGATGAGGGCAACTATAAACTTTGGAAATATCAAATTGAAATTGCTCAAAGAGGATATGGACTGCTTGAGTTCATAAAAGGGACTATGACCACTCCCCTTGTGATGATCACTGATCAAGACGACAACACAATGTCAAATACTGACTACATCAGATTTCTGATACAGAATAGTCTGCTTTCATCCTGCTTCGTATCTTCTACCACTGCAAATTTACTGTCTTAAATTATTGGATGCAACACATCTTTCGAAATATGGTCAACAGTGGAACAGATCTTTAGCTCCCAATTTGCGGCACGAATCATACAATACAGAAGAGATCTGCAAAACTCCAGAAAAGATGACATGAGCATGAAAAAATATCTAAGTAAAATAAAAAGTCTATGTGATACATTGAATGTTGTTAGGCATAAAATCAGTGACAATGAGCAAATTCTATTCATCACCAACGGTCTTGATGATGAATACAAATATTTGGTTATTGTTATTACCACACAACAAGCACTACCTGATTTGCAATTTGTTCGACCTACAGTCCTTGCCCACGAAGGCAAAATTAATTACAGAAAGGCAAGACAAGGTGAACTTTCTACAAGCTATGCGATTACTAAAAATAAACAACTATAAAAGAGCAACTACGATCCAAGCACATAAGATAACCAATATCAGAGAGGATACCCGCCCCAGAGAGAGTATCAACCTCAAAGAGGCCGTGGGAAAGGCAGACGGAACAATAACAACAGGGTGAAGTGCCAAATATGTGAGAAATTTGATCACACAGCTAATAAGTGTTACTTTAGATTTAATACAGAATTTACTGGTCCATAAAATAATCAAAGCAATTCTGAACAAAAGGGAGCTAATAATGTGTACTTCGAGTTTCACCCAGAATTCTGTTTAGTTAAGGACATACTAAGTCAAGAAATATTACTACGGGGTAATTTTACATGATGACCTTTACAATTTTGGCAACTTGAAGACTGCAAATTCGTTGAATAAAGAATTTTGTTATAGTAATGTAAATGCTAGTAGAAGTAATAGTAATAGTATCCATAATAATAGGATGATATTGAATCTTGGCACATCAAATTGGGTCATCCCAATTTTGGGACTGTAGAGACTGTTTTGAATGTTAGTAGTATTTGTTTTAATAATGTACCCGTTAAGCATACTTGCACACACTGCAAACTTGGCAAAAGTCGTAACTTCCTTCCAACAATTCTAAAACCACATATCACAAGCCACTAGAGCTTGTAGCTGCTGATCTATGGGGCCTACCACCACTAAAATCATATCAAGGACACATGAACTATCTTTATTTTGTCGATGCTTACTCAAGATAAACTTAGATATACATGCAAAAGGCTAAGTCGGAAGCATGTAATGTAATCATACAGTTTATAATCCATGTAGAAAAAAAACTAACTGTAATGGAAAATTCATGCAGATAGATGGTAGGGGTGAATTTAAGCCACTGACCAATTATTTTATCAAAAAAAACATAGAACATAGGTTAATTTTCCCTCATACATCTGAGAAAAATGACTTGGCTGAGAGAAAACATAGACATGTTGTAGAAACATGTCTAACATTATTCTTTCAGGGGTCATTACCAATAAAATACTGGAGTGAGGCTTTTCGCACTTCTGTATTCCTCATAAATATGTTACCCACTAAAAATCTAAACAACAAAACCCCATATGTGATTCTATATAATAAAAGACCAAATTATAGATCTTTGAAAGCATTTGGGTGTTTATGTTTTCCGTGCTTAAGGGACTATAACAAATACAAACTAAGTATGAGATCAAGTCCATGCACATTCATTGGCTATGCTCAAAATCAAAAAGGCGATAAATTCTTAGATAAAAATGGAAGAATTTATATTTCAAGGCATGTGAAATTTGATGAAAATATTTTTCCTCTTGTAGCAAGGAAGGAAAGCAATGGACAAAACTCAACCACAAATGCACGAATTATGCCACTGTTTTCAGAAGAACTTCTAGACAACACTATCGAGGAACAGTAAAATCAAAATAATACAAACATGCAAGTTAGGTCAATGGTACAAGTCATTGCATCTGCAAGTGAACCTAACTACAATACAGAAAGCATACACACAAATCAACCAGATCAGGATATACATGAAAGCAGAGACACAGAAGGTAATAATCATACTGACACATCAAATACTACTACTATGGTCTAACATCAAACATAACCACCTCATACTAGACATCACGCGATTAGTAGATCTAAAAGTGAAATTTTCAAACCCAAATTAAACAATGTCTCAGTGAATGAAACTGAACCAATTAATTTCACTCAAGCAATAAAATCAGACAAGTGGAAGAAAGCTATGGACACAAGTATGAAGCACTCATGAAAAATGGAACTTGGATCCATGCAACACCACCCACTTACAAGAATGTCATAGGTTGCAAATGGACTTATAAGATAAAAAGAAGAGCAGATGGATCAATTGACAAGTACAAAGCCAGATTGGTGGCCAAAGATTATGCACAACAGTTTGGCTTCGACTTTAATGAAACCTTCTCTCCAGTGGTGAATCCCACAACAATCATAATTATTCTGACCATTGCATTATGTAAAAGGTGGAATATAAGGCAACTTGATGTTAATAATGCTTTCATATATGAAGATTTAACTGAAGAGGTTTACATGTATCAGCCTGAACGTTATGAATCCAGCAGTGGTAATAAATAAGTGTGTAAGCTACATAAAGCCATATATCGTTTGAAACGGGCCTTAGGAGCATCATATGAAAAACTCGAATATACTCTGTCAAATCTAAGGTTCACATAAGCAAAGTTTGACAACTCACTATACATGAAAAGGAGAAGTCGGGGAACTACTTTCATTCTACTGTACATAGATGACATGCTAATAACAAGGGATATCAATCAAGAGGTCAACAAAGTTATACAAATGCTCATTCAAAACATTGCTATTAAAGGCTTGGGTGAACTTAATTTCTTCCTTGGAATACAAATTATCAGAAAAAGTGACACAGAGTTATTTCTATTACAACAGAGTTACATTTCAAAAATATTACATAAAGCCAACATGCATTAGGCAAAACAATTACCAACACCAATGATAAGTAATCTACGACTTTTAAAACTTAAAGGAAAAGCAATTGACAATGCAAAGCAATATAGGAGTATAATAGGGGAATTACAATATGCCACTATTACACGTTCAGATATATGTTACAGTGTCAATAAACTTAGCCAATATATGCAGAATTACTTATTTGAACATTGGACGACAGTTAAAAGAGTACTAAGATACTTTGCAGGGAACGAAGTGTTATGGAATTAGTCTAAAATCAAAAAAAAGTAAAAGTTACTGGGGTCTAGTATGCAGACCGGGCAAATGACGTTGATGGCCGAAGATTAATGTCTGGCTATTTTGTTTTTTTAGGCACCAACATTATCTCGTGGTGTACGAAAACACAGCCACCAACATACTAGCTTAACATTGAGGTAGAGAGGCAGAAGATTGAAGTAGATGCAAAATATGAAGGAAACTCAGAGTCCTAACACTTCACCAGAATATGAAACAATAGTTAATGGCACTAATTTTGTTGCAGGCTGCAAGCAGTCCATTAGAACCAAGATCGGAAGCAAGTATGACTTACAACTATAAATAGAGACACATAGTACAACAGCTGACAACCCAAGAAGGAGGATGTAACACCCCACGTCCGCTAAGGTCACTCATAAGAGGGGAATGCCTTAGTTTCAGTGAAGTATTTTAAGTGAATATAGAACAATAAAATTACAACAAGACAGATATAAGTAATACTTGAAAATTTAAATCATCATTTCATTACAGCGGAAAGTAATACATGTTTGGTTACATCACAAAACCATAAACCAGAGTCAAGTACATAATATCCATCTTGATAAAATAGAAGTACATAATCCCACTACATAACTAATAGCCATAAAAGAAAAGATAAGCTGGGCTTCTCTTCAACGGTCCAAGCTCCAAAGGATAGATACAGCAATCCGATCAAAGCCCACTAGCACCAGGCCCACTCTAATAACCTTGGGTTGGGGGAAAAAGATAAAAACAACGGGGTCAGACATAAGTCTGAGCGAGTCCTATAACTTTAACAATACAATCATTAAACTAACCAGAGAAGACATAAGTTGATATACAGTAACGACTGGGGATGAATGGCTACACTAAGCAGCTTGGTAAACTTAGGATAAACTAAGATAACCGTAAAGACGCCTTTATCCACCCAAGGATAATTACTAGATTACACCGCCCCAGACTTATCCACCCAAGGGTAATTCCTACACTGCACCACACCAGTTCTACCCACCAAGAGTAATTCCTACTTAAAGGTTGACCCCACTAAATGTACTTAGTAATTTTTACCCAGTAGTTTCTTTTACCCCTACATAGGTGCCGTCTGCCCCTATCTTTACTAGGTGTACCCACTACTCCCAAGCGATCGGCTCCCTACCGCAGATATCCGTGCTGGCCCCACAATGGGGTGTATCACTCCCCAAAGTGGCAACCCGATACAACAAATGGTGCACGGTCATACCTACACGATGCAACAACGTCTTACCTACCAGCCCGGGGTCCACACACGCATATGAAACCCGTTGGACTCGCGTTGCCACTGCTAACCCGTTTTGGCCTCTTATAGTCAAGCCCAATATGCGTGTCCCGTCACTCGACTTGAGTCGAGCCCACAAAGATACGTTTGGGATATTGGTTGAGATGGGCCCCCACAAGCTACCACCTAAGCTTGTTATTTTATCTAGTGTATCCCACTTAACCCCTTTTATAATCATGCCCACCTACATGTTACGGTTTTGTTAAGTCATTAATCATATTTTAATTGCCATTCAAGGCACCCACTAGATTTCCACATGCCACCCAAATCATTTACTTAATTCCCACATGCCACCCGAGGCACTTACTTAACCCTTTAATCATGTTTAATTACATGTTCCACTTTGGTTAAGTATTCTAATCGTATTTTCTATTGCTACCCAAGGCAACCCACTAGTTTCCTCATGCCACCCAAGGCACCCCACTAGTTACTACAAGCCACCCAAGGCACCCACTTAACCCTCATGCCCCACTACATGCTTATATGGTTAAGTGTTTCTTAATTAATTAAGACCGTGATCCTCATAAAGACCTCTCACATTAGACTATCTTTTATGACCGCTGGTTAAGCCGGTTGGGTCCGGGCAGCCTTATGTCATAACCGAGTCTAACCTCGTGTCTTTACATTAATCACGTATTTAGTTTGTGCCTAAGACCTCTCACATTGGGCTAACATTTGTAGCAACTGGTTAAGCCGGTTGGGTCCGGGCAGTTTTACGCTACAACTGAGTCCAACCTCGTGTCTTAGTCGATTAATTACACCTAATTAATCACCCTCATAATTTATATTAATTATCCCTAATTAATATCAAGTTTTTCATAACATGGGTAGACCTAACTCAATAGGTAAATTCCCATGGGGTAGACCAAACTCAATAGGTAAATTCCCACTTATGTTAATTTATTTTTATGGTATGCTTAATCATACCCAACCATACTTTTATTAACATATTTATTAACCCCATCGTTCCCCACATAAATCGTTCTCGTTTCATGACATAATAAAAGGGAAGATCCATCACAAATATCATGGGTTTAACCAAATCTTAGCATATAACTTTGTCATGGGTTAAGAGGATGTCAACTTGCATATATGAGCATATATTAACCCAACTACATTTAACCCAAACTTGCATATTATCATACACATATCTTGCATAATATGTTGAACTTGCATATAAGCATTCTTATAACTTGCATAACATGTTAAACATGCATTTAAGCATACACATAACTTGCATAAGCATTCACATTCTTGCATAAGCATTTACATACTTGCATAAGCATTCACATACTTGCATAAACATTCACATACTTGCATAAGCATTCACATACTTGCATAAGCATGCATAACTTGCATATCATGTTAAACTTGCATTTAAGCATATTCATAACTTACATATGAACTTGCATAACAACCTACACATAACTTACATAACATCATACACATAACTTGCATATGAATTTGTTAAACATGCATAAACCAACTTATTAAACATGCATAAACCCACTTGTTAAACATGCATAAACCCACTTGTTAAACACGCATAAACCAACTTATTAAACATGCATAATATCACATACTTAGCATGCATAGAATCACATACTAAACTTGCATAATATCATATACTTAGCATGCATAGAATCACATACTAAACTTGCATAATATCATATACTTAGCATGCATAGAGTCACATACTAAACTTGCATAATATCATATACTTAGCATGCATAGAATCACATACTAAACTTGCATAATATCATATACTTAGCATGCATAAAATCACATACTAAACTTGCATAATATCATATACTTAGCATGCATAGAATCACATACTCATCATGCATAATATCACTTATTAAACATGCATAAACCCCCTTGTTAAACATGCATAAACCAACTTATTAATCATGCATAAACCCACTTGTTAAACATGCATAAACCAACTTATTAAACATGCATAAACCCACTTGTTAAACAAGCATAAACCAACTTATTAAACATGCATAATATCACATACTTAACTTGCATAAAATCAATTACTTATTATGCACAAACCCACCACTTAACTTGCATAAACCCACATACTTAACTTGCATAAACCCACATATCTAACTTGCATAAACTCACATATTCAACTTGCAAAAACTCACATATTCAACATGCATAAACATAGGATTAATATTATACATAGATTAGCATATTCACATCATATCATATGACTTGAAAACCCATTAATCCTCATGCAAAACCATAGATCTCATCATATCTCATCTACTTAATTTAGCAATTGATCATCAAAGTGATAGAAACTCACAACTAGCAAATTTGCACTCCAAATGAAGAAGATTAAGATGCTTAGAATGGATTAGAGGTTGATTAGCTTGCTTTCCTCTTCATTGATTTGTGGAGGCCATGATCAAGTTTCATTTTGCCATAGTTTAGTTACAAGATCTAATTATGAATGAATTAGGGTAGGGTTGGGGTCTTATTTATAGGATTAGGTAGTGTTTTTAGGCCCTTAGATTAACCCTAGATTGGTTTAGACCCGTCAGATCCAAGAAGCTTCCAGAAACCAGCCCTCCAAGCCAGCCTAAGACCCAACCTGGTGCACCCAGGTTCTCTGGACGCCGCCCCCCCTGTCGACAGGCAAGTCGACAGGGCAGTCGACTCCCCAGTCGACAGGCCTGTCGACAGCCCTGTTGACATGGCTAGGGCGGGAACTTTCCCGCCTGGCCCCGCTTGCTCTATTTTAAAATCTGAATCTTAATTTTTTAAATCTGTTTTTAGCTTTGAATTTTCTGCAAACTTCACCGGGCCATAACTGGGCCATACGGACTCCGATTTTCGAAAACTCGGACTCTATTTTGCGTATTTTTCCGAGACGAACACAATGACGCAGCCCGTTTCCCCCAATTCTCACATCTGAGATTATTTATTCTGTAATTAGTGAATTTTAGCATTAACCGAAATTCGGGGTGTTACATTCTCCCCTCCTTAAAGGATTTCGTCCCCGAAATCTCTAAGCTAAGGAGAATGCATATCCTACCATTCAAACAACCATCTACTCAATCCATCAAACACGGGCATCCATCGTCCTTAAAACAATTTCTAATGATGTATGAGCATATGCGAAAAGTGTGTGTATATGTTCCCTATCTAATGTACGAACATATGCAAACCATGATAGTGCCATGCATCCAATATGTATGCGAGATAACCCTATCGACACATACAGTATCTATATGAGTGCACAATCATTCACCAAAATGCATCATCCATATGATAACACAATCATTATACATCCATAAATATAGCTACCTACACACAATTATATGCAATATGAAGTGACTGAGCCGATCTAGTGCCTAGAGTGTGTATATATGCATCCACGAGCAACCACTAGCAAACACTTGCATCCACATGCATCCATCAAACATAACATGTCTCAAACACATGTTTCAACCATAGGTTTACCCTATCTAAAGGTCAAACAGTACTAACGAGAGGACATAGTAAAGATAAGATAAGTACTAGACAACGATAGAGGAGAAAGTAAAGACATACCCTCAAAAAGAAATGGGTACAATGAACGCATCTTCGCTTTCGTCTCCCAAGTTGCGTTGCTCTTATCTTCTCCCCATTGCACTTTGACTAGTTGAACCTCTCTGTTTCTCAACTTCCTAGTCTCTGACCCAAGGATGCGAATAGGAGATCGTCGAATAGTCGCATCACGCTCTACTTCCACTTCTTTAAGCAAGCTCGGCTCTACCACCTCTGCGGTCTCATGTAAGCACTTCCTCAAATGGGACACATGAAATACATCATGTACACCCCTAAGTTTGTCAGGCAACTCCACTCTATATGCCATCCGTCCAATTCTTTCCTTAATGGGAAATGGTCCTACAAACCTTGGTGCTAACTTCCCGACAGATCCAAAGCGAACCACATTTCGTAACGGAGACACTTTGATAAAAAGCATGTCCTAATATCAAACTCAAGCTCTGTTCTCCTCTTGTCCGCATAAGATTCCACCGCTTTCATCCTTCTTCGAATCAAATCAATCTTCTCTGAAGTCTCTTTAACCATATCTGGCCCAAGCAAGATCTTATCCGTAGATTTCCACCAACATGTAGGAGATCGACAAGGCCTTCCATAAAGAGCTTCGAAAGGAGCCATACCAATACTGGACTGAAAGCTGCTATTATATGCGAACTCCACCAACGGAAGATGCTCTTCCCATGTACCTCCAAAATCCAAAATACATAACCTCAAAATACGATTCACCCTCTCAGTCTGGCCGTCCGTCTGAGGATGATATGCGGTACTCAAACACAACTGAGTCCCTACCGCCTCTTGCAAACTCTTCTAAAACTCTCTAGTGAAGATAGGATCTCGATCGCTCACTATACTGGAAGGTACACCATGCAATCTAATAATCTCTCGAAGGTAAACTGAAGCTAGACATGGAATGGTCCTCTTGCTCTTCACGGGTATGAAATGGGCACACTTAGTAAGTCTATCTACCATAAGCCCAATCCCCGTATTACCCTTCCTTGATTTCGGTAATCCAACGAGACACTATCCCACTTCCCATTACGGAACTTCCAACGGGTGAAGCAACCCTCCGGGTTTCTTCTGTTCCGCTTTCACTTGTTAGCACACCAAGCATCTAGCGACATACTTGGCCGCGTCTTTCTTCATATTGGCCCAAAAGAAAACTCGCTTCATGTCTTGGTACATCTTGTCCCTACCGGGATGAATGGTCATCTTCGACCGATGTGTATCATCAAGTATAGCCTTCCTCAAACTCTCGTCTTGCGGTACACAAAGTCTACCGTCTCTACGCAACCACCCCTTACCATCTAGGGTGTATCTATTCAAATGGCTGGACGACTCCCCCCCTCATGAGCTTCTTTACTAACTCAACCAATTGTGGGTCGTCCCGCTGTGCTCTGCCAATACTCCCCAAAAGAGTAGGTCTAACCTCCAAGGAGGCTAGCAAACCGGGTACAAAGTCAACGGAAGGTCTAAAGTCAAACATAGAAATAAAACCTAAGCTCCGTCGTTTAACGATCAATGAACTCAAGGACAACCTTTTTCTTCTTAAGGCGTCTGCTACCATGTTTCCCTTGCTAGGGGTATACGCTATCTCAAACTCATAAGATGCTAAGAATCCCATCCAAAATCATCACAACTGTCCATCTCTCACGCAGACCACCCTAGTCGAATTCGACATCCCCCAAATGCAAGCCCCAAAGGCCTAAACCAATATCAGACAAACACCCAAGGGATATCTCCTTCGAGTTCAGGTGACCTACGTGAGATGATACTGGAAAAAAAAATGGCTAAACAATTAAGCCTTTGACCAACTTTGGATGTCCTCGCCAGTCTCGCTCC
The DNA here is from genome assembly GCA_030737875.1 of Allium sativum. Classification (NCBI taxonomy): domain Eukaryota; kingdom Viridiplantae; phylum Streptophyta; class Magnoliopsida; order Asparagales; family Amaryllidaceae; genus Allium; species Allium sativum. Next base: position 421,596,715 of record CM060919.1, read on the forward strand.
AAAACCACCGTTTATCCCATAACTGGCTTTGCTCAACCTATTGAGCACATACGAAACTTATTACGCTCCTAGAAAAGACCAAGATGTCATTTACAAAGGCCATTACGAACTTATTTAGGTACTCCCTGAACACCCTTCTCATCAAACCAACAAAGTATGCGGAGACGTTCGTCTAACCAAATGGCATCACCAGCCACTCATAAAACCATCCGGAGTCCTAAAGGCAATCTTCTCTATACTATCCTCAGCCACTCTCAACTGACGAAACCCCGTGGCTGAGTCCAACTTTGCGGAAATACTGAGGCGCCAACCAACTGATCAAAGAGATCATCAATCCTAGCAATGGGTGTCTATTCTTCTTTGTGAGTTTATTTAGTTCTCTTTAGCCTACACAAAGTCTGAGGGACCCATCCGCCTTCGTGGCAAAAACTACTGGAGCACCCCACTCCGATATACTTCTTCTTATGAACCCCTTCTCCAGCAAATCGCCTACTTACTTATGGAGTTCCCTCCTCTCACGAGGAGCCTTGTGGCACACTGGCCAAGTCACTGGTTTGGCATTGTTTACCAGATATATTCGGAAGTCAATCTCCCGCTCTGGAGGTAAGCCCTTCACCTTCTCAAATACATCCGAGTATTTCCGGACCACTCTAACAGATTGCAAACTCCCGACCGACGTGTCAAGCGATTCTAGATAACTTAGCATAACAGATTCTATGGGATTACAAGAGATCTCGAGAGTGTTACCCAAGCGGGTCATAAGCCTAACAACTCTCCCTTCAAAATCAAGAACGACACCCCTACTGGATAATCAGTCCATGCCCCAAAACTAACCCATAGCCCGTGAAGCCCAACAAGCATCACATCTAAACTCAACGCTAAGTATAGAAACTTTCAAACTCAAACACAACATGGAGCCCCAATTGGGTTTGAAACAACTAAGGGATTATCTACCAAACTGGTGTCTAAGTGCAGTGACTCAACTAACAATGATGAGATAAACGAACTCGATACATCAGAATCAAATAAAGTTTGAATCGGATAATAAAGAAATCCAAATTCCAACCTAGACGGTCTTATCCCCATCCGGCATCCTAGTCGTGAGGGAATACAACTACCCTCCAGAAGATTCCTTACCTTGCCCTTGCTTCTTTGGACAATCCTAATAAGGTGTCCTATTCCTCCCAAAAGGATAACTACTAGCCTTCTCCTTCCCATTCTCCACTCGTAACCTCCCATCAATGAGGTTTCGTCCTTCATTAACCAAACAACTATTTGAACCTTCCTCCCATGTCCATCCAATAAGTACCTACAAGTCCTCCTCCTTCTTGAACCAACTTCTAATCCGACTAATGTCTAAGTCCCTTGAAGCGGTTTTCCATTCTTATCTATCTTAGAAAGATCATCTACACACGGAGGGGAAATTCAAAACGAGAGAGGAAGAGATTCAAACGGAGAATTCGAAAGATAAAGATATGGCTATCGGGGATTATGCTTTTCTCTCAAAAACTTTTCTCTTAATAGACATGTTTTTGAAAATACTCCTTCAAAAATTTTCTTAGAAAAATAGTTTTTCTAAAAAATTTATCTGTTCTGGTAACCTTAAGCTCTGATACCACGTGTAACACCCCACGTCCGCTAAGGTCACTCATAAGAGGGGAATGCCTTAGTTTCAGTGAAGTATTTTAAGTGAATATAGAACAATAAAATTACAACAAGACAGATATAAGTAATATTTGAAAATTTAAATCATCATTTCATTACAGCGGAAAGTAATACATGTTTGGTTATATCACAAAACCATAAACCAGAGTCAAGTACATAATATCCATCTTAATAAAATAGAAGTACATAATCCCACTACATAACTAATAGCCATAAAAGAAAAGATAAGCTGGGTTTCTCTTCAACGATCCAAGCTCCAAAGGATAGATACAGCAATCCGATCAAAGCCCACTAGCACCAGGCCCACTCTAATAACCTGGGGTTGGGGGAAAAAGATAAAAACAACGGGGTCAGACATAAGTCTGAGCGAGTCCTATAACTTTAACAATACAATCATTAAACTAACCAGAGAAGACATAAGTTGATATACAGTAACGACTGGGGATGAATGGCTACACTAAGCAGCTTGGTAAACTTAGGATAAACTAAGATAACCGTAAAGACGCCTTTATCCACCCAAGGATAATTACTAGATTACACCGCCCCAGACTTATCCACCCAAGGGTAATTCCTACACTGCACCACACCAGTTCTACCCACCAAGAGTAATTCCTACTTAAAGGTTGACCCCACTAAATGTACTTAGTAATTTTTACCCAGTAGTTTCTTTTACCCCTACATAGGTGCCGTCTGCCCCTATCTTTACTAGGTGTACCCACTACTCCCAAGCGATCGGCTCCCTACCGCAGATATCCGTGTTGGCCCCACAATGGGGTGTATCACTCCCCAAAGTGGCAACCCGATACAACAAATGGTGCACGGTCATACCTACACGATGCAACAACGTCTTACCTACCAGCCCGGGGTCCACACACGCATATGAAACCCGTTGGACTCGCGTTGCCACTGCTAACCCGTTTTGGCCTCTTATAGTCAAGCCCAATATGCTTGTCCCGTCACTCGACTTGAGTCGAGCCCACAAAGATACGTTTGGGATATTGGTTGAGATGGGCCCCCACAAGCTACCACCTAAGCTTGTTATTTTATCTAGTGTATCCCACTTAACCCCTTTTATAATCATGCCCACCTACATGTTACGGTTTTGTTAAGTCATTAATCATATTTTAATTGCCATTCAAGGCACCCACTAGATTTCCACATGCCACCCAAATCATTTACTTAATTCCCACATGCCACCCGAGGCACTTACTTAACCCTTTAATCATGTTTAATTACATGTTCCACTTTGGTTAAGTATTCTAATCGTATTTTCTATTGCTACCCAAGGCAACCCACTAGTTTCCTCATGCCACCCAAGGCACCCCACTAGTTACTACAAGCCACCCAAGGCACCCACTTAACCCTCATGCCCCACTACATGCTTATATGGTTAAGTGTTTCTTAATTAATTAAGACCGTGATCCTCATAAAGACCTCTCACATTAGACTATCTTTTATAACCGCTGGTTAAGCCGGTTGGGTCCGGGCAGCCTTATGTCATAACCGAGTCTAACCTCGTGTCTTTACTTTAATCACGTATTTAGTTTGTGCCTAAGACCTCTCACATTGGGCTAACATTTGTAGCAACTGGTTAAGCCGGTTGGGTCCGGGCAGTTTTACGCTACAACTGAGTCCAACCTCGTGTCTTAGTCGATTAATTACACCTAATTAATCACCCTCATAATTTATATTAATTATCCCTAATTAATATCAAGTTTTTCATAACATGGGTAGACCTAACTCAATAGGTAAATTCCCATGGGGTAGACCTAACTCAATAGGTAAATTCCCACTTATGTTAATTTATTTTTATGGTATGCTTAATCATACCCAACCATACTTTTATTAACATATTTATTAACCCCATCGTTCCCCACATAAATCGTTCTCGTTTCATGACATAATAAAAGGGAAGATCCATCACAAATATCATGGGTTTAACCAAATCTTAGCATATAACTTTGTCATGGGTTAAGAGGATGTCAACTTGCATATATGAGCATATATTAACCCAACTACATTTAACCCAAACTTGCATATTATCATACACATATCTTGCATAATATGTTGAACTTGCATATAAGCATTCTTATAACTTGCAAAACATGTTAAACATGCATTTAAGCATACACATAACTTGCATAAGCATTCACATTCTTGCATGAGCATTCACATACTTGCATAAGCATTCACATACTTGCATAAGCATTCACATACTTGCATAAACATTCACATACTTGCATAAGCATGCATAACTTGCATATCATGTTAAACTTGCATTTAAGCATATTCATAACTTACATATGAACTTGCATAACAACCTACACATAACTTACATAACATCATACACATAACTTGCATATGAACTTGTTAAACATGCATAAACCAACTTATTAAACATGCATAAACCCACTTGTTAAACATGCATAAACCCACTTGTTAAACATGCATAAACCAACTTATTAAACATGCATAATATCACATACTTAGCATGCATAGAATCACATACTAAACTTGCATAATATCATATACTTAGCATGCATAGAATCACATACTAAACTTGCATAATATCATATACTTAGCATGCATAGAGTCACATAATAAACTTGCATAATATCATATACTTAGCATGCATAGAATCACATACTAAACTTGCATAATATCATATACTTAGCATGCATAAAATCACATACTAAACTTGCATAATATCATATACTTAGCATGCATAGAATCACATACTCATCATGCATAGTATCACTTATTAAACATGCATAAACCCACTTGTTAAACATGCATAAACCAACTTATTAATCATGCATAAACCCACTTGTTAAACATGCATAAACCAACTTATTAAACATGCATAAACCCACTTGTTAAACAAGCATAAACCAACTTATTAAACATGCATAATATCACATACTTAACTTGCATAAAATCAATTACTTATTATGCACAAACCCACCACTTAACTTGCATAAACCCACATACTTAACTTGCATAAACCCACATATCTAACTTGCATAAACCCACATATTCAACTTGCAAAAACTCACATATTCAACATGCATAAACTCACATATTCAACATGCATAAACATAGGATTAATATTATACATAGATTAGCATATTCACATCATATCATATGACTTGAAAATCCATTAATCCTCATGCAAAACCATAGATCTCATCATATCTCATCTACTTAATTTAGCAATTGATCATCAAAGTGATAGAAACTCACAACTAGAAAATTTGCACTCCAAATGAAGAAGATTAAGATGCTTAGAATGGATTAGAGGTTGATTAGCTTGCTTTCCTCTTCATTGATTTGTGGAGGCCATGATCAAGTTTCATTTTGCCATAGTTTAGTTACAAGATCTAATTATGAATGAATTAGGGTAGGGTTGGGGTCTTATTTATAGGATTAGGTAGTGTTTTTAGGCCCTTAGATTAACCCTAGATTGGTTTAGACCCGTCAGATCCAAGAAGCTTCCAGAAACCAGCCCTCCAAGCCAGCCTAAGACCCAACCTGGTGCACCCAGGTTCTCTGGACGCCGCCCCCCTGTCGACAGGCAAGTCGACAGGGCAGTCGACTCCCCAGTCGACAGGCCTGTCGACAGCCCTGTCGACATGGCTAGGGCGGGAACTTTCCCGCCTGGCCCCGCTTGCTCTATTTTAAAATCTGAATCTTAATTTTTTAAATCTGTTTTTAGCTTTGAATTTTCTGCAAACTTCACCGGGCCATAACTGGGCCATACGGACTCCGATTTTCGAAAACTCGGACTCTATTTTGCGTATTTTTCCGAGACGAACACAATGACGCAGCCCGTTTCCCCCAATTCTCACATCTGAGATTATTTATTCTGTAATTAGTGAATTTTAGCATTAACCGAAATTCGGGGTGTTACAGAGGAGCAGAGAGTTGACCTTACAGGGATTATGGAAACATCATATCTAATCACAGCATAGGATCATTATCTTTACTTCCATGTAAACCAAGAAGGCACAAAATAAACAAAATAAAATCCAATACACGGGTCTGTTTAGATGCAGCGAAGCACGTGATACCAAGGGCAGAGAATTGAAGTAAGAGCACATAATGAAGTATGCTTGGTAAGCAGCTTATAACCATATATAAACTGCATCAACAACTATAAACAGATACCAGAAACAAATCTACAACAAGGGTGGCAACATCCAAACTGAAAACCAATACAAAAACCAACATCCCAAACCAAACAACTCAGACACAAAGAACTAAAATTAAACTTAAGCCCTTAAAACTTACCAGTCGAAACAACACCTACTAAACTCGACACTAGCGTTGAAGCTTGTTTGTGAAGGTAAGGAGACAACCAAAGGAACTGATAGTGGGGGGCGGGGGCACTGATGACTACATGATTGACTCTAGCGTCGAAACATGACTGCAGTAGGGAGGACAACCTGAGGAGGAGCTGAAACTAATCAGGTTAGAGAAAAATGGCAGAAGATAAAGTAGGCACAAAAATGGAGAATAGGGTTGCTAGATATGGGGATTGGGGAAACAGAGAAGCAAAGAGTCGGCTGCTAGAAAGGTGACAAGGGAGGGAGAGGGAGGTAGATGGTTTTGGAAGAAATAAGGGTGACAATTATGAGCGGAGTAGATCCAGATCTGGACGGAGAGCCACTATACCATAGGGAGAAAGCTTGGTTAGGACTGGAGGGGAACATATCAGAAGGCATTCAGAAATTGGAAGAGAAGGAGAAAGATAATGGAAGTTAAAAGAAAAGGTAGAAGCGCAGTAAACTTGGCCGCCCTGTGGAAGAAGAAAGCCCTCCGCCATTGTTTTAAAGGGATATATATATATATATGTATATATATATATATATTAGTTTTAAAATGTGATATACTAAGGAGTTTTACTGTAGTTTACAGGGAATATAAACTCTATAAATGACGAGGTTGTTTAAATTGTACGTAGATCTAACTCAATAGAAATAAAAGGTATATCCTTTATATCTTTTGTTCTCTCTAATCATTTCTCTTCTTTTATTTATTTTGTTTTATTTTATAACATTTTTTTTCCTTTTTGCTGAAGTGAAATAAAACAAGGAGGCAGGGATGACCTTTGGGCATACCATTTGTGGCCAATGTAAGGAGGAAATGGATGTTATGAAAATTGAGCATATGCGGAAGCGCAATAAAGAGGATATAGATTTGCCAATTGAGCACCAATCTAATCTGATAGCAATTATTCTATTACATCAACAAAATAGTAAATAACTATAACAGAGAAACAAAGAGACACAATATTTATACTGGTTCCACTATCATCATAGTGTACGTCCAGTCTAACAGAGAGAGAGATTTTATTCCGTATGAGAGAGTTACAAGAGATTATAAAATAAGAGTTTACATATCCAAAACTCAATCAGGTTTAACAAGAAGAGATACCATTGGGGATCACTGGCTCCAAGCCAGGATGGGTTTACACTAAAGTCTACCCCTCAATATATAGCCAGTGCAAATCTATGTGAGTCATCAATTATATTACCAACATATGGTAATAATATAATGGAGGCAAATTACCATAACAACAAATGTGCAAACATAGGAAGTAAATCAATCTGTTTCTTTAGCAAAGATGGAAGAAATTAATCCCTTCATTTATTTCTCTGTCATCTCATCAAATGCAATCAATGCATTCCCATTATAAATATATTTACTTTCCATTCTTTGCAAATTTGTTCTAATCAATTTGTGATTTTGTATCACCAAATTTAACACTCCACCTTGATGTAAAATCACATATCTGCAACACCCCATCTCCAATCAAATTCTCTTCACAACATAAAACTATTCAACATAACCCCACCTTCAATCAAAATCTCACAACGAGATACACCAAAAAATGAATATTTACCAAATGAGTTCCAGCAAAGCCACCCCCCATCACACAATTGTTAACGAGCTCAGACTACGTCCCCGCCCGCCAACAAATGTTGCAAGTATCCAAAATAACAAAGAAGGCAGACACCAAAGTAATCTCAACACAACCTAGACCAAAAAAATAATTCTCTCAATCACCAAAAAATCTCTCTCCTGCCACTTAATCGAAACCATTACAAGCTTCACCCACCGCCTGCAAAAGATGCATCTACCACCATGAGTTGCACCACACATAAACCAAAGGTCTAAAAGTGCTTGCAATACACATCGACACCCGTCTAACACTTACCTGAGCTCCTTCCTCGATCACCCCGGATCCCTCGAGCATCATCAACATAAAGACCCCTGTCTAAACCACAATGATCTCTATCTCGACACCCGTCTATCACTTGATCTGAGCTCCTTTCCTGATCATCTTCGGATCCCTTGAGCATCATCAACATGAAGACCCCTGTCGAAACATGATCAAAACTTCCCAAATCCAATAGTCCCTTCAACGCAGTAAACTCCATATCACGTCAAAGTTCCCAGATTAGAACGCTCTTCACTCTCAACATAATCTCCTCCACCAAAGTCTCCTTTTCTCCAAAATAGTAATAGCATAATCACCACTGAATCTACCAACCTTTGTAGAAATAATTGATGCACAATTTAAAATAAATCGCCTTGCTCTGATACCAATCTGTTATGAAAAATTGCGCCTTTGCGGAAGAACAATAAGTAGGATCTAGATTTGCCAATTGAGCACCAATCTAATCTGATAGCAATTATTCTATTACATCAACAAAATAGTAAATAACTATAACAGAGAAACAAAGAGACACAATATTTATACTGGTTCCACTATCATCATAGTGTACGTCCAGTCTAACAGAGAGAGATTTTATTCCATATGAGAGAATTACAAGAGATTACAAAATAAGAGTTTACATATCCAAACCTCAATCAGGTTTAACAAGAAGAGATACCATTGGGGATCACTGGCTCCAAGCCAGGATGAGTTTACACTAAAGTCTACCCCTCAATATATAGCCAGTGCAAATCTATGTGAGTCATCAGTTAAATTACCAACATATGGTAATAATATAACGGAGGCAAATTACCATAACAACAAATGTGCAAACATAGGAAGTAAATCAATCTGTTTCTTTAGCAAAGATGGAAGAAATTAATCCCTTCATTTATTTCTCTGCCATCTCATCAAATGCAATCAATGCATTTCCATTATAAAAATATTTACTTTCCATTCTTTGCAAATTTTCTCTAATCAATTTGTGATTTTGTATCACCAAATTTAACAGTGGATTGATTTCCAGTTTGTAAGTTATCCTCTTTTTATACGAGTAAAGAAGAGGGACACAACTAGGTACAAAAAGAGCACTGATAAGCAAAGTTCAGAATGAGAGGGATAAGTATTGATTTTCGGCAAAGTGCAGACAAGTGTCCAATGTGATCAAGTCAATTGCACAAGTGTTAATACTAAATTTTTATATCAAAAATTTCTTTTCTTATCACTTTTTCCTGAACGAGGTATTTAGACAAACAAGAAAAACGAGGGAGATAGGGAACAAAATATACAAACAAAATTGTTTGTTTTTCGCATTTTTAACACGAAATTAAAGATTTAGGACAATAAACATTCGAATTTTCACGAAATGAAAAATAACATTCTTCTTAAAATTAAATATAGTATTTTTAGTTCAAATTCCGACTATGTTAAATTTATAGCAATTTATTAAATATTTAGTTAAATTGACGTAAATAAAACTAATTTGCATATTTTACAACAATATTCATTCCTCTGCTGTGTCTAGTTGGAACACAACTCAAACATTAAATTTCAAAATTTAATTGAAATTACATATTAATGCTAATTTCGCTATATCGGTTGCCATTACTACAAATCGATTTGAATGGAGCGAGCGAACTTAAACGTTTTTGTTATATAATCCATTTAGATCACTTATATGCAACACATTCAAGATTTAAGAATGAACATTTTATTAAAAACTCGATTTCATGCTTATTCTCAATTAAACAAGTTTAAGTGCAACTTATTCGTTTAAAATCCTATTTTGAAATCAACATACATATCTTAAGTTTTTATTCATAAATTAAGCCCATATATACAAAGCAAATTATATTTCAAATTTAAAGTTAAATTCCAAGCCTAAACATTGATTTTTAATGCTAAACCTTAAATTAACTTCATATTTTAAACGTTAAAGTTTCCAGGTCATTATATTTTTGTAAAATTATAGCAACTTGTGTTGATGCTTTCACCCCTGACAGTACTGAAGGTTTCAACAATCACTCCGTTATCCTTTACCAAAAGAGATCTCACACACGTATTTTGACCGAACATGGAAAACAAATGGTTTTCAAGTTCTACTTGGAGACTTCAACATGCAGCGGTGTTTTCAAACACATAGCGTATGCTCTTTTTTGAAAGGATGATCAAGGAGAAGAATACGAATGAAAATTAATGAAAAAATTGATGCGATTATTGATACGATGTATGAAAATTTTCAAACCGTTACATTTGTGGTAAAATTATAGCAATTTGTGTTGGTGCTTTTCACCCTTACAGAAGGTTTCAAACTCAACAATCACTCTGTTCTCCTCTACTAGAAGACATCTCACATACCTATTTTGACTGAACATGGAAAACAAATGGTTTTCAAGTTCTACTTGGAGTCATCAACATCCAACGACCGTTTCAAACACATGGTGTATGCTCTTCTTTCAAAGGACGGTCAAGGAGATGAATACATATGAAAAATGATGAAAAAATGGATGCGATTATTGATACGATGTATGAAAAAAATAAACATAAAAAATATCGCTTTAAAGCAAATAGTCTGTTCTCTAATTCATTCCACTGATGCTAATAACTCCCCTTATGCAAATGCAAGTCCATAGTCCACTACTCCAAATTCGGATTTGAAGTCTTTAGCTGAGCATGTGAAGCACTTTTAAGATATTTAACTTTCCAAAGCAATTTCACTACTTCAAATATAGGAGAACAGAGACGAGCTCATATTTCTAAAAGCCATGATGTCCGAGAATTATTGCGGCATGAGATCGAAAAATGCAATTATACAATCATATACTGTTCGTTTATGCCACAAACTGCCTTTATACCTTGCTTTCCACGAACATTTCCGCTGAGCTTTTCACTGCATGTCCATCGAACTTTCAGTCTACTTTTCCATCGTAGTACCTCCACATTGGTTTGCATTTATAAATTCTATTTTGTATTTTGTAAATTATATTCTGCATTTTAAATTCTGACTATGGATTTCATAATATGTTATGTATTTTGTATATTGTATCACGTCTATAACTATTTTATTTACAAATAATTAACAAAAATAAAATAATTATATAAATAATAACTTTGTCATTTTTGTATTGTCTCTTTGGTAAAAGCACATGTATTCTGGTATCTCGACTTGTCTCTTTTCCAAACCATTCAATTTGCCCTTTGGGTTCAAAAGAGTTTAAAACAAGGCATTCTTTAGTCTTTACTCGAGAGACATTTTTTTGGCTGCAGCATCAAAACTTCCGAAGTGGGAAGGGCCACGTATGATTTGACTCCACGTGGCACATTCCATTACGGTGTTAAGGGACAAAATTAAAAACCAACAAATAGGTCAATATTACCGTCAAATCTAATATGGAAGTACAATTAACAAATAGAAGCGAGTGATTGCAAAGTAAAAGGCGGAAGAGCAGACAAACAACCCGGTCTGTAGGGCCCTTCATTTCCTTTTAGCAGGCCGTCTTCTTGTTCTTTGCTTCCCTCCAAATTAACCACATTTCAAACCTAGCCAATACTAATTATTAAGTTATTAACAATGTAGTTTGATCTTCATTACAGAAAACTAGTACTGTATAAACATGATACTGAATATAATGCACCGTTTGCACTTTTTGTATGGACTAGAATAAAAGACTATTAAATCGAACGCACCGAATGCTTTGATGTTGCAAAAACCTTGAAAAGGAAGCAAAGTGCGTTCAAACCTACGTGGCATTTAGGTAGCGTTTGATTTCTGAACTGGGCAGTTAATGTTCGCGTCTGCGTTCGACGCGCCAAACGCGTCAGTGGTGGATCCCACACTTTTGCCCGTTCAGATTGAACGGCTGGAAAGTTAGCTTTCGCGTCGGACGCGTCCGACGCACGTCCGACGCGACAGATATTTTTGATTCCTTCAGTTTTCCCTCTCCCTATATATATTCTACTCATACCACCACATTTGTCCATTTTCCTCATCTTCTTCAACCAAATATGGCAGGTTCTGATCAATCCGACTTTGAAGATTTGCAAGATGTGCTAGATATTCAAGAAATTATGGCTGGTCAAACACAACAAAGGAGCAGAATACACAATTCCGCAAGTACTGGCCTTGTTTGGGTTCATGAAATACTAGCGGGACACGCAGATCGATGTCAACAAAATTTTCGAATGAAGCGATTATGTTTCAGATCCTTGTGCGAACGGTTACAAAATTACGGACTGGAGCCCTCAATGCACATAACAGTCAAAGAAATGGTGGCTGTATTTCTATATACAATTGCATTGGCCTTCCCTACAAGGCAGGTTGGTGAGCGGTTTCAAAGATCAAATGGTACGATTAATGTAATTTTTCATAAAGTTTTGGATTCAGTTCTCTTATTGGCAGTCGATATTATTAGACCGACCGATTCCCATTTTAACCGAATCCCATAACAAATTCGTTATTCACCCCGATATTATCCTTTTTTTAAAAACTGTATTGGGGCTATTGGTGGAACACATGTGATGGCTCACGTGGGTCAAGAAGACATGCAACGTTTTGTAGGACGTAAAGGAACTGCTACACAAAATATTATGGCTGTTTGTGCGTTTGATTTAACTTTTACGTTTGTAAGAGCGGGATGGGAAGGAACTGGAGCAACATCCACCATGGCGATAGTACGAGACAATATACGAAACGAACTAGTTGCTTCGGGAATGCATTAAGAAGTTTCGTTGTATTATGTATTTTATATTCTGCATTTTTAATTCTGCAATTTGTATTCCGCAATTATGTATTTTTATTTCTGCAATTTGAATTCTGCAATTTGTATTCTGCAATTTTAAATTCTGTAATTTGTATTCTGCAATTTGTATTCTGCGTTCTATTATTCTGGTTCTCAATAAACACACACAAACAATTAAAAAATAATATATAAAAAAACAATAAAATAATAACTATGCCCCTTCCAAAATGCCCCTTCCGTAAAAAGAACACATTCCCCGTTTCCAACAATTCACCTTCCAATGCCGCTTCCAAATGCCCCTTCCTGTTCAAAATTAAACGGTAATCAATTCACACGTGGTAAAGTTTAAGTAGCAAGATATGAGCTGGCTCCGTAGTGTGGTTAGGTGACCTAGCACAACGCTTTACTCCCACATCTTTGCTTCAAGTTTAATCTTCCTAATCCCATTTCATACAAAATTAACCAGCTAATCCAAGTGCTTTGTACATATACATGGTAGAATTACCTGGAATGTTCTAAGTTTGTATGACTCGCTGTACTCTGTTCAAAGCACATTATACCCTAAATGATGAAATTCAATGAAATCGAATTATAATTAAGTGAATACAATGGTTATAATCCACAGATACAGATATAAAGTATTATAAACATGCATGTGTACTGACTACTGAGGGAATACGTAATTAATACTATCATATGCAGTAGATGTTATTACTTACAAACATTGCTGTTGCACGTGACTGTCTGATTCTGTAACGTGGTTCCGCAATAAATGTTAACTAACTGCAGACTGTTCACTGTTTATATTTGGTTTAATACACTAGCTACTCTTAATTGAATATAATTTAATTAATTGTAACTTACACGATTAAGGCCGCCATATGTTTATCGCCACACCGCATGACTGTTCACTGTTTTAGCTTTGATTTATTACATTAACTGCTCTTAGTTAAATTAATTAATTAATTAATAAAATATAACGTATGCGATTAGAAGCACAGTATATAATTGCCACCACATGGCTTGCCTTTCCGTGCCTTCTTTCCTCTTGTTATCCCCTCATTTCAAATCTACAAAAATAAGCAGAGAGAGTGAAGCAGAGATAACCAATTTAGGATTCTTCCAAAAATGATTCCCAAAGATTACTCAAATTTAAACGAGTACGAGAAGCTTGTCCTCAGAATGAAGACTCCCAGGTTCGAATTTTCGCCTTCCTCTTCGCTGTATTTATTTCCTATTTGGATTCGGCGTTTTTTGATTTTTTTGTGAAAATTTATGATTCTAGGGTTGTGATTGACAATGCGACTTGCGGGACGGCGACGCTTGTGAAAGTCGATAGTGCGAGGAACCACGCGTATCTTCTGGATACTGTTCAAGTGTTGATTGATCTTCATCTTTTGGTTCACAAAGCTTATATTTCTTCAGATGGGCCTTATTTTATGGATGTTTTTCATGTTACGGATCGATCGGGGAGCAAGGTTGAAGAGGAGTCTGTTATTTCTTACATTAAGGATTCCATTCAGTGTTCGATTCCGTCTCTGTTTAATGACGATGATGTCGGCGTCCTCGCTATTGAACTCACAGGTATTGTTCAGCGAATAATATTTAATGGTTTCACTTAATTGGAAGCTGGCTAATGGTTGTAACTTGAGGAAATCTTTTTTTATTCCCTTTGCTATACTATTGTCTATTAGGTAGACTTTATGACATGGTAGATAGTATGAACAGTATTTCATTAAGTTTCCATTGATGACAGTAATTCAACGGTTTTCATATTATGGAGATCAACAAAGCTACAAAAGACATCTCATGTTCAAATGTTGAAAGTTCACCGTATTCTATTAGCGGATGTTTAACAAAGATATGGAGTTTGACTTTTGTGTTTCTCGCTGTCATCATAGACTTAGGATTGTTTCTTCGAAATGAGTAATTTGAACTTTGCTAATACAATTACCAAAAATTTGCTATATATGATGTAAAGAGAAAATGTATCTCTACTAAGCCAACTTTACATTTCATAGGAGTCGATCGACCGGGACTTCTTTCGGAAATCTTTGCAGTTTTGAACGATCTACAATGCGCTGTGAGGGAAGCAAAAGTGTGGACTCACAACGGTCGCGTTGCATCCATAATCTCTTTAGAAGAAGACAATGCTATGAAATGTAACACTTTAGAAACCAGACTTAGTAACATTGTTCAAGGTACAGCAGTCATGAAACACATTGACTGCCACCTGGACCGTAGACTCCATCAAATGATGTTCCAAGATAGAGACTACGAGAATTGCAAAGGACTTGAGGTTTCTATTGAAAACTTGGTTGATCCGGAGTACACAGTTGTCAATGTTGAGTGTAGAGATCGACCTAAGCTTTTGTTTGACATCATATGCATGCTCACTGACATGGAGTATGTCGTGTTCCATGGCAATGTCTACACTGAAGGAGACTGCGCTCATCAGGTATCACTTTCTTTTATGTTGAATACCAACCTTTTTGATTGCACGTATGTTGCCATTTCAGTGGCAGCTCAGAGTTTACAAATGTGTTAGTCTGTATCTCTGATATTACAAGAAACTAAACAAAGAGAGAAAAAGACTAAGATCCTTAGAATTAAATTCTGTTGACAGTAACATTAAGTGCATATCCCTGAAGAAATCCTCTTTCATGTGTAGGAATTTTACATTAGACACAAAGATGGAACACCCATTAAATCAGAAGCAGAGCGCCAACGAGTGATGCTATGCTTACAATCTGCTATAAATCGAAGATCGTACAGTGGACTTCAGTTAGAAGTAGGCAAAAATAGTTACGACGAAGGCAGTAATCTATCAGAAGTCACTCGAGCATTAAGAGAAAATGGTCTGTTAGTGACAAGAGCTGAAGTTTCTACAAGCAAGGATAACTCTACCAACACGTTTTATGTCACAACTGTTAGTGGCGAAATGCCAGAGACTCGTATAATCGATTCGGTTCGACAAAGATTAGGGGATGATTGTCTGGTAGTTAAAGATGAAAATGTTAGGAGAACTTGTTTGAATAGCAAAGAAGAAAAGGAGCTAAGTAAAAGTGGAGTTGGTCTGTTTTATATTGGGAGCTTGTTTCTTCGAAATTTGTATTACATGGGACTGATTAAGTCTTGTTCTTAGGTTGTTTCTTATGATATCAATGTACATAATAGATTTGTTTGTTTAGGTGTATTTGTGTTCAATTTTTCTTATGTTGAATGCTGGAAATTTCTGTACTGTTTGTTTTTGTTTTGGTTTAGGTGAAGAAGAAAAAAAGACTATAGTATATACCTATGTCTTTTGTGCTATTGTTTGGTTAGCAAAATGAAGTTGTTGTCAAAGACTATCTGTGTAGAACAATTAAAGAATGAATCCAGTACTAAAATCGCTTAATAAGAGGTGTGCCACGTTTCATGCAGTTTTCAACATTGAGATGACCCATTCAAAACGTAAGGAAGTTCTTTATGATATGGCTTGATTTGCAAACATATAAAAAGTCTAGAAATACGTAAACAAAGTTTGAGTTTACCATATAAAGTTGAACTAAACAAAGTTCGAGGTCATATGACGCTTAAAGACATACGAAAAAATGTTAAGCCTATCAACTCCAAAGTTGAATAACGCAAAGATCAATTATTTTATTCTATAAATGACCTGGTAATTGGGCAATACATGCATGTTTCAACTACCAAGAAGTTGGTGCATCCAATTCAAATCTTGATAAAATCTACGTTTTGCAAAAAGCAATCAGTGGCTTGAAACAAAAAAATCATATTAAATTGAATCTTAATCTAGGATTTAAGCATTCCTTGTAGTGTTAAGGAACATAATTAGTTAGTACAATTTTCTTTCTTTGTCCCTTGTGTTTGTCTTAACACGTTTTTCCATGATCGTTAAGTATGTATTAGTGAAAATAACATGAGACAACAGAAGCATAGAAACAGGATCAAACAGTGGTAGTGGTTAGTTGGCAAACAATGAAATGGACACGTTTTCTTTCACATTTGTGCCAAATAATATTACGATAGTGTATTTGGTGGGACTTTCTCAGATTTCATGTATCTTTCTTCACTGGAAACAAGGCCCTACAGCTTAATTTCTCCTTCCATATTTCTGTTAAGGTGTAGGGCAGTGTGTCCTATACAAGATGAAACTTGCTGGTATTTCAGTGTTTGATGCACAGTTGTGTACTATTTGGTCTCCATTTTAATGAGCGCTTTTATTTTGAACATAAGTGACTTGTCAAATGTAGGTTGTTGCCAATCTGTATTGCTGCAAAAGCGAGGACTGTGATCATTGTTGCGATGTGAGATTTGAAAGACATCCTATGGACTTGTATATATTTGGCACGAACGTTTTTTCCAAACTGCACTGTTGTTGCTGTACCATGAAACGAATCAATAAATTCATGCATTTTTCCAGTGATACAGCTGAACCAACTCTTTGCGTTAAAAAGATCCGATTTTGCTTGAAAACGATGTTGAATTTATGCAATACCAATGAGTATAAAGTTTCAGTGTAGCTTCGTTTGTTTATTAAAATAGTATTCTTTCCAAGGAAGATGAATACAAATATTAGGTTGCTATATAATAATCGGCTTACAGCATTTGTATTGCCTTGGGCCTTAATATAAATCTTCATAAAGGGCCCTTTGTCACAAAATGTGAAGTGCTGCATTTTTAATGTTAGGCGTAGGATGCAGAGCACCAGCTAGGTACAATCTATTATTGCACGGTTGATTTCAACCGCTAATAAAATATGGTACAATCTACAGCTCAATCAGCTGTTATTTGGACACAAATATAGGTTGATTTATGATACAGCCGATTTCAACATTTGTTAGATAGATCTCACCTGCAAATAAAAGCATGAGATGGTCTATTAAACAAAATCTATGTAGTCGTAAACTTTGCGTGCGGATAAAAAGCATCAGGGTTAGTACTACCTAACACCACGGTGATGGTGTGATATTAACACATATACAACTGTGTGCATCTAGTTTCACATCGATGTAGTATTAAAAAACACACAGGTTTCGATTTTCTAAGAACACATCATGATATTAGATATACAGATTTTCAGTGCTTTCAGCAATTCACTGAGTTTTATTTCTGTGTGTGTTCAAGTAGAGTTTCCATGTGATTGCGAATGATTATTATCTCATAGTCAACTAAAAAAGTAACATGCAATATCTATTTATCTTGGTTTTACCCATGAATCAAACCAACATAAGAACATATCTGAATTTTTATAAGGTTTGACATACATCTATATAATTATAAAAAATCAGCATTGGTTTCTTCTCAATTTTCTTTCATGAGTTACATCACTGTTTTTTTTAAGTGGAATTCACAGACGTATATGTATATGGGCATTTTAGGATAATCGTTTTTTAATCTAAAAACGTAAAAAAGTAAAAGAGAAAGAAATTCAAACAAATGTAGAAGATATATTCTAAAAGGGAAAGATGCAAAACAAACAAGTTTAGAAAAGAGAGACTCGCCCATCATTTCCACTACTTTTTCTCTTCTCCACGGGGATTACATCAAAATTTAAGAATGGCATACAAATACACATCCCACGATGAGCATTCATAACATCTTAAGAGCAACTCCAACCCTCCTAAATTTTAATGTAAAGTCTTTTACACATCATCAATTTTGTATTACATTAAAAAACCAATCTTCAATGGTAAAGTAATTATAAAGATTATGTGGCACAACCTTCACTAGACATTGTCAAGTGCAATGTTTAGTTCTAAACATTGTACTTCATAATGTAAAATAAGTAAATACACATGCTATTAATTATTTTGATATAATACTTTTATTTATTTATAATTTGATTGGGACACATAAGCTAATTATTTTTTATGGACACATTAGGATTGAAGTTGATTTTCATTTTTGTTGTAATTTTCAAATATTTATATAATATTGATTTCACATTGTGATATATTCATTAACATGTAGGATTAAATAAACATTACATTCAATATGCATTGAAGATGCTCTAATACGACTAGTGCAAAATAAGAGAGAGCAAATCATCTGTATCCAAATTTTCCCATCCTTCTATTCCCAACCAATCAGAAACCTTGATTTTCACTTTTTTGCAATTAAGGCAGAGAGAGAGAAAGAGGTTTTAATTGCAAAATGATGGAAATCAAGGGGTCCTGATTGATTGGGCATAGGGGATTTTGGGTACGAAGGATTTGATTCCAAAATAGGAAAGCTATGTTATTTAATTCAAAGCTTATGGTGGAAACAAAGAAGCTATGTTGCCATTAATGATTCGGGGTGTACCAGGAAATTCTGGAGGTTCTCTTTCTTCTTTTTCCCTAAAGACACAACTACAATTTTGCAATTTTCCAACTGTCTTTTGGCGTCGTTACGGCGTCGTTAAATCTTTTAACGACGCCACAACAACTCCAAAATCCCGTCAGAAAAAAGGGCGTCACTAAATCTTTTGGCATCACTAATGCGTAAAAAAAAAGACGTCGTAAGGGCATCGCCAAATTTTAGTGACACATTTGCAACGCCAATTTTCGATACAGTGAAGACATCACAATGGCGTCGTAAATTTTTAGCGACGCGATTCTGACATCCAATATCTATTCAGTAAAGGCGTCACAAATTATTAGTGATGTCCGTGCAACGCCAAAATGAAAAATATAAATTAATTAGTTTAATAATTATTTGAATAAAATTTATAACCATCACATCTGTAATACATTGGTAGATCTATTAAGCCTTTGGCTTCAACAATTTTAAAACAACTATGAGTAATCTAACAAGGTATTCCTACAAAATATTCATTGATAAAAATATTGATATTTACCCCCAAAAAAAACAGAGGAAACTGAAATCTGAACGTGAAAGTATTACAATATATAAATAATGGTATATGACAAAAAAAAAAAAAAACATTTATCTGAATGTGAACAGTGCCAAGTATGACCACAATACTGTTTGATGAAGATAAGTAGAACAATACGGAAAGAATCAAATCACATACATATTATTTAATAGGGATTTTATTCAAAAGGACAACCGGTATTAAATTTTTATTCGTTAGGACCATGCGCCTAAAATTTTACTCAGAAGGGAAAACGGTATTAAATTTTTCCGTCGTTCTTCATCTCGTCCCTAATTATCTCGTTCATCACTTCGTCGTTCATCATCTCGAACGATTTTCTATCACGAAATCATTTTTCACGAAATTATTTTTAATATCAATCAAATCAAAATCCGCGGCATCTAGTACAATCGATCATCAAACATAAATCAAACAGCAAAATCTAGGGCACGAAATCGATCTGAAGAATCAACCTCGATTGAATTTTTTTGTTGTTGCTATAATCATTATAATTTAATGTTCATTTCTGCCGATTAGGTTTTTTAATTTCGCAAGGTGATTCATGTTTTTTTTTGTTCTTCAATTTTAATGTTCAACTTTTCAGCAGTTGGGTATCATTTTTATATTTTTCTAGGTATCATTTTTGTTTATTTACCACTGTTTTATATTCGTTTGGTCTGTTTTTAATGTTATTTATTTTGTAGTTGTATTGTTGCATTATCTATATATTACAATCGAATTTATTTCATTATAATCAACCAAACTGTGATGTAACATCACTACAAGAGACATTGTAATTTTCGACAGGCTGTACCGACGGTTTCCGACGGCTACCGACAGGCCGTCGGCGGCCGTCGGAAACCGTCGAATATATTCAGGATACTTCTTCCAGACCGAACGCTTTCTTCCTCAAATCCAAACCTTCTCTTTTATTTTCCAACACGAATTTTTGCCCTACCCATCCCAAATCCCCATTTTTCGCCCAAAATCGAAGATTTCTTCGTCTAAATTCTTCTCCGGTGTCTCTCTAACCTATTGAACAAGCAAATTTAGGTAAAATCTCTTTATTTCTTTAGAAATCAAGTTTTTTTCCTAAACCTATTTATGTCATAAATCAAAAATTAGGGTTCATTATTGATAGTAATTGGTTCCAATAGCCTAGTAGTGCGTAGTAGAATCCTATTATGTGCATATTTCATGCGATGTTAGAGAAATTGGAATTTTTATGTTATGTTTGGGTGTTTGTGAATGTTTGGGTGTAATGTTTGGGTGTTTGTGAATATATTTCCACTTAGTTTGGTTGTTGTCGTTGTATAATTTATGATATTTGTGTAAATGTGCGCAATTGCGCGATTGTCATTCTTGTATGTGTTAGTTGACATATGAAAAAAATGAACGATCGAACTAGTACATCGATATCGTGCAAAATATGAGTTGTGCACAAAAGAACATGAATCTAAATTCTAGTTGTGTTTATTGAGACGACGATAACAGTAAATTAGATTTAAGTAGATTGAAATGTCAAGCAGACGCGATAGAAAAAATATATTTTTGTGTTGTATTAAATCTTTTTTTGTAGTAAAATGCGCACATCGATATCTAATTGAATAGCTAATATCCCCTAGAGTGTTTTCGGCCCCGTCCGACGAGTTGTACATGATCGTTATATAAATAGTCGTTTTTTTCGAATTAAAAAACGACCGTTTATATTCATCTGGTACAATATTTGTTGGATTTGTCCTTGTATTGGACTAGTTATAAACGCAGTAAGCATCTACATTTTGTATACTACTTCGTTTCAAAAGATTCACGGAATTTTGGTTCAGTTTTCCTTTTTCTTTCCTGCGTACATGTGTACAGTGCAGGAAACAAAAGGGAAATGCTGCCGAAATTTTGTTGAATCGTTTGAAACGAAGTAATATACAATTGTAAATGTTTATTGTGTTTGTAATGGGAAGTAGGATGTCTGACCATGTAAAAGAGTTGCATTTAAAAAAGTATCAAATTAGATTATTTTTTTTTAACTTAATGAAAATGTTATTTGCTATCCAACTGTTATATATACGTGCGTTTTACGAATTTGAATTCATAAATAAATAAATATTAATTTTTGAACTTGTAACTGAATTTCTCAAATAGGAAAAATGATTGATTATTTTGTTGATCGGAGGAGTTGGATGTACCAAAGAAGAGGACAAAGAGGTTCGATAAAAGAAGATTTTTATAATGGTATAAATGTCTTTGTTGAATTCGCGTTAAGTAATAATGGAAGCGATCCTGAAATTCGTTGTCCGTGTAGCAAGTGTAGACATTTGAAATATTTGTTACCCGATCTTGTGAAAGTCCATTTGTGCACAAACGGATTCGTACCCGAGTATTATTTTTGGGATCGTCATGAAGAAGTTGTATCAAATACTCCTGCTGAGATTGAGGTAGAAAGTGCTGTTGATGAGAATGTTAGCACGAACCGTATTGAAAATATGGTCGAAGATGCAGCGCGATCTATGTTTCCTATGAGTGTAGCTGACGATAACGATGGAAATGATGAAGAACCGAATATTGAAGCTAAGAAAATTTATGATTTGTTGGAAAATGCTAAGAAACCTATGTGGGACGGTTGTAAAAGCGGCACTCAGCTATCGGTAATCGCAGAATGCATTGCGATGAAGTCAAAATACAACATCACTGAAGCTGGGTTCACAGCTATTGTACAAGCTGCAAAAAGGCACATGCCGCCGGATAATTTAATGTGCGAAAATCACTACGAAGTTAAAAAACTTATGTCGGCATTTGGTTTACCTTATCAGAAAATAGATACTTGTGTAAAAGGATGTATGTTGTTTTGGAAAGATGACGTAAACCTTAGAAATTGTAAATTTTGTAATGAAGAAAGATATAAACCAAGTAAAAAGAAGGGAAAGGAAGTTCCATACAAACGTATGCATTACTTGCCTATTATTCCAAGGCTTCAAAGATTATATGCGTCTTCTGCAACTACATCTCATATGAGATGGCATAAGGTGAGATTGGAGGAAGAAGGTAAGTTGACCCATCCAGCCGATGGGGAAGCATGGAAGAATTTCGATAAAACTTATCCCAAATTTGCAGCGGAGAGTCGTAATGTCAGACTAGGATTATGTACAGATGGTTTTTCACCATTTTCCCAGTTTGGTTCTAAATACTCATCATGGCCCATTATCATCACACCTTATAATTTACCTCCACGAATGTGTATGAAAACGCAATATATGTTTCTTACTGTTGTTGTTCCTAGCCCAGATGATCCAACACAAGGAATTGATGTTTATTTACAACCGTTAATTGATGAATTAAAAACATTGTGGAACGAAGGAGTAGAAACGTACGATGTTTCGAAGAAGAAAATTTTTCGTATGTTCGCTTCTTTGTTGTGGACTATAAGTGATTTTCCTGCCTATGCAATGCTTTCAGGATGGAGTACTGCTGATCGTTTAGCATGTCCATATTGCATGGAAGAGACACGAGCGTTTTCCCTACCGCATGGTAAGAAAATTTCATGGTTTGATTGTCATCGATGTTTTCTCCATGTAAATCATCCTTTTAGAGCAGACAAGAAAAACTTTTTGGCTAATAGAGTAGAAAATAGACAACCTCCAACGTTATTTAATAGCGAAGAAATATACGAAATGGTTCGAAATCATCCAAAGATATATGAAAGTGGAGTTCAAATAGAAATTGAAGGCAAATCGATTTATCACAATTGGTGCAAACAGTCTATTTTTTGGGAGTTGCCGTATTGAAACATCTTCTGCTTCGTCATAATATTGATGTGATGCATAACGAGAAAAATGTATTTGATAATGTCTTTAACACGATTTTGAATGTTAAATGTATTTGATAATGTCTCGTATATGGACGTATTCACTCGTACACATGCCGTCGAGCAGGTCGACTCAGACGGGAACATCACATATAAATGGCATGACGAGAAATCTAGGAAGAGTCATGTAAGTTTTCATTTTCTGTAGAAGTTTATGTACAAATTGTTAAATTACTATAAAATAAGATATCATGATAATAAATTTATGCACATTATTATTTGGTCTTGCAGGAGAAGTTTATGGAGCAACGTCAGATGCGTCTAGCTGAGACTGGACATGAGCAGCTTACTACTGACGAGGAGGACATTATCTTTCAGTCAGTGATGGATCCAGCGACGCGGAGTAGACGTTATGGCTTCGGAAATCAAGTGGTAAAGCATTTTTACCTTAATTTAATATTTAATTATGAATAACTCTAATTAAATTAAATGTATTATGCTCAAAATATCATGTTTAATATCATGCTTAATTAAATGTAAGTCATGAAGTTAGAACTTTAAACGAAAACGAAATTTGAGTCGTAGATCATAGATTCAAAAGTTTCATATTGTTAAACTTCATAAATATTTTTGAATTGATATAGTTTAGAAATAAAATAACTTTTACGAATTACAGGCTATTACAATAATCTTATATGATTAATTTCTTTTTAAATATGTTACAGCCCACTAGTCAGCAGACACGGGGCAAACAAGCTAGAGCTGATATAGCCACCGCAGAGATTGAGGAGCTGAGAGCTAGGGTGGCACAGCTGGAGGAGCAGAATCGACGTCAAGCTATTGTGACGACTCAGCTTTTAGATCGACGCTTAGCAGAGTTTGCACAGGAGTATGAGCGCTTCCCCTCATCAGCTGCTTCTGCAGATGATGAGGATTAGTTAGGGATGGAGACAGGTATGTTTTTTAGTTGGACATGTACATATATGATTAGTTTGTTATGGTATGGGTGTATGACTTTGGGTTGACATGTTTCATGTATTTTGATTGTAGACATGATATGGTGTGTTGATATTTTGTGTGTATTTTGACGTAGACATGATGTGGTGGGGGTGATGTAGTAGATTTTATGTATTGTATGTTGTTGTAATGGTAGAATTGTTATGGTATATTTGTGTTTTGTGGTTTTCATGATATTTTGGGTTGAAATGGTGTGATTTTAGTGATATGTGTATGAAATGGTGTGGTTTGGTTGATATGAATATGAAATAGTGTGCTGGAATTGTAGACCGGTGGTCTGACTTAGTGGATTGTGGTGAATGTGGGCTGGAAGCTAAATAGCAGCTAGAATTCAAAAAAAAAAAGTGCAGTATTTCAGACGGCTTCCGACGGCTTACATGTCTATAATATTGTAACGGTTTTCAACGGCTTATAGGTCAAATGTTCGTAACGGTTTCCGACGGCTTGCGACGGCCGTCGGAAACCGTCGGAAACTGACGTAAGCCGTCCCACGCCGTCGGAATCATAAACGACGAGCGTTGTCGATAGCCATCGAAAATGCCATTTCTCGACGCCCAGATTTCCGACGGCAATTTCCGACGGCCGCCGACGGCTTGTAGCCGTCGGAAATCCGTATTCTCCTTGTAGTGCATTTTTTGCATTAGTTTTAGTTTTAAAATAGTGCAGCAGTTTTAAGGTATCAGTTTTTTATTTTTTTAGGTATCATTTTTATATTTTCTAGTTGAATTTACATCATAGCAGTTTTTAGGTATTATTTTTATATTTTTAAAGGTATCAGTTTTATTTTTTTTCTTTATTTCAATGGCTGGTTTTTAGTTCGGTATCATTGTTGATAACAGTTTTATAACAAAGTAAGTATCAGTTTTTATCATTTTATTTCTTCAAAATAGTTGTCTTAGATTTTTGGTGAAATTCAATTGGAAAACATATGATTTTTTGTGTAACTTCAATATTATATTTGCTGTAATACAAGTGAGGAATACAAAGTTGATGCACAAAATGCAAGTACAAAATTAACACAGCACCAAAATCACATAAAAAAAAACATAACACAGTTAATACTCAAAAACTGATACTTAAAAATAATATAAAACTGATACCTAAAAACTGTTGCAATGTTTTAAAGAAAATCTAATGCAAAAAATGTTTACATAACAATTTAATTGATTAAAATGAAATAATCTCGACTGAGTTACAAAGTTGAAGCAACAATACAACTAAAAAATTAACACAGCAACAAAATCACATAAAAAAAAACATTACACATTTAAAACAGGAAAACTGATAACTAAAAAACATAAAACTGATACCTAAAAACCGCTGCATTGTTTTAAAAAAAACAAATGGAAATGTGCTGAATCGTTTATAACTTCTATACAAATTCTTTGTGCTTTTTTTTTAATCTTCAAATTATTGTGCTGCTGTATAATAAGATCTCAGGTTTGTATGATCATTGTTAGCATTATGTATGCGGCTTTTTTTTTTTTTTTTTTTGTGGTGATAATCTTTGAACCTACAGTGGGTATCAGTTTTACCACCCTGTAGGTATCATTTTTTTTTTTTGTATTATTTACTGGTTACAGGTACAGGGTATCAGTTTTATACCATTTTAGGTATCAGTTTTTGTTGTTTTCTTCTTTACAGTTTTTTGGTATCATTTTTATGGCACTGTAGGTATCAGTTTTTGTTATTTTCATTTTGTGATAATTGAATTGAACTGATTATGATAATTGAATTGAATTGATTGCTATTATTTTTTTAATCAGTAGGTATTATTGAGAATAAATATTATTTTTATGAGATTTGAATTGAGCAGGCAGGTGTTATTTTTTTATCAGTGGGTATCTGTTAGAATTAATGTTGTATATAAAAAAAAGTCAATTACCAAAGAAAACAACACAAATCTACTTACTTGCCATAGTTCTCATACACAAAGCCATAAAAATGATACCTAAAAAAATATAAAAATGATACCTTAAAACTGCTATAATATTTTAACGACAAAAGAAATACAGAAAATGTTTGAATCACAATTTGATTGATTAAAATGAAATAAATTCAATTGAATTACAAAGCTAGTACAACAGTACAACAACAAAATTAATACAGCAACAAAAAGTAACTAAAAAAACATAGCACACTGAATACAGTAAAAATGATACCCAAAAAAAATGTAAAAATGATACCTAAAAACTGCTGTAATGTTTTAAATAAAAAGTAACACAAAAATTACTTACATCACGGTTTGGTTGATTATAACGAAATAAGTTCGACTGTAATACATAGATAATGCAACAATACAACTACAAAATAAATACAACATTAAAAACTGACCAAACGAATATAAAATAGTGTTAAATAAACAAAAATGATACCTAAAAAAATATAAAACTGATACCTAAAAACTGCTATGATGTAAATTCAGCTACAAAATATAAAACTGATACCTAAAAACTACTATGATTTAAATTCAACTAGAAAATATAAAACTGATACCTAAAAAAATATAGAACTGATACCTAGAAACTGCTTTGATATCTTGAAGGAAAACTAATACAAAAAATGTTTACATCCCACTTTGATTGAGTAAAATGAAATAATTTCGATTGAGTTGCAAATCTAATGCAACAGTACAAGTACAAAACTGATATAGCATCAAAACTATAAACAAAACAGCATAACACTGTTAATACAAAAAAAATGATCCCTAAAAAAATAGCAAAATGATATATAAAAACTGCTGCTAACTTCGCCGTAAAAAAAAGTTTTTTTTTAGCGATTTTTTTCTCGTTTATCTCTCTCGTTCGCTTTTATACGACGAATTCACAAAATCAAAAAATAACGAAATCATATTTACTGCCAAACGAATCATAGCAATCGAATTTACCCTAATTTCGTGAACGATTTCAGCAATCGAATACGCGTGAGATCGAATTAATCAAAATTGAAAGTCGCGATCGATATACATGTTAGAAGACGATTGCTGAAGATCAAATATGAAAAAGAAAAAAAATTCGCGTTGAAAATCAAAGACGAGATCGAGAAATGTGAGATGGAGGAAGAAGAAATAAGCGTACGTAAAGAAGAGAAGAAACAGTGTATTGCCCTTTTGAGTAAAATTTTAGTGAACTGTCCTTATAGTTAAAAAGGCCTTCAATTTTGTAAATGTAAATATTTCTCCGTTATTTAATAGTGTGAAATGAGAAGCGGCTTACATACATCATTTATAAATCATAATCCATATAGCATATATCTACACAAAAGCAACGCTATAAGTCCATCAGAGCTTGCTCCATGACATATCTGAGAGCTCATTCTATCCTTTCTTGTTTTTCTTTCCTTTTGGCTTGCTTCTTTGACAATAATTGGCTTGTATATTTTTTTCATTCCTGAAAGATGAAAAATAATAATAAATATAAGACAAACGGTAGTCCTTTTATGTTGCTTCTTCCTCTACTTCTTCTCTGTCTATCATTTTGTTTAATTGAGCAAGGTTGCTTCATTTATCATCTTTTCTTTATATTTCTTAGAACATAAATATTTATACATTAATTCCTGCACGGTTTTTATTGTTAATATCAGAGCTAAGTGGATGATGAGCATCATACTCAGGTAATAACCATTAATTTCTATGCCGACTACAATGCAGAAAATATTTAGAAAAATTGCAACATAAATAATGAGGAATGCACCAAAAGCAAATCAAAGCAACAAAGAGTCCAGTAAAATTTAGTAAAAATGGTTAAAGTGATCTGTGGAATGAAGCAAAAATTCGGATATCACTTGATCACTGGGAACAGGGGCTGTGAGGCATAGGATAGCAAAAAAGATTAGATTATGCTAACATCAGTAGGCTAAACCTTAAAAGGAAAAGATTAGCTTATGCATGAGCAGTATGTAATATGTATTCAGCACAGCCCTTATTGCTGCTACAACCCCCACAACCAAGCTTCTCCATTTGTACATTCCGTTATTGCTACTTTTTTTCTCTCCTTTAAATAATACTAGTGTGTAACCCGTGCGTTGCACACGATAATACTATAAAATACAATTTTTAAAATTTTAATGTTAAAATTGGAACATTGTTATACAACATACGATGAATCAGGCAAAATAAATATAATATAAATTATTGTTGTAATTGTTATTGTTTATACATGGTATGTGTTATGCAACTTATATATCTTTGAAGTAAAACAATAATTTTATGTTATTACTACTATGAGAAAGAATTCTTGTTGAAATTGACATGTTTTGATTATTTTAGATGAATTAACAAATACAATTTAAAGAAAGTATTTTATATATGTTGAATCTAAAATTATGTAATTGGTTAAAATATATCAATTTAAGAGTAAATAATACGAATAAATTGAGAAGTATTTTATGAAAAATTACAGAAATTTTAATACGAAGTTTTTGAAGTTAAAAATGGATTTTTTAAATATTGCATATGATAAATTTATTGTTTATGTGCATAAAATGATAATAGTTTATTTACAAATTAACATTGTTATTATTGTATATGTGCATTAATTTAAGCCGTTTGGGTTTCTTGCTAACTTTTGCTTGCCAGACCAGGTTCACATGGAGTTAACATTTTATTTTTTCAAATTCAGAACCAAAATGTTCTTTTACTGTGGAAAAGAGAAACAGATTTTTTTTTTCTCATGAGATGTTACAAAGCGCAACACACGCTATTATTTTAGCTCGATGACATATTGCTAGCATGAAAATAATAATTGAATCAACGGAACTATCGCTTAAAGTGGATAAAATTCAGTATCTAATATAACGTAGATTCAGGACCATGAATATCTATATGTTGCTGATCTGTGCATTTTAGAGAAGGTAAGAAAAACTACAGAGATGCATTTTCTTCAAACTTAGCCTCTTAAATGTGAATCAAAATAAATTATTCAGATTGAGATAAATAAGAAAAAAATAAAATAATGGTAACATACGCTGTATTTTATTTTATACGAATTTCTACATTAACCTCCATTTGATAAGAAAACAACGTTTAATAAGTATTTAGCCCAACGTCAAATCATATGAGTTTCATGATAACAAAAAAATTATGAATACTATATGGAATGCATAGCCATTTTTTAATAATTTATACAAAAATTGAACCTACGATTCAGAAAATTTTAAAATCGAAATTTTTAGTTTTTGTAAGCTACAGTTGAAAAGGGTAAATTTAAAATTATGAAATACTAATTCTAAAATTTGAAGTTTTAATTTTTATGTTACAGTTTGAAAAACTCAAAATTTTCCAGGTTAATGGCTTTGAATGAATAGGTTAATGAGTGTGAATTTTAAAAAGTTAGAACTAAAAGTTTAGAGCTTGAAATTTTGAAACATTTGATGGTAGGATTGGGGAAATCACTATAAAGTAGCAAGTTAATCCCATTCCTGAGATTTCGTAATGTGGGATTTGCAGTTTCCAGAGAATCAGGGATCAAAAGTTGCAATGATAAATATAAGGACAGAAGGAAGATGACCTAACATAAAGGATGTATAAGAGAACTAAGAATCATAATGCTCTGCTACTTAAATACATACATATTGGCACTTTGCATAACTGGTTTCCTAGTTTTGAAATTTTTCAATAAACATATTTTGTTTAGATCTCACCGAAGTAACTTATTTTTGTATTTCATGTACATGGATGTAAGTTAATAAAGATTTGTTGAGCATTATACAAACACAGTAATTTAAAGTACATGTTTACACTTTTTTATGAAGTTAATTCCACAAAAAGTAAAATTTATGTTGCTAATAGTGTTGCTTGTTATGGTAACCATTCTTGGTCGGTGAACAACAGTAATAAAAAATTTACCAAATTCAGCCCCACATTTCAGCCAATGAATAATGCATCTGCAGTCACTGAAAAAAATATGGAAAACCGCTAAAAAGACTGAGTGTGAAAGGCAAATAACATAATGGAAAATTAAAGAACATTGAACGAAAACTTCAACTGAAATATGACAAAAAGCTATAATAAATAAACTGAAATTACATTGAAAGGGGAGTTAAAATTGAAATCGCAAAAGAAAAGGATCTAAAAGGTGGCTCGGTGAGGTATAATTATCATTCGTGAAACTTAAATATAATAAAAAAAAATCATTTGGAGTATTGGCAAATAACCATCTTTTTGTACTCTAACAACCATTATTCCTAGAGTATAGTGCAATAATTGCAATTACATGTATTTCATCATATTTTTTCTTGGTTGACAATGTAAAAACATGGCAACACCATGTCTTTGAACTTCTAAAATTTAGTAATGATATAAAATTGACCTCCCATTTAAGGTTATGTAGGGCATTTTTTTTCATTCACGCAATATATACGATGTAAAGGTATGTAATATAATTATGGATTGAAAAAACTTTTCCTTGAGTTAACTGAATTATGAGAGGGCATGAGAGATTTTTTTCTAAAATATGATTCTCGCATATTAAGATGCAACGGTAAATAAAATTATATGATAAGTTCTACATACAAAAATATATGTACCCATGGTTATTAGCACTTGAATGCTCACTTTTATTTCATGGTAGACATTTTGTTGTCTTTATTTGTTTTACATCTATCAATTTCATAGCTTTTACAAATTTATTTCATAAATAATCATTCGCTATTTTTTTTTTCATGTTATACTCCCATCCTAATTTGTCTTTAAACTTTAATATACAATTACACTTTCATTTCTATGTTGTTTAGTAAAAAGAAACGTTATTCCGTTTCAGTATATACACACAAAAAATAAATATATAAAGGATTTGAAAATTTACCACAATATTAGTAAGTATGTACTCCAGAAAAAAAAAATAGTTGCATTGGCTATTATTTGAATAATTTAAACTGCTAGATTTGTTTTCATTCCACTTGCATGTCATTCACTCAAATTGATTCGCAAGTACAAATTTTTATAAATATTTGTATCCATATATGATACTGAATCGTGAATAAATTGTTTCTATATACTTTTACTAACTTTAAAAGAAAGTAAAACCAGGAAATAACACACACTTCAGCACTTTCTAAGTTAGGTATCATATCTTTAGCAAACTAAAAATAAAATAAAATTAATTATACTGAGGTGCTATAAAGTGGTAATATGTGATTATATAATATGCCGAGCATTTTCTTTTAAAGTCCAAACTTATCAAATTCTTTAGTGAAAAGTATGAGAAGTTTAATTTTTGGGAAGAAGGACAAAATCTAGTGTAAATGTGGAATTCAAGGGGCCCGCCATCATTTCCTCTTTACACTAATTTTTGTCTTTCTCCCTAAAAAACAAACTTCCCATCTTTTTCATTAATTTTTTTTAATAAGTTTGGCCTTCTCCCTATTTACCACTATTCTATTTATAATATAACATATCACATAGTTTATGGTAAAGCTAAGATGTGAACACTTTTTGTTCTCAAGAATAATATCGTACCTATATGGAGTTTTACAAAAAGAATGTTAATAAAAGAAATTAATATATATTGAAATCATACCAAAATTACGGTTAGAAATACTTCAGTATATAGTAAACATATCCATTTATTTGAAACTTTGGGTTCCCCGTTTGGAGCATCAATTGGTAGTAAGCCTTATTCTTTGGTGCACTTCAGGTGTCTGCAAATTTTCACAACACAAAAAAGTAAAAAATATAATATAATTCTAGCTTGTTAATTGATTAAGCACCAAATAATTGCATAGCTAAATAACTCATACTTGAATAATCTAACTTTTGAAGACCTATAAGTTCCACGCCTCAAACGGAAATTAATGGTTTTCTCTCAACGAATGGTAGTATAATCAGTTACATTTTCCTGACAGACCGATGGCCATTTCAGATAATAAGACAAATATGCTATGTTTTCATTCATTAATCGGTCCAATAATTTCGAACTTGAAAACATTAACAGTAATAAAAGTATCGACATTTCTTATTTCAGCAAAAAGTAAAGTAAAATTAATTTGCGAAAATAATATAGGAAGAAAATAATGGCCAATACTGTTTAGTACAAACACAGTAACAAATAAATATGAAATACTTGTAAGAAAGGTATGTTTCTATATATGATTGGATAAGAAAAATAAATAATTATTATAATTACGCATCATTATGGATTTTCAACTAACTTCTATTTGGTAAATATGGAAGCTAGCAACAATATATTTTGGTAAGAGCTTTGCGGAAATCTGTAAACACTTTTCACCACATTTCATGCACGATGGACAAAAATCCTTCTCGGAAAAGTAAACCACAATCAATTTGCAAAAAATAATATAGGAAGAAAATATTTGGATCAAGATTGTTCAATGCAAACCCAGTAATAAATCAAGATGAATTAGATGTTAAAAAATATGTTTCTATATTATAATTAGATATGACAATAAATAATTAATATAACGACGTGTCATGATTTTTCAAATAATTCCTATTTGGTAAATATGGAAGCCTAGACCACAATATTTTGGTAGGAGCTTTTGTGAAATTTGAAAAACTGGTTCAACACATTTCAAGCTACAGTTAAGTATAAACTGCAATAATTGTTAGATTATAATAAAAATGAGAATAAATAGAAATAACTTACCATAATTTAGAATAATAATAACATGGTTTGGATGTTTGAAATCAAATACTAACGACAAAATCAAATAATTTTGGAATTGGGATAAAAGATTTAGGGTGAGAATGCTAGTTGTTTGAAAAGCCAAACTTGAATAGATAATGTTATTGGTGGTAAATGAAAACTAATTTCGAAAGCATTCTAGCAAAAGTTGTGCATAAGATGTATTTCTAACCCTAAAGAAAACTATACTTATCTTTCCATATTGAGAATAAGTTAGATTTTGTTAACCTTATGTCATAATTATTAGTTTGTGATTCTAAAAATTGGACATAAAAGATATATTTACATATGTGTTATAGTCGAGAAGTCCAACGTTAGCGGTTAGGATTGTAGTGGCAAATTAAAAATATTCCCAAAAATATATTAGCTCCAGATTATGCATTCAATTGCTCTTCTAACTTTGGCAAAGTATGCAAGTTGAGTAATTATGGTAAGGAAAAGTTTTTTTTTTTTTGAATTTGTTTAGAAGGAAACTGACCGGAGTCGTAAAATCTCCCTAGTGCACCTAGTTTGGTCCGCGAGCACCATATTTTTACATATATTTATAGTTTTATCATTCTTTAAAATATATTGACACAAAATTATGCATTAAATTTTTGTTTGAACTTCCAAAATTATTCATATTGTGAAATGAGGAAAAATTTTCTTTAGACAAAAAGGATCGATTAGAGACACTATTAAAGGGTTTTCTACTTGCATTCTATTCAATTATGATACTTCAAAAGAAAAAGAGTAAATAGCAGGAGCATCATCAGTTGTCAACTATAGTTGTTGTATAAGATTTTAGATTAGAATTTAGCAATTTAAAAACCCAAATGTAAAAAATAGAAGTATTAATGAAAAATGCAATTCAACTTTGAAAAAAATACGACAACACGAAAATATGCATTTGATGATCTTTTTGACTGAAAAATTATACGCATCCGAAATAGTCACGAAATTTTGGAATTTGTTCCATTTTCGGTATGAGATTTAGCATAAGTCTAAGAAACTTGTTATTATATAAAAAAAAGATAAACCTTTAGCAGTATTTTTCTTGGTTAAAAACGTAAGATCGGCGGACTGGTTCAAAACCATCAACAACAAATAGATCAAACATACGAACACAACTGTTTGAAATAAATCAAATGTACAAACCAATGAAAAACTACAATGAATCGCAATGATTATGGCATAACGTTTCGTATAAGGGATGTCTTTAAAGTAATATCAATATTTGCCAATGGTATATACCGTTATAAAGGGCAAACAATAAATTTGAATTAGGCATATCAAAATGCATGATGTAAGATGATAACTTGGACCAAAAATGCATCCCACAATCGCGTTTTAATCTGATAACATGAAAAATTAAAGGAAATGATCTTGTAGATTAACTCATTTTCAGTTAGCTTAACCGATAGCACAGACCCTAAAAAAGCAGCAGAAAAATATTATAGTATGAAGAAAAAGATTAAGATTGAAATTCAATAACATGCCAAAAAATTATACTGATGGATTTAGAAGAGCAAAAGTATCTATAGAAATATTAGGTAATTATCGAACTAAAGAATTAACTGAAGTGAGCAAACAAAAATATGGGGACTGAAAACAAAAGTGTTTCCATGGTGCAAGAGTATGTTGTTATGGAGATTGTGGGATGAGGCATTCTGTTGAAATGATGGAATTAGCAGAAAATAATGTATCTTTTCAAGTGCTGGATAAATAATGAAGCCATACACACATGGGTATATTTGTTTTGTGTTAAGTCATTAGGAGGAATTATGAAGATGTTAAATATAGAGATTCCAAGGCTGATTTTTGGTATTTTAGTTGACATTGAATGTTGCAAGGTTTTTCCCAAATTTGCAAAAGCGTCATTTCCAAAGCTTTCCAGCATAATAAGATGACGAAAAAATACACCACTCTTGAATAAGAGATTCAAATATTTACATGAATGGCCTATAATATTAGTAGCATGAATTTAAGAACTACACAGTGCATGTCCTTTCACAATCGTATATAATTTTTCAAACAATGCTAGAGACCTCATACAATTCAATCGGAGAATTTAAGACCAATAGTTAAAAATTCAGTGTGTACAACACTATGAAGTATTTATATCTTTGGAAAATATTGATTTCCATACAACAAAAAATTTGTATATATTGAAGCAGCTGAAGTAGGATAACTTTAGAAGTTAAATTTTTTAATATCATGATGGTAGAATATATCCAAGGATTATACAGTCAACATATAGTAAAAATTCATATAGATCATATAACTATTTTTCTAAAACATCTGAACCATGAAATGTGTGATATACAGTAGGAACAACAGATCGAAGAGTAGACCAAAAGACATGCCATAATAAAGATTAGGATTATGGAGTTGCAATACAGTAGGAAGACATGTAAGATCATTGTAGGGTAAGATATAAAAAAGGGGATAGAAATCACCAGATCAAAAATCAAAATTGCCAGCCCTAACAGCCCGTTAAATGCTGGGTGGAAACAGCTGCAACAAATAAAGATAATCGTATAATCTAATTGAGTGGGAGAATGAATTTTACAGTACCAAATTGCAAAATTACCTGTAATAAAAAAGAAATCGAGCGAGTGAAATAGAAGGGAAGGAGAAAAAATAGGCGACAATGGATGCCTATGCGACAGCCTGTAGCATGTTTGAACAGAATTAGGGATCATGGATGAGCAGAAGATGCAGAGAGGTCAGGAAAGCAGAGCGCGCAGTTGTGGTGGAGGTAGCTGTCGTCCTCCATTCAAATTAGGCTATTTTGTATGCAATGATCGAAAGCAATATTTTTACTTGAAGATTAAGCTTTGGCAGAAGAACGCAGAAGAAAGAAGTGAGAGACAGGAGGCGAAGGAAACAAATAACGTGACCTGTTCAGCTCACAAAATCGCGAGGAGTTTATGTGTTGTTGAAGTTTAAGTCGATAACAATAAATTTAATTAAAATATTTTAAATTGGAGAGAAGTAAGGAAAATGCTGATAACTCCTAAAATTAATAATAGAGCTTAAAATTCTCCTGATTTATTATTTAATAGATATAGATAGATTAGAAATTTAAAAACAAAATATTTGAATTTAGAGAGTTTTATGGTGTATAGAGAATTTAATTTTAAAAAAACATGCTGAGACTTTTAAGGTGAATAGAGAGAATTGAGAGAATTAAGGTGAATTGAGATAATTGAGAGAATCAAGGAGATAGCTTGAAAAGCTTCTACTTTACTATTATTTAATAGATTAGCAAGTATTCTAGTTGAAACTAACATATTATAAATATTTTAGATGTATTAACAAATATTATTTAACTTTTTTTTATATATGCTATATTTGATATTATGTAATTAGTTAAAATATATTGACTTAATAGTAAATAATTTGAATAAATTGAGAACGATTCTATAAAAAGATTACAGAGATTTTAACGTGGAGTTATTTGAAGTTAAAAGTAGAATTTTTTACGTTGTGTATGATAAATTTATTGTTTGTGTACATAAATAGTTATAGTTAATTTACAAATTCACATTGTTATTATTGTTCATGTACATAAATAAACAAATATATATATATATATATATATATATGTGTGTGTGTGTGTGTAATTAATCTATATATCTATATAGTTAAACACACTTCTTTGATCATAGCTTGGGAGAGTAAATTGATGCAACAATTCATATGCTGCATTAGCTGTACGCATTTAGTTGTTAACTTACAGCTGAATGCCATATTGGCAACCAAGCTAACATTATTTACTACTCCATAACGGATGACCATAAAAGATCCCATTTTATCCGTTCTGTTTTTTTTTTTCTAACCTAATCAGGTAATGACGTTACATTATTAATTTGAATTTCTTGGTGCAATGTACAAATCACCTAATCTCACAATGCTTTAGTTGACAAATAACTTACCACTCAAAAATTGAAAAGCCGCCTTTATAGCAAAGGAATGATTTAAAAAGTGGACATCGATATCCTAATGAGGCTATCATCAGCTCTATTCCTACAGGACTTGTTCTTTACAAACAAACCTCTTACATGCATTCTTCAAAGAATGCTCAAACTGTAAAAAGTACTCCAAAGTTAGCCTTTGCAGCAAATCGTTGAATCTCGTCACGTCATGAATCACTGATGCCATGGTTACCTGCACCTTGATTATAAGTTGATCGATAGTTGAAGGCTTTTGAACCAAAATGCTAGAACTTTAGGACTAACAGTCTGGCTAATTTTGAACAAATCATATAAGAGGTAGGTCTCTCTATATAAATAACCGGATTTAATTAAAAAAAAAAAAAAAAAAACCAAAAAGCAGCAGTAAACAGCAGGCCCCTTAGTATTTCCAAATTTCACCCGGAAAGAGTACATGCAACGCGTTATTTTGGTTCTCTATTCCTTTCTCCAGACATGTACCATATCTCTAAACATATACTACACCTCCAATAATTCAACCATGTTGTTGAAACTATTTACAAAGCAATTGCTCAATATGCTCCTTTCATATCACTAAAATATTACAGCCAAAATAAACGCTCTATACAAAACTACATTATTGTTTGTAATATACAACACATACAAAATAATGAACACCCGCTGTCAAAAAGGGAGAAAGAACAATCAAAATGCACCTGCAATCTTCAATCATATTTAACTTCAACTTTGCAGAGTGCTTGAATCCAAATATTACTCTAGTTCGTTTTTGTCATCTTTTGCAGAGCTATGGTGTGATTTTCTAAGCCTAGCCAGAAGTGGCAGCAAGGTAAACATGGTAGGTTGCTCCTGCATACACGTCCTAATAATTGGAATAAGCCACCCATAAGAAAGCTGCTATTCAGCTTTGGTTCGCAAATATGCATGGCTAGGAAATGAACTTGAATAAAAGTAAATTCATATACAGCCAAAGAGGAAATATAACATGCATTGAAATATTTTGATTGGAATATGCAGAGTACAAAAGATGATAGCTAATAAGAAGTTAACTGTATGAGCCATTAGTTCAACCATTTGAATGAACATTCTCTTTAAAACCAATAGAAAATTACATGTTATATGATAAAACAATCAAATAACTTTACCCATATTGCAAAACAAAGGCAAACACTAATCATACAAATTCTAGTGAATTATTCGAAAATGCTAAGTTTTTTTCAATTCATGTAATAAATTAATCCAACAGAATAAATTGTTATTTTTCTACCAAATACAAAACTAAGACAAAAGTTAATAGCAAATGATGCCTTTAGCAAAAAGATCACAAAATGTTGGAATTTGGATATAGAGAGGAGGATAGAGATAAAACGTAGAATAAATGAAAGACTACATCTTTTTATTATTTCATTTTTCTTTATTCAACTTGATTACAAATGAGAGAATACAACTCTTTTATAACATAGCCAAGTATCTAGAGTATTCTTATTATAGAGTTTTCTTTTATTCTCTAATTTCTACTTTCCTCAACAAATCAATTCTAGAATTCTCCGTTTGATAAATCTAAAATTTCTTGCCATATATTTTACTCTTTCCTTAATACAATAATTAACTTCATTCCATAGAGTTTCCTATTAAAACCAAATTTATTTGTTTCCTTAAAACCAAATTTATTTCCAACACAAAATACTCCAGATAACTTACGTGATTTAAAAAAAAATTTGACTGCATGTGGATTTTAAAAGATACAAATCAAACATCAAGCCGAACTAAGCTAATTCTACAAAAAAGAAATGCATTCTCCTACATTTTATCCATATTTTCAGTTGTTAGGACTGTATACCTATCAAACCTTCTGCCCCTGTCAACTTTCGATGGTAGGATAGAGGCCTACCATGGTAATGACGGTTATATATATATATATATATATATATCCCTGTCAACTTTCGATGGTAGGATAGAGGCCTACCATGGTAATGACGGTTATATATATATATATATATATATATATATATATATATATATAGAGCTATCGAACCTATAAAATAAGACCATACGCGAACAATGTCTGTAAAGTGTTATTTCAATAATTAAGTGAAGAAACTTGAAAATTTATACAGGAAAAATATATAACTATATCATCAAACGCAATAGTCTTTACATAAAAAAAAAATGAATTAAATTAGGAAAAAAGGTAATGATATTAAATGAACTAAAAGGTTGGAAATAAGGTATGAGCATACCTGAGTTTACACAGATTAAATCTCCAAAAAAAAAGGTTCAATTGAGGACTGCGGAAATAAGCAAAAGCATTCATACCTCGTTTTATGTGCTCTAGACAAAAAATAAATCACATTAAAAACAGTAACCAAATGTATTCCTATGGGAAATAAGATGGCAGTTAGAAGAGAATATTGTCTTATTCAACTTTCGCGTGCAGAATATTGTCTTATTCAACTTCCGCGTGCACGTTTACTAACTTGAGTTAATGTGGCAAGCGATCAAAATTAATTTTGTACGCTAGACTATTAAGTATTTGTGAAAAAAAATATGGGTAGAAATTAAAATCACATATTTTTCCAAATTGTGCTCTATATAAATTTAGAAAAACTATTTGTAGAAATAGCATAAAAAAAACCAAGAATAAGGAGACCTACATAACGCTTGCCTATATATATATATATGTGCATATACATATATATACATATATACATATATATATACATATATACATATATATATATACATATATACATATATATATACATATATATATACACATACATAAATATATATATATATATATATATATATATATATATATATAGGAAAGCAGCAAGTTTTGGTTGGTCGTTGCTAAAATGAATTTATGTTTTCTATAATTGAAAGTAAAAAAATTTGGATAAAAAAATCTTGGAAATATTTTGGAAACTGCTGTTTCCATTGAATTATAGTTATGTAGCTAAATTCATGAGGAAATCCGAAATCATAAATGGTTGTTCAAAAATCTGGAATTTCAATATGGGGAGTTCAAGGAATATCTGGATTTCCATGAACTGAAATGGAATAAAAGTGTACTAACAAAAGAAAGATTAAGCTGAAAAATGCAACGCTTGAACTTTATCATGAACTTTTAGTTTATCATCTCGAAACATTTATACTACAATGTAAACTATAAATGTTTTTAAAAACAAAGGTTATTTCATACTTAATTTAAGGTCAAAATCCCAGCCTTGTGTGCATGTATCTTTCTTTTCTGAAATTAAGTAAATTTCAGTCGTTGATATTTAACACAATAAATTGAAAACGATTATTTCTTCGATGTAAAATAGTAATAAATAAAGACATAAGGCAGTCACATCCTAAATCTCGAACTTAACTTCATTAAATCAAGCAGTTAAGTTTGTGCCATTATTGGACTTAGCAACACTTGTGGAAATTCTACATTTGTTATTTTCTTAAGAAGACTTAAAGCTTTATGGTTTTTTTAATCGTTTATGTATATTGAATTTCCTAAAACTGCCGTTAGGATATTATTGTCATCCAGTCTACAATTGAGATACCAATCATCGCATAACTTTGGTTCATTAGTATAACTTAAGGGTTCAATAACGAAAACCCCTTACGATGGTATCGTAATAACATACGATTTAGTTCATTATTATCTATTAAAAAATAAATGTAATGCCTAATGCCTCGATTTTAGTTATCGTAGGCAAAATTCTAGTCTGTCTGTGTTCAGATGCTTCATTTTCGCTTCAAATTCTTTTACTTTTTCTTTGACATCCTTTAAATTATAACATCTTAAAAAGCCTTTCCTCCCTATTATAATGTTACTTTTTTACCCACCTTCCTAATAAAGATATCCTAATCCAGTGACATACTAATATACCCATGAAAAAAAACTGCATATGAATTACAATAATCAACCAAAGCATTAAAAAAACATAACCTAAAAATGCTAGTTAAGGTAAAATGGATGAACTCTGTTGTGGTAGCTGATAGCACAAATTGTGCATGCTCTGTCAATCAAACTTCTTGCAGATAAGAACCTGTGACCCTAAATAAAAAAAATACTTAAGATGAACTTGAAGAAATTTCATAAACGTATGTTAGTTAACAAATAAAATGTAAATGCAACATTACTGGGCCGTGAAACAGATGTGAAGGTCTACAGCTGTAAGGAAGAACGTGGTTTTGATAGGCTAATCTCTATGAATACCTGTCGCTTGTTTAACTTATAAAGGTACTGACAAAATATATTATCTTTTGTGATGACTCCTTTCAAAAATATGAAGATTTGATTATTTTAATATGTTATGCCTGTTTTTTCTTTATTTCTTTTTTGTGACCATGTTCACATGTAGATGGGATTTTTTTTTTTTTTTAAACCATGTTTAAGGCATAACCACTTTTCATGGTCTACCTACCTATGCACTCACATTTAAAATTGATGTACTGAATTCCAAAGTGGACTGTGGACAATCAATATCATGCATGATGCGAAAATAAACAAAATAATGGAAGTTAAGAAATGAACATTTACAGTACAGAATACACACTATGTATGTACAATAGGGGAAAAGAGGAAACGAAGAAACGACAGATTACAGTATTTAACATTGGACACTTTAGACAATACGCAATTTAATTTGTATAGTATTTTTCAATTAAAAAACACAGCTGGCAGTAATATAAAGCTTAAGTAGTCCCAAAAAAAAAAAAAAAAAAAAAAAAAAACTTTAAGTTACAAATTTATAGCTATCATTTTATTTTTCTCCAAGCAAACCAGTCTATAACAACAACAAAATTAAATCAACAAAGATCTTACTATGTTTGAGCACTGGGTATAATATTTATGTTCTATGGAGGGCGCGGCATCTCATTTAATTCAACATATGAAGTGATTGTACAATGAGAAAATTAAAACTAAAGGAATGGGTAGTGATGCTTTCGAATGATAATTCCTAAAATGAATAGTATTTAAGAATGAACAATGCATATGGATTCAATAAAGAAATCCGCATGCCATGGTTTTCCCATTTAAGTTTGCTATTGCTAACCCCACTATCAATATCATTAACTATTGAGAAATGGTATAAGCGCCTATAATGTTTGCGCGCTTTCGAGATGAACCAAGACTTTGCCAAGTGATAAACTTTATGTAAAAATTACTAAAGCTGATCTGGTACATTAAAGGGTTCGTTCTGGGACAATCCCCAACCGTTAAAACTATAATGAAAAGCTATTAATTTCCAAATAGGCAGATAGCCAACAAAGTCAAAGCTTTGCATAAGCCATATATTAAAATTTAGAAAGCATGACTGAAGCAACCATATCAAACAAAAATAACACATTTGAGAACGGATATGTTTCCTAAGCTCAAATGGTGTCGTAGCAATGGAGAGTGGATAGTTCCCATGAATGACATTAAATGGTAAGATAGCTTTGCAAGAACAGCAAATTATAGATTCACAACCCAAACTATGTCAATAGTTAATGCCTTCTTGCCTAATTTATAATGGAACAAAACCAGAAAATGTGCCTCAAGCAGGATAATCAGTCAATCCCCATACATGGTTATAACTAACAATTTAAAATCCACCATATGCTAAAACAACATAACCCACGAACATGGGATAGTGAGTGAGCAAGACGAAAAACACAGTTAATCTACAATATTTTCTAATTTTAATCATGCAGGTCATTTTCATAGTTGCAAAAGATTTGAGATAAATTCTTCCAGTTTTTATAAAAATGACATATGTTGGCTTTCATTAAATTAGAGAAAGTGAATAAGAAAATCATTTGGAGTTAGATGAATTTTT
Organism: Allium sativum; assembly: GCA_030737875.1. Classification (NCBI taxonomy): domain Eukaryota; kingdom Viridiplantae; phylum Streptophyta; class Magnoliopsida; order Asparagales; family Amaryllidaceae; genus Allium; species Allium sativum. The sequence goes on from CM060919.1 coordinate 421,639,419, forward strand.
TTATATAAATATCATACATTATATATCTACTTCAGAATCAAGATTATAGGTCAGGTAAAACTTAAAAGCTTGAAACTAATCAATAATCTTATGGGAAAGATAACCTCAATTTAAAGAACACGATAAATGACTTGCAGACAAAGCAAATCTAGAGATAATAAAGAATCAGAGCGTGCAACCCACAAACCTTGTAGCAGCTACCATGTTGAATTTAAGAGCCACTTCGTGATAAATGCCATTACATCACCTTGATAAACAAAAAGAATATATCCACAAATTACAATAAATTAAATGAACCTTTGCAAATTACTGTATATGTGTTTATAATAAATTCAGAAAGGCTTGGAAGAAAAATAACCTTAAATTGTTTGAGTACTTACCAAGGAGCTGTAAAAAGGGGGAAAAACAGTGAACCTTCATAATAGAAGGCCACATCAAGGCCTTTTGCTATGGCAGACCAAAAAAAACAATTGTAAGACGCTCTACTATGACAGTTTGTTTATTCAAACACAATAATGACCATGCAGCTACAAAGGAACAAACACTGAAAAAAAATATAACTAAAATTTATATAATTAAAGTGATATAAACTCCACATTTAGATCGAACAATAAGCTTCTTCTAGCAAACAACATACTCCCTTCCTACATTGAAGCCAACTGACCAAGCATTTGTTTCCAATTAATTTGGTATGTAATAATGTTGTTAAATCATCGTTTTAAAAGAATAAGTAGTATTTTTACTATTATTTGACTGCAAAAATAATGTGGTACAATTGTAAATAATTGATGTGAAAATCAAAAGCGTAGATTGACCAAACATTAAGGTTTTCATCCTTGAGCAAATTATAATGTAAACTGTAGAAAACACATAGATTGCAGAAAGAAACATGTACCTCTTTAATCGCAATACACAGAGTCTATGATTAACAGTTTGATGACGCTTAGAAGTGGACCTGAAACATATGAATAGACGAACACATCAAATATTTAATTACATATGTTAAATAAACACATGAAACAATTTACTCCTTAATAGGATGGTTCAACCGTTAAAAACTCAATCTGAAGTACCATACAGCTTTGAGCTAATGATCGTTGACATAAAATGTTTTTTTTTTTTGAAGTCAGGGTACCTATTTGACTCCTTAATGGGTAAACCGGCCGTACCGTTAGACAGGAATACCACCATGTTTCACTTAATATTATAAGTAATATTTTTGTCCAAAAGTTGAAATAATGAAGTTGCATAACTCAGATTTAGTAAGATATGTAATTATAGGCTTACTGTAAAGTTTTATCCCCATTTAAAAGTCTCTATTAATAGTAGAACATACGCACTAACCTGTTTTTTTTTTTTTTTCTCTTTTTTTCAGATTTATGTTTAATGATTAAATATCAATTTGAATATGTTAGTTTAATCTGAAATTTTGGAGTGTGGTGTGAATTGTTAATATTGCTCAAAGCTCATAGTAGAAGCAATATCAATTATAAAAGCTTGAAAACTTTAAACTTATTATTATGTGTCCAAACGTTTGACTATTTATGTAAAACTCGCCTATGCGTTTTCATCCCCATTTAACCAAAAAAGTAACAAAATCCAAGAGAGAAACAATGAATGAGCAATATTAACGGATAGATGTACCAAATCCAAAGCCTTAAAGGCATTTGAAAAGGCACGTAATAATGCAATAGACATAAGAGCTAGATTGCTATTAAAAAAAATCGATGCTAACTTTGAAAAGTCTTTTATTCCGAAATATGATAGTTCATTAATCAACTATCAGTGCAAACTGCACTTATGAAGCTCGAAGAAAGTAGTAGATTCAGAATACATAAAACTGGGAGATGAACTTGTATCTTTCTAGATTACCTTTACATGTCTAACCAACAGCTCGGTGGACATACAAATTTTACGCAAATAGGATTATATGTTTCAAATTGAAAATAACATTAGATTTGTATTATGAGGATTGTCAAAAAGAACCCTTATCATCATCAATCCAAACATGGCACAATAATTGAAAACAACAAAATTTTCTATCTAGATAGAAAGATAAGCATGGGGCTTCCTAGAAGATCAAATCATCACCTGATTGCTTTACTGTCTTTTAGGCTTATTTACCGCAAAGAAATGGTTTAGGAACAACAGGTTTGCAAACTCGGATATCTAATAAAAAATAGTTCGAACTATGCAAATATAAACAAATAATCAGTATGGAACAAAATACGTGAAATAACTTCAGCATTGGTGGGAAAACAAAATATGTGGAGTAGATGCGAGAGTAATAAGAAAAGGACACACAAATCAGATAAAAAATAAGGATGATAGAATGACAAAAAAACTTAGCAACGTAATTTAGGGCAAATATTACCTTTCGTGATAGTGTTGAGTTGCTCCCAGGTGGAAGAGAAGAAAGGGTTTTGGAGGGTCAAAAACTAATGTCTTTAAATCCATCGTGTTGATTTCTAGGCGAATGGGAAACAAATCTGAAACAAACTGAGAAAATGTGTTGAAGGTTTTGTTAGATAGGGAGAGCCAAAAATGACGCTATTTAGTTAGGGTTCAAGCGGATAAGGGAATGAGAATGAAATTCTTACTTCGTAAAGAAAAGACAATTTTGGGGGAAAATAACCAGAAGATGGCCTATTCTAAAGGGAGCAAGAAAGAATGACGGTTCAGTTTTAAAGGGATAGATTATAAAATTTCGAAAATAAACTGTCCAAGCAGAGAGAATTAAGGAAATCAGAGAGTACTCTTAGAATCATTGTTGTATTATTTTGATTCAATAATAGTATCTTTAGATTTTTAAGGAGAATTGAGATAATTGAGAGAATTAAGGAGAATTGAGAGAATTAAGGAGAGCTGAGATAAATGAGAGAATCAAGGAGAACGCTTGAAAAGCTTCTGCTTTACTATTATTTAATAGATTTCACGTTACATTTTTGTTAGACAGCTGGACATAATGCAATTTGAATATAGCACTTGGCACTTTGAAATTTTAAATTTTGTTTAAAGGTTTTTGACCCACTGTTATACCTTTAAAAATTAAAAGCATCTTATAACCATTAATATATATATATATATATATATATATATATATATATATATATATATATATATCCTATAACCATCTTAGCAAATAAGTTTACACATCTAAAAGCACAAACGGGAAAGATTAGCAAGGAGGACAAGGATCATACCACCGAGATGTGGAAAAAAATAAGGCGCATGGGTAAAATCTATACCCATGCACAGTAAGACAGGCTAATTTATGAATAAGAAAGATAGATTTTAGACGAAATAACTTAACCTAAGTTCCAGTGTCCAAGCAATTGAGGTCAGTGAGAGAGGTTTATCAGTTGCAGCGCTTCAAAACAGAATACATCCATCTGCGGTTCCTCCTCCAGAAGCCAGAAGTCCTAGATGTGTCAGGGCCATGCAAGCCTACTGCAGTATGATCACAATACTTCAATACTGGCTGAGTTGAATGTTTGTTTCAAAATGAAAATGAAAATGATTACAAGTAGAATATAACAATAAAGCATCAACAAGTCGATGAGCGTTTCATAGCCCGCTCCTTGCGCATGACATGGCGAAAAGTTTAAAAATTATTCATTTAACTGTTATGGTGGGTATCTAGTGGCTAGTTTTGGAAAGAAAGGGAGATTTTTATTTTTATTTTTATTTGGAACTACTGTTATGTAGTAAAAACAGCCATTTTACTGTACCTTTTTAGCATTCCAATATTGTAAATTCATTTAACTGTATCGCTAACAAAACAATAACAAGAATAATTGTTTATAACAAAGCAATTAAAGTACTCCTTTCGTGCACAAAGAACGACGTGAACAACTCTTCTTTGGTGCCCTCTCTAGTGTTCCCTTTTTGTGCCTTTCAAATGCACCTTAATGTCTGGTTATCATTGTTTATCTAGTTTGAATGCTGAGATCACCATTAGTAGTCTTACATAATTATCATAATCAGTTCACCAAGGTTTTATTATACGATCTCAGCAGGTGCTTCTGCTGTATTTTTGACTTGTTTAAACTAGATTTATCAGTATTTAATTAGTTATTATGGTCTGACTTTACAAAGACTACCAGCAACTATTTCCTGCATTTTTTCTATCAACTCAAAATACGTCTAGACATCATTTTACTCAATTATTACATTTTCCTATAAAGAATATATAGCACTCCATCTATATATAAAAATCTTGACACTTGATTCATTTTGCTGGATTTGGTTACAACATTTACATTTTGCGTCGAACCTTGTATACATGTAGAACATAACAATAAAGCATCAACCAGTCAATGAGTGAATCACAACCTGTTGGGAAATCACACAAATTTCCTTATGATTATATTTGTGGAGAAAAGAAATGAAATGTAGAATGGTAAGGGACACACAAATTTGATAATGGAGTTCGGCCAATTATGCCTACGTCTCCGGGCTGCTGCAGATATTTTATTTCAAAGAATATTACAAAGTGATTACACAAAACACTTTTCACTCAACACTCGTTCTCACTCTAAGCTTGCTCGCTCCTTTACTTCTTGTTGGATATGAGATTGGGATGAGATAAAAGTTATGAAGAGGAATGATGTATTTATAAGGTAAGAAGAGGGTTGGTGGAGGTTAGTGGCACAGTTGGTGGAGAGTTTGGTGGCAGCCCATGTTTTTCTCATGGGTGGCTTGAAGGCTGCATGTTCCAACAATCTCCCACTTGAAGACTGATTTCAATCCGTCTTCACGTCTTGATCGATGCAACAGTCATTCTGCTCTTTTTACTATAGTAGACCAACTGAAGTTGAACACAACTTCAGTTTATCGATAGTTACCGTTTTTGTCAACATATCTGCTGGATTCTTGCTTCCTTCGATCTTCTCCAGTATTAACACATCATCTTCTAGCAGAGATCTGATGAAGTGATAACGAAGTCCGATATGTTTGGTTCTGGAATAAAATGTTGAATTCTTCGCCAAATGTATTGCACTTTGACTATCACTGTATAAAACATTCATTTCCTGTTTGAATCCCAGCTCAGTTAACAAACCTTGAAGCCATATCATCTCTTTACTAGCTTCGGTGATTGCTACATACTCAGCTTCTATAGTGGATAAAGTGACAATCTTCTGTACCTGTGACATCCAACTAACACTGTAGTTCCAACCGTGAATACATAACCTGTAGTACTTCTTCGATGATCGACTTCGCCTCCAAAGTCTGCATCTACATAGCCTTGAGCTTTAACCTGCCCTTTACCAACGTACAAAGCGTTATGTACGATACCTCGTAGATATCTCAAAATCCACTTGACTGCTTCCCAGTGAGCTTTCCCTGGATTTGACATGAACCTGCTAATAACTCCCACTGCATGACCAATGTCTGGTCGCGTACAGACCATGGCATACATTAAGCTTCCAATAGCCGAGGAATAAGGAACATCATTCATGAAATTTCTTTCTTCCTCGGTTTGTGGGGACTGATCCTTGGATAGGCGAAAGTGACTGGCCAATGGTGTACTGACTGGCTTAGCATCGTCCATGCTGAATCTCTGCAAAACATGATTGATGTAATCTGCCTGAGATAGCTGCAAGAGTCCTTTCTGCTTATATCTAGTGATTTGCATTCCGAGAATCTTCTTTGCTGGGCCTAAGTCTTTCGTGTCAAACTCATTTGACAGTTGCTGTTTTAACCTTCTGATATCATCCATATTTGATCCTGCTACTAACATGTCACCAACATAAAGTAGTAAAATGATATAACTAGACCTATATCGCTTGAAGTAGCAACAATGATCAGCATTGCACTTCTGGAACTCTTTCTTGTGCATGAATCCATCAAACTTTTTGTATCATTGTCTTGGGGCTTGTTTCAGGCCATACAAGCTTTTCTTTAGTCTACACACCATGTTCTTCTTCCCTTTCTCGAAGAAACCTTCTGGTTGGTGCATGTATATCTCCTCATCCAAGTCTCCATGAAGAAATGCGGTCTTCACATCTAACTGTTCAAGATGAAGGTCTTCAACAACAACAATACTTAATACTGACCTGATAGTATTGAGCTTCACAACGAGAAAGAAAATTTTAGTGTAGTCCACTCCTTCCTTCTGTTGGAATCCTTTGACAACTAGTCGAGCTTTGTATCTCTTGGAACCATCATGCCCCTCTTTCACCCGATACACCCATTTATTGTGAAGTGTCTTCTTTCCTATGGGCAACTCAACTAGTTCCCATGTCTGGTTGGAGATAAGAGACTTCATCTCATCTTCCGTGGCAAACTCCCACTTGCTAGCATCTTCAGTCCGAGATGCTTCATCATAAAATTCGGGTTCCCCTGCATCAGTCAGCAACAAATAATTCATGTATCTTTTGTTAGGTACATGAGGTTGAGAAGATCTTCTCAATTCAAGATCTGGAGTAGGATGCTGTAGTGTGTCAGACTGGTCCACACTACTCAGATCAATTATTTCACCAGGCTGAGCACTTTCTATACTCGGTTCTGTGATGAGACTATCTAGAATATCGTTTGCATCTACAAATACTGGCTCACTTTGCTTTGAGTCGTTGACTTCTGTTTTATGTCTGTCTTTGTACATTACTCTTCCGTTAAAGATCACATCTCGGCTACGGATCACCTTCTTGTTTTCATCATCCCAAACGCGGTAGCAAAACTCATTTTCTCCATAGCCGATGAGAGTGCATTTCTTGGATTTGGGATCAAGTTTATTCCTGCCTTGATCACTAATATGCACATATGCCATGCAACCGAAAACTTTTAAATGTGATAATTTTACCTCTTTTCCACTCCATACCTCTTCTGGTATTTTGTGCTCTAATGGAACTGAAGGACCTCTGTTGATCAAATAAGCTGTTGTGTTGACCGCTTCTACCTAGAACTGCTTCGGTAGACCTGATTGTATACGAATGCTTCTGGCTCTTTCGGTCAATGTTCGGTTCATACGCTCAGCTAACCATTGTGTTGAGGCGTACTCGACACGGTTCTCTGCATTTTGATCCCGTGCTCATAACAGAACTGCTTGAATCTGGTGTCTTCATATTCACCTCTGTTATCAGTTCTAAGCTTTTTGATCTTTAGATTTGTCTCATTTTCAACCATAGCTTTCCATATCCTGAAAGCCTCGAACACTTCAGATTTATGCCTTAAAAAATAAACCCATACCTTTCGTGAGTGATCGTTGATGAAAGTAACGAAGTAATACTTTCCACCGATGGATGAGATGGTCGTTGGCCCCCAAACATCGGAATGAATAAGCTCCAGTCTTTCCTTCTTCGGGGTTTTACCATTTATTTGAAAGCTAACTCTATTCTGCTTTCCAAATATGCAATTTTTACACATGCCTATTTCCACGGACTTTAGACCTGGAAGTTTTTCCTTCAAGTGCATAATCTTCATTCCCTTTTCGCACATATGGCCTAGCCTCTGGTGCCATATGTTGGAATTTTCGTTGCTAGCAGCAACAGTGATTGAACATCGTGCTCCTGCTGTCATGTAAAGAGTACCACTCTTCTTACCGTGAGCAATCATCATTGCACCCTTTGAAATTTTCCAATCATCACCATGGAAAGTCGTAGTATAGACTTCACTTGCTAATTGTCCTACGGAGATCAAATTCTTTCTCAAGTCTGGTATGTTCCTGACATCTTTAGCTCCCAAACCTACGCATTCAGCTTAATCTTCACAGCACCTTTACCAATTATATCACAAGGTTGATCGTCACCACGATATACCTTTCCAAGATTTCCAGAGGCTTACCTTTCGAAGAATTCTTTTTGCGAAGTGGCATGAAACGATGCTCCAGAGTCCAGCACCCAAGACTCTTCCTTGCTCTCCAAAGAGAATATCAACGCTTCATCTCCTCCTGAGGTAGAAGTAACATTTGCCTCTGCCTTCGCCTCCTGATCCTTTGGTGCACTTCTGCATTGATTTTTGTAGTGTCCGGTCTTGCCACGGTTCCAACACTCAATGGTCTTTGAGCTGTTGGGATTTCTGGATTTAGATCTCCAGTCCTTCGACCTACCACGGTAGTTCGGTTTGCTACGTCCATTTCCTCGTGTTTAATTTCTTCCTCTTGATTGTGTATGCAAAATCGAAAAATTTGACGACTCACCAGAGTCTCTTCGTTGGATCTCTTCGCTGAGAACCATATCATGAATATCATCAAAATTTAACTTATTGCTTCCCGACGAGCTACTCACTGCTGTGATAGTAGCGTTCCAACTTTCTGGCAGGGAAGACAAAAGTATCAACACACGTACTTCTTTGTCAAACTCAATTTCAACTGAAATAACTGAGTAGTAAACTGTATTCAGTTCATTGAGATGTTGAGCTACCGATGCACCTTCTGTCATCCGCAAATTGAACAATCTCCTCATCAAATGAACTTTGTTAGAGGCCGACGGCTTCTCATACATACTGGAGAGAGCCGCCATAAGACCTGCCGTGGTCTTTTCCTTTGCTATGTTGAAAGCAACATTGCGAGATAACGTCAATCGAATAACTCCAAGAGCTTGTCTATGAAGAAGAGCCCAATCTTCATCCTTCATATTCTCTGGCTTCTTTTCCGAGTGAGGTTGATAAAGCTTTTTCTGATATAGATAGTCTTCAATTTGCATTTTCCAAAAGCCAAAGTCAGCTCCATCAAACTTCTCGATTTTCACCTTTCCTTCATCTGCCACCATCGCTCTCACTCGAATTTGATTTCCTTTCTAACTAATTATGGCTCTGATACCAGTTGTTGGGAAATTACGCAAATTTCCTTATGATTATATTTGTGGAGAAAAGAAATGAAATATAGAATGGTAAGGGACACACAAATTTGATAACGGAGTTCGGCCAATTATGCCTACGTCTCCGGGCTACTGCAAATCTTTTATTTCAAAGTATATTACAAAGTGATTTCACAAAACACTTTTCATTCAACACTCGTTCTCACTCTAAGCTTGCTCGCTCCTTTACTTCTTGTTGGATATGAGATTGGAATGAGATAAACGTTATGAAGAGGAAGGATGTATTTATAAGGTAAGAAGAGGGTTGGCGGAGGTTGGTGGGGGTTGGTGGCACGGTTGGTGGCAGCCCATGTTTTTCTCATGGGTGGCTTGAAGGTTGCATGTTCCAATACAATCCGCTCCTTGCGCATGACATGGCGACAAGTCTCAAGATTATTGGATTACAATTGTCTTCGAATGGAAAAAATTGAAGATATCTGGCTTTAAGATTACTGAACAACGAAACCCCGATGTCATCAAAATGCTAAGAATAAGTAGAGATGTGTTAAAATCAGCATAAGTAGAGAAAAAAAGTAATACAGATTTTCCACTAAATTAGATCGCGATTCTAATCAGGTCACAAATCTCCAAGAGCTCGAATCCAGTCCGGTCGTGATTCCAGGCAACAACAATTCTTCATCATATGCATCAATTACCCCGAGTTGCAAATCTCCATGTGAACAGATTGACCATCGGCAGATGGAAAAGTGAAATTAGATTTTAGTTTGGGGCAAATTAGATTTGTCAGATTGAGAAAGAAACTGATATGGGTAAAACGAATGACATGTGCAGTTTTTTAATTGGTCGTTATGCGATGACGAAGATTAGAGATGGGAATGACTTTCAAGCCTTAGATTGATCAATTCCGTATGTACGGTTAAGAATTGTTCCTCTGGTTGTGTAGAATGATGGTAGCAATCGTGGCATCCTGGACCCATTTTTCCCTGGTCCCTGGACCCAATCAATCAGAGGATCAGGATTTGTGCATTTTGCAATTAAACTCACGTTCTTTTGATGGGTTTAATTGCAAAATAGCGGAAATCAGGCCTTCTGATTGGTTGGGTCCAGGGGACCATGGAAGAATAGGATCAGGTGATCTCATCCCCTAATTAACGATAGATAACTTTGTGACGCCGATGTGAAAATATCATTAACAATCATATTACCACTAAGAGTATATAGTTAACCATGTCATTGTGAATCTGTGATGCCTTAGTGGTAGAATTAAATTTAGCAATGCCACTATGTTGCCGCCTCATTATGGCGTCGCTAAGGGTTTAATATTTCCGTTTGGGGAGATGCAACATCGACTGACAGTACGTAAGTTTTAACTAGTTAACTCAATTAACCAAAAATGAGAACGGAATTGTATGAGATTGCAGGATATTAGATGACAATGATCGTTTCAATTGGTTAAATCTTTTTTTCTTACACCGGTTGAAGCAGAATTTTCCTTTTGTCTGAACGGATTAATATTTTCCAACAAAAAAAGGGATTTGTCGAATGAAAAAAAAAGGGTTAGGGAAAAATATTTTTTAGATGGAGAAAAATTTTCACACAATAAAATTCTAGAACATGAATATATGTGATAACAATTCAACAACATTATAAATCGTTCTCATGAATATGCATCAACACGTTAAATTTTGATGGCATCACAAAAACGTAAAGTTTTCTCTACGCATTTACGACATTTTCTTTAAAACATTAAAATATTTTTGGCGTCGCTAAGTCATAGTTAATAACAAACACGATTGTGACATATTTATGACAATTTAGTGATGACTATATATTTGGCGACATCGTGCCATCGCAAAGTTGTTATGGCATCACTAAATGACGCCAGAAATCAGCATCTTTTCTATTAGTGAGGCTATGCTGCCATTAATGGTGTCCAAGGTCCTCTCAAGGTCTCAAGCCAAGCAAATGCTAACCCTTGTAAAGAATGAGGTAGGGGTATTTATAGGAAATGGAGTAGGTGAGATAACATCGCATCCCAAGGGATGCGACATAGGAGGAGGCAGTGATAAGCCGGTGGGTTGATGGGATATTTGCAGTGTGATGCAATGCGAGGTGGAGCATGGCCATGATGCGATATCCTTGCTTTGTGGACGAGTTGTGAGTCTAGGTGATGCGAGGCACGGGATGCAAAGCATGGTGATGCGAGGCACGGGATGCGAAGCATGGTGTTGCGAGCCATGGGATGTGAAGCTACGTGGATGTAAAGACCCGAAAATTCAAACACTTTATCATTGAATATCCTGACTATTTGTAATATTTTTAAATGTTATAAATGTGATTTTATAACCTCGTTAAATATCATTTAATTAGTAATTAATGATTCTAAACTCATTTCGGATAAATGCTTTCAAAAATATATTTTTTGGGAAAATGTCGAAATGTGACAGAGAACCGTTTTATCGGTATATAACTATTTTCTCAATAAATGTTGTTGAAAATTTAAATGAATTTCTAATTATTAATTGGAAAAGTAATTTGCAAATAAACGTATTTTTCATATTTGTGGCTAGCTATTTTGATGATGTCATCTTTTAAAAAAATGAGCATTTAAGGAAAGTTTTTGTATTTTGGATATTTAAATATTCAGATTTGAAAACAAGTGGAATGGATTTGAAACATAGCACATAAGGATTAGTATGGATTGACATATTATGGACTTGAAAGAAGACTCGTGTGAAAGATGTCGAACGAAACCTCAACATCGGATATGGCTAAAAACAGAGTAGGGGCACAATCTGGGGTTTTGCTAACCTACGGCAGGATATATTGACTCCATATCTAGTGTATGCTTATTATCGAATCGTTGCGGGAGCTCTTTGAAGTTGCGCGCGGGAGTTGGGTATATTTGGTTCCACGTGGTGCACTTCGGTGTTTTTGTACGTGGGCCAGTTGTGTTTACCTTATGGTATATTTTATCTAGAGATATACGACGCTCGGAGGTACTTTCTGACCCTTGTGCATGGAGTTCGGATCTGTGTTGAGAGATCTCCGATGGAAAATCCAATATGCAAATGTGCCTTATTGGTTTTGTTTGTACACTTAACAGTTGTCGAATGTAACCATTCCTTCTATGTGAATTTATTTATATTCTACACCCTATACAATATTTATAATACAACTATACTTCTCTAATAAATGGTTGGTTTCAATTGAGGGGAAATCCGGAGAGGTTATCTGCACAGTCCCCTCAGTGTTGTTACATGCAATGTGTTATCTTGAGTTTCTCATACCAGACTGATGCCTGATGCTTGGTTTTTGTTTTTCCCTAAAATCATCACGTACTCCTTCGAGTAAGCTGAGTATGGCAGGTTTTACTTTGGAGCTTCTGGAAGAGAGTTGGAGTTCATCTTACCATACTTTTTATATCCGCTGCATTCTATATTGTACATCAACATTTATGAGGACAGGTTGTTATAACTATCCAAGTTGATGATAGTTTATTCTTCTCTGATAGTTGTAATCATACAGTTTTATTTTGTAAAGATCATTATTTATATTATATGTTACCATTCCGTTGTGAGATTCTGATATTGTGTCCTCTTCTTCCTTAGTCTATTTTCTTTTTTATTTTATTTCACCCTAACTTTTCGTCTTTCTGGCACTTGGGTGCTTGGCACGTGAATACCGTGGATGTATTAGTGTCGACATTCGAGGGTCGAAAAGTCAGGTCGTTACATTTGGTATCAGAGCACAAGGTTGAGCGAATAGCTTGGCTTTGGTTGGGTTTGACTCACCAAGAGATAGGGTAATGGAATGCCCTAACATGACTTGAGTGTATTATATATATGAGAGTGCGTATTTGTTAATGCTATAAAAAAATTTATGTTGTGTTAGTTAGTCTATTGAGTGTTTTATGAATTCTGGTCGATATGTGGGACGCCATAGTATCGATAGGGATTTCTAAATACTTAAACAAGGCAAATCGACACAATATTGATTTTGAAATTGGTAAATGAAATAATTTTACCTAGGCTTATATTTTTGTACAAAATATAAAATCTCATAAATTGATATAGTCATTTATGATGTGTTTGGTTGTTAGGAATGATAATATTGAACTATTATCAGTTATTGAATATTAGTTATGCTTGATCCCATTATGAGCATGTACTATTGCCTATTGACTTATAACTAGTTTACCTTTTAAAAACATGGGATGGGTAGATGGTAATAAGTGGGAACATTAGATATGAACACATTGTGAATTAAGTTTCACAGTTTGACTATAAGGCGTTTAATGATGATGTTAGGTTAAATTGATTTTTAACATGATTCGTCTATTATAATCCGAATAATGATAAGAATTTGTGAAATAAGTTAAGTTAGATAATGAAGTGCTTTATATAAATTATTGAAACTCGATTAAATCATTTTACGGAACCATATAGTCTATGCATTAAGATTGTATATATATGTGAATATGCCATGATTTGTAGTTTTATAGGTTTCATTTGTTAAAATGAAATGGGATTTTCAACGATTACGGATAGTTTAAAACTTTCAAATTATTATAGAAGTTGAAGTTAAGTGTTTGTGAAAAATATAAAGTTGAGTTTATATAACACTTTAATTATTAAGATAGCAAGTTAGAACAAGTTCAAAATTTAATTAACATACTTAACAAATTTGATGTTTGGATATACTCATAGAATGTATTAGAGTATTACATGTGTATGAACTTAAGCTATACAGTGTTTAATAACATGAAGTAAAGTTTTATTAAATGATTCATAAGTGGTTTAGTATTAATAAAGAAATACTAAGCGATAACTGAATGTTGAAAAAAAGAAGAAGGATATTAGAATAAAATGGCATACTATACATATAGAAGAATTAATGAAGGACATTGGTGGTTAAGAAACAAATAAGATAAAATATGTGAGTTGTACGTAGATCGTTTTATTTGCATAGTTAATCTTAGTACATATACGAGTACAGGATTTTGAAGGTGATTTACACCAGTCCGAACAAGGATTCTTCACTAGACTTTTGACAGTGAATACGTGATGTGGATTTTTGATATGATCCTGATGTTTTCCATCATAGTATATGGCTATGTAAGGAAGATGGAAGTTCCTAGTCAAGAAACCAAATCAGAGTCCGCACTAGAGATGTCAAGTAAGATATACTAGTTTGGAAGAGAAGTCTTGTGATCGGGAAAGTGATATGATCAAACAATGTGTACGGATGGTTTATATGCATTGTATGGGATTTAGCGCATATGGAAATTTTGGGAAATGGCTCTTCGATTTGTTATGAGGTATTGTGAATCATCGGTTGAGTAATCCCTAAGGTTGTTCAGCGTAAGGCACGCTCAGTAGATTGTTTATCATCCTTAAGTGATGCAGGAGTTTGAACTTAATCAAGCCATGAGCTTTGTTTGCTAGTGTGATACCTTAAGTATCGATGTTTATAGATTATTTGGTTGCTTGTGTTGCACTTTCGGGGATGAAATATTTTTAAGTAGGGGAGAATGTAAAGACATGGAAATTCGAACACTTTATCTGAATATCCTGACTATTTGTAATATTGTTAAATGTTATAAATGTGATTTTATAACCTTGTTAAACATCATTTAATTAGTAATTAATGATTCTAAACTCATTTCGGAAAAATGCTTTCAAAAATATATATTTTGGGAAAATGTCGAAATGTGACCGAAAACTGTTTTATCGGTATATAGCTATTTTCTCAATAAATGTTGTTGAAATTTAAATGAATTTCTAATTATTAATTGGAAAAGTAATTAGCAAATAAAAGTATTTTTCATATTTATGGCTAACTATTTTGATGATGTCATCATTTTAAAAAAAATGAGCATTTAAGGAAAGTTTTTGTATTTTGGGTATTTAGATATTCAAATAAGTGCTTTATAATTTAGATATGTTTGTTTTAGTTATTTAAATAATTTAATGAATTTATTTCCATGTTTTGTTTACTTAAATAAATCAATTGATAAAGAACTAAAAATATGATCGAGATTCAACTTCTAGATTCACATCCTATCGTTGAACAGAAGTTGTTTCGTATCGTGCAACATTGTTTGGTACATTTATATACATGCACATACATGCATATACACATATACATGTTTGTATAATTAGTCACGTCAAAGGTTTAAAAAATATCTTAAGTGTATGTACATAGGTTTCTTATATGTATATAACGGAATGCTTAATCCTTAAGCTTTGAAAAAGCAAACTTACCATCTCTTACACACCTTTCACTTCTCTTACACACCATTCCTTTTCTCATTAATGCTATTAGAGTTTTAAGGGTATTTTAGGCTTTTCCCATCCATCTTTCTTTTCCTATATAAGGAGGGGTATGCCTTTTCTTTTCATTCAAAAAATCCTAAGCAAAATGAAGCCCCTTTAATGGCTTCTCTACTTCTTCCTCTTCTTAACTTTCTCAAACTATAGTCAAAGCAACTCTAAATCAACTCAAACTTTGAGTGAAGCCTTCTTGCACCATTACAAGACCTTCTGCAAGTTAGAAGTTGAAAAATCCAAGACCCTATCAATTTCCATCTTTGGCTGTGAGCTATATAAGGAAGGTAGCAAGGGAAAAGCAAGGAAAGGAAAGAGGTTACTAGCTTGGATCTTTGTTCTTATTCTTGGATATTTATTCTTATTCTTGGATATTGGATTTGCTAAGGATTAAGGTGAGTTTACTCACTATTAGGACAACAAACATAAACCCTTTTGCATGTTTTTAACTATGCTTAAAGTTGCTTGAATGTTAGTTACTTATGTTAAAAATGTTAACTTGATTCTTACATTAAAAGTAAGCGACATATGTGATCCATGTTAATGGATTGGAATGGACTTAGACTTGGACGTGAACTTGAAAGTGCACTTATAGCGATAGTCGTTATAGATGGAGTTTGAATTGTTGTGTTTTCAACACTTTGTATGAAATTTTGTCATGACATCTTTAGTAATTTTCTTAGCATATTAATGTTGAATTACTTACTTGTTTATTGAATATCATGACTGTGCTTAATGCTAATAAGCCGACGAGTAGGCTTATCTATCTGTGAGTGTCAAGAATGGGGTGTCTAGGCAAGGGGTGATATGGAACCAGTGCTCTAACTTACCTGGCCTCACTCTTGACCGAAGGATAGTTAAGTTGATAATGTCGGAAACGAGTTAAGTGCACGAAGTGTGATTTCTATAAGAATAAAATGGTTTTGGGTTTGTCGTGACAATGTGTTAATAACATTAGTCTTTAACCCTCTCAGATTATATCATGGAAGTAAATATAATTGAATCTTTAAACGAATGTTTAAAGATAAATTATAAAGGAATGTTTTAGGTTTGTTTCATACATTGTTTTAACAACACTTGTTTTTAAACCCTTGGAATATATTTAAACTAGAATACACGGTTTAATGATTTTGAGTATACTTAGATCTTTAATAACTGATTTTAAAGATGGAAACTAGTATAGACATCTTTCAGGATAAAGATATTGAATAAGATGTTTAACTTATAAAGGAGAAGAGGTTCTTTATTAAACAATGGTTTTACCTCTATGATTATATTTTAAAGGAAATCTTAGAAATGAATTATTGATATACTTATACTGGAGGGATAAGTATATGAATACGTTTTGAAGAATTAAAGTTATAAAGGAAATCTTAGAGATGAATTACTGATATACTTATACCGGAGGGATATGTATATGAATACGTTTTGAAGTATTGAAGTTATAAAGAAAATGTAACACCCAAAATTTTTAAATATTAAAATTAACAAATTTAAGAATACTTAATTGTTAAAGTGAGAGTTAAGGGAAACGGGTTACGCCATTGCGTTCGTCTCGAAATTCTGCTTGGGATAGAGTCCAAGTTTTTGAAAATCGGACTTCGTATGAAGAAGTTATGGCCCTCAGAAGTTTCAGAAATTTACATAAAACAATTCAGAAAATTAAATACCAAGGCAGGTCGACCCGGGGGTCGACCTACCCCAGGCCAGGTCGACCAGGGGGTCGACCTCCCTATACAGGTCGACCTCCCCCTTGGGTCAGATCTGAAACCTAACGTGTTTCTTTCTGTGACGATTTTCTGAGTCATTAGGGCTTGTGTGGCAAGTTCTGGTTGATTCTCTTAGGCTTGAATGGCTTTGATTGGTCCTAGGTTAATCTAACGGCTTAGGTTGATTCAAACTTCTATAAAAGCATGCCTAGACTCAAACCCTAAACCTAAACAAAATTAGTCTCTTGGCCACCATGTTGCTGCTAGGATAGTTCTTCTTCCTAAAGCTTAGGGATTAGCAAGTCAGAATTCTAATTCAAAAGACGAACGAATCACTCTTCTCTAACCCGTCTTTGTGAGTACAATTTCTTTCAAAAAATAATTAATGAATTAATCGTGATGAGTTATAATTTGGATTATGAGAACATGACTGCTGAATCATGTGATGTTATTTAACTTTGTTATCATCTGTTGGTGAACATATGACAGTTTTGTTATCTTATGTTGATAGATCTATTTCATATGTCCAATTATACATGTTTAACTTGATTCATTTTAAGCAAGTTTGGGATGTAAATCATATGCTAGTTTGTATGTGAATCTTATGCAAGTATGTATTTACATATGCTAGTTTGTATGTGAAATCTTATGCAAGTTTGGGATGTTAAATCATATGCTGATTTGTATGTGAATCTTATGCAATTCTGTATGCGGATTATACACAAGTTTATATGTGAATCAAGTATATACATATGCTAGTGTATATGCAAACATGTGATAAATTCATATGCAAGTTTGTAGAAATTCATATGCAAGTTTAGGTGAAAACTATATTCAAATTTTTTTGTGTGAAAGACTATGAATTCATTTGCAAGTTTAGGTGAAAAACTATATTCACATTTTTAGGTGAAAAACTATGAATTCATTTGCAAGTTTAGGTGAAAAACTATATTCACATATGCAAGTTCACAATTTCATGTTTAGATCTATATTTAGATCCATGGCAGTACATAGTTTATGCAAATTTATGTTATATATGTTCATTACCTATGCAAGTTATTGGCTATGCAAACTTATGTTATAATTCTTATTTGCAAGTTAGATCTATTTTATGTGTTATGTAAGTTGTGATGTATTTTTTTATGAGTTAGACTATTTGCGAATCTAACATATATCATATTAAAACGTACGAATAGCGTGGGGACAATGGGAAAATATTAATTATGCAAATTGTGAATTGGCATAAAATGGCTTTAAAGGCATATAATTAAATTGAGACATTAATTGGTATAATTTATATACCTAAAAAGTATGGACATAATTTAGGCGACAATTATGGACATAGATTAATTTGGAAGTTATTGACAATTTAAAATAGGGATATAAATTCAAATTGGGGTTGAAAAATAATGTGTAATAATAAATGTCTGAGACAAAAGGTTATACTCATTTGTGGTATAAGACAGCCCGGAACCGCCCGGCACATCCAACAACCACAAACGGTAGTCTAATGTGAGAGATCAAAGGGATAAATTAAATAGGTAATAAATGCCTAAGACACGAGGTTACACTCGTTTGTGGTATATGACTTCCCGGACCCGCCCGGCACATCCAGCAACTGCAAACGACAGTCTAATGTGAGAAGTCGTAGGCGTAATTTAAAGATGCTTAGACACGAGGTTAAGTCTGGCTTGTGGTGGAGGTCTGCCCAGAACCGCCGACATATCCAGCGGCCACAAGCAATCGACTTAATGTGAGAGGTCTGTGCATTAATAATTAATTAATGTTGATCAAAGACGAATATGAATGACAAACAGAAGTTTGGTTGAGTTGAGTAATTCTCTGAGTACCAGTCTGATGTTAATTTCGGTCTTCGGGGTTGATACTTAGGGAGTTATTCTCTTAACCAATGTATCTGTGAACTAAGATGTACTTAATCATAAATTAAGTAAAACATGTTATATGATATATATATATATATATGATACATAACATGATAAGTGGATAGGGTTAAGGCCAGCTTAACCAATAATCTGATAAGTGGATAAGGTTAAGACCAGCTTAACCAATAATCTGATAAGTAGGTAGGGTTAAGACCAGCTTAACCAATAATATATAAGTGGATAGTGTTAAGACCAGCTTAACCAATAATATATATTAGTTTGATAAGTGGGAAGGGTTAACTCTAGCTTAACCAATAATATATGTTAATCTGATAAGTGGATAGGGTTAAGGCAAACTTAACCAATAATACATATTGATCAGATAAGTGGATGGGGTTTAGACCAACTTAACCAATAATATATAAATGGATAGGGTTAAGTCCAACTTAACCTATAATATATAAGTGGATAGAGTTAAGACCAGCTTAACCAAATATATATATATTGATCTGATAAGCGGATAGGATTAAGACAAGCTTAACCAATAACACATGATAAGTGGGTAACATGGGTGACATATGGGATATAATCATGAACACTTAACCAAGATAAACATGTAGTGGGACATAGGGGTTAAGTGGATGACATGGGAGACATGTGAAATACGATTAGAGACAATTAACCAAATTGAAACATGTAAGAAGACATGAATAAGAAAGGGTTAAGTGGTAAGTCCTAGTGGGGACCAAGCATAGGTGGAAAGCTTGTGTCAAGTGTGGGGACCCTTTTCAACCAGTAACCCATTTAGTATCTAAGTGAGCTCGATCTAGATCGAGGACGGGACACGCTTACAGGGTTTGATTGTAAGAGGTCAAAATGGGTTAGCGGTGGCAACGCAAGTCCAACAGGGTCATGTGTGTGCGTAGGCCCGGGCTGGTAGGTAAGACGTTGTTGCATCGTGTAGGTATAAGCCATGCATCTTTAGTGGTATCGCGTTGCCACTTTGGGAAGTGATACACCCCACTGTGGGATCAGCACGGGTATCTATGAGTTAGGGAGTCGATCGAATGGGGAAGGTAGTGGGTACGACTAGCGGAGATAGGAGCAGGCGGCACTTATGAAGACAACTAGGATTCCAACTACCATATTATGAATAAATGTTGTAATTAGAATGGGGAGGGTAGTGGGTACAACTAGTGGAGATAGGAGCACGCGACACCTATGAAGACATCTAGTGGTACACGAAACTACCATTATGATTATTATGTTCAGAAGGCGGGATCAACTTTTAGGGTGACTAGTAATGGTGCAGTATAGTAATTATCCTATAGTGATTAGGAGCGCGAATAACGCCAGTATATTCCTCTTGTTTGTTTTGTCTCGCCCACTTGCTTTACAGTCATTCCTTGTTTTACCAGTTTATGCCTTATCCTAATTACTTTAATAATTGTATTGTTAAAGTTATTGTACTCGCCAGACTTTATGTCTGACCCACTTTGTTTTCGCCTCTTTTCTTCCTTTCCCCCCGGGTTCTCTGGGTGGGACTAATGCTAGTGGATCTTGATTTAGATCTTTCTCTCTCTTTTGGAAGTGCTTGGATTGCTGAAAGTAAAGTTCAGCTCATCACTTTTATGGCTACTTATGTCGGGCTTATGCTTTTTACTTTATGTACTTAGAAAACAATTTGTCAAGATGGATATTAAGTGTACTTTGTTTTATTGTTGGTTTTTTATGTAACTAAACTATTTCTCCGCTGCAATAAAAGTTGTTTTAATTTTTCAAGTACCAATATATGTATCTGTCTTGTTATATTCTGTTCTGTACACCAATAATACTCCATGAAAGTTAATGCATTCCCTTTGAGAGTGACATTAATGGACGTGGGGTGTTACACGTGGTATCAGAGCTGAAGGTTACAAGAACAGATAAGAGATTTTGAAAAACTGTTTTTCATAAACATTTTTATAAAGAAATGCTTTCAAAAATATGTCATAAGGAGAGTATTTTTAAGAGAAAAGTTTATTTTGAAAAATATAACCCCCAAGAGCCATAAATCTTTCCTTCGATCCTCCGTTTTAAATCTCTTCCTCTTTCCTTTTTGAATTTCTTCCTCCACGTATAAACGCTTTTTCTAAGGTATGTAAGAACTTCTATACAATGGGCAGAAAACCGCTTCATGGGACTGGGACGTTTGTCAAAGCTAGAAGGAAGGGGAGGACTTGTTGATACCTTTAAGATAGACGATGGGAGGAAGGTTCAATTAGCTGCTTGGTTAATAAAGGACGAAGCCTCATTTTGGTGGGTGGTCACGAATGGAGAATGTACAGGAGAGACATGGATAGGACACACGATAAGAATGTAGATACAAAGAAAGGCGGTAAGGATAACAAGGGGCCAAGAGAAAAGGAATGGCCACACTTGTGAAATACATGACTACTTAAATAAAGACATTAGAAAGAAGAAGAAGACTAGTTGTTATCGTTACGGAGAAACAGGACATCTTATTAGGATCGTCCAAAGAAGCAAAAGGCAAAAGTAAGGGCAAAGTCCAGGATCTTCTGGAGGGCAGACGCGTTCCCTCACTACTGGCATACCTGATATAGTAGAAATATCTTGGTTGGAAGTTTGGTTTTTCTTTTTGATCATCCTGTTCGAACCTTGTTTGAATTCTGGCGCTTCACACCCGTTTGTATCTGCTTTTTCAGTTGAAAACACTGCACCTAAATACTAGTCTAGTTACGGATCCCATAGTAGTCTCAAATCCTATTGGTGGTTCGGCTCATCTTTCGATGATTTGTCGGGATTTGAGAGTGTCTATCTTGGGCGTTGGGTTTGAATGCAACGCCTTCGTTATTGGCTTCTTGGGCTATGGCTTGATTCTAGGCATGGATTGGCTAGACGGATACGGTGCCATCCTAGACTGTGAAAGAAGGGTAGTTAGATTGTTGACTCGTTGTGTAAAGACCCTTGATATTTCTTATGACCTTAGAGGTCCGGTGATGCTTAGCTACCTAGAATCTCTTGATGCGTC
Source organism: Allium sativum (assembly GCA_030737875.1). Classification (NCBI taxonomy): domain Eukaryota; kingdom Viridiplantae; phylum Streptophyta; class Magnoliopsida; order Asparagales; family Amaryllidaceae; genus Allium; species Allium sativum. The sequence continues at coordinate 421,661,130 of CM060919.1, forward strand.
CAACAATGATTTGGAATTTGTTCGTGTGGTTCATGAATATGGTGACGTCTTCGATGAAGTTTGGGGTTTACCCCCGAGGCACAAGATAGACTTTCGTATATACCTAGTACATAATGCAAAGCCAGTTGCATTACCAGTACGCCACATGGCTCTGAGATAGAGAGGAGAACTCAGTAAGCAAGTGAGAGAGTTGCTTGAGAAGGGGTCCATAAGAAGGAGCATTTCGGAATGGGGATAGCTGTGGATCCCGCAAAGGTGGTGGCAATCCAAGATTGGAAGACTCCTAAGAACGCAACAAAAGTAAGAAGCTTTTTAGGACTGGCGGGCTATTATAGGAAGTTCATTAAGGACTTCACGAAGATATCAGCCCCACTTACTTGGTTAACGAAGAAGAACTTGACTTTTGCTTGGGATGTTGACTGTGACGATACTTTCCAACGTTTGAAGAGGGTTTTGATGATAACTCCAGTTTTAGTTTTGCCAGATGGAAGTAAGCCATTCACAGTGTATACCGGTGCTTGCGGGATAGGGCTTGGAGCAGTTTTCGGTGCAAGAGGAAAAGGTTATATGCAAAAGGCGGCAAGTACAAGTATCGCTTATCATCCACAGATGGATGGACGGACAGAGAGGGGTGAATAGAATCCTTGAAGATCTTTTGAGGTTATGTATCCTAGATTTTGGAGGGACATGAGAAGATGCAACGAGCTTAGTGGTGTTCACGACGTGTTTCACGTGTCACATTTGCGGAAGTGTTTACAAGATACCGCGGAAGTAGTGGAGCCGACGTGCTTAGAGAAGTAGAAGTAGAATGAGATGCCACGATTAGACGAGCTCCTACATACATCCTTGGGTCATAGGTATTAAAGCTACACAACAGAGAGGTCAAGTTGGTCAAAGTGCAATGAGGAAATGATCAAAGAGATGCGGCTTGAGAAATGGAAGACAAGATGCGTACGCTGTATGTTTTTAACTTCTCCTTTTCAACCGCTTTGTTTATGCTTCTCCTATCGTTTAGTATGTCTTCGCGATTGTATCTTCGATCTTTAGTTAGGAAAAATCCTATGGTTGTAGACATGTGTTTGAGACATGTTATGTTTGGTGGATGCAAATGGATGCAAGTGGTTCCGTGTACACACACATTAGGCACTAGATTGGCTCAGTCACTGTCATATTGCATATAAATTTTAAATTAATGGATGTATAATGGTTGTGTTATCATATGGATGCTGCATTTAGATGAATGGTCGTGCACACATGTAGAAATAATATGTACCATTAGGATTCTTTTGCATACATAATGGACGCATGGCACTATCATGATTTGCATTAAGGAGGTCAACTGAGTCAGTAGACCGCCTGATTTTGCATTAGATAAGGAACAAATACACACACTTTGTATATGTTCATACGGCATTATAAGTCTTTTAAGGACAATGGATGCATGTGTTTGTTGACTGAGTAGATGGATGATTGGATGGTAGGATATACATTCTCCTTAACTTGGAGATTTCGGGGGCGAAATCCTTTAAGGATGGGAGAATGGAACACCCCAAAATTTCAAATATTAAAATTAACAATTTTAAGAATACTTAATTGTTAAAGTGAGAGTTAAGGGAAATGGGTTACGCCATTGTGTTTGTCTCGAAATTCTGCTTGGAATATAGTCCAAGTTTTTGAAAATCGGACTTCGTATGAAGAAGTTATGGCCCTCAGAAGTTTCAGAAATTTATATAAAACAATTCAAAAAATTAAATACCAAGGAGGTCGACCTGGGGGTCGACCTACCCCAGGCCAGGTCGACCTCCCTATACAGGTCGACCTGGGGGTCGACCCCCCCCCTCGGGCCAGATCTTAAACCTGACGTGTTTCTTTGTGTGACGATTTTTTGAGTCATTAGGGATTGTGTGGCAAGTTCTGGTTGGTTCTCTTAGGTTTGAATGACTTTGATTGGTCCTCGGTTAATCTAACGGCTTAGGTTGATTTAAACTTCTATAAAAGCACGCCTAGACTCAAACCCTAAACCTAAACTAAATTAGTCTCTTGGCCACCATGCTGCTGCTAGGATAGTTCTTCTTCCTAAAGCTTAGGGATTAGCAAGTCATAATTCTAATTCAAAAGACGAACGAATCATTCTCTTCTCTAATCCGTCTTTATGTGTACAATTTCTTTCACAAAATAATTAATAAATTAATTGTGATGAGTTATAATTTGGATTATGAGAACATGACTGTTGAATCATGTGATGTTATTTAACTTTGTTATCATCTGTTGGTGAACATATGATAGTTTTGTTATCTTATGTTGGTAGATCTATTTCATATGTCCAATTATACATGTTTAACTTGATTCATTTTATGCAAGTTTGGGATGTAAATCATATGCTAGTTTGTATGTGAATCTTATGCAAGTCTGCGTTTACATATGCAAGTTCGTATGTGAAATCTTATGCAAGTTTGAGATGTTAAATCATATGCTAATTTGTATGTGAATCTTATGCAAGTCTGTATGCGGATTATACACAAGTTTATACGTGAATCAAGTATAAACATATGCTAGTTTATATGCAAACATGTGATAAATTCATATGCAAGTTTGTAGAAAATCCTATGCAAGTTTAGGTGAAAACTATATTCACATTTTTTTTGTGAAAAACTATGGATTCATTTGCAAGTTTAGGTGAAAAACTATATTCACATTTTTAGGTGAAAAATTATGAATTCATTTGCAAGTTTTGGTGAAAAACTATATTCACATATGCAAGTTCACAATTTCATGTTTAGATCTATATTTAGATCCATGGCAGTACATAGTTTATGCAAATTTATGTTATATATTTTATTACCTATGCAAGTTATTGGCTATGCAAACTTATGTTATAATTCTTATTTGCAAGTTAGATCTATTTTATGTGTTATGCAAGTTGTGATGTTTCTTTTTTTTTATGAGTTAGACTATTTGCTAGTCTAACATATATCATATTAAAACGTACGAATAGCGTCGGGACATTGGGAAAATATTAATTATGCAAATTGTGAATTGACATAAAATGGCTTTAAATGCATATAATTAAATTGAGACATTTATTGGTATAATTTATATACGTAAAAAGTATGGACATAATTTAGGCGACAATTATGGACATAGATTAATTTGGAAGTTATTGACAATTTGAAATAGGGATATAAATTCAAATTGGGATTGAATAATAATGTGTAATAATAAATGCCTGAGACACGAGGTTAGACTCATTTGTGGTATAAGACTGTCCGGAACCGCCCGACACATCCAACAACCACGAACGGGAGTCTAATATGAGAGGTCAAAGGCATAAATTAAATAAGTAATAAATGCCTAAGACACAAGGTTAGACTCGTTTGTGGTATATGACTGCCCAGACCTGCCCGACACATCCAGCAAACGCAAACGGCAGTCTAATGTGAGAGGTCGTAGGCGTAATTAAAAGATGCTTAGACACGAGGTTAAGTCTGGCTTGTGGTGGAAGTTTGCCCGGAACCGCCGACATATCCAGCGGCCACAAGCAATTGACTTAATGTGAGAGGTCTGTGCATTAATAATTAATTAATGCTGATCAAAGACAAATATGAATGACAAACAGAAGTTTGGTTGAGTTGAGTAATTCTCTAAGTACCAATCTGATGTTGATTTCGGTCTTCGGGGTTGATACTTAGGGAGTTATTCCCTTAACCAATGTATCTGTGAACTAAGATGTACTTAATCATAAATTAAGTAAAACATGTTATATGATATATATATATATACGATACATTACATGATAAGTGGATAGGGTTAAGACCAGCTTAACCAATAATCTAATAAGTGGATAAGGTTAAGACCAACATAACCAATAATTTGATAAGTAGGTAGGGTTAAGACCAGCTTAACCAATAATATATAAGTGGACAGGGTTAAGACCAGCTTAACCAATAATCTGATAAGTAGGTAGGGTTAAGACCAGCTTAACAAATAATATATATTAATTTGATAAGTGGGTAGGGTTAATTCTAGCTTAACCAATAATATATATATTAATCTGAAAAGTGGATAGGGTTAAGGCAAACTTAACCAATAATACACATTGATATGATAAGTGGATGAGGTTAAGACCAACATAGCCAATAATATATAAATGGATAGGGTTAAGACCAACTTAACCAATAATATATAAGTGGATAGGGTTAAAACCAGCTTAACCAAATATATATATATTGATCTGATAAGCGGATAAAGATAAGACAAGCTTAAGAAATAACACATGTTGATTTGATAAGTGGGTAACAAGGGTGATATGTGGGATATAATCATTAACACTAATCCAAGATAAACATGTGGTGGGACATGGGGGTTAAGTGGATGACATGGGAGACATGTGAAATACGATTAGAACACTTAACCAAATTGAAACATGTAAGAAGACATGAATAAGAAGGGGTTAAGTGGGAAGTCCTAGTGGGGACCAAGCATAAGTGGAAAGCTTGTGTCAAGTGTGGGGACTCTTTTCAACCAGTAACCCATTTAGTATCTAAGTGAGCTCGATCTAGATCGAGGACGGGACACGCTTAATGGGTTTGATTGTAAGAGGTCAAAACGGGTTAGCGGTGGTAATGCAAGTCCAACGGGGTCATGTGCGTGCGTGGGCCTGGGCTAGTAGGTAAGACGTTGTTGCATCTTATAGGTATAAGCCGTGCATCTTTAGTGGTATCGTGTTGCCACTTTGGGAAGTGATACACCAAACTGTGGGACCAGCACGGGTATCCAGAGTTAGGGATCTGATCGAATGGGGAAGTTAGTGGGTACGACTAGCGAAGATAGGAGCAGGCGGCACCTATGAAGACAGCTAGGAGTCCAACTACCAAATTATGAATAAATGTTGTAATTAGAATGGGGAGGGTAGTGGGTACAACTAGTGGAGATAGGAGCAGGCGACACCTATGAAGACAGCTAGTGGTACACGAAACTACCAATATGGTTATTATGTTCAGAAGGCGGGATCAACTTTTAGGGTGACTAGTAATGGTGCAGTATAGTAATTATCCTATAGTGATTAGGAGCGCGATTAACGCCAGTATATTCCTCTTGTTTGTTTTGTCTTGCACACTTGCTTCACAGTCATTCCTTGTTTTACCAGTTTATGCCTTATCCTAATTACTTTAATAATTATACTGTTAAAGTTATTGTACTCGCCAGACTTTATGTCTGACCCACTTTGTTTTCGCCTCTTTTCTTCCTTTTCCCCCCAGGTTCTCAGGGTGGGACTAGTGCTAGTGGAGCTTGATTTGGATCTCTCTCTCTCTCTCTCTCTTTTGGAAGTGCTTGGATTGCTGAAAGTAAAGTTCAGCTCATCTCTTTTATGGCTACTTATGTTGGGGTTATGCTTTTTTACTTTATGTTCTCAGAAAACAATTTGTCAAGATTGATATTAAGTGTACTTGGTTTTATTTTTGGTTTTTGATGTAACCAAACTATTTCTCTGTTGCAATAAAAGTTGTTTTAATTTTTCAAGTACCAATATATGTATCTGTCTTGTTATATTCTATTCTATACACCAATAATACTCCATGAAAGTTTATGCATTCCCTTTGAGAGTGACATTACTGGACGTGGGGTGTTACAGAAAATCTTGAAAATGAATTGTGATTATACTTATACCGGAGGGATAAATATATTAAAACCTTTTTAAGTATTCAAGACTAAAGGAATAGCGAATTAGTAGAATATATATATATATATATACATACAACTTATATATATATGTTGAATATATACACTAGTATATAAAGGAATATTAATTCAGTATTGAGTTATTGATTAATAAAAATGAAGTCTTGTTAGACAAAGGGATTAGAAGACGTTTATATGAGTTAACTGTGCTTGGACTTTTATCATGCTATGTGACTTGATAGTGTTTTGATTGTTTAGTGCTTTGGATGCTTAATGGTTTGTTATGGAAATTAAGCAAGGTTGTTTTCCATATACAAACGTCTATTGTGTGAATCGATAGTCGATCAACTGACTATAGAACTTGACCTTAAATTTAGCTACTGGTTTTGAGGAGACCGAGATTGGTAAGTGTTTTACTTATCACAAACCACTTCAAAACTAGTATACGGGTTCTATGTTTCAGAAGCGAATGGGAAGTGAAGTCTATATGGGGATTTGAGATCTGTTGAGATGCTCGAACACATACAGTAATTCTAAGATCTGTGAAGGAATCTATGAGTGATTCCAAGATCTGTTGATGTATTGGAATCCATGTGTGATTCCGAGATCTGCGAAGGAATCTATGTGTGATTCCAAGATCGATCGTATTGTGAGATTCCATCTGGGAATTCTTGTTCTGTTCGAGTGATGAAGACTCGTGTGAAAGATGCCGAATGAAACCTTAACATCGGATATGGCTAAAAATAGAGTAGGGGCACAATCTGGGGTTTTGCTAACCTACCGCAAGATATATTGACTCCATATCTAGTGTATGCTTATTATCGAATCGTTGCGGGAGCTCTTTGAAGTTGCACGCTGTAACGACCCAAGGATTTTCGGCCCCGGAAATCGACATAAATACCTATACCATAACTCATGCCGATCTTCCAAACACCGAAAAACACTGGATAGTTATTGGAAAGAAATTAGAGGGTGATATAAGAAAGAAAGAAATATAAGAATAGAAGAAGAAGAAGAACCAACACAACACAGAATCTGAGTCTCAAATCGCAGCGGAACAAAATATAATAAAGAAATAAAACTTTATTGAGAGCTTTTAAAAATATTTACAATATCAGAGTACATCAACATCTCTGGACAGTTATAAAAAAATCTATCCCATATACAACACACAGCGGAATAGTAGCTATATAATATCATACGTCTGGACTCTTCCGGTTCGTCTCTTCACAGCATTCGATAACCTAAACCTGTACACCCCGGGCTAACCCGAGCATTTACAAAACACCGGGTCAGTCTGGTGAACCAGAGCGAGAAAAACTCGCACATTATTAAGGTAACACACAACTTGATTTTAAAGTTTAAACCCTTTCAAAGAAAAGGGTAATCGTAAGACCAAATCCACACATAAATACAGATGGTTTTTACCTTACGATAACCCAAAACATTTCTGAAATCAATATCTTTTCTGATATTATAATAATGTCTAAGTACAAACAGATATTTATCTAGCGGAACGCTTGCATCTCACGTTCCACATATATAGTATACAAACAAAACTGCGGGCACTTATTTGAGATTGAATTCCGACTATGACAAGGTATGGGACCACCTGTCGATAGTGTATCTCTAGAGGCGAATACACTGGGTTCAACAAGAACGTCTTACAACCCGACCCACACATGACCGACCACTCACTTCGCTTGAGTGTATCGAATGTATATCACCAACGGTTGGGCTCAAATCACCGTTTCCCGAAAAGGGATAGCATCGAAATAGATTAAAGAAGCAAAAGGAATTTCTCTAGATAGGTGATTATACACCCTAATGGGAGCGACCCACATAGCCATGCTTCCTGCCCGATTTTTGCCAATTCCCAATTGATGAGGCTTGAGGTTTAGATTAACTTTTGAACACCTGGTCATCATTCACTTTGAATGCCACATCGTCAGATTCACCAGATATCACTAATTGACATCCACAAAAATACTCTTAGTTGATAAGCTAAGAGAAAGGCCTTTCACCGCCACCAACTATAGTACGTTTGAAGAAATCAACGTACGCGATCCCTTTGAAAATACTCTGTCAGACATCCGTCCATACAAGTCATCCAGGAACAGGATGAACCGAAGGTACTCTCCTACTGCATCCAATATAGGAATCACCCCATGGACCAGTAGCGAGTAGTCCTTGCAATCCGTATATTTCAACCATGACAGAATCACAGTGTATCTCGAGCCGCTAAGCCAGAGATTATAAGTAATCCTTCCGTTTATGAAGATCCACGGTCTTCAATGTTCCGTCTTGACCGTCTTCTGATATCTTCACGTATTTGTTGGTCGTAATGGTTTTCTAATATAATTTCGATCTCGGTCATTCCGTACCAACAATCGTATTGAACAGATTTGATAGTCGGTGATTTAACTATCAAAATAAACATTGTTTCAATCATGACAATCCAATGAGTTCACTGGTTCAATATTCAACATCACTTGGCCTTTTAATTAAAACAAGTGTAAATTTAAAACTCCTAAATATCTCAATATTACAAATATAGCTTTTCGCTCTTATTTAATTTGAGATTTTTCTTTAAATCAATTCATTTTACTACTTAGAAAAATTCTATATCGTATACAGATTCCAATTTCACTTTTAAAACATTACCCACGTTATTGTATAATATTGGGAAATCAATTCACTTATTATTCGTAAAAACATTGTTACGGAATATCTTTTATTTATTTCTTAACCACACCCAGTGCTTATTCTTATTGAATTAAACTCGACTTTTACATTTCCTTCTCACTCGAAAATGTCGTTATAACTTCCTGCAATTCCCTTTTACTTCCCCTTTACTTTGGAATCCCTATATATATATATACATATATATATATATATATATATATATATATATATATATATATATATATATATTCCAACTTTCACCAAAAATGTTGCGTTATTATTTTGCTGATGAAATAATAAATTTCACTAACCTCCTTTACCCTTACAACTAGTATCATTCTCAGATAATTCTGGAGTCGTTCAAGTTGGGGTATTTTAATCACCTCTCAGACCTTGATCAACAATGTTCATATCTTAAGATTGATACAAGTTTTAATTCAAAACCGGATACTTCATCCCAATATCAATACAAATTCCATTTCACTATTTTATTCAAAATATGGTTTCATAAAACCTTCTTACGCTTTGAATAATTAAGTAACATTTATTTTAAGCTATAATATTTGCTTAAAAATTCCTTTTATAACCTTGTTATAAAACTCAGGTCTTAAACAAACCCTGTTCATAAACTCCTTTCACTATTCCGTTGGATTTCATTTCACTTAGATTACTTTTCAAATGAATTCCCATTAGAAAGTAATTTTCTAAATTTTTATTAATTAAAATAATAATTTATTTCAATCATTAACTACATTAGTAGTTAATTAATAGTAAATCCCTTTTTAAAATCTTATTAAAATTAAAACAATATTCTATAACTCATTTTATTCAAAACATACTAACTTATTAATAATCTTAATTTAAAATGGTTGACTTAGTCAATTCCAACCACGATTATCTCATTAACCGATTCCAATTCGTTTCCCTTATAAATTAATTAATAATATAATTGATTTAAATAATCCCATTAATTATTCTTAACAAGACAATTATCCAATTTAACCGTTAGGTAAATCTCTAATCACTTGTTTATAATTCTGATTAATATCAGAATTTACTTTATTAAATCAATTAATAATTAATTATTAATTAATTAATAATAATAATTTATTTCCTTTTAATAAACCTTTATTCTAAATATATATATATATATATATTCAAATCTATCTTTAGCTATAAAATAAATTTTATAACTTCAGTTCTATCAACTTACCTGACGGTACATCGATATAAATAAAACAATTTACTTTTAGGCCATTTACTGCCGATTACTCAACCAATACTGCCCATTGGTTAAAACCGAACACAGGTTGAATTTCCAATCAATGATCAATATTCAAATCAATCACCCAAACATGACAGTTCATATGATAATATGAAAATAGATAATATATTTGAGGAATCCGGTTGGATCCCTCCAACCTGTTCTTCCCTGTATACAAATGGTTATCTCCAAACAGATCGTTCAATTTCATTTAACTGATAATAATAAATAACGACCATTTAATCCCAACCACAAGCAATTCAACAATTCAACCAATTAAACACGTTTATTTTATAAACGTGAAAACGTGACCAACAAGGTAAGTTATCTTTATTGGAGCCAATCATTAGAATAACGATTTGGTATTTCACTGAAATTAAACGACGATTTAATTTCATCAGTTAAATCAGCAAATAAATATATATTAGCAAACAGTTAACCATTGGCAAGCAGAGCACACAGAATAAAAACCCAATTTATATAAAATATAAATGAGAAAACTGAGTGAGTTTAACTCATCTTGAGTTGCGTCGTTGCAATAACGAGTTGATTTAGTTAAATTAAACAAGTGTTTAATTTAACCGATAATTCCAGCTGCTTCCAGCCCCGTCCAGAACAGTTCCAAAAATGTAGAGTTCAGTCATCGTTACATTCAATTCTGATCATGGAATACAAGTATACGAGTTATAAGTTTATAAAATTTTAATTAAAATTAGCATCTTTCTTAACGATAATATTCTATACTTAATTACTTTCGGTTAATTGTTCATCTTGGCGATAGTTTCACGCTCTTCTTTTCCCCTTTGCTTTGTTCGCGGCTCAGACCAGATTTCCTACAAATATGTTGTATGTAATCATAAATCACAATCATATATTTAGGTAATTAACTTCTCCTTAACAAAACAATTAGTGTCAATTCCGGTTAGGCTAATACTGTGTTTCTTCATTCACAACAGTCCACAGATACGAATCCTGCACTAAGTCTTCTAGATATTTACACGCTAATTAACATAATTAAATTAGCAAATCTTTAATTATAGATTAGTTTAAACTTTAAACCTTAATTACTTTGCATTAAGATTTACTGGTCACCATATTTCCTACTCGTTCTTTCCTACATGCCGAAATCAGTTTACCTACACCAATTTTCATAACTTAATATATTATTACGTATAATAATTATTTTCTAATTAACCCTGATCAACTAATTAGTACGCTAATCCTTTTGTCAATTAAATATACTAAATGTTAATTACAGTTTAAGATAAACCAGGGTCAAAACCCTTTCGTCCCTTCTTCAATCTGTATTCCCAGTTTCCAAAAAGGCCACATCGACTTCTGCTTTGTTCAAAGATTAAAGCTTCCGCATTGAAAATCCTGTACGCTGCCAATACCCAATTCATTTCCTAGTAAACTGCTTCGAACCCTTATCCGCTGCCAACGCTCCACCCCGGCCATCGGACTTCGATCCAGTCCTCCCATGACCAGCGCGCCACCGGCCTCCGCCTACGTCCCCAGTCCCAGCTCCTTTAGTTCCACCATCACTACAAAAACTGCCTCCAAATGTAGCGGTTTCATGGCCTGATTCCCGCCACCACAAAGCCTCGCAGTTCATCACCACCGTTGGTTACATAGACCTCGACGAGTAGAACAACTTTATCGAAGAAAGCATTTTGAAATGATTGACAAATTAAGAGAAATAAAAAATCAAAGTGTGGAGATTTTCAGCCATCAATTCGAATGGTGCCGGCTCAGTTAAAACATGGACTTCTGCTTAGGGTTTGACCGATTGTTTGTTTATATAGGCAGGAGGAATAGATTTTATAATATTATTAAAATCTAACGAAACTTCGCGCTAAAGTAACACGAAAAACAATCCACAATTGATTCCTGTTTTCTGATAAAAATGCTAATCCTAGCATAAGAAAATATTCTGGACCCAATGGGACAGGTTTCGTCGAATTCCGACATCGTTTGAAAAAAATTCCTACATAAAACCAGCGAGAAACACGTGTTTCAATTTTTCACGATCACTAAATAAATCCGATCAACTTGAAACCTTGAAATCCTATAATAATTCTTCAATACGAACCCAACGGCACTAGTTTCGTCGCATTCTGAGACTGTTTTCCCGGTAGGCTATTTTTACGCGCACCGCAATGCCATTTCAGACACCAAATTACACGGTCTCCAAAAATAACAAACTATATACCTATCCTGACTATAACCAATGATACAAACTCAACGGAATTGGTTTCGCAGCCTATTTTGATCGTCTTTTCAAGTTATACCCAAATAACCCTTTAATAAATTAATTACGCGTTATAGAAATTGAACGGGCGTTTGTGGCTGCCGTAGTCCCATACGACATCGGTTTGCCACGCAATTTGATTTTCTTACAATAGTTTAACGATGCGGTTCCAATGAAACTGATTTAATTGAAAACAGAGTCCGTTTGCAAAATCGCTATTTTAAAGGCCTATACTTTAATAACGATTTCCATAGCGACCATTTCAAATTTTGATTTGGCCATAAATAACAAATTATAACACGAAATCTAAATTTTTCTCTTTCATATGAAAATTATAGTCAACATGATCCCAACGTTTCCCGTTTCACAGAAATCCGACTTATATCGGATCCTGTATTCTCAGTTGAAGTTCAAAACCAAATATTACGAACTACAGCGCCATTTCGAGCTTGATTTATAATTATAAAAATATATAACGTTCAAACTTCGTTTTAAATAACGAATTAAACATTAAAAATCCATTACTATCCCAAATATAATATTTAAAATAATAAATTAAATTAAATACTTGACGGCCAAAAATACGGGATGTTACACACGCGGGAGTTGGATATATTTGATTCCACGTGGTGCACTTCGGCGTTTTCGTGCGTGGGCCAGTTGTGTTTACCTTATGGTATATTTTATCTAGAGATATATGACGCTCAGAGGTATTTTCTGACCCTTGTGCATGGAGTTCGGATCTGTATTGAGAGATCTCCGATGGAAAATCCAATACGCGAATGTGCCTTATTAGTTTTGTTTGTACACTTAATAGTTGTCGAATGTAACCAATGTAACCATTCCTTCTATGTGAATTTATTTATATTCTACACCCTAGACATTATTTATAATACAACTATACTTCTCTAATAAATGGATGGTTTCAATTGAGGGGAAAACCGGAGAGATTATCTGCATAGTCCGCTCAGTGTTGTTACATGTAATGTGTTATCTTGAGTTTCTCATACCAGACCGATGTCTGACGCTTGGTTTTTGTTTTTCCATAAAATCATCACGTACTCCTTCGAGTCGGCTGAGGATGGAAGGTTTTACTTTGGAGCTTCTAGAAGAGAGTTGGAGTTCATCTTACCGTACTTTTTATATCCGCTACATTCTATGTTGTACATCAATATTTATGAGGACAGGTTGTTAAAACTGTCCAAGTTGATAAGTTATTCTTCTCTGATAGTTGTAATCATACAGTTTTATTTTGTAAAGATCATTCTTTATATTATATGTTACCGTTCCGTTGTGAGATTCTGATATTGTGTCCTATTCTTCCTTAGTCTATTTTCTTTTTATTTTATTTCACCCTAACCTTTTGTCTTTCCGGCACTTGGGTGCTTGGCATGTGAATACCGTGGATGTATAGTGTCGACATTCGAGGGTCAAAAAGTCGGGTCGTTATAGTGGAGCCAAGGCTGGATTCTGGAGCCGGTCGGTGCATGTTATGCAAGCTTTTTGAGATGATCGGCACGTGCCGGGCGAGCGAACTTTGATGCTGATGAATTTCGCATTCAAAGGATGCGAAATTCTTCCAGTGGTCCGAGTTGAGTCTTCTAGTGCCAAAACCATGGTTTGCCTAATATGATTACACGGTTCTGAGTGCGTACACTTGATTCATGACTTGTATTGTTCGAGAGCAGTTTGACGAGCTGTGACGACTGTTATCGCACGAGCCCATCTTGGCCTGATTCTTAAGGATGTTAGCAACACTTCTGGGCCATTGAACCACGCAATGAGTCGAGTCGTGTGGCCTAGACCGCTTCTGGGAACCAGACCGAAATGCTGATTAACACCAGTAGCTCAACTCCATTGGTCGTTCTAATTCTGTTGACATTCTTCTTGCAAGAGGAAAAACACTTCATATCACTACAAATGTGAAAACTGCCTCCCGAATCAATCTTCCAAGGATTAGCTTCACTAAACAAGACATCACAAGAAGCATCGCTACTAGTACCTTTAGCAAAACCTGTCTGTGCCTCATCCTACCATCACCATCCACTACTTTCTACTTATCCCTCATTTAAGCATAACAATTTTTGTGTATGTGACCTTCCTTATCACAATAATGGCAAGTAATAGCACCTTTACCATTAGCCCCTTCTTCTTCCATCTTATATCTTTCCTCAAGTCTCTTGCTACCATAGTCTCACCTTGAACTGCTTTCAAGCCCGATCCTTTTCTCCTTAGTTCCTCATTCAAAATGCTGCTTTCTCAATGGAACAACCAAGGTCACCCAACTTTCTAAAAGCGAATTCATCAACAAAAGAGCCTGCAGCTCATCATCAAAATTGATCTTCAAAATTTTCAAGTGATTGATCACATTTTGAAATTCGTTCAAATGCTTTGCAACATACTTTTCTTCATCCAACCTCAACTGAACAAGATTTTGAACTAGAAATCCTTTACTTGTGGCACTCCTCGACTCATACAAAGATACCAACTTGTCCCACAAATCCTTCGCGGATTCACAACTAGCCACATGATGGGATAACGAATCATCAAGGTACTGCCATATTAAGGCAATTGCCTTCTTATCCATCTTCTACCACTTTCCGTTATCATCATCTGAGGGCTTCTTCCGATCTCCAACAATTGTATCATGAAGATCACTGAGGTAAAACACATCCTCCATCTTAGGCTTCCAAATCCCCTAAATTTTCTATCAAAAATAGTCATCTTCGGAAACGCCGTCATATCTGACATAACAAAAATCAAATTTTCCCAATCTAAAATCACTCTAAGCTTTGCAATGATACAGCTCTGATACCATTTGTTAGGAAAATTGCGCTTTTGCAGAAGCGACCAAGATCTTATTCACCCAATTACTTAAAGATGATTTAATGGAAAAGTAATACAGATACATGCACAAACACAAGATATTCCACCCAACTACCCTCTTTACTGATTCACACAAACAAATTTTGTTTACACTGAATGGATCAAAAACCAAAAGTAAACAAACTACAATTGATTCAGTAACCGTATTTAGAAAGGGAAAGAATATCTAGATGACTACAACTTTTGTTGGAGAAGGAAAACAATGAAGAACGACGACAAACCCTTGAATCAACTATGAATCAACTATTTTGATCTTAGTCCCACCATATAATACAAATCTATATGCTACTTTTATAGGAGAATAAAAGGCCGAGGCAAAATATCCAATTTGCCCTCAGAATATATTTTAGGAATATATTCCTAAAATAACCAGTCAAAAACAGGAAACCTGCCTCTTCCTCAATATTCCTAAAATAACCGGTCAAAAACAAGAAACCTGCCTCTTCCTCAATATTCCTAAAATACCCGGTCAAAAACAGGAAACCTGCCCTTCCTTAGAACTCCGGTTCACACATCGTCTTATCCACTATAAAGCACTCATCAAAGCACATCGTCTTCAAAAACATATTTTTGAATATCACAAATCACAACATTTTATAATACAAAAGGTTTGTTAAACCATTCTAGAAAAAAATGAAACGACACTTATTCTAACTTGGAGATGCAATTTTTTACGTGTTTACACCATATTTGATTATTATTATTTAGATGAATTTGACATGGTTTAATATTCTAGTTACAAACTTTTCCGGTTTATACTAGAAAACGATACTTTCAACCATAATACTGATAAAAATCTAAACAATTATATCCTTTTGCTAAATACATATTAAACGCATGTAACACGCGCTTTAATATGCATCATCAAGAGACACCTGCTTAAAAGATATCTATAAATGATAAATTTGTATAGCATAAAGGTGAATGCAACTACAATTGCAAATGATTTATACTACTAAATATATTAAAAGTATAAACTAGATATAAAAGTTAAAGTTTCAAAATCAGAATTGTTGGCTATTCAGGTAAAGTGAGAAATATATGAACAATTATAATCTACTTAAATTAGAAATAATATTCAGATCCTAAACTATAAAAAAATGTAGTTATGAAATCTACATTTTAACAATTGAACACGTTTCAAACTCATTTAGGAACTTCATGTTACCTCAACATTCGGCTTTGAAAAAGTGCAGATCTCTAAAGCCTTACGATCTAATCCATTTTAATAGATGGCTGCTTCAAATTCATTCTGGAATTTCAAGTTATCCGGATTTTGGCTTTAAAAAGATGTAAATCACTCGCACTGGAATCGATTGAGATGATGGAAATGGGTGTCTTCGGCTTCGAATTTCGTGAAGTTTATCCGGTTTTCATATTAAAAAAAGATGAGTTTTAGAATTTTCAAATGAGAAGAGAAAGCAAGGCAGCGCTAAAGCGTGTTGAACATGGGTGTGAATGATGGCTAACTAATAGAACAAAGAGGTTAGACCCTTTAGGTATAAATCCCCTGTGAACCAATGGATTAATGAGACCGGTAATAAACGAAATAGCTACAAAAAGTACTAACTGTAAAATTAGTTATTGAACTTGAATGCCTTAGGAAATGTTTGTTAGGTTTGATGTGGATAAACTGACATTTATGGTATTAAATTAATGAGGATTTGTGGGTAATTAATATTTGACTAAGTCCAACACTGAACTAGAATAGTAATAGTCTAATCTAGCATAATTGAACTTAGTGGTTTAGTGATGCGAGGTCAGTAGAGTTTTTTGATGAAATACTGCAAGTCTAATATGTAGATGATGTTTTATGTATTCAATTCAAGCCTACAACTCCTTGGATCTTTATTCAGGCACAAGCATCAAATAATATTTTATAAAAGAAATTCCAATATTACAAATAAATTGCGTAATTTCACACTCAGCTTTACAAGCTTTGTAAATCTAAAAATCTGAATTTGGGTTTACGATTTAACTTTATTTCCTTTTCAACCGAAAGAAATATACAAGTAAAAGATTACTAACGTACTAATAGATCTAAAAAGAGATTAGGGGTTATAGGGAATAGTGATTTATAATATTGAAATTTACCTTGTTATTGCAGAACATTGATTCGCTAACCTTTTCTCCAATTTGTACAAAAAAATATATTATAGTTAAAAGTAATTGTGGAGAAGTAGAATTGGTAGAGCTCCATTGCTCTTGATCATAAAATACAAGAAAAGAAAGGAGAGGTTAGGCCTATACTTTTAGGCACTTGATTCACTAGTTTCTAATAGATTAAAATTAATGTAAGTCATTGGCTAAGGTTCAATCCCTAGCTACTATGCTTCGATCGATCGACCACACCCATATGAGCGGTTGATCGACCCATGATTGAGGTTGATCGATGGGGTTTTGATAATTAATTATGTTTCTTCCATGTATTCTTATTTAATTATTTTCATTTTGAAATATTTTAAGCTCCTTTAACTTCTTTATTTGGACTCTGACAGTGAAACTCCTAACATGGAAATTTCTCAAAAGATTATCAAAATCAAAATAGTGCAAGTTTCATTATCATATTTCATCATTTGCTAAAATTTCATTTTTTGAACATTATTAATTAATGTGAATTTTACAGATGTTACAACATCTCAAAGTCAACACACTACAAGAATAAGTAACAAAAACAACAAAGTGAGGAACAAACATAAAGCCCAGTGAAAAAAGTATAACTAATCTATATGATTACTTATATTCTAATATATCATAAACAATGCCAAATTAGAATTACTCGGCTAGTTGAACCATATGTTAATGTACATTAGGAAAATTAGCACGTTCATACAATCATATTATGTTATATGATAAAACTATCATACACAAAACATCCAGACATGAGTTTTGACTCAACCATCATATACAAGACTAGTGGTGTAATATCTCCCACTCTGAGGATAAAAAATAAGAATTGTTATGCAGTCATCAATACTATTATTTTTTGAGGATAAAAGGGGATCAGTTAATAGTGCCACTAATAACAGAGATACAAAAATATGATTTTTTTTTAAACATGTTTCACTCATGATATTTGTTACATATTACTATTGGTAATCCCACGTTTAGAGAATATAAATTACTACAAAATACTCCAAGAGTGACATACGAAGAGGTTCCTTTGGTTGATTAGACTCAAAATACTAGGCAATCATAGAATTTTGCCTTTACATCCATTCAAACAAAAGAAACAACACATTGTACAAAAGCTCCTGAATGGCTACCTACATTTGCTTGTCTCTGAAAACTTATTCATCAGATAGGAAACCTGAAAACCCTAATCTCAAACTAAGCAAGTGAGCACCCAGTAACACTACAACAAAAAGGCTTTTAATAGCGGTTTAAAAACGCTGTTAAAAGTTATAAAAGTGTTAATATAAACGATGTATAACGACATGCGGTCGTAGTCCCCTAAATTTCAATAACAAAAAATAAACGCTGTTAAAAATTGAGTTTCACAGCATTTTTTCTGCCCTGTAATACTTTATGCATAACATTTTTTCAGAGCTGTTAATACTTTATGCACAACATTTATAATGAGTTGTTAATAGTTTTCAAGTGTGTGTTGCTTCCATTTTCAACAACGGATTATAAATGCTGTTACTGTTATTTCACAGCGTTTTTCTTATGTTGTTATAGTGAATACACTTTGTCTTTTAATAGAACTAATAGCGTTATATAAACGCTGTTGTTAGTTCCTAATATTTTTATTCCGCTATTGCCACGTTCCATTGCAATATTTATATCAATAATTTGCACTCATTTCATCATATTTCAACTAAACAATATACATAACGTCGTATCAAACTAGAAACTAACATATGAAAAATATAATTATTAATCATTTTCATAAAGTAATATGAATACAATATCCATGGACAAAATTTACATATATTCATAAACAAACGTCATACAACATTGGACAAACTTATGAAAACAAACCTATTTACGATGCATGTTAAAACAGACATATTTAACCCTTCAACCTTTGGTTCTGGCACATAGCGCTTAAGCATGTCGTTTATTGCTTCTTTTTGGTCCAGATTGTAGATTGCTCCATTGTTCATCTCTTTAATGCTTCAAGTCCACTTATCCAGTGCTTAAGAAGAGTCAGAAAATAATGGAGAACAACATCCTGAGGTATCAACAATTTAGCAACAAATATTAGCTATAACCCCAAGTCCATACAACAACAATCAAACCAATCAAACCCGCATAGCAAAAAATAATTAAGTATAACAAGAAATATGCTTTCTCGTAAAATGCAAAGTAAAGAAAAGTGATTTAATGTCAAAGATAAAAGCACTTACGTGATTGATTATCCCCAACCAAATGACTTCATTGCTCAGCACACTTGTAAAAAGAAGATGATATCTTTGCTATGCAATGTAGAAGATGATATGTTTGCTGATAGAATATAATTACTGTCTTCTAGCGGAAAAAAGAAAAACAGTATTAAAATAACGCATAATCAAATTTAACATTGAAGTTAACATACAAAACGAAATAGAAATTTATTTTGTTTTTCTTGTTTTAAAAAATAACAAAATAACATAAAACAATCCATTCACCATCTCCTCTGTTATTCCTCCATATGTCAGATAAACTTAAAACATTTTAGTCTTCCATACCCATATTCGTTGTTAATTTCCACTTTATTTATATTATAGGTATCAAATACCGAAGCTTGTCAAAATACAAGATACACCAAAGAAACAAGACATATAAGGGAATAAAACATTTAATTCTTACCTTTTCATCAATCCACATTAAAGAACTAAGCTGATTATTCAGGATACAGACAATTGCATCAATTGGGTTCATGCTATCAGTTGCATTAAAGTCGCCACACTGACACATGCGACATACCACAAAATGAACAAGACATATGTTGATATGTGTCAAACCGAAACAAAAAAAACTAACTATAACAAAGGAAGAATATTTACCTATCATCATTTTCGCATGGACATAAATTATAAACCCCCTCACTTGATGTGCACTGAAATAATTTGTATCGAGCTCTGGCCGCTCTTCAAGTTGATTTAAAGCATGGTTGCTCTGGACATATGTAAGATCTGCTGATTTAAAGAAAAACTGAATTTTCAGGAAGTGGACATCTCATGACATGTTAGAGATGATCCATGCACATTAGAAGTGCTACCATGCTTCA
The DNA here is from genome assembly GCA_030737875.1 of Allium sativum. Taxonomy (NCBI): domain Eukaryota; kingdom Viridiplantae; phylum Streptophyta; class Magnoliopsida; order Asparagales; family Amaryllidaceae; genus Allium; species Allium sativum. Next base: position 421,681,110 of record CM060919.1, read on the forward strand.
ACTTTTAATTACAAATGGAACTATAGAAGAAATAACAAATAGAAAATTCAACTTTGTAGGCTTTAACATCAATTAATTAAAACAATTTTAACAGTTAAAATAATATCACAAAAAAATGAAGATATGAGATTGTACTTTTATTACTGGGAAATTGCACAAGAAAGATGGTCAGCATTTATGAGCATTTAACTATAAAATCACTAAGTGATTTCAAACTATATAATAAATGATTCATGTATGGCAAGTTGACCTGATCTATCAAACAATGAAATAAGTAACCTATAGTGCAAGTGGGTTACGTTTGGAAACTATGGTGTAAATTCATCAAACTTGGGCCTCTTTCATCTTAAAAGTTTCCTGATAACTTGTAGTTTATTTATTTATAGATAAGACGGACAGAAAGACACACACACAGAGGGATGGAGTTTACCAACTTCATTTCTGCAATCCACAAAAACACAAAAAATTGTGTTTTTTCATATTCATAATGACAGTATTTCAAATAGACATAACTTTGCAAAAGAAGACATCTTATCTCGTATATAATACCAAATCTCCTTATCTTATACATTGTTATTGTATCAGCTAGTGCACTTCAACTTATATACATACACTGTGCCTTTCAACATTCTTGTGGCATAAAAAGAGCATAATACTTCTTTTTTTCATGTAACTTGTGCAAGAATATTTGTAGATATGAATTTATCCTTTATCACGACATTTCTAAAGTGAAAGTTAGCAAAAATACATGTCGGGATAGCCATATGACAACGTAAGACCAAATTCACCTACACTAACGTAGCATACAAACACCATACACAATACTCACGTGGACTGATGTAGTAGTATAGCAACAACATTACTTATCATGCTCCAAAGAAATCAACTGGTTATCAGATACAGTTGAACTTCAATTCTAGCTTACGGTGCAAGAGACAAACCCGGTAAGATACAGTTGATGAGGCAAAAATTGAATAGCATAAAAATTAGGAATCTTCCCAATTATTATGCTATTCAACTTTGTCTCATCAACATATACTTAAAGCATAGAAGCAGCGAGCATGCAGTGCAAGGCTTCCAAATTCATCCCTGAAAAAGCTTAGAAGAGTTAAACATAGTTTATACTGCTAACAATCCGACTGTTTTTAAATTTGTTGTTACATAATGTAAATCTACATTACCATCATATGTTAAATAGTCCCATACTTACTTCACCGGCATAGTGTCGAATTGTTAAGTCTAATCATGATAACTTTGGCTTGCTAAAGCGTGGATGATTCTTGTAAGCTTTGTACAAATTCTGAGCGAAGGTCTCATGGGTTGACCTCGGCAACACACTAATATAACAAGAGAATTTCTAATAATGCCACCATTAATGGGTTAACAATATTGTCTAGAGCAGCACCAAAGCAATCAACTGGTTATCTGATACCAGCAGCATATGGTTGTTGTTGGAAGCATCTAACAAGGGCTATTTGTTATCAAAACTCTTAACTAATGGCTTCAAGCATGTTCATCAACACAAAAGCAACACAAGATGAGGAACCGAGAACTAGAAACAGGGAATTGGAGACACAAATGAAAACAGTAACGGTGAGAGTAGATATATCATGAAGAAAGAGCTTGAACAAATAAAGAAAACACTTAGGAGACAAAAGAGAGATTGTGCTCTGAGCTTGGTGAACTTGAAGCAGAGGCACTGGTACAAGCAAGAAATTATAGTGTACGGATTATGTTCCTAACAGAGCAATTAATGCTCACTAATAAGTCACAAGATTCTCACTTGCAATTTATTATAAAAAAAAAATAACTTTGTATTTTGGTGTATGACACCGTTTACCATCAAGGTCACATATACTACACCAGAAATGCCAATTTGGCAGTGCTCATGGCCGTATCAAAATCGATTTGGCAGTGCCCTAAATCGTATCAAAAAATGGCGTCTATGTTGCTTTGATACGGTTTAAAACCGTATTAAACTAGTAAATTGATACGGTTTTAAACCGTATCAAATTGATAAATAGATACAGTTTTAAGACGTATCAGTTTATTAATTTGATATCGTTGTAAGCCATATCAATTTATTGATTTGATACAGTTTTAAACCGTATCAATTTAGAAATTTGATACGGCTTAAAACCGTATCAAATTAGCATGCGGGCACTATCCAACTTCTAATTTGATACGGTTTTAAGCCGTATCAAATTTATAAATTAATATGGCTTAAAACCGTATCAAATTGGTATGTTGGCACTGTCAAATTCGTAGATAGATACAGTTTTAAGCCGTATCAATTGACAAATTTGATACGGCTTAAAACTGTATTAAACCGGTATACTGATACGGCTTAAAACCGTGTTTAATGCCTCACTCCTACAATGATAACAATGAATTAATACGGCTTTTAACCATATCAAAATCGGTATATCAAATATGCAATATACAAAATCACTGCACCCATTGATATATATATATATATACACACACATATATATATATATACACACACACAATAAAGAAGATACGCTACACTCATATAATAGTATATAAAGAAGATATGCTAAGCATAATTCAATTAATACATAAACCATAACTTCAGATAATACAAACCACATAACACAATATATACAAAGCATAATGTTCACAGTTCTTCCTCTAAAAAAAACGACAACAAAACTGTAGTTGTCGAGCCCATACAACTTATGCTTGTTCCAAAGCCTGAAAAGAAATTAAAATAATAAACATCAGTTTAGTTTCTCCTCCACAACAAGTCCTAACGGCTTCTAAAATTTTGTACAGGTAACAATTAATTTTCATTTGCTATCCTTTTGTCTTCAGGTGTTAGGTAGAATGGATAAAAGTAGAGTGCCTAATGGCTAACAGTATCTTCATTATGCTTCATTTACAGAATGATAATTTTACAAAATGATTAAAGAATGCCATGCATAGCAACAATGCCTACTGATAAATTTACTCAACAGTCTATTCCACAATGACAATTAGTAGGTGCAATAAACCAAAAAAAAAAGGCAGCAGGTCTCTTGATCAACATGCACAAAACACAAATTTTATAACTAAAAGTGCAATTGAAAAATATGGAAGTAGGTGCAGTCCTGATGGCTTCTAAAATTTTATAACTAAAAGTGCATGTATTGTGCAATTGAACAACATGTCAGTTGTGTGTGTATTTCCAAGGCATAAAACAAAACAAGAGGCATGACAATGTTTCCAAAAGCTATAGACAATCAAAGGACATTATTCCTCAAGCATACAATTAAAGGACATGATTCCTTATGCATGCAAGTTAATAAGGCTAGGGACCTTTACACATGATGCTTGCAAAGAAAACAACATAGAAAATTCACTTAAACAAAGGTGGAACTCAAATTAAATAATAAACAGAGAGTGGGACACACAAATCAACATGAAGCAACTTCGTTGCAAAGGTCAGAAATGTGACTAAGCTGTTATTTATCCTATATACTTATATATATCCAATCATACTTATATACCCTATCATACTTATATACCCTAGAATCAAACCACAGGTATGTTAATATTTTTATTGCAAAAAGATGAGAACCTTTCATCAAGGGACATACTTTTTAAATAAGGGCTTCAAGAAGAACTTCAATGTACAGAACATGCACCAAATTCTGGCCACAGTGATACATAAAATGGTTGCCCCTAATGATGCAGCATTTCTCACACAAGCAACCAAGCTGCTATTATTTCTCATATTAATACTGCAAACACCCCACCTCCGTTAAGGTCACTCACAAAGGGAATGCATTAACTTTGTTGGAGTATTATAGGTAAAAGGTACAAGTAATTTACAAGACAGACATATAAACAGCGGAAAGATTAAATTTTATTTCATAAGCACGTGGTCCAGTCAAAACATTACAACAATTGTCTTAAAAACCAACTTCCAAAATCATTACAGTAAAGCCTCTGTCTTGACTAAAACATGAAGAAGCATAAACAATAATAAAGCAGCAAAAATCCCCAATTAAGAATGTAACCACAGCCATAGCCCAAGAAAAGAGAGTCCAAGCAATACGTCTACTTTCTTCAAGCTGGAAAAGGTCTGGACTAAGTTGAAGTATTCCCTCCCTGCGGATCTGGGAGGAAGGGTGATATACATGTAAATGTGTATATTTTATCCGCTTATTTATCTTATTTTCCCTTTAAAATAATTGATACTTTGTATTTATAGCTGTATTTTCAGATAGTTGACAAGAAGCATGGTTTAGAGCATTTGATGGATAAAGCATGAAGAATTTGCTTAAAAAGAGTGAAGTTTAAAATTGCTAAAGCTTGAAGAGTCTGAAGCTTGAAGAACGGTTGCAATTATATTTCAGTTAAGAAGATTTGGCTCAATAAAGACTCAAACTGCATTCACATTAGCTCATTAGGAAGGCCTCTTACTCATGTTGCGTTCACACTAGCCTATTTGCTAAACCACTCACTCTAAAGCTGCGTTCACACTGGCTTATGTGTTATTTGGGTTATTTCTTTAGTCCCACATTATGTAATTAGCTAGCTAGCCTTTGTCATATCAGCTATAAATACCTTGTATCTCATTCATTGAAAAACACATTGGGTTTTATTCTGTAAATCTCTTCTTGGAATAAAATCATTCTTCTTCCTCTTTTCTATTTAGTTTTAGTTTTATTTATGTTCTTGTTATTTAATTTCTGTTTTTCTTCTTCTTTAGCTATGTCTAGCTAATTCCCTTTGATTAGGGGGTGATGACGCTGATAGTATGATTCAATATGAATCACATAGCCAAAGGATGAGGAATTCATGTATAATCTAGATCTGAACCAAGGGTTAGATCCGAACCTTAATATCCTGTGTCGTTTAAGAGCTATGCTCCTTCACAGGGTATATTCGTGTTCGGTCTAACAATTATCAGATCTAGATCTAATTTTAGGGTTTTAGAAATTAATTAGTGAATCTGTCCTGATAGTCTATGGTTGTAGAGCTGAGCTCCTGCATAGGCTATGCTTGTCGTTATTTACATATTTGTTTCTAAAAACCTATTATCGTTGATTCATGTTTGTGACAGAAACATGTATTAGATCTGGTTAATCTTTTGGCTATTGATGATTATGAATCTGATCTATATCATTATCCCCTAATTGCTTTTACTTAGTGTTAAAACTCTCTTTTATTTAATTCCTGCTATTTTCTTTGATTTCCACCAATCAAAAGTTAGGGATAACTTGATTGGATTTATTAATTAAAATATTTTTGGTCCCAGAGTTCGACACCCTCTACAACAATCCTTGTTGTTTAGGAAAGCCGAACGGATTTTACAGTTGTTTACAACTGCATAATTTGTTCGCAAACAAATTTTGGCGCCGTTGCCGGGGACCAAAATAATTTTTATTTTTAAATCCTTCGAGTTATAATTTTTTTTTTTCTTCATATAAAAAAAAACACAAAAAAATATTTTAATGTTATTTTGTTCCCTTTTGTTTTCTAGCATAGATAGAAAAAAAATCTTGATTGGTTTGATTTGGTGTTAGTCAATGATACTGTAATCTTCCAATTAAGAGGAAAAAAAAATCTCTGCATTTGTGTTTACATTTATTTGCACTTTTGTTTACAATTTCTACAGTCCATTAAAATCATTCTCTCCCTCTCAACACACACCAAAGTTCGACCACAACCACTTACTGTCGCTCTTCTCCCCCTGTCGATTTTTCTTCTACTATCAAACAAACCAGCCTTCACGTCACCCCCCCCCCCAAATTCTGCACTTTCAAAGAAATCCGAACTCCCAATCACGACCATCCTTCAATTCATAGTACCACAAACTCCTAACGTTCAATTCAATAACCTACCACAAACTCCTTCCATACAAAGCATCAGCAAACCAAACCCGCAAATTCACTGCTCCACCAACTCCTTGCTCGCCGCACAAATTAATTCCATACAGCGAACCACCAAAAACCCTTACTGCAAAAATTCCAGTAACCCAATTCCCAAACTAACAACATCTTCACGCAAACCCCATCATCAGCTCGCAACTTTCCTCTTGCCCAAACCTCCTCTTAAAAATGGAACGCAGTTCAGAACAAACATCTTCATAGCCCTCAATACTTCATCTTTTACAAATCACCTTTCATTCCCTTCATAGAAAGGCACACCATCACCTCAAGCATACCCAATCCAAAACCCTGTTCGACTTTAGCAACAAATCTCACACTATCACACCACTGACCACGCCTGAATCGCCAATTCCTCAACTTCGAATTCCTTCCGCTTCATCCATCCCGAAACCGCGAGAAACAGATCGCAACAGGAAATTCGAAATAAGGATGTTGGAGTGTAGCGATTAATTTGAGGATTTTAGGTCAAGCGACCTTTGATTTGGAGCATAGTAATTCTATTTTCTTGGGGTTCTTGGGGTAGCGATTTTGAGATAGTGATTTTTTTTTATTATCTGAGGGCATCAGGGTCAACATTTGATAAGTCAAGGTGCGGTTTCATTTTAATTTGGGCTTGCAAGTGGGCCGACTTTGTTTTTGGGTTTTATTTAGAGTTGGGCTTAAGCTTTTGATTAGTTTAGTTTGCGGTTTTATTTTCTTTTAATTACTCTTCTTTGTTCCTTTTGTAAAAAAAAGGGGTTAATTTGCTTCATTGTTTAATACTAGTTGTATCATTTTATTTTTATTTTCATTTTCATTTAGGTTGCATTTGTTTGCTTTTAACCATATTTTCTTTTTCTCTCTCTCAAAAAAAAAAGGGGAGAAATTTTTCGGAAGCAGGTACGGTGAAAATTAGAAAGCAACAACAACAACAAAAAGCAGCGGACTATTCAGTGTTCGAGCGGTTGCACACCAAGTGGGGTGTGAACGCGCTAGCGCGACTCAACTGCACTGGACGGACTGCCGATCAAGGTGAGTATTTTCTAACTCTACAGGGACCGCTGCTGCAAATAAAATATATATATAGACATTGCTTGTAAAAATCTTCTGCAGGGCATCGGCTTGCTTGTAAAATTTCTTTTATTTATTTTTGCAATTGCCTGTTCTGTGACTGTTTTGAGACTGTTCACTCTGTGATTGAAAAAAAAAAAAAATATTTGCATTCATCTTAGCTTTGTTTTTATTTTCTAAGGACTTCATTATATTTTGACAAATTGGTTTAGTTCTAACGGATTATTTCTCGGTGTCTAGACTACGGCAGAGTAATAACTGTTTATAAATATTACGGTGATTCGTAAATATTATATCGGTTGTTCCTCTGAAGGTACTTAAACCTTCGGCTGCATTGCTAGGGTGATTCCTGGTGCACCGATAACTCCTGTCCGTTAACTGGCTGAGAAATCTTTTGTTGAAATAAATCAAACCATCATTATATAATTCTAGAAATTGTAAATTGCATTAGGTTCATTTAAAAAAAAAAATCTTTTGTGTCTAATTCTTTTTCTCTAAAAAAAAAGAAACAAAAAAAAAAAAAAAAAATTCACTTCTCAAATTTGTTTTTTTTTCTTTCTCATCTTCCCTTATTCTTCTCGCTAGTGCATGCGTCATTGGACTCGTGATCCTTCGGATAATCGTTTAGTTCGAACAAACAGTTCTTTAACCATGGCCGAAGAAACTCCCCCTCGAACTCTTATGGATAGATACTTTCCCGAGCGAGTTTCTATTCCTTCCTGCATCATATTGCCCGCCCCAACGGGTAACCATTTTGAAATTCATTCGAATCACATAAATACTCTTCCAAAATTTGGCAATCTTGAACGTGATGATCCTTATATTTTCTTGACCAAATTTGAACAAGTTTGTGCAACCATGAAATTTCAACAATTAAGTGACGATGGAATCAAACTTAGGTTAATTCCATTTGCACTTACCGATTATGCTGAGAAATGGTTGTATAGCTTGCCTTCAAATACGATTGGAACTTGGGGTGAATTTGTAAACATTTTTCTAAAGAAATTTTACCCTCTGGAAAAAACATCTAAAATTCGAAATGAAATCGTCAATTTTCGTCAATTTGGGGGTGAATCCTTTGCAAAATATTTTGAAAGATTCAAAGAGCTTCTAGTCAAATGTCCACATCATAATTTTGAAAAATGGACTCTTTGTCAAATTTTATACGATGGACTAGAAAATAACTCTCGAACTATGCTCGAATCAATGTGCCAAGGAAATTTTCTAGCCCAACATCACGATGCCGCTTGGAAATTTCTCGAAGATTTGGCCGAAAAATCAGCTCAATGGGAAAGATCTAATGAGAAATCAATTTATTCCCGATCAAACGCTCATTCGGTAGGATCCTCAACGGCTTTAGAAGCGAAAATAGACGCAATGTTAACCAAATTTGATAATGTCCTTTCATCAACTCAAGCAAACCAAGCTCAAGCGTCTCAGCCCTCATGTTACAAATGTAACGATCCTAACCACATTGCTGACCAATGCCCACATTCGTTAGAACAACTCAACGCATTTAATAAAGTCAGGAATGATCCATTCTCCCCAACTTACAATCCAGGTTGGAGAAACCATCCTAACTTCTCTTGGGCACAAAACAATGCAACTTCGAATTTGATTCGACCTCCTTTTAAACCATTTTCGAATAATACCTCGAATCCTCCCTTTCAACAAAGTCAATTCCAAAATCCTGCGCCAACCCCTCAAAATCAAGCGCAACAATCTTTTGTTCCCCAAGATGATAAACGATTGACATCACTTGAGAAAACTCTCGAAGAATTGGGTAAAGCAACAACTCAAAATGTCCAGTCAAATACCAATCTTCAAAACTTACTGACTTCACACATGCAAACCACGACTCAACAAATGAGTGAACTTCAAAAACAAATGTCTCAACTTAACACTAGATTAAGTGAAAGGGAAAAGGGTACGTTTCCAAGTCAACCCATCCAAAATCCTAGAGGACAGACTTCAAACCCTAACCAAATTCACATCATTCAAGACTCGAACGTTAGTCAATTGAATGCTGTCACGACTCTTAGATCTGGCAAGAAGATTGACAACCATGTGGTCGACCCAAATGATTTACCAGACGATATTCAAAACCCAACAGAAAATTCGACCATCTCGGATCAAAACATCGAGCCTAATTCTAATCAGGCCCATCCTCAAACTCAAGTAGCCCAACCTACTGAGTTGTCTGCTCCATTTCCTCATAGACTCCGACCTAGAAAAAAGACGGACCAGGTAGAAAAGATCCTTGAAATATTTAAGCAAGTTAAAGTGAACATTCCTCTTTTAGATATTATACAACAAGTTCCACAATACGCAAAATTTCTAAAAGATATGTGCACTCAAAAACGTCATACACATGTACCTAAGAAAGTGTTTCTAGCGGCAACTCTAACCAAAGTCTTGTCCCAATCGATGCCAGTGAAATACAAAGATCCTGGCTGCCCCACAATATCATGTACTATTGGGGACAAGAAAATCGATAGATGCCTGCTAGACTTAGGTGCTAGTGTTAACTTGCTTCCGTATTCCGTCTATCGCCAATTAGGTCTAGGAGAACTGAAACCCACCAAGGTTACCCTTCAGCTTGCTGACCGTTCAATTAAGAAACCTGTGGGCGAAATCGAGGATGTGTTAATCAAAATTGGCGAATTCATCTTTCCAGTTGATTTCATTGTCTTAGAAACTCAACAGGTTAGCAATCCTGCAAACCAGATCCCTTTGATTCTAGGACGACCCTTCTTAGCAACCTCTAATGCACTCATCAACTGTAGAAATGGGTCTATGAAACTTTCTTTCGGTAACATGACTGTCGAGCTAAACATTTTCAGAACTGAAAACTCTCCTAACTCTTATGTGGACCAGTTTTCTGAAATCCATGCTGTCCACGATAATGAATCTGAGCTCGACCATCTGAATAACGAAATTGAATCAGATTATGAAACTTTGTTTCAAGATACTCCCGAAAATGTCTCTGATTCGATTCCTGTCGAGCCTCTCACAAATGAGTCTATCCCTCAACCAATTTCTTCGGTTGAGTCACCCCAAAAATCTGACCTCAAAGTGCTGCCCAGTCATCTTAAGTACGCTTACTTAGGAGACAATGAAACTTTTCCTGTCATCATCGCTTCTGATCTTACTTTAGAGCAGGAACAATTGCTCCTTCCCATTCTTAAGAAAAATAAGGAGGCAATTGGTTGGTCCATGGCTGATATTAAGGGGATTAGTCCTTCGATAGTTCAACATCGAATCCACCTTATAGATGATGCCAAACCCACTCGTGATCCCCAACGTCGACTAAACCCTATCATGAAAGAAGCAGTTCGTGCTGAAATCCTTAAATGCCTTGACAATGGAATCATCTACCCGATTTCTGATAGTCAATGGGTTAGTCCGATCCATGTTGTACCTAAGAAATCAGGGATTACCGTGGTTCAAAATGAAGCTAACGAGCTTATCCCAACCCGCACCCAGACCGGTTGGCGTGTTTGCATTGACTATAGGAAACTTAACGCTGCAACACGTAAGGATCATTTCCCATTGCCATTTATCGATCAAATGTTAGAACGACTAGCCGGTCACGAGTACTATTGTTTCCTTGATGGGTACTCGGGATATAATCAAATCCCTATCGCTCCTGAAGACCAAGAAAAAACCACTTTCACTTGTCCGTTTGGTACATTTGCGTACCGACGTATGCCTTTTGGTCTCTGTAATGCACCTGCAACCTTTCAGAGGTGCATGATTATCATTTTTTCTGATATGATCGAGCGATTTTTGGAAGTGTTCATGGATGATTTTTCCATATTTGGTGATTCTTACTCTGAGTGTTTACATCATCTCGATCTTGTTCTTAATCGCTGTAAAGAGAAACACTTAACGCTTAATTGGGAAAAGTGTCACTTCATGGTTAAACATGGCATTGTTTTGGGACATGTCATCTCTAACAAAGGAATTGAAGTTGACAAAGCCAAAATCGAGGTTATCTCTAATCTTCCCATTCCCAAATCTGTTAAGGACATCCGATCCTTTTTAGGTCATGCTGGCTTCTATCGTCGCTTCATAAAGGATTTCAGCAAAATCACTCGACCTCTGACTAACCTTCTTGGTAAGGATGTTCCTTTCGACTTCAATTCCGAGTGCATTTCATCTTTTGAGCATCTTAAAAATGAACTTTCTCTGCTCCTATCATTTGCTCTCCCAACTGGACGATGCCTTTTGAAATCATGTGTGACGCCTCGAACTTCGCTGTAGGCGCTGTCTTAGGACAACGAATTGATAAAATTCTTCAAGTCATTTACTACGCGAGTAAAACTCTGAACGACGCTCAAATTAATTATACTACCACTGAAAAGGAACTCTTGGCAGTTGTCTTTGCTCTAGAAAAAATCAGGCCTTATCTAGTTGGCTCACACATCACGGTTTATACCGATCATTCCGCACTTAGGTACCTTTTCTCTAAAAAGGATGCTAAGGCTCGTCTCATTCGTTGGATCCTTCTACTTCAAGAATTTGACCTTACCATTAAGGATAAAAAAGGATCCGACAACGTTATTGCGGACCACTTGTCTCGTCTTCCAAATGCCCCGTCTTCTTCTCTTCCAATCAACGAAAATTTCCCTGATGAACAGCTGTTTTCTCTATCCACTGATCCTTGGTTTGCTGACATTGTTAACTACTTAGTCACCAAGCAGATCCCTTCTTTTTGGTCTAAGCAGGATAAACACAAATTCTTTTCCCAAGTGAAACATTTTTATTGGGACGACCCCTATCTTTTCAAGTATTGTCCCGACCAAATCATTCGAAGATGTGTTCCTGACACTGAAATTCACAGTGTCCTCTCTTTCTGTCATGACCAAGCATGCGGTGGTCACTTCGGTCCCAAAAAGGCAGCCGAAAAGGTTCTCCAATCGGGTTTCTACTGGCCCACCCTTTTCAAAGACGCGTACGAGTTTTGCAAAACTTGTGACTGATGTCAATTCTTAGGGAAAATTTCTAAACGGAATATGATGCCCCTAAACCCCATTCTAGAGGTCGAAATTTTTGATGTGTGGGGTATAGACTTCATGGGACCTTTCCCTAATTCTTTTGGGAACATTTACATTCTCTTGGCTGTTGACTATGTTTCTAAATGGGTTGAAGCTATTCCATGCAAAACAAACGACAACAAGGTTGTTGTGCGCTTCTTGAAAGAAAACATCTTTTCTAGTTTTGGCACACCTCGCACAATAATCAGTGATAATGGTACACACTTCTGTAATCGTTCTTTTGAAGCTCTGATGAGAAAGTATTCGATAACCCACAAGTTATCCACTCCTTATCACCCTCAAACTTGTGGGCAGGTTGAGGTATCGAATAGGCAGATTAAACAAATCCTTGAGAAAACTGTGAATCGAAATCGTAAAGATTGGTCCCAAAAGTTAACCGACGCTCTTTGGGCTTACCGCACTGCTTTTAAAACAAACTTAGGTATGTCCCCTTATCGGTTGATTTTTGGTAAACCATGTCACTTGCCAGTTGAACTAGAACATAAGGCGTTATGGGCAATAAAAACTTTGAATCTTGATTTAGAGCAAGCAGGAGAACATAGGAAGCTTCAACTTAATGAACTTGATGAAATTCGAAATGATGCCTATGAAAATGAACGAATTTACAAGGACAGAACAAAAGTTTTTCATGATAAATCAATTTTACGTAATACTTTCATGCCAGGTCAAAAAGTTCTGTTGTATGACTCAAAACTGCATCTATTTCCGGGTAAGCTAAAATCTAGATGGACAGGACCTTATACTGTACGGACTGTTTTTCCGTATGGTGCGGTAGAAATTGAGAATCCAACTGATGGATCATCCTTTAAGGTCAATGGTCAACGCCTTAAACCTTACTTGGAACCAATACCCAACCAAGAGGAAGAGCTCATGGTCCTCCATGAGCCACATTACATCCGGTAAGATGCACTAACCCTCTTTTGTACATATGTAAATATTCTCTTATTTGTTTTTCCCTTTCACTAAGATATGTCTGATTAAGACTGTGAGGACACAGTCACACTCAAGTGTGGGGGGAATTTACATTATATCAGCAATCAAATTTTATGAAGTAGGTCATTCATTGAACAAGGATTAACTTAAATTCATAAATAACACCTTGGTTCTTGTTTGATAAGTTGAATTGTTGGGTGATGGGAATGAACATTATTTATTCATTGAATCGTAATGTGTCTTTTTAAGATGCTAGCTTGAGACTGTGCAGACGTTAGTCGTGTTCTGGAGTAAGCGTGTCAACCTTTGTTATACATGTTAGAATGTGCAAGTAAAAATAATCAATAAAAAAATTAAAAAAATAATAATAAAAAAATCAAGAAATAAAAATGATTTTGCACCTACATTTGTTGGATTTTCTGAGTTCGTTTTCATGCATAATATTTTCTTTTCACTCAAATTTTCAAAATTGTAAGTTCTAAAATCCACTTGGCGCAATTAAGGAGAAATGACTCATTGTAGCGTTCTTCTTCGATACCCCACATTATTCAAACCCAAGTTTTTAGTCGATTTACATCCATGTTTCGACAAGTTTATCTTATATTGGTATACTCAAGAACCTTTGTTTAAAGGTCAAAATTGTCACTTTTTATACCAATATTACACTACCCATTCCGTACTTGTTTTAAGGTAGGATAACCATATACCACATCTTATTTTATATGGGTTATCTATCTTACGAAACTTTGCTTATCATTCCTTTCAGCTTTTTGTATAACATCAATCCAGACTTGTGTGTTGAATTAAGGTTATAGAAGTAGAGTAACTAGGGCACAAAACTTTCCTTTCATGAAGTGTTGGTAGTAAAGGAGGAATCAAATGAAATCATGTACGTCATCATTCCATCTCCATTCATCACTCATCATGCAAAAGAAAAAAAAAAGAGAAGAAAGAAAAAAAAAAGAATAGAAAAAAGGAAAAAAAAAAGAAAAAAGAAATAAAGAGAGAGTCTCTCAGAATAAGATAGTCATTCATCACTCTTGACTATAAAGCATTCATTTCCATTCCATCCACATCCATCATACCGTACTTGGAAGCGAGGATTGTAGTAGAGGAGATGAAAGGAAACAAAATGTCTATATGTGCCTTAGTATTACTTTATCTTTTGTAGCTTGAAGTTCAACTAATACACTTGCCCTCATATCTATAATATTTAGAACTTACAAAATTTTCCTTCATCTATGCATAACTCACATCCAATACATTGCAGTTACACTAGTGCAGAATTCTTCAAAAAAAAAAAAAAAAAAAAAAGAAGATTGGGTGCACATTGTCGATGTGTAGAACTATGGTTGACACCACGCTCTTAACCTTCCAGACAATTACAGTGTTATCAAGGAATTACGATTCAGCTTGAAAAATCTTATTCATTTTTGCACCAATAATGGGACGGAGAATTTGGAACTAAACCGTTATTATTGAAGTTAGGTGAAATCCTTGGAATGTGAAAGACCTTAAATATATTGTTTGATTAATCCGCGTACATAAGACGCTCTGGATTTTGTGGGTAGTATCCGCTGAAAACCCTCACGAGACAACACTCGTCCTACTGGGGACACCCAGGGGTTTAAAGGCTTGTTGCATACGCTAAATGCAATCGTGTTTCCTACGAAAGTGTGACATATCTTAGTTTAGTTTATTCGAGGACGAATAAAAAGATAAGTGTGGGGGTATTTGATATACACGTAAATGTGTATATTTTATCCGCTTATTTATCTTATTTTCCCTTTAAAATAATTGATACTTTGTATTTATAGCTGTATTTTCAGATAGTTGACAAGAAGCATGGTTTAGAGCATTTGATGGATAAAGCATGAAGAATTTGCTTAAAAAGAGTGAAGTTTAAAATTGCTAAAGCTTGAAGAGTCTGAAGCTTGAAGAACGGTTGCAATTATATTTCAGTTAAGAAGATTTGGCTCAATAAAGACTCAAACTGCATTCACATTAGCTCATTAGGAAAGCCTCTTACTCATGTTGCATTCACACTAGCCTATTTGCTAAACCACTCACTCTAAAGCTGCGTTCACACTGGCTTATGTGTTATTTGGGTTATTTCTTTAGTCCCACATTATGTAATTAGCTAGCTAGCCTTTGTCATATCAGCTATAAATACCTTGTATCTCATTCATTGAAAAACACATTGGGTTTTATTCTGTAAATCTCTTCTTGGAATAAAATCATTCTTCTTCCTCTTTTCTATTTAGTTTTAGTTTTATTTATGTTCTTGTTATTTAATTTCTGTTTTTCTTCTTCTTTAGCTATGTCTAGCTAATTCCCTTTGATTAGGGGGTGATGACGCTGATAGTATGATTCAATATGAATCACATAGCCAAAGGATGAGGAATTCATGTATAATCTAGATCTGAACCAAGGGTTAGATCCGAACCTTAATATCCTGTGTCGTTTAAGAGCTATGCTCCTTCACAGGGTATATTCGTGTTCGGTCTAACAATTATCAGATCTAGATCTAATTTTAGGGTTTTAGAAATTAATTAGTGAATCTGTCCTGATAGTCTATGGTTGTAGAGCTGAGCTCCTGCATAGGCTATGCTTGTCGTTATTTACATATTTGTTTCTAAAAACCTATTATCGTTGATTCATGTTTGTGACAGAAACATGTATTAGATCTGGTTAATCTTTTGGCTATTAATGATTATGAATCTGATCTATATCATTATCCCCTAATTGCTTTTACTTAGTGTTAAAACTCTCTTTTATTTAATTCCTGCTATTTTCTTTGATTTCCACCAATCAAAAGTTAGGGATAACTTGATTGGATTTATTAATTAAAATATTTTTGGTCCCAGAGTTCGACACCCTCTACAACAATCCTTGTTGTTTAGGAAAGCCGAACGGATTTTACAGTTGTTTACAACTGCATAATTTGTTCGCAAACAAAGGAGGAGGGGGAAACGGAAGACAAGAAGACGAAAGGAAATGGGTCAGACATAAGCCTGGTAAGTCCAGTGATTATTTAGCATGTAAACATGTAAAAGGATCATGATATGAATAAACTGAACCTAGGACAATATCCTAGAAATAAGATAACGATAAATAAGGCAAGATAAAATGAATATACTATTGCACTCATTTCTATTTCTCTGCACCTACTAACAAGTGTTTTCAACTAGCACCATGTGTTCATGATAAAATGATCCCCTTTACTGATAGACTTCTACTCGCATGCATTTATGACTTGTGTCATTCGGCCCCGCTTGATTGTATATACCTGTGCTGGTCCCACCATGGGGTGTATCAATTCCTATGGTGGCGACCCGACACAAATTCAAGATGCACAGTATATACTACTAATGCCCAGTGCCTGATTTGTCCATGCCGGAGTACGTGCACGCCCATACTCCATTGGAACCTACACTGCTGCACCACCCACCGTTATTTTGACCGCTTATAATCAGCCCAGTAATCGTGCCCCACCCTGCCTAGTTCAGGGTACCATGATACAACTATGTGGGTTACTGCTGAAATGGATACCCGTTACTAGGGTTTCCTAATCAACATGTTAAAATGGTTAAGTGTTCTCAAATTAACCTAACCCCACCCATCAGTTTAGTTAACATGTTGTATTGGTTAAGTGTTGCCTTAATTAACTTAACCCTACCAATCTTAGTCTGTCTTAGCTTTAATTCATTCATTAAAGAACCAACCACTCACATTAGATATGTATTGTTGCGGTCGCTGGATGTGCCAGCCGGTTCCGGGCAGTCTTACACCGCAACTCAATCTAACCTCGGGTTTTTCGGGCTTAATGCGCTAACCTCTCACATTATATCTATATTGTTACAATTGATGGATGTGTCGGGGGGTTCCAGGCAGTCTTACACCATAACTCAATCTAACCTCGGCTTAGGCACAATCATGTTTTAATTAATTTACGTATTTACCATTTATATTTATATGTAAATTATCCACCAATGTTGTCAACTCAAGTCATGTCCCATTTACCCTTCTAAATTTTGTCCATAATTCTTAGGCATACAAATTATACCATTTCATGCTATTAATCATTTACATGATTATGAGCCAACCTATGCCAATAGCATATAATTTAATATTTTTCCCAACGTATCCCCTATTATTTGTTCGCATAAATTACATAGAACGTTAGGCTCGCAAATTAGCCTAACTCATAAACAAAGAGAGAAAAAGGAAAGGGACATGTAACATTCCAACGACATAAAACAGTTTAGATCAACTGAGCATGTGTAATATAAATTTGGCATAGTACTACACAAATTTAATTAAGCATGTAAATGTGAACTTGCATTTGAGTTGGATCAAATTAACATAGATCTAAACGTCTAAGCATGTAGATCTAGACATATAAGCATATATGAACATGACTTAGCTTATGATCTTGCATATAACATAACATAAGGAATCACCAAATTTATATACAACATGATAGGTTCATTGCCATATTATTATACAACATGATAGGTTCATCACCAATTTAACATACAACATGATAAGTCCATCACCAATTTAACATACAACATGATAGTTTCATCACCAAATTAATATACAACATGATTGGTTCATTACCAAATTAATATACAACATGATAGGTTCATCAATCACAATAGTCACGTAGGCATAGGTAATTTCAGAATTGCTACATGAATCAGAATACGATTATCTTACAACTAGGCACAGTTCTAGTTCCGCATCATTACAAGTCATGACTTTTATTTTTTCAAATCTAAAGAATAACTGAACTTACAAACAAAAGAACAAATCTTGTTTTCTGGGATCTGATTTCTGAAACTGAAAAGCTATCCTTTGATGTAGACTATTGATTCTCTAGTTTTGATTTGATTTGGGACTTCCTAACTTGACTTGTAGTTTAGAGAAAAATGGAGGCTACGCTAGTTTGGTCATGGACAGCATGACGGCTTCAGAGAGCAATTTTATGTGGTTTTAGGGTTCAAGGTTGGGGTTGTTTATATAGAATTTTAGATTAATTAGAGCCGTTTGATCAACCTAAGAGTAATCAGAGCCATCCAGACCAAAAAGAGCCAACCGGAAGTCGCCACATATGCCCTAATGACTCAGAAAAACGTCACTGGGAAAAACAGCCTAGATCTGGCCGAGGGGGTCGACACCTACAGGGGGGTCGACACCCCTCTTGGGGGTCGACACCTATGTCGATCCCCCCTGGGGGGAGTCGACCTCTGTGGGCGGAATTTTCCCGCCCAATCGCTTCTCTCGGAATATTTGAATTTGAACTGCTTTTTGATTTAATTATTATTTATATTTAATTTTCGTTTAAACTTGAAATCTTCTGAACTCCATAACTTCTTCATACGGAGTTCGATTCACGCAAACTCGGACTCCATCTCAAGCAAAATTCCAAGACAAACGCAATGGCAAAACCCGTTTCCCCTAATTTTCACTTTTAAAATATTATTTAATTCGTTACTTTAATGTTCACAGAAAATACGGGGTGTTTCATTCTCCCCCCTTAAAGGATTTCGTCGCTGAAATCTTCAAGTCAAGAGGAATGTAAATCCTACCATCTAATTGCCAATCTGCTCAACCATCAAACACAGGCATCCATTGTCCTTAAACAGATTTCTAATGGTTTCATGACTATATGCATAGTGTGTGTATATGTCCTTATCTAATCCAAAATCAGGTAGTCTACTGATTCCGTTGACCTCCTTAATGCAAATCATGATAGTGCCATGAGACCATTATGTATGCAATTATTCCTAATCATTCTTTCTACATGAGTGCACAATCATTCATACAAATGCAACGTCCATATGATAATACATCAAGTTTCAATCCATATACAAATACATACATGCATATGCAATATGAAAGCGACTGGGCCGATCTAGTACCTAATGTGTGTGTATATGCATCCATGAGCAACCACTAGCAACCACTTGCAACCATCAATCATAACATGTTTCAAATACATGTTTACATCCATTGGTTTCTACCTAAGGGTCAAGAATAAGATCGAGGAGATATACTTGAAAGATAGATATAAGCATGCATAAAGTTATGGAAAAGAGATCAAGGATGTACCCTCAAAAAGAAAGGGAAGGATGCGCGTATCTTGTCCTCAGTCTCCTAAGTCGCGTCTTCCTCAACGTCACTCCATTGAACTTTAACAAGCTTGACTTCACGGTTGTGTAGTTTTTTGACTTCTGTCCCTAAGATACAAGTTGGAACTCTCCTCACCGTCGCTTCTCGTTCCACTTCTACTTCTTCTAGTATGCTTGGCTCCACAACTTCCGCAGACTCATGTAAGCACTTTCGTAGATGAGAGACATGGAAAACATTATGAACTCCAGCCAATCTTTCGGGCAGCTCTACTTTATAAGCCATCTTCACAATCCTCTTAATGATAGGAAATGGCCATACAAATCTTGGTGCCAATTTTCTCGTAGACCCAAAGCGAACAACATTCCTCAAAGGAGATACTTTAAGGAAAACCCTGTCTCCAACCTCAAACTCAAGGTCGGTCCTTCTTTTATCAGCGTAGGACTTCTGTCTATCTTGTGCAGTCTTCATTCGTCTTCGTATCAAGTCTACCTTCTCTGAAGTTTCTATGATCATGTCCGGTCCAAGTATGAGCTTGTCTGTAGACTCCCACCAACAAGTTGGCGATCAGCATGGTCTTCCATATAAAGCCTCAAAGGGTGCCATGCCTATGGTGGCTTGGTAGCTATTATTGTAGGCGAACTCCACCAAAGGAAGATGATCCTCCCATGTCTCTCCAAAATCAAGAATGCACAATCTCAAAAGATCTTCTAATACTCTGTTCACCCTTTACGTCTGACCATCGATTTGAGGGTGATAGGCAGTGCTTAAGCATTGTTGTGTGCCTACAGTTTCCTACAAAATATTCCAAAACTCGCTCGTAAAGATAGGATCTCGATCACTTACTATGCTAGAGGGTATTCCATGCAGTCGAACCACCTCTTTAAGGTAAATGGATGCTAACGATGAGGCAGTCCTCCTACTCTTAACAAGTATAAAGTGAGCGCTTTTAGTGAGCCTGTCCACTATTACCCAAATATTGGTATTGCCCCTTCTTGACCTAGGCAATCCATCAATAAAGTCCATCGAAATGCTATCCCATTTCCACTGTGGGACCTCTAGAGGATGAAGCAGACCACCAGGCTTCTTCTGCTCCACTTTGACTTGCTGGCATATCAAACATTTAGAGACAAACTCAGCTACATCCTTCTTCATGCCATTCCAAATGAAAACCATTTTTATGTCTTTATACATCTTGTCCCCACCTGGATGTATGGTCAATTTAGAATGGTGTGCTTCTTCGAGAACGGTTTTCACCAAATCTCTTGCTTGTAGGATGCATAGTCTTCCATCCCGTCTCAACCAACCCTTGTCATCGATGGAGTATCTATTGAGGTGACTAGAAGTCTTACCTCTCATTAGCTTATCCATCACATCAACTAGCTGAGGGTCTTCACGTTGCACGGTTCTTATTGAGTCTAAAAGCGTAGGTCGCACCTCTAGTGTTGCTAACAAGCCAGGTACAAACTCAAAGGAAGGTCTAAAGTCAAAGTTTGTTATGTACTCCAAGCTTTGCCTTTCTACAAAGAGAGGACTTAGGGTCAGCTTTTTCCTACTCAAGGCATCTGCTACAACATTGCCTTTGCCAGGGGTATAAGCAATCTCAAAATCATATGAGGCCAGAAATTGCATCCACCTTTGTTGTCTCATGTTAAGATCTTTCTGTGAGAAAAGGTACTTTAACGATTTATGGTCAGTAAACAATTCAAACCTTTCTTCTAGTAGGTAATGACGCCATGACTTAAGAGCGAAAACAATGGCAGCTAGCTCCAAATCATGAGTTGGGTAGTTCTTCTCATGTACCTTCAACTTCCTTCCTCCATAACAAACTAGTTTACCCTCTTGCATCAAGACAGCGCCCAATCTTGTTCTGCATGCGTCTGTGTATACTGTAAACATCTTACTCCCATCAGTCAATGTCAGAACTGGGGCTGTTGTCAGAGCCCTTTTCAGTCATTGGAAAGCTACATCGCAATCCAAATCCCAAGAAAAAGTTAGGTTCTTCTTCGTCAATCTAGTAGGTGGGGCTGAGATCTTTGCAAAGTCTTTAATGAACTTTCGGTAAAAGCCCGCTAGTCCGAGAAAACTTCGTACTTCGGTTGCGTTTCGGGGGACCTTCCAATCATGCACCGCAACTACTTTTGCGGGATCCACAGCTATCCCCTCTTTGGACACCACATGTCCAAGAAACCTTACTCCTTCTCTCCAAAAATGGCGTTTAAAGAATTTTTCTTTTAGCTACTGTGCACGAAGAGTATCAATGACTTCCCTTAAATACAAAGCATGCTCTTCCTTACTTTTCAAGAAGATCAAAAGGTCGTCCACGAAGACCACCACAAATTTATTAAGGAACTCCCTGAACATCCGACTCATCAAGTCAACGAAATAAGCAGGTGCGTTTGTCAAGCCGAAAGGCATGACAAGCCATTCGAAGAAACCATCCGGGGTCCTGAATGCGGTCTTATCAATGCTGTCCTCAACCACTCTTAGCTGATGAAACCCGGTAGCCAGATCTAGTTGGGAGAAAACCGATGCACCTACAAGCTGATCGAACAAGTCGTCTATTCTTGGAAGTGGGTGCCTATTCTTCTTGGTCCGCTTGTTTAGCTCTCTTTAGTCAATGCATAGGCGAAGTGAACCATCTGTTTTGGTTGCAAACACCACTGGAGCACCCCATTTAGAAATACTCCACCTTATAAACCCCTTTTCAAGCAATTCTTTAACTTGCTTACTGAGCTCCGTCCTTTCCCTTGGATCCATGTGTCTAACGGGTAGAGCAACGGGTTTTGCATTATCAACAAGGTATATGCGGAAGTCTATCTCTCGCTTCAGAGGTAAACCCTTCACCTCTTCAAAGACATCTGAGTATTCACAGACTACTCTAACAGATTTCAGGTTTTCAACAGACGCATCAAGAGATTCTAGGTAGCTAAGCATAACAGAGTTCATGGGATTACAAGAAATTTCAAGAGTGCTACCAAGGTGAGTCATAAGTCTAACCACTCTCTTTTCATAGTCGAGGACGGCACCATTACTGGATAGCTAATCCATGCCTAGAATCAACCCATAGCCCGTGAAGCCCAAAACATAGGCATTACATCTAAACCCAACGCTTAGTATTGAAATTTCCAAATCCAAACAAATCATCGATAAATAAGCCGAACCCCCAATTGGATTTGAAACAACCAAGGGATCCTCTACTATACTTGTGTCTAGGTGCAGAGATTCAACTAAAGCAGTAGATATAAAAGAGTGCGATGCGCCAGAATCAAAGAGAGTACGAACAGGATGATCAAAAAGATAACTAAACTCTCAACAGAAATATTTCTACCTCGTTCTTGCGGAGGTGCTATGAGAGCGTGAACCTGCCCTCCAGAAGTAGATCTAGTCCTCTGACTTTGCCCTTGCTTTCTTGGGCAGTCCTTAGCCATGTGTCCTGTCTCGCCGCACTGAAAACAATCACCCATCTTCCTCTTCTTCTTTCTGCAGTCCTTAACCAGATGTCCAGGTATGGCACAAAAATTACACTTCCTCTTGTCACGGGGTTTGTTATTCTTCCCTCCCTTCTTAGAATCCGTCTTCTTGTTCTGTGATCCCTCCACTTTCTTGTCTTGAGGTACTTCCGCCTTTGTCTCTTTCTTGCCATCCTTATCTTCCTCCTGTAACAGTGCCATGTCCACTAGTCTCTCATAAGTCGCACCCATAGGTATATGGGTCATAGCTTGGCTGTGCAGTGGCTCATTCAACCCTTTAACAAAATAGAGAGCCTTCCTTTGTGGAGTGTTCACTAACTCCAATCTGAATCTAGACAACTGGTTGAATTGGTTGACGTATTCCTTGACCGATAGGCTTTCTTGTTTGAGAGCTAAAAACTTTTCCATCCATAGGCTTCGTTCAGCTTGCGAGAGGAACTTCATTTCAAACCTCATTCTGAAATCCTCCCAGGTTTCAATTGGTCTCTCAGCATTAGTAACTTCCTACCAATAAGAGGCTTCGTCCTTAAGTAACTACACAGCCAATTGTATCTTCTGCCTATCATCCACTTCGAAGATAACGAACAAATCTTCTGTTACCTTGAGCCAGTTTCTTGCTTCCACAAATGACTTAGTCCCATTAAAGTTATTTCCACCCATGGCTCGAAAGTCTCTACATATCTTCGAGAAAGCATTCACACGAGGAGGAGGAGGAACAACTGCAACTGAGGGGGAGGAACGTCTGCTGGGCATGCACCATTAGCCCTAGCTTCTAGGTACCTTCTGAACCAACTAGGTACCGGAACGCCCTCAGGAAGATTAAGATCCCCAGACACGCTGAAACGAAAAGAAAAGGTTCAAAGAAAAGGATAGAAAGATAGTGCATATGGCTTTGGGGATTATGCTCTTTAAAATAAAGCAAAGTTTTCCTTAAAAATGCTCCTATAAACTTCTTTTTGAAAAATAGTTTTCAAAAACTTTTATCTAATCTGGTAAACCTTTGCTCTGATACCAAGTGTAAACACCCCACCTCCGTTAAGGTCATTCACAAAGGGAATGCATTAACTTGGGTGGAGTATTATAGGTAAAAGGTACAAGTAATTTACAAGACAGACATATAAACAACGGAAAGATTAAATTTTATTTCATAAGCATGTGGTCCAGTCAAAACATTACAACAACTATCATAAAAACCAACTTCCAGAATCATTACAGTAAAGCCTCTGTCTTGACTAAAACATAAATAAGCATAAACAATAATAAAGCAGCATAAATCCCCAATTAAGAATGTAACCACAGACATAGCCCAAGAAAAGAGAGTCCAAGCAATACGTCTACTTTCTTCAAGCTGGAAAAGGTCTGGACTAAGTTGAAGTATTCCCTCCCTGCGGACCTGGGAGGAAGGGGGAGGGGGAAATGGAATACAAGAAGATGAAAGAAAATGGGTCAGACATAAGCCTGGTAAGTCCAGTGATTATTTAGCATGTAAACATGTAAAAGGACCATGACATGAATAAACTGAACCTAGGACAATACCCTAGAAATAAGATAACGATAAATAAGGCAAGATAAAATGAATATACTATTGCACTCATTTCTATTTCTATACACCTACTAACAAGTGTTTTCAACTAGCACCATGTGTTCATGATAAAATGATCCCCTTAGCTGATAGACTTCTACTCGCATGCATTTATGACTTGTGTCATTCGGCCCCGCTTGATTGTAGATACCTGTGCTGGTCCCACCATGGGGTGTATCAATTCCTATGGTGGCGACCCGACACAAATTCAAGATGCACATTATATACAACTAATGCCCAGTGCCTGATTTGTCCATGCCGGAGTACGTGCACGCTCATACTCCGTTGGAACCTACACTGCTGCACCACCCGCCGTTATTTTGACCACTTATAATCAGCCCAGTAATCGTGCCCCACCCTGCCCAGTTCAGGGTACCATGATATATCTATGTGGGTTACTGCTGAAATGGGTACCCATTACTAGGGTTTCCTAATCAACATGTTAAAATGGTTAAGTGTTCTCAAATTAACCTAACCCCACATATCAGTTTAGTTAACATGTTGTATTAGTTAAGTGTTGCCTTAATTAACTTAACCCCGCCATTCTTAGCCTGTCTTAGCTTTAATTCATTCATTAAAGAACCAACCACTCACATTAGATATGTATTGTTGCGGTCGCTGGATGTGCCGGCCGGTTCCGGGCAGTCTTACACCGCAACTCAATCTAACCTTGGGTTTTTCGGGCTTAATGCGCTAACCTCTCACATTAGATCTATATTGTTACGGTTGCTGGATGTGTCAGGAGGTCCCGGGCAGTCTTACACCATAACTCAATCTAACCTCGGGTTAGGCACAATCATGTTTTAATTAATTTACATATTTACCATTTATGTTTATATGTAAATTATCCACCAATGTTGTCAACTCAAGTCATGTCCCATTTACCCTTCTAAATTTTGTCCATAATTCTTAAGTATACAAATTATACCATTTCATGCTATTAATCATTTACATGATTATGAGCCAACCTATGCCAATAGCATATAATTTAATATTTTTCCCAACGTATCCCCTATTATTCGTTCGCATAAATTACATAGAACGTTAGGCTCGCAAATTAGCCTAACTCATAAACAAAGAGGGAAAAAGAAAAGGGACATGTAACATTCCAACGACATAAAACAGTTTAGATCAACTGAGCATGTGTAATATAAATTTGGCATAGTACTACACAAATTTAATTAAGCATGTAAATGTGAACTTGCATTTGAGTTGGATCAAATTAACATAGATCTAAACATCTAAGCATGTAGATCTAGACATATAAGCATATATGAACATGACTTAGCTTATGATCTTGCATATAACATAACATAAGGAATCACCAAATTTATATACAACATGATAGGTTCATTGCCATATTATTATACAACATGATAGGTTCATCACCAATTTAACATACAACATGATAAGTCCATCACCAATTTAACATACAACATGATAGTTTCATCACCAAATTAATATACAACATGATTGGTTCATCACCAAATTAATATACAACATGATAGGTTCATCAATCACAATGGTCACGTAGGCATAGGTAATTTCAGAATTGCTACATGAATCAGAATACGATTATCTTACAACTAGGCACAGTTCTAGTTCCGCATCATTGCAAGTCATGACTTTTATTTTTTCAAATCTAAAGAATAACTGAACTTACAAACAAAAGAACAAATCTTGTTTTCTGGGATCTGATTTCTGAAACTGAAAAGCTATCCTTTGATGTAGACTATTGATTCTCTAGTTTTGATTTGATTTGGGACTTCCTAACTTGACTTGTAGTTTAGAGAAAAATGGAGGCTACGCTAGTTTGGTCATGGGCAGCATGACGGCTTTAGAGAGCAATTTTATGTGGTTTTAGGGTTCAAGGTTGGGGTTGTTTATATAGAATTTTAGATTAATTAGGGCCGTTTGATCAACCTAAGAGTAATCAGAGCCATCCAGACCAAACAGAGCCAACCGGAAGTCGCCACATATGCCCTAATGACTCAGAAAAACGTCACTGGGGAAAACAGCCCAAATTTGGCTGAGGGGGACGACCCTACGGGGTAGGGGGGCGATTCCCCTCTTAGGGGGTCGACACCTATGTCGACTCCTATGGGCGGGAATTTTCCCGCCCAGTCGCTTCTCTCGGAATTTTTGAATTTGAACTGCTTTTTGATTTAATTATTATTTATATTTAATTTCCGTTTAAACTTGAAATCTTCTGAACTCCATAACTTCTTCATACGAAGTTCGATTCAAGCAAACTGGACTCTATGTCAAGCAGAATTCCGAGACGAACGCAATGGCGAAACCCGTTTCCCCTAATTTTAATTTTTAAAATTAACTATTCTTTAATTCATTACTTTAATGTTCATAGAAAATACGTGGTGTTACAAATACTCTCATAAGGAATATGCGTACACCATTCTACCATGATATTTAAAGTGGCTGGATAGAGAAATTTGGAAAAGAGTGACGGGTGCGAAATTAGAGACAGTCAGGAGCCACATGAAGCAAGGAAGAAATTAATAGACTATTTTCATTTGGAGATAGTCATGCAAGATGTTATGTATAGTATGTGGCGACTGATACATTTCTGAAATTAACAGAGTGTTTTCATTTGGAAATAGTGGTATCACTAGTGTCATCAACTAAAACATTTCTGAAATTAACAGAACTGTAAGATGAAATATATTTCATCAACTAATACATCCATCAACTGTAAATTTTTAAAAGGATGAAATCACTATTTCCATCTCTGCCAATTCATTATCTGAAACCTAGAGGTCAAACACAGACTTGAACATTGAATCCAAATGAAAAGCACTTCCATCAGAGTTGTTAAAACAATTTGTAAAATACAATTCGTTTAAAACAATTACAGCCTATTATTTTCTTTTATTTATTCTTCCCATAATTAATTTCGGTCAATATTCCAAATACACTAGTCCATTGATCTAGGTCCAATGGCACAAACATCTCATCAAGAAAAAAAATCTACATGATTGGAAATAAAAAAGGAAGTTAAAACCACCTGAAAATGACATGAACGAAACAGAATCGAACATAGCAAGTTTCATTCAAAGGAAAAAGAGATGATGTGATCCAAGCCTAGAGATGTGTTTGCAACGTGAATCAGTACAACGATTATCGAATCGTTATAACCAATAATTGCGCCTACGTTCGTATTTTGAAGCAGTGACAGTTGACGAGTCTACAGAGATGGCGTTGCGTTGCGAGACAAAGACGTGGATGAGAAGCTTCACGGGATTGAAGATGGTGGAAGTTTAAGATCTGATGCTCATGGTTTTTTGCGAAGAAATTGAAGCTTGAAGACATTGATTTTTTTATTAGGTTTTAACTTAGGGTCAAAATGAAAATGACAGTACATGTAATATCAAATGCTCAAAAATTTCAACCTGCAATATAAATCGTTTAGCGGCGCTATGAAATTGACGATTTAGCGGAATAAATCCGCTATTCACCCGGTTTAAGCGGATCCGCTATTTCTAACCGCTTTTTTTGAAAAACCATAATGTTGAAAATCCGCTATGCGCTATAGCAGTGCTATTACAACGCTATAGCAGTGCTATTACAGCGCTATAGTGTCGCTTTAACTGCCCAGTGTTTGCACCATAAAAGACTAAACCGTTTACAATTTGAAAATTAATCATGCCCAGTGAGGAAAGTGTAAACAGCTCAAATAGAGGGAGCACTGCCTTTCGATAGAACTTGACACAAATAAGAGTTAATCTCCATTGGCAAAATCTAAGCATAAATAAATCGTTGTTTCTGATAGGATAAAAAGGTAAAATTAGTCGATCTTAAGAACCCTATTTCGTCATATGCAATTTCTGATGGACTATTGCCCATCATTCTGTCGTTCATATTCATGGAAAATATTGGCCGAAATTACCATCTTCAACATAATCTTCAATTTCAGAAACCAAGAAAAACACTCATTTATCTAACTTGTCCAAAATCTTAGTTGTAGTATAATGGATATAGGCGAGTATAATAGTTTCGTTGAGCCTTTTCGCATTTGAAATTCTATTTGTGAAGTTAAAATCTTTTTTCCTCGCCATTCAAGCACAGTCTGTCGGAAAATAGTTGACTGCCCAATTGTTGATTGTTACATTTTCTTACATATCATTTAGTGATTGTCTTAAATAAAAATGATTCCATAACCAAATTTTGTTTATTAACTTTAATGACATATTTATAATTGTGTGTTTCTTAACTTTATTGGGATACAATGTTGAATTCCTACTATTAGATACTTCCTTAAAATGCATATATTGTCATTTAACCAAAAAAATGCAGATCTCTGTTATGACAATAAAAATGTCCTCTGTGAGAATCAATTATTCACATTCCATTTGTTACATATATAACTAAAATCTAGTTTTTACATTAGTAAAGTTAAAATAACCGTATCAAAAATATCAAAAACTTCTTTCTATAATTGAAACACAGCATGATCACTGTAATTTATGCAAATATTATAATGTTTCTTTTAGAGCATTAATTAGATTCTAAGATCAGGAAAAAAACCAAAACTGAGCGTAAGGCTCAGTTGAAACTCAGCCGTAAAGCTTAGTTTCAACTGAGCCTTACGGCTCAGCGAAACTGAGCCTTACGCTCTGCGAATATCTGAATCCTGAAGATAATCAGGGCGGCCAAGTGACACGAATGCAAATTTCCACTGCACCAAAAGTATACAAGACAAACTATCCATTAGCCCATTGGTTTAATTGCAACTACCTCTTATATAACTAACTTGAGCGATCAAGTTTAATTGCAACTACCTCTCATATAACTAACAAATAAAAATAAAAAATATACCACAAGGCCAAAAAAGGATGAAGAAAAATGTCGAGAAAATAAAATTTAAGCAACAAAATTTTATAAGAGCGAAACCATACCTGAAATAGCTCTGAAAGAAGAATTGCTTCAGTAACGCCACTAGAATAAGAAATGCAATACCTGAAATAAGCAATGCAAGCAATGTATAAGTGAACTAAGATAAACCGAAAGAAGGCTATGTTCGACGATTCTTGAATTACAGTTGGCTATGCAAGATAAAATAGTTAAAGTCAAAGGAAATGTTGTACTAAAATTAGTTTGAAGATCAAAGAGTCAATCCGTAATGGGTTATAGATTTAAAATTAGAAAAATGGATAAAACATAAAAGCAGTTAACCTATGATACAATATGTCAATAGTACTTTTGGTTATGGGTTCTTTTATTCTTACGTGAACTCTTTTGACTTGATAGCATATAGTGTAAAATTATATATACCTGCTCCAATGTCTAAAGATATCGAATTAGGCTCTTCGGATGACACACAAACCCACCTACTCTGACTTCACCAAAGGTCTCTGTAAATTGACGATTTATTTTGGTGGTTTTCTCATCTGACAGTAGTATATCGTCCAAGACATATTTTCATGTGTAGATGGTACAAATTTCCCATGAATTCTGGACGATGTAGAATCTGGACATATAGTACCTGTTGTAATAAAGTTGTCTACATCTATCCAACAAAATAACTGCATCGAAATCAACTAATAATAAAAAGCTGGTAATAAATACCTATTGCTACTATGTCTAGATCAGAGTTGAGAATTTCACATTTTTGATTATTCGAAACATTGGTTGTATCTTGAGAAGCAACAACTTTGGAAGAACCTAGTTGTATGTTGCATGCTCCATCAAGCGGATCTAACGGTGTGAGGGTTCCTTTAGAAGCAACGATGTCTCCCACCATTTGAATCAGAAGCTCCATTCTCCCCGCCATGTTTCCCACTGTACCCTCCAAACTTCCCACCCTCGTTTTCAAGTCATCGTAGTCTTGACTAACACATTTGAATCGTTTCTGTGCAATAGCACAAGCCTTAACATTAGTCATTAATATGACAGTCCCAAAACCGTGGCTCCTACCCTTCGTATCATTACCAAACACTTGTGATAAAATATCATCATCCACTATCAATTTTTCTTCATCACTATCGGTGATCTTTTCCTTCATTTTCGCAATTTTATCCTGAGATATGATAACTCTTAAATGAATAATGAAATTTCAAATAATACGCAAGTTAATATTTGTTTAACTTATGAAGTACACAGAAGCGGCATCTGATATGCTACCATCTATTTTCATGTGTGTCTTCTCCCATACTTGATGACGGTTAATATTTGCAGATGGATCTGCAACGGTCTACAATATATTCCAGTTTATGTAGATTTTCTATCATAATTGGAGGGGGGGTTTACTATTTTTGAAATAAAATGAATATAAATTACCAATTCGTGTTCTATTCTAGCATGACTTTTACGTTCTGCATAGTGACCATAACTGAGCAATAATCTATTTCTTTTGCCTGACTTCCTTCTTCCGCTCGCTTCAGGCGTTGCTTTAGTTTTATGAACTCATTCCAATCTTCTTGAGCAACTGTAGATGGACAATTTTTCAACCGTTCTTCGTCATTGTCGAAAACATCATAAAAACTTGCTCTTAAGTTTTTCTTATGTCTTCTAAAAGCCTCGGCCATTATTTTTATAAATATTTCCTTTGAAAGCGGCTCAAGTGCATACATTTTCTGCAAAAATTAAGAGTCAGACTATAAAAATAGACTGTAGACATTTAAGTGTTATATTACCAAATTGCTCAAGTAAAAACTTACCACCAACTTGTTCCAAACGTCGTCCTTATATGTTTTGGGTATTTTATTCCAACTTACATATGATATCGGCACATGAGCTCCTACTAGTTTACCAAGTATAATAGCGACTTTTGAAGCATTTTCTGAGATTGGGATACCAAGTAGCTTTTGATCAACTTTCCGCTCTTTTGAACATGATGCATGTGA
Source organism: Allium sativum (assembly GCA_030737875.1). Classification (NCBI taxonomy): domain Eukaryota; kingdom Viridiplantae; phylum Streptophyta; class Magnoliopsida; order Asparagales; family Amaryllidaceae; genus Allium; species Allium sativum. The sequence goes on from CM060919.1 coordinate 421,712,106, forward strand.
TGATATTGGATTTTGTGACATAATTTCTTGCAAAATATAATATAACTAATACATTTGATCATCACCACCATGCTCAATAGGTTATCCACAATTCACAAGTTAACATATGGTTTTGGTAAAAAGAAAAGCATTCAATAATTCATGATGTTCTAAATACTTGTGATTTCCTTGAGGAAAAAAAGGCATTCAACAATTCATTACATTCTAAATATATGTGATAAAAAAGCAGTCAACAATTCATGACTTTCCGAATACATTTTCTAATTTTTCATTGTCTTCAAAAGATGATTGGTAGACGGTAGGAAACTCAATGTCATCCACATTTGTAGTCAACCGTTTTGGTGTATGCAAAACCATAGACCATCTGTTATTTTTTAAATCTTTTGAGTAGAACACTTAACTCGCTTCTGATGCAAGAATAAATGGTTCATCATTCATGTTGTCTTTGTTCTTTATTTTTCCTAAATTGGCCATGATTAAATTTGAAACGGGATCTATTTTGCAACCATTGATCTTATCCTCGACCTTTAGCCAATCACAATAAAAAACCATTTGTTAGAAGTTAGTGTAATCCAACTCAAGTATCCGCTCAATGACTCCGTAATACATTGTTTCTACTTCCTTATAATTTTTATCTTTACCACTCGCTCTAAATTTTGTAATTGCTTTCATGCATACACCGCTATCCTGTGTGACCATACGGTCTTCGTACATTTTCGTGGAAAATAAAAACCCGTTCACTTGGTACTTCGTATAAATAAGCACCATGAACCTCAGCCCGTGTGCTAGCCGCCAAAGAGTTTGATAAACATCGCTGCAATTCACCAACTACATAAAACACAATAAATAAATAAAAGCATGGTTTGTATTGTCAACTTATAAACACGTGAAATATTTATGATGATGTAATACCTCATTACGTAACCATAGAGTAAAATTTTGAATGACTTCGACGGTTGTACCTTTTCATCGTGGTTGTAATCTAGTACTTTTCGCATAGGAGTTATACCTTCTATGGAAAACACATCGAAATTAATATATAAATTGAATTAAAAAATGAATATTTGAAACAAATTCATGAACTTACTTCTTCCATTCATCCAATCCATCATACTTATTAAGGACCCATCTACGCACTTGTTCAAACTACACTTGGGTTAACGTTATATTTTTACCATTATCTAAAGGTGAACTCATCATCCTCATCTAAAAATGCTTCACGGGTATGTTTATGATTGCCATAACCTCCGTTTGGCATATATTCCATGCAGTAAAGGCTAGCTTCTTGTTCGATATATCCTTCTGCAATACACCCTTCAATGTATCCTTTGTTGCACACATATCCTTTATATGTTTTCATTAATCTGTGAATGTGATAAATTATATATTATACACGATAGCTATTTACACCGAATAATAATGTACATAACTGAAATTAGTTATATACCGTTCAAAAGGATACATCCATCTGTATCTAACAGGGCCACCAATCAATGTCTGATTGCCTAAATGAACCATAAGATGGATACTAATATCAAAAAATGCAGGTGGAAAATGTTTTTCAAAAACACACATTGCTTCTATCAAACCAGCCTTTGCTTTTATATGGTGTTCCCTATTGATCACCTTCGAGCACAAAATGTTAAAGAATAAACTAATACGATGAACAACATTTTGCAGATCCTTGTGTTGTGCATAAGAATGTTGAAGCAATACCGGAAGTAAATGATGCATTATGACGTGATAATCATGTGACTTCATATTTCTTAGTTCGGGAGGATTGATGGTCACATTATTGCGGAAGTTAGAAGAGAATTTATTAGGCACTTTCAGACTTTTCAATACAGTGAAAAACCGTGTCTTTTCTTCTTTGCTCAAAGTAAAAATTGCCTTTGGTATGATTATTTTATTTGTTTCATGATCTTCCATCACCCACAACTTTTGTTTTATAGCCATGATTTTCAAATCCTTGCGTGCATTGATGCCATCTTTTGATTTATCTTTATGGGCTATAATGGTGCTTATGAGATGCTCTGTGACATTCTTCTCTGTATGCATAACATCAATATTATGTCGAATCATATTTGCTTCCCAATATGGTAAATCAAAAAAGATAGACCTCTTATACCATCCAGAAACATCGTCAACTTCTTCAATGGCTGGCTTTTTTTGTTTTCAACCAATTTCTTCTTTCTGTTTACTGACTTTCATTTTGATATTCGCTACTTTCTTCTCAACTTCAAAACCAATCAATGGTCGTTTAGGACGACGAAGTTCTTGTTCGTTATTGAAATTTGTCTTGTCGTATCGAAACTTGTGTTCGTTAGGAAGAAACATTCGATGTCCCATAAAACACATCTTTTTACCTTCAGGGAGATGATAAGAACAAGTGTTTTCCCCACAAATGGGACATGCAAAGTAGCCGTGAGTTATACATCCCAATAAAGTACCAAGAGCAGGGTGATCATGGATTGCTCACAGCACCCTAGCTCTCATTGTAAACTCGGACTTATTTAATGAATCATATGTATTGACTCCTTCCCATAACTATTTTAACTCATCTATCAATGGCTGTAAATAAATATCAATATCCTTTCCTGGTTGTTTTGGTCCAGAAATCAACAGTGTTAGCATTGAAAACTCCCGTTTCATGCACATAGACGGAGGAAGATTATATGGTACTACAATTACTGGCCAACAGCTGTAAGGGTTAGACAGAGAAACATGTGAATAGAAACCATCTGTTGCTATTCCAAGTGTGACATTTCGTGACTCGACGGGAAACGTTTTATCAAAAGAATCCGTGAATTTCCATTGAGAAGTGTCACATGGATGACGCATCACTTGTGGATTAGACTTGGCACAACCATGCCAGGTCATTCCATCTGCTATCCATGGTATAGTATATAATTTCTTCAATCTAGAAATTAAAGGAAAATGTCTTAATGTCTTTCGAGGTACTCGGGTGCCTTTTCTCTCTTCGTGAAATGATTTCGTATATCTTGGTTCATTGCAATTTGTACAAGAAAATCTGTTCGCATCATCTTTCCAGTACAATATGCAATCATTGATGCATGCATCATAAGTTTTGTAATTCATTCCAACTTGCTTAATTAACTTCTTCACGTCGGAGTATTTTGTCGGTAGTGTGTTACCTTCGGGGAGTAACTTCTTTATTAGTTCAAGAAGTGCAGTCAACCCATTATCTGAAAAGCCGTATTGGGTCTTCAAGCTATTCAGTTTCACAATGGCATACAGCTTCGTTAACCCTTTTGAACATGAAGGATACAATGGCTCGTTTGCGCTATCAAAAAGTGGTTTATACTTCTTACTTTCATTGGTCTGCAAATTGCCATCATCCGTAGAGTGTTGTCCAACATTAGCATGATCATACAATGGATTTTCAGGTTGAAAATCATGAAATCTATCTGCACCATTGACTAGATCTTCCATCCTAATATGTTCAACCTCATCGGTATTTGTGGCATAACTAACTGGTTGTTTTTCCCCATGTAAATACCACATGCTATATGATTGGATAAAACTCCATCTAAGCAAATGAAAATGAATGACCTATAATCTTATCGTCTTCAGATTTTTGCACTTAATGCAAGGGCATAAATACACTCCTTTCTTACCATCGTTTTCTTCAACAAAGCTAATAAACTTCTCCACCCCCTCTCTGTAGTATGTAGTTCTTTGATCAGATTCATATATCCACTTTTTGTCTATACTGTGGGACATCTTGCCCTCCTATATCGTATATAATATAACATAAGACGTAAATATAATATATTTGCTATGTAATCAACTTAAAGAAGTTTATTGCAAAATAACGTTTACAAGCTAAAGTTGTACATACTTCTAAAAATTACTACAATTTATTTAATGCTGATACAATTCAAAAATTGCTACTATCTACAGAATAAAATTATTATCTATATAATTCCATCAAACGAATGGGCCTACCCCCCGGACAATATGCTCTTTTCAGTTATCCTTTGATCGCTCCTTTGATTGCTCCTTTTCAATTAACAAACAAATTGCATGCATTTAGTTCCTTAATAATAAACTAAAACCCTATATTTTAGCTTCAAATGAATTAAAACCTTATATTTTAACTAAAATAAATTACAATATGAATCATACGATTGATAGTTGGTAACTTAATCTTTCCCAGGTATTTCTCTCTTATTATTTTGAGCATAACGGTTGTGTAGAGCAATTCTACACACCCGATTAGATAACGTTACTAATAACATAATAACATAATCGGTTAACAAGCCTGACCGATGGCTAACAATACGATAATGCATGCAAACTACATGCAGGGAGTTTGTAGCGCGTAGCACGATTAATTACATGCTAAACTAATGAACAAACTAAACAAGCTTACATCAAAACACCATAAAATAATACCATTAACACAACTCCCTGCGTTGACATGAAAACCAGCAGTGTCAGCGAACGATAAAACACAAAAAAGTTTGCCTGTAGCGAGGGAGTGTGCAGCGCAAGATGAACTTACCATGGTCGGGGGAAGAGGCGGCGTTGCTGAGTGCCTTTGGCATCGATTCTACCTTCGGATTCCTCCCAGTCGATAGTGGTATCCAATATGGTTGGGATGAAAAGTGTCGGCTGTGTACCTGACCAAAGATGGTAATAGTAAGTAACTTTGTGGCAAAGTTGATGGTTCGAGGAAAAAATATTGTTGAAGCAGCGATTGTTGCGTTCGTTCCACAGTGTCCAGATAAACGCAACGAAAAGGGTTTCAAGCTTAGGTGACAAGGGTCCGAACTCCTAGTGGTTGAAGTGATGGAAGAAAGGTGGGGGACAACCAAGAATGCTCTTCATTGTGGAAGACCAAAGGTAGAAGCTTAGGTCACATTCTTCAACTAGATGGGGGATGCTTTCGTTTTCTCTAAGACAAAGAATGCAGCCTGGGTCAACAACCACACCTTTGCGAATTAGCCTGTCTTTAGTGTTGATCCGTTCTCTAGCCAAGCTCCATAAGAAGAATCTCACTCTCGGCAACGCTTTAATGAAATAAATTTCTCTCTTATTCTTACCGATTCAAAAATTCCTTTCTCCAAAAAAACCATAAAAGAGACCATTAAAATAAATCATAACAGTTCAATAATACATGTTACTAAGATTAATGAAATAAATACTAACCCAAATCATGTTCAAGTTTGAAAGAGCTCTTTTCCATATCCAACTATGCAAATCAAATAACAGTTATGATATACCCATTCATATTCAGTCCTTTTAATTGTTATACAAGTCAATCGATAACATACAATTCACTCAGCTGACGTTAGAGCATAGGGATCAAAAATGGAATTAGAACATATTTGAAGTATAAAATACTATTTATAAATCAAAATAATAACTGGAAATCAGAATATACAAAAATGAAAAGTTCAAAATCAAGTAGTACTTATTCGTGCCTTTGATTGAACATGCATGGATACCCTAGAATGTATGCACACATAAACTAAGATATTTCTTGTTTATTCTTGGGCAAGACACAATTTTATTTTTCTTCTGAAAATGTAACGTCTCGTATTTTCTGGTCAATTATTTAAATTATTTTATTATTTAAAATGTCAGTTTGAATTTAAATAATTGAGTTTGATCATTTTATTTTGAATATTATACTTAATAAATAATAATATAATATTTTAATTCCAAAATATTTGGAATTTGTTGAATTTGCAGTATAATGTGCATTGGCCAAATAAAAGGGTTTAATATTGTTTATATTGGAAATAAATTAGTGTATTCATTTATTTAACGACAGTTGAACGTATAATTTATGATTTAATTATAAAACGAGCTGCAGCGGCATGGTAGTTTTATAATATGGAGTTTTGAACTTTAAATGGTCATACAGGGTTCAATATAAGTCGGATTTCTTCGAAATAAGAAACGTCCGGATCTATTAGACAATATTTTTCTAATGAAAGAGAAAAAACGAGTTTTTATAGTGTAGATTTTATTTTATGTCCAAATCAAATTTTAAAATAGTCGCTATGGGATTTCTATATAAAATTATAGCAATTTATTTTATTAAAATAAAGGATTTTATTTATTTGAATATCATTTCAGCTTGGAATTCAAACTGGAATATTTTATTTTGGAGATATATGCAATTCTGGTCGAGTATGACTAATTATAATATTTTATTATTTTTATATTGAAGTATTTTAAAATTGATTTATTTTAATTAAATTGGACCCTTTAAAAGGGACTTTGTTCAAACGACCTCCGTTTTCGACGAAACAAATTTTATTGAGATCGTAATAGCTAATTATTGCTAGATTTCAATTTACACGTCAATCAGAGTTATTTTGTGAGCGTGGCAAAATTAAATGCAAATAAAACGACCACTTGGATGTGAACTAGTGTCGTTTGAGCAAACGGACTCGGAATTCGACAAAACAAGATTCATTAGGACCATATCGTCAAATTGTACTATGATGTCCGTTTCCATCACGAACGGAGCTTGTATGTAATCACAGTAACCAATAAACAGCGTTCAAAATAGCGATAAGCACGAAATAAAAATCATCGGTCGTTGTCGATCGTCACATCAGGTTAAAATATAATAAATCCCACTTATATATACCCCCCTAAATAAGAATTTCTCCAGCCAAGCCTAATTTTCGTCCACAATTTTGCAAAAATGTCCAAATTCACTAAATAATTTATATCTTTTAATCCGTGAAGAATTGGCTATGGGGTTCTGAAGCAAAGTCGTAGATCAGGTCGAGGGCTAGTTGTGGACAAAATTTGGTGGGGTTTCGTCAAGGGTGGTGGCCGGAAATCACAATGAAAAGTGAGATCTAGGTTTCGTTTTTGGGGTTTTTGGGAGAGCTCTAACCAATTTCAGATGATGAACTCTAAAATGATGTTGTAGAGAGTAAAGAGGGTTTCATTTTTGCTTCTAGTCGGAGGGTCAGATATTGGCTGTAGTGACCGTGGTTGGGAGTTGAACGAACGTGAAGTTTTTGGGGTGTTTCTCTTGAATAACGGTTGGTTTTGGGTTGATTCCGGCGTCAAGGTTGGTCATTGCTGGCAGGGGTCTGAAGGGTGATCGAAGAGGGGAGGTCGGCGGTCAGAACTGGGGTGGTGCGGTGTCCTATCGTGGACCGGGGCAACGACTATCTGGGCATGAACGAAATTGAAGGAAAATCAATTTCAGGTCGACCTAGAGCTTGTCAAGGTCGGGGATGCCGGTCGTTAGACGATGGTGAAGTGGCGGTCACGAGGAGATGGATGAGGTGGCGTATGGGTGGGCGACGGCGGCGCTGCAAGGTCAGGTGGAACTTGAGCTTTGGGTTAATCGGTGACGGGTAGTTTCAGGAGATCGAAGAATCGGGGTTGGTAAAATCAGAACGGGGAAAACGCGTTAGTTATAGCTGACGTGGCAATTATTAAAAGGTAATTAACTAATTAATTGTTATGTTGTTTTAATTTAAACCAAAAATTGAAAACTCGATATCTTATTCATACGTTAACGAAATTCAGTGAAACTGGATCCGTTGGGATCGTGGCGACGGATGCTACGCATTCATGCCGGTCCGGTCAGAAACTGTAGCAGTTGGAATTTCGTGTAATATCAAATGCTGTTTACGCTGTTTAAAATTATACGAATATGGCACTGAAATCATCGATAGAAATTAATGGTGAGTTAATTCTAACACTTTTCTGGAATGCTGTGATGTGTTAAATTCATATAATTACATCACTCCATTGATAGTATAAATTGGTTGATAGGATGCTATGGTTGCTATTGGTTGTTATTATTTGATTGGTTGACGCTATTTATTCGTCATTTTAATGCGTTATATTAATAAAATCATTTCGTATGTTATTATCCAATATTATTGTGATATGTGATGCAGGGAAGAACAAGTTGGAGGAATCAATCCGGATTCCTCAATTTTTGTGTATTATTTATTTCATATGGTTTATATATGAATTGGTACCCCAAATGATATCAAACCTGTACAGATTGAATAGATGTTAATCGTGTTGTGATTTTAATCAATCAACCGTATTGATTAAGTGATTGGCAATAATGGCCTAAAATATGTTATTTATGGCGTCGTTTTGCCGCTAGGCGAACTGACGAAGATTTCAGTTATAAATTTATTTATTTTAACTGAATTGAAATTTTAAACTGATTTATACAAGTTAACTAAAATAGAAACTTATAAATATATTTATGTTTATAATCATGTTTTATCAAAGAATTTATTTAAATATTTTATATAATGAAATATTTTGTCATAAAGGCAGAAACTAATATACGGGTTAGAAAAATTAAATAATTGTTTTTTATAAAACAATTGAATGATATTTTTAAATTAACTAAGTTACTAATTAATTTAAAAAGGGGAAACGATGAATGAATATCAATTAATAATTAACTGATGTTGACAGTCGACAAAGGAGACTGTTTTAATAAAAGTTGACAATTGGTATGATTTAATTTTAATTAACCAAATCGATAATTTTCGAATATTCGTTGAACGTAACGAAGGTTGTTCAAAGTTAATTAATCTTTGATTAACTATATTTTAAAATGATTACCAAGTTAATTATTGTTAATGAGGTTAATTATGATTTAATAATCTTTTAAAAATGATTAATTATTTTATTTCTTGTTAATATTGGAATTAGTTATTTTAATGTAATTAATGTTGTAGTTAATTATTATCTTACTTAATTAAATCGATTACTTTTTAATTAGAATTCAATTAAGAAGTAATCCAGTAGCGATAAGATGGAGTAAGGTTTAATAAAAAACTTATAAGAGATGAAATGAAAATCAGTTAACAGTTTAGCTGATGTGGACGGTTGACAAAGTCGATGGTTTTTAATTAAAGTTGACGATTAGTTTAATTTGCTTTTAAATTATTCTAATCGATGGGTTTTAGAAATACAAATGTCGTTAAAGTTTAGTTAATCTCTGACTAACTATAATTTTAAAGTGATTATCAAATTTGAATTTTGTTAATAAAATTAATTATTATTCAATAATCCCTTAAAAATGATTAATTACTTTGTTTCTAATTTATAATGGAATTAACTACGTTTAAAGTGGTTAATGTTGAAGTAAATTATCATTTTAAATAATGATAATCAAAGTGATTATTTTTAATGGTAAATTAAATTAAAGGGTGATCAAATGGAAATAAGTTTGATTAAGATTAAGTTTGAATTTTATAAGAGGGTTATAACCCGAGTTTACAAACAGATTTTGTAAAAATGACTCGTAAGCTAATGCGAGAGTTTCAATAAGTTTTTTTTTAATTAAGTAAGATGGGTATGGTTAAGATGAAGGCTTAAAAGGGGGTTTGGTACATTTACTTAGCAAATGAAGTAAAGAAGCACAAGGAGATTACCAATGGAAGAAATGGGTTATAATGCCATATTGGAATCGAATGGTAAATAAGAATTTGTTGGGGAAGTTTACTTAATTAAGGAATGGGAATTAATATGTAAAGTGGGTTTTTTAATAAAAGGAAATGATTTATAAAATCAAAGTAAATTAAAGTGGGAATGGAATATCAGTTTTGAGTTGCAAACTATTATTGTCTGGAGATAAGAACGTTGTCGGTCAAGGTTTGAGAGGTAATTAAAATACCCCAACTTGAACGACTTCTCTATTATCAAAAGATGGTATCGTTTTGTAAAGGTAGAGAATGTTGAAATAATTTATTGAGAAAATATTGCAAATATTAATTTGGAAGGATTTAGAAATATAATAAAATCATTGGGTTTAAAGTAAGCAGTGTAATATGTGGGTCAAACGCGAAGTATGATTTTACTTATATAATGCAATTAAAAGGATAACACTATTCCCGAGGTAATTAAATTGTATGTTTGGTAATCGCATTTATTCAGAAGAAATAAGTCAATAGACTTTAGTTTTTCATTGAGATAAGGGATACGGACCACTATATGGGTTTTGAAATGGAATTGTATATTGGAGATTAAATTAAATTTCCATAAGCGTGATTGTGTTAAAGTTAATAAATCCATTTAAAGTTATAGATTAAGAAGTACGGCTTTTGGGGGTTGTTTAACCATATAAATTTGTAAGTGAAACCTATATCGATTAGGTAAGTATATATACATAACGATATTTCCAAATGATAAAAGAAACGGAAAGTGGATTATAAAACGATAATAGTATTTTCAAAGGTAAGGAATATGAAAAGGTTTTGAAAATAGAAACCAGGTTTCCAGGATAAGTGAAGTAAAGGATAATTTATGAAATATAGTAGTATATTTTGGGATAAAGGAAATAAAAAGGGAATTTTGTTAAATACATGATTCCAAAAAGAATATTGGTAAATATTTCAAAGTAAAGAAAAACCACTAGAGTTTTATCGAGATAGAATTTAGAAAATCAATCAAATGGTTTAATGGAGTATTTTAATACAAACAACCTGAGCTGCCAATGGACTTAACAACAATGTTATGATTTGACAGTTAAACAACCGACTATCAAATGGAATATTCTATTTACCTTTTGACATGTTGTTTCAAAGAGACTTGGATGGAAACTAGACCCAAAACCACTTCGAATCAACTGTGCGATCGCGACTAACTTGCAGACGATAAAGAAGGAGCATTGAAGACCATTGATCTTCATAAATGGAAGAACCACTTACAATCTCTGAGTCGTCGCTGAGATATATGGGGGTTCTGTCATGGTTGAAATCTACGGATTGCAAGGACTTCTACTACTGATCCTTGGGGTGATTCCTGTATAGGATGCGGTAGGAAGGTGCCTTCGGTTTATCCTATTCCTGGATGACTTGTATGGACGAGTGTCTGACAGAGTATTTCCAGATGGTCACGTACGTTGATTTCTTCAAACATGCCCAGTGTATTTTTGAGGACGTCAATCAGTGATTTGACGGATCTGACGATGTGGCGTTCAAAGTGATGTGCTGATCAAAAAAATAGATAATCGTAACCTCGAGCCTCATCAACCGTGAAATTACAAAAATCGGGCAGGCAGCATGGCAATGTGAGTCGCTCCCATTAGGGTGTATAATCACCTATCTAGAGAAATTTCAATTCCTTCTTTAATCTATTTCGATGCTGCCCCTTTCGGGAAACGGTTTATGATCCCAACCGTTGGTGATATACATTCGATACACTCAAGCGAAATGAGTGGTCGGTCATGTGTGGGCCGGGTTGCAAGACGTTCTTGTTGAACCCGGTGTCTAGAGATACACTATCGGTAGGTAGTTCCATACCTTGTCATAGTCGGAATCCAATATCCAATAAGCGCCCGAGGTTTTTGATTGTATACTATATATGTAGAGCGTGAGATGCAGGCGTTCTGCTAGCTTATTATTTATTTGTGATTTGATAGACATTATTATAATATCAGAAAAGATATTGATTTCAAAAACGTTTTGGGTTATAGTAAGGTAAAAGTCGCTCGTGTTTATGTGTGGACCGGTCTTACTATTTTTTTTCCAAAAGGTATTTATAAAGTTAAACAAGTTGTTGTGCTGTGAATTTATCACTGAAAGTATTTCAAACTGATCCGGGTGAATTTTGCTTTGCTTCAAATGCGCTCGGGTTAGATCGAGTATATTTCTAGGTTAGGTTTCGCTCGGAGTTTCAGGAGTTGGAAGCAGGAGGCTTCACCGTTAGTTATTCAAAGTTATTTCTGCTGTGTCTGATATATGATGTACTCTGATGATTGGTATGTATATGTATATAGTTTCCTTTATAAAGATATTTGATGTATTATATTTGTTCGTTCCGCTGTGAGATTCTGATGTGTTCTTCGTTTTCTTCTATTCTAACATTTCTTTCTTTCTTCTTCTCACCCTCTAACTTCTTTCTATTAACAGTCGGGGTTCGATACTTGGATTTTTGGCAAGGGATACGAGATTATGTATTATTGTTGAAAATTCGAGTGTCGAATTTTTTTTCCCGGGCCGTTACAGTGGTATCAGAGCTGTTGGTTTAGTGATAACCTTCGCTCTGTGGCGTAACTCAATAGAGATTGGGTTAGTAATACCTTAGATTGGGTCGAGTGTATATATGAGAGCGCGTATTTGTAATTGAATATAAAATTATTTTTAAAGACTTTTAAAGAGGGTAAATGAAATAATTTTGCCCAAATTATATTTTGTATAAAAACGAAATTATTTTACCGAATTATTGAGGTATCTGATTGTTGGATTGATTTGGATGGAATTTAAAACAAAATATGGAAATACGACTTACCTTGGTTAAGTCGAGTTAAATATGGAGTGGATATGGTGTTGGAAATAAATAAATTACATTTGGGATCGAATTATTAATAATTGAATTAGAGATCAGTATGATATGAATCGATTGATATTGAAGCATGTGAAACCAAAGCAAATGAAAAATATTAATGTTGAATCAAAATGATTTGGTTGGATTGTTTTGACTTGGTTGTTTGTTTTATGCTGGATGGTTTGTATAAAATTCACCAATAGTTAAATTTAAAAGTTGAATAAATTAGGATGTTAAGTAAATAAATTTCAGTATAATAAGTTTGATTGGAAACCAAAAGGATTTAACCCAATAATGATGCCAAGTGTTTGATTTTGGGGATTTGTGTATTCACAGGTATATCATTGAAATATTATTTCATGTATTGGGAACTCACTTGATAATGAAGATGAGTACAGGTATGAGACGACTTTGAATTGGATTGCGTAGATTGCTATAAATTGAGAATTATGCTTGATAACGCCCGCAAAAAGGTACGCTTATGCATAATATAAATTTTTGGGTCTCGATTTGGGTTTTGAGATCTGATTTTTGGATTTTTCGACCATGAGAGTCGATGTATATATATTTATTGAACCTGCAATATTGTAGATGTCCCTCCGTGTAGGGGAGACTCTGCCACAATTTTTCCAAAATTTAAGGTGTTAGAATTTTTTTTAAAAGTTTTTTGGATTTTTTTTTATTTGAAATTTATTGGTTTTAAAACCAATTTTTTTTTTTGAAGAATGCTACAAACCTCAGATTTAACATTCTATCTGTCGTAGCAATTTTGGGGACGAAATTCTTTTAAGAAGGAAGGAATGTAACATCCCGTATTTTCTGGCCAATTATTTAAATTATTTTATTATTTAAAATGTCAGTTTGAATTTAAATAATTGAGTTTAATCATTTTATTTTGTATATTTTATTTAATAAATAATAATATAATATTTTAATTCCAAAATATTTGGAATTTGTTGAATTTGCAGTATAATGTGAATTGGCCAAATAAAAGGGTTTAATATTGTTTATATTGGAAATAAATTAACGTATTCGTTTATTTAACGATAGTTGAACGTATAATTTATAATTTAATTATAAAACGAGCTGCAACGGCACGGTAGTTCGTAATATGGAGTTTTGAACTTTAAATGGCCATAAAGAGTTCAATATAAGTCGGATTTCTTCGAAACAAGAAACATCCGGATCTATTAGACAATATATTTATAATGAAAGAGGAAAATCGAGTTTTCATAGTGTAGATTTTATTTTATGTCCAAATCAAATTTTAAAATAGTCGCTATGGAGTTTCTATATAAAATTATAGCGATTTATTTTATTAAAATAAAGGATTTTTATTTATTTGAATATCGTTTCAGCTTGGAATTCAAGCCGAAATATTTTATTTTGGAAATATATGCGATTCTGGTCGAGTATGACAAATTATAATATTTTATTATTTTTATATTGAAGTATTTTAAAATTGATTTATTTTAATTAAATTGGACCCTTTAAAAGGGACTTTGTTCAAACGACTTCCGTTTTCGACGAAACAAATTTTATTGAGACTGTAATAGCTAATTATTGCTAGATTTCAATTTGCACATCAATCGGAGTTATTTTGTGAGCATGGCAAAATTAAATGCAAATAAAACGACCATTTGGACGTGAACGAGCGTCAATTGAGCAAACAGACTCGGAATTCAACAAAACAAGATTCATTAGGACCATATCATCAAATTATACTATGATGTCCATTTCCATCACGAACAGAGCTTGTATGTGATTGCAGTAACCAATAAACAACGTTCAAAATAGCGATAAGCACAAAATAAAAATCATCGGTTATTGTCGATCATCACATTAGGTTAAAATATAATAAATACCACTTATATATAACCCCCTAAATCAGAATTTCTCCAGCCAAGCCTAATTTTCGTCCACAATTTTGCAAAAAAGTCCAAATTCACTAAATAATTTATATCTTTTAATCCGTGAAGAATTGGCGATGGGGTTCCGAAGCAAAGTCGTAGATCTGGTCGAGGGCTGGTTACAGACAAAATTTGGTGGGGTTTCGTCAAGGGTGATGGCCGGAAATCGTAATGAAAAGTGAGATATGGGTTTCGTTTTTGGGAGACCTCTAACCAATTTCAGATGATGAACTCTAAAGTGCTGTTGTAGAGAGTGAAGAGGGCTTCATTTTTGCTTCTGGTCGGAGGGTCAGATATTGGCTGTGGTGGTCGTGGTTGGGAGTTGAACGGAGGCGAAGTTTTTGGGTGTTTCTCTTGAAGTAACAGATGGTTTTGGGTTGATTCCGGCATCGAGGCTGGTCGTTGCTGGAAGGGGTCTGAAGGGTGATCGAAGAGGGGAGGTCGGCGGTCAGAACTTGGGTGGTGCGGTGTCCTATCGTGGACCAGGGCGGCGACTATCTGGGCATGAACGGAATTGGGGGAAAATCAATTTCAGGCCGACCTGGAGCTTGTCGAGGTCGGGGATGCAGATCGTTAGACGATGGTGGAGCGGCGGTCATGAGGAGATGGATGAGGTGGCGCATGGGTGGGTGACGGCGGCGCTGCAAGGTCAGGTGGAACTTGAGCTTTGGGATAATCGGTGATCGGTAGTTTCAGGAGATCGAAGAATCAGGGTTGGGAAAATCAGAAGGGGGAAAACGCGTTAGTTATAGCTGACGTGGCAATTATTAAAAGGTAATTTAATAATTAATTAACAGTTATGTTGTTTTAATTTAAACCAAAACTTGAAAACTCGATATCTTATTCATACGTTAACGAAATTCAGTGAAACTTTATCCATTGGGACCGTGGCGACAGAGTCTACGCATACACGCTGGTCCGGTCAGAAACTATAGCAACTGGAATTTCGTGTAATTTTAAACGCTGTTTAAAATTATACGAATATGGCGCTGAAATCATCGACTGAAATTAATGGTGAGTTAATTCTCACACTTTTCTGGAATGCTGTGATGTGTTAAATTCTTATAATTACATCACCCTATTGATAGTATAAATTGGTTGATTGGATGCTATAGTTGCTATTGGTTGTTATTGTTTGATTGGTTGACGCTATTTATTCGTCATTTTAATGCGTTATATTAATGAAATCATTTCGTATGTTATTATCCAATATTATTGTGATATTAATGCAGGGAAGAACAGGTTGGAGGAATCAATTCGAATTCCTCAATTTTTGTGTATTATTTATTTAATATGGTTTATATATGAATTGGTACCCCAAATGATATCAAACCTGTTCAGATTGAATAGATGTTAATCGTGTTGTAATTTTTAATCAATCAATAGTATTGATAAAGTGATTGGCAGTAATGGCCTAAAAATGTTATTTATGGTGTCATTTTACCGCTAGGCGAACTGACGAAGATTTCAGTTATAAATTTATTTATTTTAACTGAATTGAAATTTTAAACTGATTTATACAAGTTAACTAAAATTGAAACTTATAAATATATTTATGTTTATAATCATGTTTTATCAAAGAATTTATTTAAATATTTTATATAATGAAATATTTTGTCAGAAAGGCAGAAACTAATATGCGGGTTAGAAAAATTAAATAATTGTTTTTATAAAACAAATGAATGATATTTTAAGTTAATTAAGTTATTAATTAATTTAAAAAGGGGAAACAATGAATGAATATCAGTTAATAATTAACTGATGTTGACAGTCGACCAAGGAGACTGTTTTAATTAAAGTAGACAATTGGGATGATTTGATTTTAATTAACCAAATCGATAATTTTCGAATATTCGTTAAACATAACGAAGGTTGTTCAAAGTTAGTTAATCTTTGATTAACTATATTTTAAAAATGATTATCAAGTTAATTATTGTTAATGAGGTTAATTATGATTTAATAATCTTTTAAAAATGATTAATTATTTTATTTCTAGTTAATATTAGAATTAGTTATTTTATTGTAATTAATGTTGTAGTTAATTATTATCTTAATTAATTAAAGCGATTACTTTTTAATTAGAATTCAATTAAGAAGTAATCCAGTAGCGATAAGATGGAGTAAGGTTTAATAAGAATTTTATAAGTGATGAAATGAAAATCAGTTAACAGTTCAGCTGATGTGGACAGTTGATAAAGTCGATGGTTTTTAATTGAAGTTGACGATTAGTTTAATTTGCTTTTAAATTAACCTAATCGATGGGTTTTAGAAATATGAAAGTCATTAAAGTTTAGTTAATATTTGATTAACTATAATTTTAAAGTGATTATCAAATTTGAATTTTGTTAATAAAATTAATTATTATTCGATAATCCCTTAAAATGATTAATTACTCTATTTCTAATTTATAATGGAATTAACTACTTTTAAAGTGGTTAATGTTGAAGTAAATTACCATTTTAAATAATGATAATCAAAGCAATTATTTTTAATGGTAAATTAAATTAAAGGATGATCAAATGGAAATAAGTTTGATTAAGATTTAGTTCGAGTTTTATAAGAGGGTTATAACCCGGGTTTACAAATAAAGTTTGTAAAAATGACTTGTAAGCTAATGCGAGAGTTTCAATAAGGTTTTATTTAATTAAGTAAGCTGGGTATGGTTAAAATTAAGTCTTAAATGGGGGTTTAGTATATTTATTTAAAAAATTAAGTAAAGAAGCACAAGGAGATTACCAATGGAAGAAATGGGTTATAATGCCATAATGGAATCGAATGGTAAATAAGAATTTGTCGGGGAAGTTTACTTAATTAAGGAATGGGAATTAATGTGTAAAGTGGGTTTTTTAATAAAAAGAAATGATTTATAAAATCATAGTAAATGAAAGTGGGAATGGAATATCAGTTTTGAGTTGCAAACTATTATTGTCTAGAGATAAGAACGTTGTCGAGCAAGGTCTGAGAGGTAATTAAAATACGCAAACTTGAACGACTTCACTATTATCAAAAGATGATGTTGGTTTGTAAGGGTAGAGGATGTCGAAATAATTTATTGAGAAAATATTGCAAATATTAATTTGGAAGGATTTAGAAATATAATTAAATCATTGGGTTTAAAGTTAGTAGTGTATTATGTGGTTCAAACGCGAAGTATGATTTTACTTATATAATGTAATAAAAAGGATAACACTATTCCCAAGGTAATTAAATAGTATGTTTGGTATGCTCATTTATTCAAAAGAAATAAGTCGATAGACATTAGTTTTTCATTGAGATAAGGGATAAGGACCTCTATATGGGTTTTGAAATAGAATTATATATTGGAGATTAAATTAAATTTTCATAAGCGTGATTGTGTTAAAGTTAATAAATTCATTTAAAGTTATAGATTAAGAAGTACGACTTTTGAGGGTAGTTTAACTATATAAATTTGGAAGTGAAATCTATATCGATTAGGTAAGTATATATACATAACGATATTTCCAAATGATAAAAGAAACGGATAGTGTATTATAAAACAATAATAGTATTTTCAAAGGTAAGGAATATGAAAAGGTTTTGAAAATAGAAACCAGGTTTCCAGGATAAGTGAAGTAAAGGATAATTTATGAAATATAGTAGTATATTTTGGGATAAAGGAAATAAAAAGGGAATTTTGTTAAATACATGATTCCAAAAAGAATATTGGTAAATATTTCAAAGTAAAGAAAAACCACTAGAGTTTTATCGAGATAGAATTTAGAAAATCAATAAAATGGTTGAACGAAGCATTTTAATATAAACAGCCTGAGCTGCAATTGGACTTAACAACACTGTTATGATTTGATAGTTAAATAACCGACTATCAAATGGAATATTCTATTTACCTTTTGACGTGTTGTTTCAAAGAGACAGGGATGGGAACTTGACCCAAAACCACTTCGAATCAACTGTGCGATTGCGACTAACTTGCAGACGATAAAGATGGAGCATTGAAGACCATAGATATTCATAAATGGAAGAACCACTTACAATCTCTGAGTCGACGTAGAGATATACTGGGGTTCTTTCATGGTTGAAATCTACGGATTGCAAGGACTTCTCGCTACTGATCCTTGGGGTGATTCCTATATAGGATGAGGTAGGAAGGTGCCTTTGGTTCATCCTATTCCTGAATGACTTGAATGGACGAGTGTCTGACAGAGTGTTTCCAGATGGTCGCGTACGTTGATTTCTTCAAACATGCCCAGTGTATTTTTGAGGACGTTAATCAGTGATTTGACGGATCTGACGATATGCCGTTCAAAGTGATGTGCTGATCAGAAAAATAGATAATCGTAACCTCAAGCCTCATCAACAGAGAAATGACAAAAAACAGGCAGGCAACATGGCTATGTGCGTCGCTCCCATTAGGGTGTATAATCACCTATCTAGAGAAATTTCAATTCCTTCTTTAATCTATTTCGATGTTGTCCCTTTTCAGGAAACGGTTGCTGATCCCAACCATTGGTGATATACATTAGATACACTCAAGCGAAATGAGTGGTCGGTCATGTATGGGCCTGGTTGCAAGACGTTCTTGTTGAACCCAGTGTATACCCCTCTAGAGATACACTATCGGCAGGTGGTTCCATACTTTGTCATAGTCGGAATACAATATCCAATAAGCGCCCGCAGTTTTTGATTGTATACTATATATGTAGAGCGTGAGTTGAAAGCGTTCTGCTAGATTATTATTTATTTGTGATTTGATGGATATTATTATAATATCGGAAAAGATATTGATTTCAAAAACGTTTTGGGTTATAGTAAGGTAAAAAACCGTCCGTGTTTATGTGTGGACTGGTTTTACTATTTTTTTTTCAAAAGGGATTTATAAAGTTAAACAAGTTTTTGTGCTATGAATTTATCACTGAAAGTATTCCAGACTGATCCGGGTGAATTTTGCTTTGCTTCAAATGTGCTCGGGTCAAACCGAGTATATTTCCAGGTTAGGTTTCGCTTGGAGTTTCAAGAGTTGGAAGCAGGAGGCTTCACCGTTAGTTATTCAAAGTTATTTCCACTGTGTCTGATATATGATGTACTTTGATGATTGGTATGTATCTGTATATAGTTTCCTTTATAAAGAGATTTGATGTATTATATTTGTTCGTTCCGCTGTGAGATTCTGATGTGTTCTTCTTTTTCTTCTATTCTAACATTTCTTTCTTCTTCTCACCCTCTAACTTCTTTCTATTAACAGTCGGGGTTCGATACTTGGATTTTTGGCAAGTGATACGGGATCATGTATTATTATTGAAAATTCGAGTGTTGAATTTTTTTTTGGGCCGTTGCAGAAAATCACAGTTTAGGTTAAGGAATTCACAAACAGTTTTTGGTGAGAATTATTTTAACATTCCTGAAATGAAACAAGAGGTTCACGGCTACAAGTAAATTCCAGTTTACAAACGACACATCATATCCAGTTTTTTTTCTCTTTTTCCAAAGTATGCATACATGTTTGGGACAAAAATAAATTCCATTTGATTCCGTAAATCACGTGAGTACATGGCAATAATCACATAATATGGTCGAGAAAATCATCCATTCGTGGCCGATTAAGTCAAGGCCAACAAATGGAAATTTACACAACCATTCGATCAAGGCCAACAAAGCGAAACTAAGCCTTACACTCAGTTGAAACTGTGCTTTACGGCTCAGTTTCAACTGAACCTTACGGCTCAGTTTCGCTGAGCCAAAAGGCTCAGTTTCAACTGAACATTACGGCTCAGCGAAACTGAGCCTTACGATCAGTTGAAACTGAGCCGTAAAGCTCAGTTTCAATTGAGCCTTACGGCTTAGTTTCGCTGAGCCGAAAGGCTCAGTTTCAACTGAGCATTACGGCTCAGCAAAACTGAGCCTTACGCTCAGTTTCAACTGAGCCGCAAAGCTCAATTTCAACTGAGCCTATACCACTAAATAGATAAGGCTGGCTACATGCTTTTCGAAGACGTATTACTTGGATATCAATAGAGAAAACTATAAATCAATAATCAAAATAATGGAACACAATCAGTTAACATAATCCAGTTTATCATACAAAAAATTGAGCAATTTTATACACCATTCTCCCCCTCAGTGCAAGAAAGCGATCATGGAATGTAATTTGGAGTAGCTTGTTAGTTATGAAATGATGTAAAATTTCGTGAATATGGTCTATATACCATATGAAAAATCATATCTGTAAAAATTAGCTTAGTGCAAAAAAAAATTATATGGAAAACTTGATAGGGGGACAAGGGAATTGAAGGGTATAATGTCATTTAGTGACCGATGACAGGATGTTGTACATGCAAGGAGAAAAAAATAAATGTACGTTGAACACATAAATGTAAGGGGAGGCAATATTAAGCATCCACTCTCTACAATAGAAGCTTTGGTTCTTTGAGGCATAAATGCTTTTAAAACATATTTCAAAACTAGAAATTGTCGCTTAACTTTATTGGCATTGTGACCTATATATTAAGTATGAAAGTACATATAAGTGTTTTGATTTGGCAATAAAACAAAATGAAATAGGACATGGTTTAACAAATATTTGAAACAAACTAATCATATTGCAACCGTAAAATGCTTACTTCAGCATGATACATACGAGTGCCCATTTGATGAACTACCTGTCCTCACCTAATCTATTAATTAATATTCCATGCTTGCCACCTAACATCCACTTAACAATTTTTGTACGTTATTTGGGTCTTACTTACGTTCAAGTTAAGACTAGCATCAAGCATGAATCCTCACTCAAATTTTTGATATTTGACCTTGTCTGTTGAGAATGGTCACATAAGGCATGTTTGATTTGATTTATGGTCACGTTAAATGCAAGGCATGCCAAACATGCCTACTTGTTCAGTCAAAGTATTTAGTAATGGACACTTTCCAAAACCAAGCAAATGTGGTTATTTTAGATGTAGCATTGTATAAGTTATAGCTCTATCATTACGAGGAAGGATGCATTTTTTAAATATACTTTAGGAGAACCCAGCAGTCTAGCTAACTCCTGAATGAAATTAAGTTGTGTGTGTCCGCTTCATATATATATATATACACATATGTATATATATATATATATGTATGTATATGTATATGTATATGAATGTATGTATATATGTATATGTATATATACATATACATATATATATACATATATATATATACATATATATATACATATATATATATATATATATATATATATATATATATATATATACATGCACATGCATATAAGTACCTAAACTTTAGTTCTTTAATGCCTTAAAAACTCAGCCACCTTTTACTATTGAAGGCCGACCGCTCATGGGGGTAGGGACCCAATTTTAAAATTTCAATGTTTTTTTGCTTTCTTCTGTAACTCTTGCCATTCTTTTATTCACAATGGAAAGGTGCAAAAATCTTAAACATGAAATTGCTCATCATGTACTTCTCTCTTTCACAAACTGCTTCATTGTAGATAAAAAAATTCTTCCTCAAATCACTTAGATTTAAAATTGGTTATTTACATCTAATTATTTGCACAAAATATAAAAGAAAAAGCATGATGGTTTTGATTGTACTCTGTACATACGAAAGTAGAAAGAAGGTTAAAATTTGAAAAGAATTTGAACCTAAAGATACTGAGTTTCTTTAGTCTCAAAGCTAAACTTTTCAGAATAATAATAATAATTTGAAGCCAAGTCCAGTTCTTGTAGTTAAGATTTAGGGTTTGACAAAGATGCGTTGGCAGCTGGCGGAGGCTATGGTAAGGCTTGGTTAAGATGTGACAACATGTTGGATTGTTACGACAATTCGTGGAGGTATGGTCATGGTGATGGAGTGATGTAAATGTTACTCTGTCATTGAGGTAGTGCGACATGATTACTTATGGAAGTGTTACGACACAGATTTCTAGTGGAGGTACAACGACGACGGTGGCAATGGATATGTTGAATTAGAGGTGTTATTTATTTGGTGAAGGAACAACCCATAGTGCTTTTTATTAACGACATTATGTATGGAAAATCGAATATACCGTTTCATGTTTTAGTGCTTCTTTGTAAGCACATTTCCTATAAATTGGAAAGTTGATATATCATTTTGTGAATTGGAAACTGGATACAACATTTCATGTTTTAATGGTATCTTCTAGTACCATTTTATTTTTATATATGTTTATAATTTATTCTTTGGATAATGCTACCTAGTACCTTTGGCTTAATTCATTAATTAACAGGAAACATAAAAGAACAATCGTACCCAATGTGGCAACATGTCATAATTTATAAAATCATACATAATACCAATGCAATTCAATCGTAGAAAGGACCAATATTATTATATCTTCGAATCATACATAATACCTGTAACGACCCGGATTTTTGGTCGATTTATTTTAAAATTTTAATATGGTTTTAAATATCAAATTGGTAATATAAATGAATTTTATATTTAGCTATTGATTTAATAATCGGTTTTGATTTAATTTCGAATACGTATAATTATCGAAATACAAGAACTGAAATAATTCAATTCGAAGATAAAACTGAATCGAAATGGTTCAGATGATCAATATATATTCTATTTAAATATAAACGACGATAATAGTGATTTATTGTTGAAGAATTTATTTGTTTGAATTTAAATCATATCAATTTAATATGGTTATTTTATATATACGTTCGAATTGAATTTTATAGTCTATTCTGTTGAGTTCAGAATAGTGTAATAACATTGGAACGACGGTAGGTACGCTAAAATAGCGGTTCACATTTTAATTGTGAACCCCGATTTATTTGATTAGTGGATAGAATCAAAATCAAATCAAAAATCAAATCGATATCGTTGTAAAAAGAATAAAAATATCTTTATTTCAAATCAAATTAAATAGAAATCAAATCACATTAATGTAAAATCAAATCGATGTTTAATTTGCCTGTACTTCAGTAGACAACCATTTAACTCCTAACGTATGTATGTCTCCCTCCTCCTTTTATAAAACCGTGACTATTTCCTTCTTCTATCCCTAATTTTCTATGTGAAAATAAAATCCAAAAGCTTTAGAAGAAATTAGAAATAGCCGAATCCTCCTCAAACCAAAAATCGAAGAAAAACGAATGACCACACTCAGTAACCAACTCGTTCGAAAACAAAAAGATGGGAATCGCGAATTCATTGAAATCGAAGACCTCGACTTCCGTGGATCTCTGTGTCGCTCGAATTGGGGGTTGCGACTATCTCGAGTTGCTGGAATTGCTCGCGTTATACTGTGCGACTATGGGATTTGGGTTGAGGGATTTCAACGTTGAGGAGTGGTGCGACAAGGACAGGAAGACCATGGAATCACAATCGAAACCCGGAGTTTCTGTAAAGCTCGACATCATGAATGATACACTCGTGAACTTCAGGAGCTTGAGGCTTACGCTAGAGCATTTGCGAGTTTGTGGTACGCGTTGAGGTTTGAGCAGGGTCTTTTGTGGTCACCGTTGACCTGTTGTGGGAATCCGAACACAGGGATTTGCGCGATGGGTTTTTTGTAAGACTGTGTGAGGTAGGAGATCGAAGATGGGATATTAGCAGCTACCGGATCTAAGTGATTTCTGTGGATGTGAAAGGGAGGCTGCTGCCAAGATCGGAAGCAGCACAACGCTGAGTTTGGCTCTAGAAATCATAAAGGGAACTTGGATATGCTAAAGGTAATTAAAGTGAGGTAGAATAAGAATTTTAGATTTGAAAGTAGCACAATAACTTAGTTTAAATTAGTATACCATTAAGAAGGAAGGAAATGGTATTAGTTATTACCGGGAGTTTTGAATCTTGAAAAGGGAATTAAATTTGTTGTTTATTTATTTAAGTAAACATTTAAAAATATATGTGGGTTAGTGTGAAATATATATATGTATATATTAGTTAAATTTATAACCATTCAAAAAGAAGAAGAAAATTCTAGGAAAAGTTATTTATTCGTCTAAATAGTTAATTTAAATAAATGAACGTCTAATAAGTAAATTTAAATAAAATTATCATAGGTGCAAATTCATTCGAGAAGATTCGTAGCCGGTTATTTGGAAATAAACAGGATATTCGACAACTGCGATCTCGGTGAGTAAATCTCACTCACCTTTTATTTAGAATTATTTTTATTTGTTAAAAAATAACTGTTTGATGCTTGTTTGAAATGCTTTCTGGTTGATTTAAAAATATTAGTTATATAAGCGTGCTACTATATATATTGGTTTGGTGATTGGTTGGATTCCCGCAGTTTCATTAGCGGATGCCCGCAGTGTCATTAGCGGATGACCCTACGCCCACGTATATAAGTGGATCCACTTTTATACCGCAATATCCTGCCACGAAGCAAGATGGGTATTATTATGTTGACTAACGTCTGTGAATGCAGGAAAACAATTTGGAGGAATCCAACTGGATTCCTCAAAAATATATTATCTGTCTGTTTGTTTGCTTGATTTCATATATTCATTTATGACATGTTAAAAATAAAATGATTGAAAATTGGGTGATTTGATTGTTTTTAATATCACTGGGCTAAGTGTTAATTTATTTAAAATATCGTGGAAAGGATATTTGAGATTAAAAGGGAAAATCCTATTTTTAAATAGAATTTGAAATTTGAATGAAATAAAAATATAAACTTGTGTTGAAAAATAAAAAAAGTAGTTCCTTTATAAATGAAGTTTATAAATAGTTCTTTTATAACGAAGTTATAAATGAAGTGAACAGAATTATCATTTGATAATTCAGAAATAAAAATACAAGTGTGAAATTGAAAAGGGAAATCTATTTTCAAAAAAATAGAAATATCGATTTCAAAGGGAATTGAAATCGAGACTTGTTTAAATAAATTGAATATAAGAATTCAAATAGAACCAGACTTTGAGTATAGAATTTAACAGAGTTAAAATGGAATTTGATAATGAAATCCAAATAGAATTTATACATAGAAAATTTAAATAGAATTTGAATATATTGAATTTGAATAGAATTTGAATATACAGAAATTTTGAATTCAAAAAAATTCAAATAGAATTTGAATTCAAAGGAATTCAACTGGATTTGAATAAAGAAATTCAAATGGAGTTAACTATAGAATTTGAATTCAAAGGAATTCAAATGGATTTGAATAAAGAAAATTCAAATGGTGTTAACTATGGAGATTTGAAAAGAATATTCAAATGGAGTTAACTATAGCGATTTGAAAATAGAATTCAAATGGAGTTAACTATAGGGATTTGAAAATAAAATTCAATGGAGTTTAACAATAGAATTTGAAATTAGAAGTGAAATGGAATTTAAACTACGGTATTTGAATATAGGATTCAAATAGAAAATTCAAAGTGAATTTGAATATAGAAATTCAAATGGAGTTTGAATATATGAAATTCAAATATAGAATTTGAACATAGAAATTCAAATGGGATTTGAATAAAGGAAATTCAAATAGAATTTGAAACATAGAAGCGAATTGAAATTTGAATATAGAATTTTCAAATAGAAGTAAAATAGATTGGAAATGCTATGTTGAATTGGGACAAATTGATTTGATATACATTAAAAATATATCAGAATGAAGTTGAATTCATTTTAAATGAAGTTTAAACGTTTATATATATAAATATAATTAAAACGAACTCGCCGCAGCGCGGTAGTTCGTAAATTGGTGTTTTGAACTTCAATCGAGTGTATAGAACTCAATTGAAGTCGGAATTCTTTGAAACAAGAAACGTCACGACCGAATGGATAATAGTTTTCTAATGGAGGAGGAAAATCTAGATTTCGTCGAATAGATTTTGAGTTATATCAAAATCAAAATTTCAGAAAAGTAGCGCCGGAACCATTATAAAACCATAACGGTTTATTTAAATAAATTAAAGGATTTTAAGCAAATAAAATCAAAATTTCTATTTAAAAAATCCAGATTTGAGTTATAAAATATATCGGAACTCAGGTGGAGTAATGAATTGATTTTTAAAACAGAAATCAGATTTTTGATTATTGAACAGAATTAACTAATTTGAATAGTAATTAGTTAATGAGATTTTGAATTGATATTGGGCTTTGAATAAGTGAATTCGATTTGAAAATTTATATTCGAAATCGAAAAGGAAACTAGAATTGAAATTAGAATTCAATTTTGTATTGAGCAAGTTAAATATTTTATTGGAACATGTTATGTTCAAAACAAAGAAGTGAAATAAGCGAAATAGCTAATTAAAGAATAAATGAGTGAAAACTGAATTCAAACGATTGGTTTGAGATGAATTGAGTTGAAAACAGGTGAACATGTGTTAGACAGGTATGGGATGAAGTATATGAAGATTTTAATTTATGTGCCCGACAAAAAGGTACACGTTTAAATTCATATATGAGGTTTTATGCGCCGTATCGGCAAGCCGTTTGGCTTTTTCCTTTTCTTTTGGATTGGTGAGGGCCATGGGAGGCTATTTGAAATATCCCGAAGCTCCCGGTGCAAGGGAGGTTATGGCAAAATTTTCCAGGAATTTAAGGAGTTAGAATATTTTTAAGATATTTTGATAGTTAGAAATCATTGTATCGACGTATAGAATTCGATAGGTAAATATATATAAAAATAGAATATTGTAAACAAAAAGGGAAATCTATAAATTAGAAATAGAAAGCGAACCATATACATGTTTTTAAAATGAATAATTGGGTTTTATAGTGTGTTTATTCGAGGTAAGTGGTTTTGCCATTTTGAAGTTGAGGATGTTTTCAGTCAAGGTCTGAGAGGTAATTTTACCCCAACTTGACTGATTTCATTTTTAATGGATAGATAGCAAGATCCAGTCTCGAAGAGAAGTGTTTGAATAATAGTTTGGTCGAATAAAATATTTTGGGTTGTTTGTAACGATGTTGTATACAACATTCGTTTTAACTCAAGTGATATAATTTTGGAAATATAAAAGTAAATATTTCCTGAGTATAATTAAAATTGTCGGGATAGAGATAAGTGATTGAAATTATTTTCAATTGCAAATAGAGATATTTTCTAATATATAGAAAATAAAAGAAGTTGATATTTGGAAACGTTTTCCAAATGGCATAAGAGGCCAAGATGATTATTTAAAATATTTGGTTAACAAATATTGATAGGGAAATGGAAAAGTGATTTAATTAATGAAATATTAATTAAAGAGCCCAGTGATTTGTTTGATATGTTGATTGAACACTTGTTTTTATTCGATAGTTAAATCACAGACTATCGAAGTTTTTGACCATCGTTGTTAATATGGAGAGACCGATTGGATTATTATCCGAAGAACCACTCCGTATTGGCATAAGCGTTGCGAACAAAGTATGCTGAATATATTGAAGACGGAGTAAAGTGCAAGGGCTTTTTCTATTAATAGAAATTGTGCCTTCAGTTTCGTTCAATCCCAGGACGAACGTAGATGGACGAATGTCTGATAAAGTATTTCCAATGATCGAATGGGTTGGTTTGTATAACTATATATGGTTGCAACGGATTTATTCCCTTAGCATAACATCCAGAATATTTGTGCATATCAATTAGTGGTCAACGGATCTGACAATGTGGCATTCAAAGTGATTGTGCTATCATTGGATAGAAAGTAATCGTAGCCTCAGGCCTCAACAACCGGGAAATGACAAAAATCGGGCAGGCAACATGGCTATGTGGGTCGCTCCCAATAGAATGTATAATCACCTATCTAGAGATTCATTTAATTCCTTATTCTATTCGATGCTATCCCAGTCGGGAGACGGTTGTTGATCCCAACCGTTGGTGATATACATTCGATACACTCAAGCGAAATGAGTGGTCGGTCATGTGTGGGCCGGGTTGCAAGACGTTCTTGTTGAACCCCAGTGTACCGCCATTCGAGTACACTGATCGGAAGGTGGTTCCATACCTTGTCATAGTTGGAATTCCAATCTCCAATAAGCGCCATGCGGTTTTTGATTTTATACAATGTATGTGGAGCGTGAGATGCAAGCGTTCTGCTATTTGGTTATTTAATTGATTTAGACACTATTATAATATCATTGGATTTCATATCAAAGTGTTTTTGGGTTATAGTAAGGTAAAAACCGACCATGTTTATGTGTGGGCTGGTCTTACTATTATCTTTTCTTTCGAAAGGATTTTGGAAGTTAAACAATTGGTTGGAGTTTACTCACACCAGTCCCATGACTGACCCAGAGTTTATTTTGTTTTGTTTTCCCTAAACTCTTGGGTGCCCAAATTTGTACGGGCAGTCAAGTAGTCTGGTTTTTTTTCAGATTCACTTGGAAGAGCTGGAAGCAGGAGGCTTCACCAGTTAGCTATAAACTATCATATATTTCGCTGTGAACCATGTTTGTATCTGGAAACAGGTGTTTATAACTGTTCCAGGAATAACTGTTGTGCTCTGATAATGGTATGTATGTCTAGTTACTGATTTGTATTTTCTAAAGTTATGTTATAATATATTTTATTCGTTCCGCTGTGAGTTTGTGATCTTCAATTTCTTCTATTCTAATATTTCTTTCTTCCTATTTCTCATCCTCTAACTTCTTTCTAATAATGATTCGTATTTCTGTGCAATTTGGGTTTGACATGTGGTGTTATTAGTCAACTCAGATAGTACGGATTTGCGGGCTTTTACAGTTGGTATCAGAGCTTAGGTTGAGCGAATACCTAGGCTTGTGTGGCATGTGCTCATTAGAGATAGGGTCAGTAGTACCCTAGAATGAGTTGAGTGTATGTATATACGAGAGAACGTACTTGTAATTTGATATAAAAAGTATTTTATATTGTGTTGGCTAGTCTGTTGAGTGATTTATGAATTCCGGTCGAATCGTGGGACGCCACGACGTCGATAAGAGTTTGTAAATACTTTAACAGAAGATTGAGCACAATATTGTTTAAAGTGGGTAAATGAAACAATTTTGCCTAAAATTCTATTTTTATAGAAAAGAAATAATTTTCTAGAACTATTATATGGATGTGTTGATTGTTATTAGTATAATCCAATGAAATTATAAAATTGAAATGGTTATATATATAACCAAAATAGAATTTGTATATGAATTAATATACAAATAAGATGAATTAAAAATTGGATTCAGAATTTGAATTAGAATTAAGATTTTTTTAAAAAAATCCTGAGTGTTTTGAAAATATTTTTTGAAGTATATTAAAATAATATAGCTTTGAGTTGAATAATTTTTAAATCAAAATCATTTTTGAATGGATTCTGAAAGTAATAAAGCACTGAACTCGCTCAGTGGCTGGAAAATAATTCTGATGATGGTCGCGACATCATCAGTGTTCATTTTCGAGTTCTAAGTGACGAATGGCTACCTCAGAAAAGTTCTTGATGTAATTTGTCTGAAAGAAAAACAAATTGGTTTGAAAATTCAAATGTTTTGAATTTGAAATAGAAATAAATATATATGTATATATTTAAGTGATTTCAAAAGGATTTGAAATGAAAACCCTGGGAGTTGAAGTTTGAAGTTAAAATTTAACTTTAGCAAGTTAAATGGATTGAGATAAATAAATTAGTGAAATTCAATTTGAATAAGATTGAATGGAATTTGAAATGGGTGTAAATCATTTAGATTAAATGTATGAAAACCAAAAGTTTTGGTTGGAGCTAATTTGTCGAAATATGAAGAGGTGAGTTTCAAAATAAAGAAGTTTTGAAAAGTTAATGGGTTTGTAGTATTTTTCCTACCTTAGCAATTTCGAGGACGAAATTATTTTAAGGGGGAAAGAATGTAACGACTCGGATTTTTGGTCGATTTATTTTAAAAATTTAATATGGTTTTAAATATCAAATTGGTAATATAAATGAATTTTACATTTAGCTATTGATTTAATAATCGGTTTTGATTTAATTTCGAATACATATAATTATCGAAATATGAGAACTGAAATAATTCAATTCGAAGATAAAACCGAATCGAAATGGTTCAGATGATCAATATATATTCTATTTAAATATAAACGACGATAATAGTGATTTATTGTTGAAGAATTTATTTGTTTGAATTTAAATTATATCAATTTAATATGGTTATTTTATATATACGTTCGAATTGAATTTTATAGTCTATTCTGTTGAGTTCAGAATAGTGAAATAACATTGGAACGACGGTAGGTACGATAAAATAGCGGTTCACGTTTTAATTGTGAACCCCGGTTTATTTGATTAGTGGATAGAATCAAAATCAAAAATCAAATCGATATCGTTGTAAAATAAATAAAAATCTCTTTATTTCAAATCAAATTAAATAGAAATCAAATCACATTAATGTAAAATCAAATCGGTGTTTAATTTGCCTGTACTTCAGTAGACAGCCATTTAACTCCTAACGTATGTATGTCTCCCTCCTCCTTTTAGAACCCCGCGACTATTTACTTCTTCTATCCCTAATTTTCTATGTGAAAATAAAATCCAAAAGCTTTAGAAGAAATTAGAAATGGCCGAAGCCTCCTCAAACCAAAAATCGAAGAAAAACGAATGACCACACTCGGTAACCAACTCGTTCGAAAACAAAAAGATGGGAATCGCGAATTCATTGAAATCGAAGACCTCGACTTCCGTGGATTTCTGTGTCGCTCGAATTGGGGGTTGCGACTATCTCGAGATGCTGGAATTGCTCGCGTTATACTGTGCGACTATGGGATTTGGGTTGAGGGATTTCAACGTTGAGGAGTGGTGCGACAAGGACATGAAAACCATGGAATCACAATCGAAACCCCGAGTTTCTGTAAAGCTCGACATCATGAATGATACACTCGTGAACTTCTGGAGCTCGAGGCTTACGCTAGAGCATTTGCGAGTTTGGGGTACGCGATGAGGTTTGAGCAGGGTCTGCTGTGGTCACCGCTGACCTGTTGTGGGAATCCGAACACAGGGATTTGCGCGATGGGTTTGTTGTACGACTGTGTGAGGTAGGAGATCGTAGATGGGATATTAGCAGCTATCAGATCTAAGTGATTTCTGTGGATGTGAAAGGGATGCTGCTGCCAAGATCGGAAGCAGCACAACGCTGAGTTTGGCTCTAGAAATCATGAAGGGAACTTGGATATGCTAAAGGTAATTAAAGTGAGGTAGAATAAGAATTTTAGATTTGAAAGTAGCACAATAACTTAGTTTAAATTAGTATACCGTTAAGAAGGAAGGAAATGGTATTAGTTATTACCGGGAGTTTTGAATCTTGAAAAGGGAATTAAATTTGTTGTTTATTTATTTAAGTAAACATTTAAAAATATAAGTGGGTTAGTGTGAAATATATATGTATATATTAGTTAAATTTATAACCATTCAAAAAGAAGAAGAAAATTCTAGGAAAAGTTATTTATTCGTCTAAATAGTTAATTTAAATAAATGAACGTCTAATAAGTAAATTTAAATAAAATTATCATAGGTGCAAATTCATTCGAGAAGATTCATAGCCGGTTATTTGGAAATAAACAGGATATTCGACAACTGCGATCCCGGTGAGTAAATCTCACTCACCTTTTATTTAGAATTATTTTTATTCGCTAAAAAATAACTGTTTGATGCTTGTTTGAAATGCTTTCTGGTTGATTTAAAAATATTAGTTATATATGCTTGCTACTATATATATTGGTTTGGTGATTGGTTGGATTCCGGCAGTTTCATTAGCGGATGCCCGCAGTGTCATTAGCGGATGACCCTACGCCCACGTATATAAGTGGATCCCCTTTTATACCGCGATATCCTGCCACGAAGCAGGATGGGTATTATTATGTTGACTAACGTCTGTGAATGCAGGAAAACAGGTTGGAGGAATCCAACTGGATTCCTCAAAAATATATTATCTGTTTGTTTGTTTGCTTGATTTCATATATTCATATATGACGTGTTAAAAATAAAATGATTGAAAATTGGGTGATTTGATTGTTTTAAATATCACTGGGCTAAGTGCTAATTTATTTAAAATATCGTGGAAAGGATATTTGAGATTAAAAGGGAAAATCCTATTTTTAAATAGAATTTGAAATTTGAATGAAATAAAAATATAAACTTGTTTTGAAAAATAAAACAAGTAGCTCCTTTATAAACGAAGTTTATAAATAGTTCTTTTATAACGAAGTTATAAATGAAGTGAACAGAATTATCATTTGATAAATCAGAAATAAAAATACAAGTGTGAAATTGAAAAGGGAAATCTATTTTCAAAAAAATAGAAATATCGATTTCAAAGGGAATTGAAATTGAGACTTATTTAAAAAAAATTGAATATAAGAATTCAAATAGAAACAGACTTTGAGTATAGAATTTAATAGAGTTAAAATGGAATTTGATAATGAAATCCAAATAGAATTTATACATAGAAAAATTAAATAGAATTTGAATATATCGAATTTGAATAGAATTTGAATATACAGAAATTTCGAATTCAAAAGAATTCAAATAGAATTTGAATTCAAAGGAATTCAACTTGATTTGAATAAAGAAAATTCAAGTGGAGTTAACTATAGAATTTGAATTCAAATGGATTTGAATAAAGAAAATTCAAATGGAGTTAACTATAGTGATTTGAAAAGAAAATTCAAATGGAGTTAACAATAGCGATTTGAAAATAGAATTCAAATGGAGTTAACTATAGAGATTTGAAAATAAAATTCAATGGAGTTTAACTATAGAATTTGAAATTAGAAGTGAAATGGAATTTAAACTACGGTATTTGAATATAGGATTCAAATAGAAAATTCAAAGGGAATTTGAATATAGAAATTCAAATGGAGTTTGAATATATGAAATTCAAAGGAAATTCAAATATAGAATTTGAACGTAGAAATTCAAATGGGATTTGAATAAAGGAAATTCGAATATAGAAATTCAAATAGAATTTGAAACATAGAAGCGAATTGAAATTTGAATTTAGAATTTTCAAATAGAAGTAAAATAGATCGGAAATGCTATGTTGAATTGGGACAAATTGATTTGATATACATTAAAAATATATCAGAATGAAGTTGAATTCATTTTAAACGAAGTTTAAACGTTTATATATATAAATATAATTAAAACGAACTCGCCGCAGCGCGGTAGTTCGTAAATTGGTGTTTCGAACTTCAATCGAGTGTATAGAACTCAATTGAAGTCGGAATTCTTTGAAACAAGAAACATCAGGACCGATTGGATAATAGTTTTCTAATGGAGGAGGAAAATCTGGATTTCGTCGAATAGATTTTGAGTTATATCAAAATCAAAATTTCAGAAAAGCAGCGCCAGAACCATTATAAAACCATAACGGTTTATTTAAATAAATAAAAGGATTTTAAGAAAATAAAATCAAAATTTCTATTTAAAAAATCCAGATTTGAGTTATAAAATATATCGGAACTCAGGTGGAGTAATGAATTGATTTTTGAAATAGAAATCAGATTTTTGATTATTGAATAGAATTAATTAATTTGAATAGTAATTAATTAATGAGATTTTGAATTGATATTGGGCTTTGAATAAGTGAATTCGATTTGAAAATTTATATTCGAAATCGAAAAGGAAACTAGAATTGAAATTAGAATTCAATTTTGTATTGAGCAAGTTAAATATTTTATTGGAACATGTTATGTTCAAAACAAAGAAGTGAAATAAGCGAAATAGCTAATTAAAGAATAAATGAGTGAAAACTGAATTCAAACGATTGGTTTGAGATGAATTGAGTTGAAAACAGGTGAACATGTGTTAGACAGGTATGGGATGAAGTATATGAAGATTTTAATTTATGTGCCCGACAAAAAGGTACACGTTTAAATTCATATATGAGGTTTTTTGCGCCGTATCGGCAAGCCGCTTGGCTTTTTCTTTTTCTTTTGGATTGGTGAGGGTCATGGGTAGCTATTTGAAATATCCCGAAACTCCCGGTGCAGGGGAGGTTATGGCAAAAAAATTCGGGAATTTAAGGAGTTAGAATATTTTTAAGATATTTTGATAGTTAGAAATCATTGTATCGACGTATAGAATTCGATAGGTAAATGAATATAAAAATAGAATATTGTAGACAAAAAGGGAAATCTATAAATTAGAAACAGAAAGCGAACCATATACATGTTTTTAAAATGAATAACTGGGTTTTATAGTGTGTTTATTCGAGGTAAGTGGTTTTGCCATTTTGAAGTTGAGGATGTTTTCAGTCAAGGTCTGAGAGGTAATTTTACCCCAACTTGATTGATTTCATTTTTAATGGATAGATAGCAAGATCCAGTCTCGAAGAGAAGTGTTTGAATAATAGTTTGGTCGAATAAAATATTTTGGGTTGTTTGTAACGATGTTGTATACAACATTCGTTTTAACTCAAGTGATATAATTTTGGAAATATAAAAGTAAATATTTCCTGAGTATAATTAAAATTGTCGGGATAGAGATAAGTGATTGAAATTATTTTCAATTGCAAATAGAGATATTTTCTAATATATAGAAAATAAAAGAAGTTGATATTTGGAAACGTTTTCCAAATGGCATAAGAGGCCAAGATGATTACTGAAAATATTTGGTTAACAAATATTGATAGGGAAATGGAAAAGTGATTTAATTAATGAAATATTAATTAAAGAGCCCAGTGATTTGTTTGATATGTTGATTGAACACTTGTTTTTATTCGATAGTTAAATCACAGACTATCGAAGTTTTTGACCATCGTTGTTAATATGGAGAGACCGGTTGGATTATTATCCGAAGAACCACTCCGTATTGGCATAAGCGTTGCGAACCAAGTATGCTGAATATATTGAAGACGGAGTAAAGTGCAAGGGCTTTTTCTATTAATAGAAATTGTGCCTTCGGTTTCGTTCAATCCCAGGACGAACGTATATAGACGAATGTCTGACAAAAGATTTCCAATGATCGAATGGGTTGGTTTGTATAAATATATATGGTTGCAACGGATTTATTCCCTTAGCATAACATCCAGAATATTTGTGCAAATCAATTAGTGATCAACAGATCTGACAATGTGGCATTCAAAGTGATTGTGCTATCAATGGATAGAAAGTAATCGTAGCCTCAGGCCTCAACAACCGGGAAATGACAAAAATCGGGCAGGCAGCATGGCTATGTGGGTCTCTCCCATTAGGATGTATAATCACCTATCTAGAGATTCATTTAATTCCTTATTCTATTCGATGCTATCCCAGTCGGGAGACGGTTGTTGATCCCAACCGTTGGTGATATACATTCGATACACTCAAGCGAAATGAGTGGTCGGTCATGTGTGGGCCGAGTTGCAAGACGTTCTTGTTGAACCCTAGTGTATCGCCTCTAGAGTACACTGATCGGAAGGTGGTTCCATACCTTGTCATAGTTGGAAATCCAATCTCCAATAAGCGCCATGCGGTTTTTGATTTTATACTATGTATGTGGAGCGTGAGATGCAAGCGTTCTGCTATTTGGTTATTTAATTGATTTAGACACTATTATAATATCACTGGATTTCGTATCAAAGTGTTTTTGGGTTATAGTAAGGTAAAAACCGTCCATGTTTATGTGTGGGCTGGTCTTACTATTATCTTTTCTTTCGAAAGGATTCTGGAAGTTAAATAAATGGTTGGAGTTTACTCACACCAGTCCCATGACTGACCCAGAGTTTATTTTGTTTTGTTTTACCTAAACTCTTGGGTGCCCAAATTTGTACGGGCAGTCAAGTAGTCGGTTTTTTTTTTCAGATTCACTTGGAAGAGCTGGAAGCAGGAGGCTTCACCAGTTAGCTATAGACTATCATATATTCCGCTGTGAACCATGTTTGTATCTGGAAACAGATGTTTATAACTGTTCCAGGAATAACTGTTGTGCTCTGATAATGGTATGTATGTCCAGTTACTGATTTGTATTTTCAAAGGTTATGTTATAATATATTTTATTCGTTCCGCTGTGAGTTTGTGATCTTCAATTTCTTCTATTCTAATATTTCTTTATTTCTATTTCTCATCCTCTAACTTCTTTCTAATAATGATTCGTATTTCTGTGCAATTTGGGTTTGACGTGTGGTGTTATTAGTCAATTCAGATAGTACGGATTTGCGGGCCTTTACAATACCTTAGATCTGAGCAGAAATGGTAGGCCAAAGAAGGTGCTAATTGACGCCGCTACCAGTAGAAGGCTGAAGATGATTTGAACAGCAAAACTGGAAAGGTGGGAGATACAAATGTTGTGATTAGTTGGATATAGTTTCAATATGATTAAGAGAGGAGCAATAAAAATATGATTTTTTTTTTACAATCAGTAAACGACTATATGTGTACCCGGCCCAAACAATAAGATAAAATCATCAAATCAAATAAAAACGTAACCCTAAAATCATCGAATCAAACAAAGGCATAATCCTAAAACAATCGAATCATCGAATAAAAAATTAGGATATTTAGGTTCGAGACGTAACCCTAAAACATGGTATGAAAAGAAATAATCATTGAATCAAATAAAGAGTTACCAAATTCACAAATGTTCGAATTTGATTAGAGCAGAATTTTTTTGATTTCCAAGTTTTTCGATCGCATATTGAATAGAGGGCACGAGTAAGGGAAATTAGAAAAAAAGGGGAAGTAGATCACGTGGAGGTAAATGAAAAAAAAGGTGGGAGCACGTCTAGGTGGGAAATTTTTACACGTACAAGTGAAGGAATTTGATACGATCAAATATTGAGCCAAATTCTAATTAGGCTACAAGCCTTTTCTAACTAAATAGGCACGGCTCAGAGCCCTCTCTAATTTAATACGGCTATAGACCGTATCAAATTTAAAGGAGAGGGGAGTGACAAAATAAGCTTTATGGTGTAGTGATAGAAATACATTACGCATTTTTGGTTAAACAATTTCACTTCATTGACATTCAGTCCGATGCAACACCCATTTGTTATAATAATATAACTAACATAAATAAAAAATGGTTTGCAGAATGCATTGTGGACTGTCTGTATGCTCACAAGTCTGGTAGGGCAAAAAAAAACATTAAACATGTAAATACTAACCATACTTGTGTAACTCTGGCTCCAAGTCCGATACACTAGAAAATTCTACGCTCCGTGGACTGTCTGTATGCTCACTGCTCTTCCTCCAGCATGAATACATATATGATGAAATGCTTGCAAAACTTTGGCAGATATACATTCTTACATTTGGCTATTACGGACCAAACATAAAGAAGTTTCCCCCAATAAGGAAGCACAAGAGGACCCAACCTGCACAGGTCATCACAAAGCGTCATACCCGAAGTTGACATTATCCTACATCTTACACATTTATTTCAACACTGCTACGCGGACTGAATGTATTTTGGTCAAAAAAAGCGGCAGGCTGTAAGAATTAAATTTACGGGGGTATGATTGTAATTTACTTTCATTGTCTCTGGACCACTCCGAAATTTAGGTTTCTGTTCGCATTATTCGACCGAATCACAGTCGGTTCAAATAGCATTTTTGCATTTATTTAATATCAGCAAATTAACACAAATCCAAAAGCAGAGAGTTTAAACTACCAAAAGGAAGAGCAAATTGACACATAACAACAACCTTTTTTCCATAAATTACATTAACCAGCATGAGAAGTTCCACATTATTGTTCTCTATCACCATATCTTCTAATATTCCCTTCGAATCAAACAAACAGACCTTAATGTCCTGACTATTGTGAATGTTTCAAATGCAAGTGAAATTTCAAATTCAGCCACGGATAATGATATACCACATATTAAATCAGCAACTAAAATTACTGTATGCTTGATTTATCATTTTGTTGGTGGATACCCAGTGCCAAAGACTCCGGTACTCAAGCGCGAAAGGACTTCCCAGGTCAGTCTCCCGTCCTGATACTATTCTCACGGCTTTCCGGGCTCTGGGGGTGGTCGATTAGTGCCAAAGCCTTTCCCTCACATATGTGAAGAGGCCGGGACTCGAATTTGCGCGCTCCAGATTACCGGCCGGGTAACCTTACCGTTGCGCCAGGCACCACCTTCTGATTTATCATTTTGTTCTTTTGACAAATTAAAATCTGGTAATCTGCTATAAAATAAACCAAGGTTGGTGTACATATTAAATCAGAAACTAAATAACATGTGTGGACACACACTAAAAAATGTAAAATCCAAAATGTGTGGGCTTCAGGAAAATATTTCATTGCATGGAAAGTAGGAATGGCAATGGGGCGGGTTGGGGCGGGTTTCTCGTGCCCCAGACCCGACCCGGACTTTTTAAACCCCGCCCCAGACCCGCCCCGTAGACCCGGTGCGGGTCTGAAATTTCGCCCCGTACCCGAAACCCGTACGGGTCAGGGTAGACCCGCCCCGCCCCGCGACCCGGTGATATCGTGTTCTAATGTACACGAATTTATATACTTGTATTTTTTATCAATAAATGATAAATTATATAAATGTTATAATGTGTTGACAATGATAAGAGAATATAATAAAATGAGTTGTAAGATAATAGTTCAAAATGTATGCATTTGTTTATTGTATGATTATCATTGATGCAACTTAATATTATGAAAATTTTATAGTTTGTTGATTGAAAGAATATAATATTCAAGTTATAACCATGTATACCTAAGAAGATTGACAAGTAATCAATATAGTTATAAAGTGTTTAAATGATTTTTCAATCATGCGGGTCGGGTTGGGGCGGGTTAGCCGTGCCCCAGACCCGACCCTAGACCCGGACCTCCAAAAGCGGGTCGCGGGTCTGTCCGCCCCGAAGACCCTATGGGGCGGGTCTAAATGGGTCAAAACAGGGGCGGATCAAGCGGGTTTGGACCCTAGACCCGCCCCATTGCCATCCCTAATGGAAAGATGTGTGGATTATTATACAGAAATAAATGCAACTTTGTATGGAAAGATGTGTTGAGATACATACAAGGCTCTATCTTGATAGAAAGTGATATGGTTTGAAAAATACTTGCTTAAATGAAGCCAAAACCACCACTTAAGCATACCATTTATTGCTTAAATGAACATAAAACAATCAAAATTTTTAAAAGAGGGAATTATACAAAAAGGAATAATATGATACTGGTGTTAAACATTTCAAGAAAGTATAATAGTATATAATCAGAAAATGCGTCAATACCTTCAATTCAACTCAGCTTTTCAGACAATGTGCCAACAGTTAACATTTATACGCTCAGCACAGCTAAATATACATTTACAGTCCTCCAAACCACCACTATAGTAAAGCATCTCGTCCTCCCTCCCAGTAAAAAAGCTCAACGCTTCTCCCAACATTACATTAAAACCAGACAATCAATTCCTGCTGCCTCTTCAAAACTGCCATTACCACTCCTTGCAAGTTCTTGGCGCTACCATGAAACATTAGGAGTATTACCTCTTCAGCAAATGAACCATAAATAAAGGCAATGAAAAGTAGAAAACAAAACATGTATCAATGTCACTCAGTTAGCAACAAACTCAAAGCAATTAGTGTTTGATAAAATTAATTGAATTTGAATCCTAATCCCCAACAGTTATTAAAAAATAACAAGTTTGGCAGCGTAGTTTGCAACGGTGGACAAATAATAGACAAAGTTTATAAATAAAAAATATAGTCAAGACATTTATTCTTATCCAATCAGTGGAAAATCCAAGTCTAATGAAGTAGAACGCGACATCCTGCAAATAAAGAAGTCAATATCTCACCTGAAAAATGTACATTACTACTA
Source organism: Allium sativum (assembly GCA_030737875.1). Lineage (NCBI taxonomy): Eukaryota > Viridiplantae > Streptophyta > Magnoliopsida > Asparagales > Amaryllidaceae > Allium > Allium sativum. The sequence continues at coordinate 421,751,991 of CM060919.1, forward strand.
GATGCCAATGTAGATGCTATATGCGAGGCAGGAGGCTAGACCAAAAGCGGGGAAAATTCAGGTTAACGTAGGAGACATGGGCAAAGTGCATTCCCAGGGAACTGAGTTGCATAAGTAAGTTTTGCAAGTAAAATAATGGCCACGGGCACCATACAGGCGTGTCATGCGGATATCAACACTCCAATTATTGGCCTTCAACCAAGGGAACACTACACAGACCCCATTTGGTCCATAAAGCTTGAATACATGTAGCTTTATTGCATTTGGAATATGACATAATGACTGGATAAATCACATTTCAGTAATAAGAACACAAGCCCCTCCTAAGTGCCATATCTACTTTTCTCATTTCATGTATAAACAAAAACTAGAACCAAAAACACAATAGTACCTTAAAGTGCCGTTCAAATGTGTTAACCATATGTTCTTTCATATTGAAGCTCCAATTGTCGTCTATGAAACTCAGAAAATTATGACTGCATTATCTGCTCACAATCTTTAATGATCGACTCGTTAATATTATCACTAAGCATACCATCTCTTAAAAATTTAGTTAAAAATGAACTGCCATTATGAACTATAACTGATTTTTCACTCATGGAAATTTTGCTTCTGGCTGAAACTAAAGCTACAATCAAGTCCATGCGATCTTCTTTTGAATTTGTCCTCAACCGAACTGTCTTTGTAGGAGAAAATATATAAAATTTCCTATCATCGGAATTACGCTTATGAAATTATGAGATCTATACTTGTCCGTTCTAAAAAAAAAAAGCTGAGCTCTCTCCAAGAAACATCCCGCAGCCATGGCTGCTATTAAACCTATCTTGAAACCGATGATCGAGGATAATCCCATCCTTAAAAAGGGATCTTCTTCTTCTCTTACTTCATCTATTACCCCCTCTAGTGCTCCTCATATTTCGGATCCTAGGAACGATGAGGATGGATTTACAAAGGTGATTAGACGCAAGAAAGCTGTTAATCCATTCTTGAATCACAACTCAGCTGTTCACAATAACAGGGGGTTGAAAAAATAGGGGATCCTACTTCTAAACCACGGCAGAGGCCATTCCCTGCTTCAAATGGGGTTAGATATCAAACTAGCAATTCGAATAGACAACCGCAAGAATCTAAGCAGCCCTTAAGGATTAATCAGGCTAAGGATCTAAGAACCTCATCCTGGGCGGATATGCTTAAAAAAGGGGGCCAAGAATCAATCTTTGATCTAAACTACATTGAACCAGTGGTGACAATGGGGGAGGAGAAAATAATAGTTGTCTCATAAGAAGCTAGTGCGAGAACAGAGGGAAAATGGGCGTTGTCCATCATAGCATATGTTTTTGGGAAACGTCCATCATATCACTATTTCAAAGCTTTTGTGATACGCACACGGAATCCAACAGGCTCATTTGAAATTTTCACACGTGAAAACGGGTTTTTTTATATTCCGATTCACGAATGCGGAGGACTGCGAAAAACTTCTAAAAGGAGGACCGTATTTTATTAATGGTAAACTGATTGTTTTGAAAAGATGGAACAAGAAAATCATTCTTGATAAAGATTTGCTGAGTACTATGCCAATATGGATAAAACTACCAGAACTGAACTTGCGATTATGGGATAAGGAAATATTTAGTGCAATAGCAAGTTTAGTGGGAGTGCCTATCAAGATGGATGAACAAACGGCTAAGGAAACACGACTTAGCTATGCGAGAATTCTAGTGGAGATTAAGGCTAATGCAGAGCTACCTAATGAGGCTTCTATCTACATGCACGATGGAGAGATTATTTCTCAGAAGATAATATATGAATCGATTCCAGATCGTTGCAAGATCTGCAATTGTTTTGGGCACTCTATAGAGGACTGTGCTCATAACAAAGAGATTCCGAATACCGATACAGATCTTGCTCCGAATCCAGTTATTAACCCTCAAGAAGTTCATTCAGAGATTGTACTTAAGGCTATTCCTGATTCAGATAGCACATGTTGCATTAATGAGGATAATATGAATTTGGATGCATCAGAGCTTAATATTTCTAAAGCAGGTAATTCTGCATCTATTCTCCCTAGTTTTGGGTCTGCAGATCCCATAATGGAAGCGCAGACTCCTTCTGATCTGAACAAAACTGAAGGGTTTACAACACCATCAGTTTTGACAGAGCCTTTAATGGCAATTGATAACATTAATCCTATCAAAGTAGTGGGCTTAGAAACACAGGTCATTGAATCCCCCACCCACATAGAGGATTCAAGTTATATTACAATTTCTGATAAATCAAAAAACTCAAATTTGAAATTGGGAAGCTGTGCTGATCTTCTTGCGGCGGATCCGATTTACACTGGTAGCTCTCTGGTTTCTGAAAGGCTAGCGCCTAGGAGAGCTTCTTCAATCACTGAAGCAGATATCCAAAAGGCCATTAGCAATACTGTCTCTTCACCTAAACCTGCAATGCCAGTGAAAAAAAGAAAAAAACCAAAACTAGAAGTCTTTCAGATATAACGCTAGCAGAAGACACTGAAGATATCACTGATATGGAATTTCGAAAGAAATACATAGAGAAAAACAGTAAGTGGGACAAACAGCTAAAAGCCACAGAAAGCAAAAGCTTCAAGAAAAGTGGCAAGCATCTAGACATTAAGGTGGACTGCAATAAAAACAGTGGCTCACTGTAAGTGCAGAGTATCCTTGGTTACGTATCCTTTTATACTATTTTAATTTTTTAATGGATATAATAGCCTGGAATATCAGGGGACTAAATTCCCCAGAAAGACAATTAGATCTTTCAGACTTTGTGCTCAAGTATAAACCTACTATTATGGGTATACTTGAGCATAAACTAAGTGATCAAAAACTTTCTGAGTTTCATGATAGAAGATTTTCTAGTTGGAATATTGTTAATAATAATTCAATGGGAGGAAATGGTAGGATAATAGTATTGCATAATCCTACTATTTGGTCTCTCATTAATTATTTTATTGACTTTCAGTATATTCATTGCATTTTCAAAAACAGGGGGGGTTGTCTCTTAAAATTACCTTTATTTATGCATCTAATTTTGAGACTGATAGAAACACCTTATGGAATTGCATTGAGCAATTTAATATTGCTGTTGATAGTCCATGGATTTTAATGGGGGATTTCAACACTGTGTTTCATAATTCAGAAAAAAAGGTGGTAATCCATTACCTTTCAATAAGTTGGAAAAGATTAATAATTTTATATTAAAAACTGGTTTAATAGAACCCCCAATTCAAGGAAATAAATACACTTGGAAATCAGGTGAATTCAGAAATATTCACTGCAAATTAGACAGGGTTTTATTCAACCAGTTTTTCATTAATCTTTTTCCTAATGTGCAGTGTTGTACCCTACCTCAAAATACTAGTGACCACACTCCTATTCTTGTCACCATTCCATTAGCCTCAAGGGGTAACAATAGTAGTCCCTTCAGATTTGTTAATGGTTGGGTACAAGAAGACACTTATAGGGAAATAACTTGTAATAGTTTTACTAATAATTTGTATGGCACAGCACAATACAGGTTTAATAAAACTTTGCAGATAGTTAAAGGCAAACTTAAGGCCTGGAATACCAATAGAAAGCAGAATGATATTAAAAAAATCAGAAGTGAGTGTGAAAAGTTGCAGGATGACCTAGGCAATAACTGCTCAGACAATCTCTTAGCTGAATCATTTTTCAACGCTCAGGCCAATCTAGTTAAAGCTCTGCATATTAACTCAATTAATCTTAGCAGAAGGCCAAGGTTGATTGGTTATCTAATGGTGATGAAGCTAGTAATTTTTTTTATGCTAAAATGTCTAATAGGAAAAATAGGAATGAAATTGGGAAAATTATTGACAGGAATGGTAAAATAATTAATGAAGCCTCCCATATTGAGGAGGAGGCATTGAATTATTTCAATTCCTTATATAACACCTCCCAATATCACAATAATTTTCCTAGCATAGTTCTTAAATATACTGTTAACTCTAACAGTTCTGACATTTTACTTGCTCCCATCAGAGTAGAAGATGTTAAAAATGTTATTTTTAATGCTAACATTGATAAAAGTCCTGGGCCTGATGGGTTTGGGGCTTTGTTTTACAAAACTCATTGGGCTGAGATGCATAATTTGTTATATGATTCTATAGTTGAATTTTTTAATTCAGGGTCTTTACTGAAAAACACCAATCACACTTATATCACTCTTATTCCCAAAGTAGAATCCCCCCTTGGGTTGGATGACTACAGGCCTATAGCCTGTTGCAATTTCATATATAAAATTATCTCCACTATTCTTTGTAACAGGTTAAAGTGTTTCCTTAAATTTTTAATCTCTGGAAATCAGAGTGCATTCTTTCCAGGGAGACTTATATCTGAAAATACTTTACTGGCCCATGAGCTCATAAGGGATTTTAATAGGAAGAACAAGAACCTTATGTGTATTAAAATTGATTTACATAAGGCTTTTGATAAAATAAATAGAGATTTCATCATTTATATGCTAATGCAAATGGGTTTTAATGAAAAATTCTGTGCTTTAATTAAAGAATGCATAACTAGTGTAACATACTCTATTATGATCAATGGTTCCCCTAAAGGTTTTATTCATAGCAATAGAGGAATTAGACAGGGGGATCCACTGTCCCCTTATCTTTTCTCAATTGTTATGGAATATTTTTCTTTGCAAATGGAAACAGAATTGATAAGGGGGAACATTAATCCTATTAGCAGGAAAATTCCACATATCACACATCTACTTTATGCAGATGATATGCTTCTTTTTTTAAAAGCTGACAGGATTAATGCAATCACTATTAAGAGAATCCTGTCTAATATGGAAAAGTATGCTGGCCTCTCTGTTAATATTGAAAAAAGTAAGATATATTTTAGCAAAGAGGCCAAGTTTAAGGAAGACATTCTTAAAATATTAAATTTTAAAGAGGGTTCACTTCCTGTTAAATATCTTGGCCTTCCACTTAGCATTAATCAAGTTAAAGACAGGGACTGTACTAGACTGATTGACATCATTCATAATAAACTAGATGGTTGGTCTAGTAAATTCCTCTCATTAGCTGGTAGAGTGGAACTTGCACACACAGTCATCACTGCAGTTATTATGTACTGGGTCCAAACTCACAGTATTCCCATCAGTGTTATTCAAAAAATAGAAAAGCTTTGTGCTAATTTCATATGGAGAGGTAAGCATCATAAAATAGCATGGGATAAGGTGTGCAAACCCAAAATTTATGGTGGGTTAGGACTCAGAAGCATTAAAGACCTGACTGAAGTTTGTAAGTTTAAACTTTTTTGGAAATTTTTAGAAGGTAAGTCTTTATGGGCCAGGTGGATGAAAGCTAGATATCTTCAAAATAAAAATTTCTGGATTACCAGAAAGGAAAATCATCATTCATTTGTGTGGAAGAATATTCTTGATTGTAGAAGTAGAGGTAAAAAATTTATAGAGAGAAAATTGACTGATGGTAGTCAAACTAGTATTTGGTTTGACCCCTGGATACATGGTAATTCTCTTGTTGACTTACTTGGCTGGAATAATTTATATTTACTAGGTGGTGTTACAGATAAAGTTCAAAATATTATTTTAAATAACAATTGGAACTTTCAAAATAGTTCAGCTGCAGCCATTTTTAAAAATGCCATCCAGAAAATTAGTATTGATAAGAGTGGACCAAGGGATACATGGGAATGGAAATTTTGCTCAAAAGGTAAATTTTCTTTTAAAAAAACATGGGAGTTTATTAGGGGAGAAGAAACAGAAGTGGACTGGCACAAGGTGATCTGGTGCAAATCTAACTGTCCCAAAATGGCCCATTGTACTTATTTTGCTTTACAAAATAAATTACCAACTAGAGATAGGTGTTGCAAATGGAACCCTAATACTGACAAGCATTGCTTATTTTGCAAGTATGATATAGAAAGCTCCAATCATTTGTTTTTTGACTGCTCTTTCTCTCAGTTCATATGGTTCAATATTAAATGTTCTTTAGGGTTTAATAGTTCTACTCCTACCCTAGATATTAGGAGTAGTATTGATTATATTTTGAAAACTTTGAATCCCAAGTCTTTTTTATTTAAGAAAGCTTGTATTATGTTAACAGCTGTTGTCTTTTACATTTGGAAGGAAAGGAATCAGAGACTTCACACTAACAAAGTTACTAGTAGTTTTCAACTTTTGAGCTGTATTTTATCTGACTGTCAGATTATTATGAAAAAACTTAGTTTGCACAGGCATGACAGCAACCACAATCAAGCTAAAAAAGATGCTAGCTTAGATAATCAAGTTGAGGATTTCATACTCAATTGCTAGTTCAGCAATAAAAGACATACTCTCCATGATACTGGCAGCAAACATCAAGCTGGGGCTACTGGTATCCTTCCTAGAGGCAGATCCACCCATCTCTACAATAATAATACCTGCAAGGGAAGTATGCAGAATTATTACTCAAAATATAGTCTTTTAAGTTCTAATAGGAACAGTAATCTGGGTCTCTTACCAATTGCAGAGAATAGAGGTCAAATACCAACCAGCAGTGATCCAAGTAGCCTGGAAAGGATTGATGGAAGCCACACAGTTAACCCTTATGGTTTTTTTGACACTAACTCAGATTGCAGGGAAACAGAAGATTGTTCTGGCGTCCTTCCTGGTGGCAGATATCCCAATCTTTGTAACAACCTGATTATAAAGGGAAGTAAACAGGATAGTTATAATAATAGTGTGTGTCTTGTTTATAAAATGGTTTCTGATGTAAATAACTTACATGCTACAGAGAAGGGGATTCATAGCCAGACCAGCAGTGATCCAGATACTTCTACCTCTCCAAATAAGAAAGATGGAAACCAAACATATCAGTTTCTAGCTAGAATAGGAAGAAATCATTACAAAAGCGAGCTTAATGATCAGATTTATCACTTATCTTGCTGGAGTAACGGAGAAAGCAGTGGATCTAGAGAAGCGAAGGAAGCTCGAAGCTCAAAGAGACACAGAAGGGAAAACGACGGATTAATTAGCATCAGAGACTTCAGATCTGACGATAGGAAGGAGATTGAAGCTGAAACTTGGAACAGAAACGTCTTCCTGAAACCTCGCACCTCAGAGGAGACCAACAAGTGTGAAGACGAAGTCTGGAACCCACCATGACGATCTGATTTGCCATACTTATGGGCGATTACCCTTTTCGTCCGCCATTATTTTGGGTCTTTGAGAGGCGGCTAGGGTTTGATAACAGTGAGAATGAGTGTTTTATTTATCTCGTGTTGTATCGGGTTATTTACCCGTTTGGCTGTTGGGCCTTGGGCCTTTTTTTATCTCATTCAAAAAAAAAAATTATGAGATCTATAAAAAATCAAATGCTTAACAAAAAGTATTTGAGATTCGTGATTCTTAGGAAATGCTTCTAACTATAAAAACACGCATCTAAGTATCATAACACGCACAGTTGATTGCACAGAATAAATTAAGAGCAGTTTTATTTTATGAAATAAAGCATGATAAATAAGAGGGTTTCACTGAGCGTTCAAATGAATCACAGAGAGTAAAATTATTCACAATTGGTTTGCACAATTAACATAGTATAATTTGTTGTTTATTAATTACATTAAAATAGTCATGTTGGATCTTCTAAACGTCAGGCTAGAGTAGCTTGGCCTCAAGAGCAGCACCTCTCTGCTGCTGCCATGCGCAACAGAGGAGCGACTGTTCTGCGACATCATTCGGGCCAGCTGCTAGCGTAACCTAACGACTCCTCTCACTTCCAGCATAACTGCCCTCCCCTCCGGCACAGCCAACCATCGCCCATGATCAAAATTCAACAAAATCCATGTTTTATAACATTGTTTTCAGTTTTTTTTTGTCAACGTTTAGTTATAAATGTCTTTAATGTATGAACATCAAATATCACTAACCAAAATTGCTATTTCAAGAACAACATACCAAATTTCCAAATAAAAGGATCAGGAATGAAAATTATAAAGTTTCACTTACCTTTGAAGCTGCAAAAGTAGCAACTGGATCACTTTTTCGATTCTTCTATTTTGCTCTTTTACATTAACTCTTCCCTCTTCTTACCCTGTACTCCTCATATAACATACTTGTATTCCTTTAACCACTATCTTACCTTTGAAAGAAGAAACTGAAGTACCTATATTAGCCCAAAAAAAAAAAAAAAAAATAGTACTAAAGGGAATCCTCATATAACATACTTATGGATTTAATTCGATTTGCTTACTTCCCAACTTCCATAGTTAGGAAGGAAAAGATTGTTGGAAATGAATGAGCAAGAGAAAGAGGAATTTTGGAAGAAGAGAGGAAAGTAAACCTAAGTCCCACATTATTAAATATGAATACTCACTTCTCTATAGGCTTATATAAATAAAGGAGAAGAGGGCTTATAAAAGAAGTGTGACTAAGCCAAGACACAATATTATATTGATGTCAAATTTGGGCTTAGAGTTGTGGGACTCTAGGGGTCCATGACACAATATTATATTGATGTTGAAAATAGAACTTAGTGTCTTGGGGTCTATGACACAATATTATATTAGTGTCAAAATTTGGGCTTTGTGCCTTGAGACTCTTGGGGTCTTATGGTTAAATAGGCTGTTGATTACAGCTTTGGCATGTTGCGCTGAAATGAGTTATGTTGATCATTTTTGATTTGGCATGTCCATTCAATTGAATGGATACAACCGTTTCATTTTAAATGCGTATACACATTCATGCACCACTTGGTTAAAGGGTCGCAACCTTTTCAAAGGTCATTAATGTTCAGATAGACATCTCCTCCAGCCTATAAATACATGGCCCAAAACGAGACAGAATACACATTAGTTATTCTTCTCAATTTGCTACCTCTTCTTCAGAGTACACCTTTGTTCTAGTTTCTATACTTTACTTCAGTTCGTCAGAGCTCCGTTTACTAGCACCACGCTACGGGGTTGGTCCGTTTTATCCTGAGAAACAAATTGCTATTATGTCAGTTGGTGCATACTACGACAATATTGTTTCAAGGAAACATAATCATTTCTGGACTCGGACATTACTGAAATATTCATCTTCTAGTCTATGGGTGACGGTTTTGTACCGCTCCAACCTAGTGCACAATCGGTCTCGCTTACTATCGTTGCTGTAATCACAGCTTGACTTGACAATTATGGCATTATTGAGTAACATTGATTTTTGCTACTGTCTATTTGTAATACATCGTGTATTGACAATAATTCTAACAATCTTGAAATAATATGGATTGTTGCAGACAACAACAGTGATGTCGCATAATAGCAACGATAATTTTGCATCGACAGTGGCTTTATCTCATGGAGAAAGGCCAGAGAAGATCAACGACATTAATTTTAAGCATTGACAATACAAAATGTTGTTTTATCTAACAACATTCGGACTCGCCAAATTTCTAACTAAAAATGTTCTTAAAAGATCAAAAGTAAATTTGCTGAAATTTCAAAAAGGCATTACTGATATGGATTTATGTGCAGTAATATCAGAATGCAACCTTGTCTAATGAATGATTCGTAGAATAGTAGCCACTCAACGCATATGTACCAATAAGTGGATTTTACAACCTATGAAACTACAACTGATGATAAACAACTTTTCATGGGCAATTCATCTGCATCAAAGATCGAAGGCAACGGAAAAGTTGTGTTGAAACTAACTTCTGGAAAAGAACTGAGTTTAAATGATGTTCTCTATGTTCCAGAAATTCATAAGAACCTGATTTCAGGATCATTGCTCAGCAAACATGGATTCAAATGAATCCTTGAAGCTGAGAATGAAGTGTATGTAGGAAGTGGAAATGTGTGTAACTACTATTGTACTACACATTGATATAAATAAAAGTGAATCTTTTGTTTATATTGTTGACTCTTCCAACATGTGGCATTCTAGATTAGGGAATGTAAAATTTGATACATTGTAGAAATTGATTAATCTAGAATCTGTACCTAAATGTAACTTAGACACCAATTATAAATGTCAAATTTGTGCAAAAGCAAAATTGACCAAAACCTCATTTCATCATATTGAAAGAGAAACAGAACCGCTAAATATAATACACGCAGATGTATGTGTTTAAACAATACAAAGCAGAAGTTGAGAATCAACTCAACAAGAAAATCAAAACTTTAAGAAGTGATAGAGGAGGAGAATATGCATTCCCTTTTGAAGAATTTTGCGCTGAACATGGTATTTTACACCAAACTATAGCAGCATATTCACCTCTATCCAACGGTATAGCCGAACGAAAAAATAGAACTCTTAAAGAAATGATGAATGCTTTATTCTGGCTCACCAGATAACTTTTGGGGAGAAACTATTCTTTCGAGAAATCATATTTTTAAATAAAATACCCTGAAAGAAAACTTCTAAATCTCCTCATGAACTTTGGAAAAATAGACCACCATCCTACAAATACTTAAAAGTGTGGGGGTGCCTTGGCAAGGTAGAGGAACAAAAACCAAAGAAGGTCAAAATTGGACCTAAAACAGTTGATTGTGTATTCACTGGATATGCACAAAACAGTGTCACATGTCGATTTTTGGTACACAAATCTGAAATTGATGATATTCATGAAAATACCATTATTGAGTCGAGAAATACTAGATTTTTTGAATATATATTCCCCTTAAAACAGGGTACTGAAAATCATACACCTAAGAGACCAAGGGAAGATGAAGTTCTTAATTCTCTTGAGGATGTTGAACAAAATAACACTCAACAACGTAGTGTTGAGCGGCAAGTGGAAGAACCAAGAAAAAATAAAAGGTCAAGAACCTAAAAAAAACCTTTGGACTGGACTTCTATACCTTTATGTTAGAAGACGATCCATTAACATACAAACAAGCAGTGATGCCCCATATTGAAAAGAGGCGATTAGCAATAAGATTGAATCCATTTGTCCAATCATACATAGGAATTGGTTGATTTACCTCAAGGATGTAATACCTTAGGTAATAAATGGATATTTAAAAAGAAATTGAAACCCAATGGTTCGATAAACAAGTACAAAACTCGTCTGGTAGTCCAAGACTTTAGATATAAGGAAGACTTAGACTGTTTTGATGCATATTCATCAGTAACATGGATAATGTCAATAAGAATGCTTATTGCATCCAGACATGAGTTAGAAATACATCAAATGGATGTTAATACTGCATTCTTGAATGGCGAACTAGAGGAAGAAATCTATATGAAACAACCTGAAAGATCTCTGAGCTCAAAAAATGAGAATAAAATTTGCAAATTGGCAAAATCTCTTTATCGCCTTTAGCAAGCTCCAAAATTGTGGCATGAGAAGTTTCATAAAACTATGTTATCAAATGGATTCACGATAAATGAATCAGATAAATGTGTGTACATAAAACACACATATTAGATATGTCATTGTTGGTCTCTATGTTGATGACCTGTTGATCCTAGGTAATAACAAGACCATAATAACATCTACAAAGGATATGTTATCCTCTAGATTCTATATGGAAGACCTAGGACTTTCTGATGTGATATTGGGTGTAAAAATCCTGAGAACACCACAGGGATATGCATTATCCCAATCGCATTACATCACCAAAATACTTGAAAAATTCAAGCAATATAATGTAACTATTGCAAAATCACCAGTAGTTATGAACCAAAATTGGGTAAAGAACACTGGTGATGGTATCCACCAGTTAGAATACTCTCGTATACTCGGAAGTATCATATATGTTATGAACTGTACTAGGCCTGATATCGCATACGTTGTAAGCAAACTAAGTAGATTTACCAGCAAACCTTGTAAACATCATTGAAAAATGATAATCAAAGTTCTAGGATATCTAAAGTATATACAGAGCTATGGTCTATACTATACAAACCATCCTTCAATAGTGGAAGGATACAGTGATGCAAATTGGATCACTGGATCACATGATACAAAGTCTATAAGTGGATATGTGTTCACATTAGGAAATGGAGCAATTTCATGGAAATCATCCGAGTAGACTTGTATCGATAGATCTACGATGGAAACCAAGTTTATTGCACTAGATAAGACTGCTGAAGAAGTAGAATGGATTCGAAGCTTCTTGGAAGACATTCCTAGTTGGAGCAAACACATGCCTCCAACATATATACATTGTGATAGTCAATCAGCTATTGGAAGAGCTAATAGTACACTATACAATGGTAAATTTAGGCATATTCATCGTAGACTTAAAACGATAAGACAACTTCTTTCTGATGAGGTTATCACGATAGATTGCATTCGATCTAAAGACCACTTAGTAGATCCACTTACAAAAGGCTTGCCTAGAGAGAGAGAGAGAGTTCAAACCTTATCGATGGGAATGGGGCTAAGGCTTATAGACTAAAGGATTTTCTAAAATGGAAACCCCGCCTAGTTGACTGGAGATCCCAAGATCTATGTTCAAAGGGACAACGAAGTTTAAGAGCAATTTGATGGAACTGTTATACACTAACCATTCCTATGATAAGTTAGTGCATTTTATGTTGAATAAGGATAAGTATTAATACTTCTAATGATGTCTGTATTTGAGGAATTAGATAATACTCTTTATAGAATCACCTACATAAGTGTGAAGGCGCCGCTTCAAAGAGAATTATGAGGCCAAATTCTCTAAGCACTTACGAGACCAGGTAGGTGTTCAAGGCAAAAACGAACACATATTGAGAACGAAGGATTATAAGAAACATTTATCGTGTGTTATCTACTTTGGTATTACACAAAAGGCTTACAGTTCAAGGACAGTCTATGTCTACTGATTCGCATGTGATTCAAATAGGTAATCACTAGGAAAGTTCAAGGACCATGTGCTACTTTAACCGATGCGATAAATGATTCGTGAAACTAAGAACGACTGCTCATTCATGTGGGGGATTGTTAGAAATGAATAAGCAAGAGAAAGAGGAATTTTGGAAGAAGAAAGGAAAGCAAACCTAAGTCCCACATTATGAAATATGAATACCCGCTTCTCTATAGGCTTATATAAATAAAGGAGAAGAGGACTTGTAAACGAAGTGTGGCTAAGCCAAGACACAATATTATATTGATGTCAAATTTGGGCTTATTGTTGTGGGACTCTAGGGGTCCATGACACAATATTATATTGATGACAAAAATAAAGCTTAGGACCTTGGGACTCTTGGGGTCTATGACATAATATTATATTAGTGTCAAAATTTGGGCTTTGTGCCTTGAGACTCTTGGGGTCTCATAGTTAAATAGGCTGCTGATTACAACTTTGGCATGTTGCGCTGAAACGAGTTATGTTGATCATTTTTGATCTGGCATGTCCATTCAATTGAATGGATACAACCGTTTCATTTTAAATGTGTATACACATTTCATGCACCATTTGGTTAAAGGGTCGCAACCTTTCCAAAGGTCATTAATGTTCAGATAGGCATCTCCTCCAACCTATAAATACATGGCCCAAAACAAGGAAGAATACACATTAGTTATTATTCTCAATTTGCTACCTCTTCTTCAAAGTACACCTTTATTCTAGTTTCTATACTTTACTTTAGTTTGTCAGAGCTCCATTTGCTGGCACCATGCTACAGGGTTGGTCCGTTTTATTCTAGAAAACAAATTGTTATTACATCAATCGGTGCATACTACGACAATATTGTTTCAAGGAAACATAATCATTTCTGGACTCGGACATTACTGAAATATTCATCTTCTAGTCTATGGGTGATGGTTTTGTACCGCTTTAATCTAGTGCACAACCGGTCTCGCTTATCGTCGTTGTTGTAATCATAGTTTGACTTGACAATTGTGGCATTATTGAGTAACATTGATTGTTGCTACTGTCTATTTGTAATACAATGTGTATTGACAACTAACAAAGATGTGTGATTTACCTGCAGCTATAGATGGAAGACTATTTGGAGATGGAATCCACAGTTCACAGCAAGCTGGCGACACTGAAGAATATAAGAACATGCATCGGTGTACCACAACTGTAGAGGTTATATATGGGACGAACACGAAGATAAATGAACATGAAAAAATCAAGTTATTTACAACATGACAAGCAAGAATGAATGGAATATGAAATGGAAGATTGAAAGGAGGAAAATTGCTTCCGAAGATGGGGGAACTGTTGGGAGGGAACCAACAAGTAATTAAGGTTGCCAACGGTGAAAATGAATTTGTAAGTGTGTTAAGCAACCAACAATACTTAAAACTAATTATGCAGAGGTGCATGTATACTTTAACTTAAGCCCTTCCGCAGGTATGTGTGTTCGGTTGTGATTGTGGGAACTTGTATGGCTAGGTTCCTATTTTATGCCATGAAATCTTTGTTCGTTGGTGGATATTTCAATTTTTTTCCAAATCCTCAAAATTGAATTAAAGGATATGTGTGTGTTTGTATGCATATACATATGTGTGTGTGTGTATCGATTCATACTCTTAGCATTTACAATAAAATGGAATAATCAGATCTGAAGCTCGCCTGTTAGAGCAAAATCGACTAAACCACCATCAATAGAAGAGACAAGTATATCAGCACTGCTACACATCATTGGCGAACATCTTTTGCCAATAACAATTAAAATAACGAGTTATCGACAACTCACATGCAGAATCGAACAAAAAATCTACCTCAAATTACAAACTAGGAAAAGAGCATGGTTGCATCCCTCAAGCAAAGAAAGCTAGCAATAAATCCAGAGAAAAACGAATCGAACTCTCTAATCAAGAGATTACATCAGGATGTAGAATTAGCATCTGACATCATCTTTAGATCCATGTGACCCTTCATCAGAAAACAATTTAGGTGAAGACGCTGGATTAGTTCATAATATTGCGTAAAAATAACTAGAATAATTTGATGAATGTTACAGTAAGATAACGAGGTTTGACAAAGTTGCAAGTCTGGAGATTTTGCAAAATCTGCAGAGACCATGATAAATTTTAATTATTTGAGATTTGGGTTTCGTTGTTTTAGGTTTCCTGTTTTGGGGAGAAAAGGCAAAAGGGATTTCACGCAGCAATGAAAGAAAAGGGAAATGGATTTCGCGGCAATGAAATTTTTTAGAGGTAAACGAGCCTGGTATATTCACGCATAAGGATGTCAACGTCCTCACTATTATCGTTGGTTTTTACTCAAATTCTATAGTTTATAAAAGGTCTAACGACCGCAATTAACGCCTAACCGTTGTCCTTCATTGTTGTTGAAAGCAATTTTTCTTGTAGTGATAGTTTAAAGGAAAACATGGAATTCAAATTAGAAATAAATTCTGGTGAGAATGATAATGTATCTTCTCAAATCAAAACAACTGGCTAATATGATCACGTGGTTGAGCGAAACAAGTTCGCCTTCATTAGCATCCTCTTATAACCAATCGTATATTATGAGCCAACATCCATAATAGTCAAAACATAATAACATAAACATGCACGTGTACGTAATGGATTTAGGTCCCACTTCTCTTTCAATCTAGGGTTGTTTATTCCTGAGGTTAACTCGATATTCCCATAGCTTTCCAATGCCAACTAATAAATTATCTTCAAATACGGTAAGGAGGTAATAGAACAATTTGTCTAAATCAACGTTACCATAAATACCCAAGTCTCTAGCTATAGTCAAAAGAAACAGTACTCTTCACTCAAAATAAATTAGGAGTTATCGTGCTATACTTCAAATACGATTAGCAGTTTTCCTTTAATCATGTATGAGCATATTAAGCTATGAGTTCCCTTATGTATATACAAACCTTTCTTTAGACCAAGGCCAATGCACTGGAATCACAGAGTTTTACTAATCGGTGGCTAATAGTTGAAATATAGGGTGAGACTCAATTCCACATTAACTCTTTGTATGGTTTTAATTGTGTTTCTTAATTAATCCAAGGCATCCTAACCCATATTGATCACTCTAATCTTCTTGGTGAAATTCTTGTCATATATGAGTTTAATCTAATAATGCTCATAACATGGGCAACCTATTATTCATTATGCCCTTAAATTCTCCAAAATGTAATTATGGGACTTGAAAATGTGAATATCACAATAATAACCGACAAATGATAACTGATAAACAATATCAGGAATATGTAACTTCCATTATTCAAACATGTTCCACCAACAATCCTTGATGTCTATGACAAATTAATCTTATGTAATACTTTATTTTGTAATGTTTCCTCAAAATTCGGGATAATATATTATTTAATTCTTTCTTCAAACTATTTTCATATCATATGATCGATATCCTTAATTCATATTTAAAATTAGGGGTAGTAAAACTTTTGGGGATGCAGATTAAGAATCTTAAGGCAATCTAAATACTAGAGGGGGTGAATAGTGTTTTATGGATTTTATTAATTTTTTGAAATCTTTTTGGATTAAACAGAATGTTATGCAAATCACATATATCAACAATCACATAATCAAACACAGATGCAGAAAATAAAAATAAAAAGCAGTAGAAGGAGAGTACACACTGGGATTTTATACTGGTTCGGAGTTACCCTACATCAAGTTCCACACAACGTTGGGTTGTGCATATTTCTTTTTAATCTAATATTTAAATTACAATCCTCGATTTCAATTACCGCGAGGTCCACCACCACCTGCTTCCGAGCACAGGGCACTCTCTTGATTTACCAGGCTATAAGATCACCTAGTTGATTTTGGGGATACAACCACACCCAATTGATTTACGGGATATAATCACACCTTTTCTAAGTATCAGTTTTGAATATTGACTCGATAGAACTTGATCTTGCGATCTTTGATTACAAACAACCTATAATACTCGAGTAGCACTTGAATTTCAAAGACAGTTTGATGTAGAATTGAAAGAGAAGAAGGCTGATATGATTTCTTTGAAAATCGGCGAAATATAAGTATATGTATTGAGAATTTAAGAAGAATAATGTCAAGAAGAGAAAGAAAGAAGAAGGAGATGAGAAGTTATTAAAAAATACGAAATCTGAAGTCTATTTATAGTTTTCCAATAGTCACAGCCATTCAGAAAAGGTTTGAACTCAAAATTTAAATTTCAATCAAACGGTACATATGTCGACATACTACTTTGTATATGTCGACATATACTTTCAATTTTTTTAAATCAAAGTAAATAATGTTTAAATAAATTATGGTGATTACTGAGTTACAACAAAATATATTCCTTTATATTAAAATAATGCATCTCAAGTATAAAAAAAACATGTATTAAGATGATTAGAAAATGATTAAAAACTAAATATAAAATGATATAAAAGTATATTTAAAAAACTTTAAAT
This sequence comes from Allium sativum, assembly GCA_030737875.1. Lineage (NCBI taxonomy): Eukaryota > Viridiplantae > Streptophyta > Magnoliopsida > Asparagales > Amaryllidaceae > Allium > Allium sativum. Next base: position 421,769,283 of record CM060919.1, read on the forward strand.
ATATTAAAACTTAATATAAATAGGGAAATTGAAAACATAAGTAATTACAACAAAATTATTAAGTAAAAACCATTTGAATTAGGAGTTAAAATATATTAAGTATAATTTTAAAATAGAAGTTAAATAAATTTCAGGAGAAATAAATTTAAGAATAAAGATATATAGATTTAAAATAAAGAAGAAAATTCGAAATCATTTTGAAAATAGATTTAAAATAAGAAAGTAATTTTGAAATCATTTTGAAAATAGTGACAAAAAGTTTGAAAAGATAATTCAGTGCTAACTAGAGTTCTAACAAGATATCTGGACACTATTACTCTATATTTCTTGAACTCTTGAATTCTTGATACTCACACGAGTCTTGCATCTTGAACCATCATCATCAACATCTCAGTCCTTAACAAAACCACCCAGATCAGACGTAAAAATGACGCGGAAAACCTGATTGAATTCTCTCTAAAGCAAATACCCTAAACCGAACTGACTCGCACCGATACGGTTAGGTTGCTGTTTGGACTGTTGACCCAACCGTATTAAACCGAACCGAATACCTGCACTAATAATCTTATGATAAAAATATAATTAATTCCTATCTAATTTTTTATTTTAACGTGTTTATTCTATTTTCAGCGTATGTTGTTATATTAATAATAACCGCTATCACAAAAGAAAAATTTATAGCTTCAGTATAATACCTTCCATATCATTTTTTTGCATAACGCTAATTATAGTCTTATTTGAGTTATCTTACTTAACGTTTATCCATTAATTTACTTAACGTTTATCCATTAATTAACGTTGATGTTTGGTTAATGTACTAAACAATTTCACTTTTCATTAAACGTAAAATTGAAGTATTCATATAGTTAGAAACTAACTTTCAGTTCAGGATAACACTGTATGTTTTAACCTTTTAAGTAACACAACGTCACACAATCGTAAATTGATTGTTGATGAAAGCAATTCTCTTATTTTATATTTAATATGGATTCAAAGCAAACCATATTATAATAAAACTGAACCGTCTGAATGATTAGTATAATAATTTGTATTTTTGATCTACCGTTTGATGTTGTGCGGAAGCGGTTTTGGACTCCAAACCGCACTAGACTGAACTATGCCCACCCTTCGAAAGTTCGGCTCGACATGAAGTAAACTCCTTCGGATCAACATGAAGATGCAGGGATGGTTTGGCCACGTTAAGGCTCGGCATGGGCCGAGATCGACCATGCCGAACTAGGATGGACACGTTCAGTGACGTGTCCTACTACTTCGTGCCACTGCTCCACTACCTTCCATTACTCCGAATTTCATGTTACTACATGCCGAACCGGATTTCCATGTGCCTATAAATAGGCCTTGGGATGACCATTTGAGTGAGGCTCTTCCATTCTCCTATGCCCAGAAAGACGGCTGATTTGAAGTCTAACTACTCTTCTTTTAGATTTTTTTTAAATAAACTCAAATGTAAGTGTAATTTATAGTATAAACAAGAGATTGCAACAAGTGAATGTAGACTTGATTGTTGAACTACAATGAAAATCGCTGCGTCATTTACTTATTACCGCTGTTCTATAACTTCTGATTGCTGTGATTATGTGATTTCCTAATTACCATTCTGATTTGAACTTGGACTTGAGAGCACCGATTTTCAAGTCAATAAACAGCAGCAAATAGCACGTCAACACTGGTTGGGTGCTGGGCGCTTCAATTTTAACGAATGACTATTGGATCTGGGCCTGTGGGCTTGGTATATACCCGTCTGGGTTTGGGTACTACGTAAAAAATGACGGGGCAATGCGTATCATTCTCCCGCGTCTGGCTCTTTCCCAGTTTTTCCCAAATCAAAATGCATCCATCCTTAAAAACCTAATTCAGAGAATAAGATCAACCTTTTTAAATACATATCGTAAGAAGAGATGCAATGTTTATTCTTTGCGTGCGTCGATCAAGCCAGCATAGGAATAGTGGAAAAATGGGGACGATTCCTTAAATTGGCGACTCCTGGATTTCATTTCTTCAATCCTTTTAAAGGAGAATGGCTCGCTGGAACTATGTCCACTCGAATCAAGTCCCTTGATGTCAAAATTGAGACCAAAACCAAGGTTTTAATTGAAATCCTACCTTTTTCTAAAATAAATTTCTCTGTATTTGTTTTGTTATTTTAAGTAAAACTACTGGGAAATTTTTATGGTCAGATCGATGTTAGCAATTGTGACATAGGTCAGGGCCGAATAAACAACATGAATTTGAGATCATTGCCGCGTAGCTTTGCAGTTGAATTCTATAAGCTTCTGGGTGTTTTACCTAGGTCTGTAACAAATATTTTCAAATGCTGATAGTGCCGTATCCTCATCGCATCCAAAAATATTTTCGAACATCAGATGTCTGCATTTGTGGATTCGGACGACAGGCATCAAATAATCATCCTATCTACTAACGTATATAAATCAACTGGTATGTTGAAATTTGGTTTAATATAAATTTTTTTTCCTTTCAGTGCCATCATTACAAAACTATGAAAAACAAACAAATATAATAATAAATAGTCATGAGTAGTTAACACACATTAAATGCATATAATATGAGCTACTAACTTAATAAAACAAAAACTACTCACCTTTCATTACATTAGAATACACATAATATAAATTATAACCTTAGCTAAACCAAATAAGTAATTTTCGGGTGTTGATGTCTTCGTATCCTTATTCGATTTTTTTTAGATGTTAAATAGTAGTTTGCTTTTTTGCATACGAATGTGGACGGATTTCTTATTTTCTCGATATCCATATTCGATTTTTGACAAGACTGTTACGCTTTTGGACTTGGACTTGGACATCCAGATCGCGCATGACTCGAGCGCGGGCTCGTACAAGCTTGGACTAAACGTCAGAATCGACGTTTGCTTGGAAATCAAAAAATGATTCGACTCAGATCGATTGCCTCCTGGCATCGTCTGATCATGCAGAAATAGTCCGATCGGCTCATTGGACCACTCCATATTCATTTGATCGATTACGCATAGGAATAGATCGATCACCTCCGAAAAGCATGACCGACACAATTTTATCACCTTGAAAATTAAAGATCAGATCGATCCGGCACTTGCTCAATCACTTCGGAAAGTTCAGATCGATATTTATGAAAAAGGTGATTGACACAGTCCGATCACTCAAAACACATGAATCGACTTAGCATATTACTGTTGAAAACTGGGGTGTCTACAACGCATTATTAGATCTTAAGGCTGTTCAGACACTATAAGTGGTGAAATATGTATTAACTACTTATGAACACAAAATTGTGTTTACTCAAATTGCAAACAAAAAAGGTATCGGAGAATAAGTAATTAATAAAGTAAAACGTGATAATGTGAATAGCACCCAGATTTTTATACTGGTTCGAATCAACCAATCTTACATCCAATCTTGCACTGTATCATGCAAAATTCCACTATAATCGCTTGCTTTTCACAGTTGGTATGAACATCTTTACAATTTTGGTTTCACGAGCTATTAGACACACCCTCTTGATTTTACAGACTACAAGAACATCTTCTCCTTATCAACAACAAACTATGACTAATAGTCGTATCTTCAATACAGATCTGGTACGATGATTCTATAGATCTATAATGACAACATTTCTTTGAATTCTTTGAGGAATAAGATGAAATCAAAGAGAGAATGATGTGAATTCAAGTACAACTCTCTGATATTGTATGGTTTGCAAATCGGTGAAGAATTGGAGTGAAATAGTATCAATTTGCAAGGAGATTGTAAGAATATGCAACGGATTTCTTTTGCAAATGTTTGATGAAGAAGGAATGGGAAAAAAATGAGAATTTTTTATGTTAAAATTCGTGTTCAGATGCCTTTATATAGTGGTTGAAGAGAAGTGTCTTTTGATGAAGTAATAGATGGAAATGCCTTTTCATTTAAAATTTGAAATTTTGAAAAACGACTAGTATGTCGACATACTAGGTACCCCCTTGTCGTCATAGAGGTTTGTTGCAAAATGAACAACACTAACAAGTGTTGCAAATTCTCTGCACATTTCAGATGACCTTATATTTGTGGATTTTTGTGATTCAGTTGAGGTCAGCGGTTGATAATCTTCAAGCATAATTATTGTAAGATCTTTAACAGGATATTTTAAGGTTCAACCAACTGCTCATCATTTCAAACACCTTTATCCTTCAATATTCTTCTCTAATTGTGTTTTTATTCTTTAATTGCTTCGATTAACCTTCTTTATAATTCATTTGCTTCCACTATATTCTTGTTTATCTCTATAAAGGGTCTCCATAATATATCTGATATGACTGCATAACTTGAAGATACGGTAGTAGTAATATTTATGTGGTTGTTGTCATCAAAATCAATACCTAGGGTATTAACAATCTCAGGGTATTAACAATCTTTTTTTTTTATGATGACAACCATATAAATATTTGAAAGATAAAAAATAATACTTTTATATTTGACTCCCCCTAACTTTATGCGCTTCCCCTATCGTTCTATCTAGTATATCTATACTTTTTCTCCCTCGTTGTCATCAACAAAAAGGGCAAAAAGAGTCGCTTAACTCACTACTAGACAATATGTATAGTTTGTATGTAGAGATAAATACATATAAATAAAACACGAGGGGAAACCAAATAAATTCAAAACATGAAATAAGCTTTATCAAATAATTAGATGAGTTTTAGAGTTACCGATTTTGCCGATGCCAATAACAAATCTTTTTCATATTTATCTAAGGTTTAATAGATTTCTTGTCATATATTTTGAGCATTTGTTATTTTGTACCTGAAAAATTATAAAATATGCACATTGGTATTCTTTTTATTTTGGGGTCCATTGGGTTAGGTTTTGGGATGCCAAACGCATAAAGAGTTTGAATGTTCTTTTAAAATATGATCATTAGATGAATGAACATTATTAATAAAATTATCAATATTTTTTTTTTCAATACCATCCAACCTTTTTGGAACCCATAAATTAATGAACTTATTTGGAGGTTTGAACTTTAATTTCCTAGGTTTTTGTTTGAGCTTTAATTTCCTAGGTATTGGTTTGAGCTTGGTAGCCTTAACAAACTTAGTACTTTAAATACTATATTTCTATGATTTAGCCTTAGAGGTGTATCCAAGTTCATGTTTATTCCTAGTATGATTAGATGCAGATAATATTTTTCTTAGATTATTCTTCCCTTTGATAAATTTATCAATATCAGTATTCATTTTGTCAATATCCTTATTACGGTTAAGAATAACACTGTCCATAGATGTTATTTTGTCATTCAGATCAGTGATCTGTGATTTCACTGAAAGATTTTTTATTTTAAGAATTCATTTTCACTTTTTAGTTTTTCAGAACTTCCAAATGTCAAATCATTTTCATCATTATACCCATTAAGTCTTTCAAATTCATCTTCTAAACATTGTTTTTCTTCAGTTAACCTTTCGTTAAATATTTTTAATCTATTTATTTCTGCCAAACTATTGTTGCATTCTTCCTAAGTATTTTATATCTCTGATGCATATCATTTAAAACGTTAATAATTTCTTTACTAAAATTGCTATTAACTTATTTAAATATAAACCTGTGACTTAAAATGAGGTACAAATGTGGTGTTATCAAATAGGGGTGCCGTGGAACGCTCCTTACACACACACACACACACACACACACACATTTGGATAAAATGAAGAAAGTTTTGGGGCGCATTTAGCACCACTCTAACATGGACTGTAGTATCTTTACAGTTCCTTACCCTTCTTCCTTAAATCATAAACGCCCAGTTTTCGAATTGCTTAAAATTATTTTTGGATCAGTTCGAACTCCTTTTGAATTACTTTGATTTGTTAAAACACCCAAAATCAAATCGATTCATATATAATCTCGCATCAATTTTCAAACTTCTTTTTAGAATATTTAAACAATTATAGTGCTTCAACTAAGTTTCACTTCCTTGGTGCCATCAATTTTTGTCTTATTTGACACCCAAATTGTTTAAAATGTTAACATTTTAAGCAAAATTTCAGAATATCTCAGCAAAAGATCTTATACGATGTTATGTTTTTCCATTTACATATTTCTTTTATTTTTATGTGAATTTGAAAGAAACTATCACTCTAGTGGCATTTTACTAGCCATCTAATTCATTTTTTAATGCGGGAGCTGTCATAAACGATTTCAATTTTTTTATTGCTCAAATGAATATAATCCATTCAGTCAAGACCTAATTAATCATGTAATCATTCTCATATAAAAGAAAAGGCAATATTATCTTTAAATGTAATTATGTTTAAAAGTTATATTTAGATAACAATTACTATATAGAAAATTAAGAGTGCCAACTTAGACACATTATTACTCTGGATAGTTCCGAGATGGACTTTAAAATTTGAGATATCAATTTGATATGTACACCTGAGATGCATCCATCCATCTTACCCAGTATTTAGTTAGATACAACATATCAAGTGTAACATTCCTGAGATGAGATGTATTCGAAATTCGAGATTTAAAACCTTGCTATTGTTTCTACTGTTATTCGTCAGCCGTTGTTATGTCACATGATTCTAAACCTAATCCAATATAAAATCAACAAGGAAGTTATGATTTTTTTTATTTATACTAAAATTATAAACTTGTAAATCAGTAAACATAAAAAAAACATATAATTCATTTAAATTTTGGTATGGCATATAAAAAGCATAAAAAATCACACAATTGCATGTTGGCATTCATTTATACATACATATAGATCCAAATTTACATGAAAGAATTAAAAATAGAAAATTAACAAAAATATAAAAGCATCTAGCTTTGTTCAAGAAGAGAGCTCAAAATCTTTTCTTTATAAAGTTAACTATAACTAAATGTCCGAGTTTTAAATCTCACCCGTTTCGCTTGACATTTTACTCGAGATCTCATTTTTGACCTTGGACGAGATGAAGCATTAAATCACACTTGTATCGCGTTTGACACTTATTTCATCCGATATATTAAAATCTTGATTGAAATTTGGATCGAGATCTCAAATCCGAGATCTTGTACAAAATTATATGTTTTCATTAGTTGGATTTTATTTTATTTTCTTTTCATATGAGTTCAGATAGAATTATAGTACCATATATTACTTAATAACTCCTCTAATTTTATATTTTACTTTTAACTGGATAACTCATGGATTGATTTGCTTTTTCCTTATCAATATTTAGATGAATTTTTTTGTTCAGTTGCTACCAAATTAATCAACCTACCATTCACTCAATTGACCGTCTTTTTATGGAATCAAGCATGTTATATATAATCAATTTTGTTAAATACTAATTGTTAGAAAGAAGAAAGAAAAAAAGAGTCTATTTAAGAAACATAAGTTGTCTGAGGTAGTACTAAGATGTATTTTTATGTTGAGAGATGTTCATTCCATGATGAGAATTCGAGATACATTCATTTGGTTCAAGATATCACTTGATACAAGATATTATGTATGAAAAATCTCAAAACACGAACTGATCAATATCCTAGGATTTGAAACTTTGCAAAGCATTTTGGATATTGCAAATTTATAACAACATTGTCCGTCGTATGTTCATCACAGTTCAATTAGCGTTATTATTATCACAAAGGATAATATAACTGAAGCACATCAGTTCGGTGGCGCTTGCTTTACCCTTTTTAATTTCGAGTTTTTGCCCGTACAAAATATGCAAACCATGCATGTATATCGTGAAAAACGGTTGTTTTAGAAAACAAAGCTAACACAAAAACTGAAAACAATTTTTAATTATTTTTCCTGTTTTGTGAAGTAACGGGGGAATGAGAGATAATTTATCATTCCACCGTTCCTACATCCCCTCCGTCTTCCCCTTCTTTCTTTCATTCCTTTCACCATACACCAACTCTTCATATTTTTTTTACAATTAATGTTGAAAACTCGAAACACAGGATATTATATAAACCGAACACCGCCTAATAGCCTTTCTACATAAAATTACAAATAGAAATATTGTCGGTGAGAAGCTGTCTCAATTTTTTTGTAAGCAACTTTAGGTATACTTTTAGAAACTAATTGCAACACTCCAGCTCTTTTGCTGATTATTATAATCGCGAGAAGTCCTCTCACAAGCACCATCCTTATTTACAAATCACAACAAATTTACGTATTACGGTTTCAAAGTAATAAAATTCCTAAATTGGTCGCAAATCTGGATGTAGAAATCAATTAGAAAACACAGAGTAACCACAAATACACATTTCACGTGCTATGAAAATGATTACAACATAGAGGCCAAATCTTTGGTTTACTTATTGAAGGTTCAGTCAACTATCAACTTGATTTGATGGATGTATACAACTGATTCATGGATCTAAAAGGTATTCATGAATTAGGAGAGAAGTCCATTGGAAGCAAAAAGAGAGGAAGAAACAAAGGCTGGATGATTTAGGGGTAATATGATAAAAGGAGAAATTACCTTTGTTCTTGTGCCATCGACCAAATGATAAGGCTTTTATTTTTATTTTAGGTATAATATATATAATTTTATAATGATATTTGTCCTTGATATATACAAATAAATATGGTAGTCTTTGCACGTTAAAACAAAGTGAAACAAGACATTTAATAATTTCAAAATTGATTGCTAATTTGCTACTTCACATGGGTTCGAACTTGGCATAGTTAATGAAATAAACTACTGGAACAGATTACTAATACCATTTGTGTGTGCCTAAATTCATCCCATTCTTGTTCGAAGATATATGATGTTTCTGTTTATTCCAAGAAACACTCACAACTTTAAACTGACTCCGTGTCAACCTTTATGTTATATTCTAGGATAACGTGTTTGTTCAGCTTCTTTGTTCAATTCAGTATCGAATACTCAAGCATAACGCGGATGATGCATTTTATGAGCTACAAAATCCTGAAGAACAAATTCAGGCATATGTTTTTGATGGTGATTCGTCATATTTTTAATGCTTTATCCTAATTTTATTTTTTACTTTATATACATTTTTACACTGATTTTTAATTTATTACAGTTGTTCGAGCTCATGTTCCTAGAATGACACTAGATGAACTCTTTGAACAAAAGGGTGATGTCGCTAAAGCAGTCCTAAATGAGCTTGAGAAGGTAATTAATGTGTAAGAATAAGCAATCTACTTATAGTTATCTTTCTTACTACATCTCAATCCATGCCTGATCAAAGACCTTGTATTCCTTTTATACAAATATAGTAGCGTATGAGAGTGTAATTAATGTTTCATGTTCAATAATCATTCCTCCATTTCACAATTTATGAAAACTACCACCCCCCACCCCCCTTCCCCTTTTCCTAAAATTTTATCATCCTTTGACCTTGGTTTTGGCTATAGTAAACTGTTGGTAGTGTTTCAGCAAACTTCTTCTATAACTTCGCTAATTTTGTATGAAGTCCTGCTTAATATATAATCCAACTAGATAGTTGAAAAGTAAAAGCTTAGTCACTGGGTTTCCACTACTAAAGCTGAATTTTAAATAAACATTATGAAATAGATTTACTGATGGTTCAATGAGTAGTTGTCTAAATAAAAGCAGAAGTTCCATGTTAATTTCCTTAATAAAATTTGATGTCAGTTTTGCATCCCTCTAGCAAGCTGGCCTAAGGTAAGTGAGTTTGTTGTTACATCAAATCTTGGATCTTTATTCTCTTATGCTTCTCACATGTTTTAAACATACACACACACATGCACACACGCTCGCATTCACGTATATTTATATTTGTATTTTATCTGATAGTTTCGCTGATATATACTTGTATTCACCTATGCATGATGCGGTTTTGTTTACCATTGTATCTGCTATATGCCTATGTACCATTTGAAATGTATGCATGTTCAGATTTGAAAGTTCTATGGGGTTTCCTGGCCTTTTCCGTATAATTGGTGCCACAGTTGGACACTTTAGTAGTTTATTTGTTAGGGGGAATAAAATAACATGATTAGAAAAGTAACAGAAAAACCCGTTAGGTAGTTGAACAAATGGGAAGTTAGTGGACCAAAAAGAGGATGGAGACATAAAAACATACTTTGTGTTCCCTTCTCCAATTAATACTATTCTCATTCAAGTATGTGTCTAATGTTTATAAATTTATCAGGTGATGGGAGCATATGGTTATTACATAGAGCAAATACTCATGGTCGATATTATACCTGATCCTTCCGTACGTAAAGCAATGAACGAGATAAATGCAGGTTTGTTTGTTGTTGTTGTTGTTTTTTTTTTTTTCAATCTACAAGCTATTAATAATTACAATTGAAGTTAGTTTTATATTATTTTATGCCCCTTGTGGGTCTACAACTTTTTTTAATAGAAGTAGTTAAGTCTGCCGATCGTGTTGTCCATCGTCGATCGTTTTGTCCACTGTTGTATTGTTCTATATTGCTCTTCTGTTATCCATATATACTCCTCGCAATGTCGAAATTGTCACATTTTCTTCTTAAAAAATCAATGGAGCCTGTCATGCTCATCATGCTATTTCATTAAAAAAAACATCTGCCTACTACTTATTTTGAAATATCTAAAAGAGTTGTAAATAACAACTTATAGGTAGAACTGTAGAAGTGGTTGGATGTAATTTGAGTACTAAATAGGAACGTTCGCTCAAAACTGCTTCGCAAGCCATAAGCAACAAATATTTGGTTTACAATTTTTTGCTTATTAGCTACTTCTGCACGCTGTTTACAAGAAGCTACTAAACATCAAAATTGGAATAGGTTACATAAATAGTTTTGACTACTTATAAAAGAGCTTCCTAACATGCTCAAACATCATGTAAAATAACATTTGCAGCTCAAAGGCTTCAGCTTGCAAGCGTGTACAAAGGCGAAGCAGAGAAGGTGCTAATGGTAAAAAGAGCAGAGGCTGAAGCAGAATCCAAGTACCTAGGAGGAGTAGGAGTCGCAAAGCAGCGACAAGCAATCACGGATGGTTTGAGAAACAACATTTTGGATTTCTCAAACTCCGTGGATGGAACCTCGGCAAAAGAGGTGATGGATCTCATAATGGTTACTCAGTATTTTGATACCATAAAAGAACTTGGAAATTCTTCGAGAAATACCACGGTTTTCATACCACATGGACCGGGGCATGTTAGAGATATTAGCGATCAACTGCGAAGTGGGATCATGGAAGCTTCCAGTGGTGGTGAGAAAGATCCTCTTGTTCAGATGCACTGAATGTTTTTATACCTATAAATGGACTGGGATTAAAGTCGATTGATAGAATGGGGAAAAATCAGTGTGAAATTTGTTTAGATGGAAGTCTTGGCTCTTTTTACCTATTGATTGTTCATTTGGTATTTCTTGGAAGACTTAATCAAATGGAAACTTCAAAATTTTATGATTTTTTTTCTTTTTTCCTTTTCAAGTAATTGGGCATTTAGCTTTCTAATAGAAAATTGCAGGTTTTCCCCTTTTTTGAGATCTTTTAATTTTTATGAACGTGATTGATTTATATTAGAAACAAGTGGTCCATTCTAGATATTTTGGAAAGTATGTAACTTTTTATACAAATTAATTTTTTGAGCAAAATTGGTATTTTCATAAATGTTTGGACTTATTCTTTGAAATGTACTAATTAAGATATATTCAATTCTTTTTGGAAAAAAATATTTCATTATTTGGAAAAAAATGTGTTTTTATTTAAAGATATATGGGTTTTTAATAATTTAAACTTTCAGAAAATATTTGAAAATTTCATGATATTATTTTGGATGAACATTTTAGGTTATTTAAAATTATTAACAGAAATATGATGATTTTAGAAATATTTGTAGATATAGATTGATTTTTAACAATTCAGAACTTTTAGTAAAAAAACAATGTATGGGCGCAACTAGAAATTGTGCTCAGACCAAATTATGCGACTGCGAATGATGCCAGGTGAATTTATACATTTACAGTACAGTGGTGTAATCTTTGCGCCATCACTAATTGACCTTGGTGCAACTATATGTTGTGCTAAAAGCCCAATTTAAATTTGGGGATTTTTGTTTAAATAACAAATCTTCAGAGTTTTCAGCCTCAAAGAAAGGTTTTCAAAGTTTAGTCATAAGGAAAATAGGTAAATATTGTATGATATCATTATACCAATATATATATATATATATATATATATATATATACACACACACACACACACACACACACACACACACACACACACACACACGAGGTTGATACCATGCACATTATCTTTCTTATCAGATTTTGTCGTTTTGCTAATTTAATTAAAAAACATGTCATTCTCGCCAAATAGTAAGCATGTCCTTAAAATTAAAATATTGATTAATGTTGTCCTTCACGCTATATTTTTGATTTGGTTTTGATTTCTAAATTTGCAAATAGTTTTAAAAGTTGGTCTAAAACTACAATAAGTTTTGTAAATCGTTTAAAATGAAAACCAATCCTCTTATTATTTTTTATGAAAAAGGTCCACAATCTTTAATAAATGTTTGTATTGGTGGAAAATAGGTAGAATGACAAATATTGAAAAATATTTATATTGAAGGACATTTTAAACAGAATTAGATTGAATAATAGTGCTAACTATAACTAGCATTCTATACAGTGTAAAACTGAATATAATGCTAGCCATAACTAGTATTTTTATAATCGTAAAAATCGAATACAATGTTAAATATATTTAGCAATTTCCTCTGCTTTAATCTTTTTTTCCTTCAAAGTTTGTCCTTTAGTTTAAAAGTGAAACTTGGTGTCCTTCCGTCTAATTTTTCTCAAATTTTGTCCTTTTCCATAATTATCTCTTTGTATTTTATATTTATCGGGAGCGGCTATTGAGACACAAAATTGAACACAAATCAAGGGACACAGAGTATTAGCCGTTGGATCATTTTGTTTTTTTGTGGAGAGGTGCAAATCATGAGGAGATCCAATGGTGGAGATGCATTGTGTCACCAATTGTGTCTATGTATTGTGTCCCTTTAGACTTTCCCATATTTATCTCTTTTGTCTGAAAATTTTGGTTTGAAGGATTCAAATAGGGAACTAATGATTTTCTTCTAGGAGTGAATTGGTTAACACAAACGCATATAAATTGATATCATTGTCCTTAAGGTTTTGTTATTTCTTTGAAGTATTTTCTGATTATCATGTTGTTTATCAGTCATTAGTTAGTCTTCTTTACTCTTCAATATAGTTGTTTTGTTAGGTGGTTCTTAATCCATTTTCATCTGTTTTAGTAAAACAAGTACTTTAAAAATAGTAATATTCTTTTAGTGTTTTAGATTGAGCAAAGACTAAATTTTAATTTTGAAAGAATGGGATTGGAAAAAAGGATGGAGTTAAAAGCAGTTTTTTTTTTTTTTTTTTTATTTAAAAATAATAATAGTAATCATGGATTTTAATTGTATAAAGAACAATAGCCAGTTCGAAAGACTTCACTTTTATGAAGTATTTGCTTAACCTTTCATGTGTCCCAATGACACGTGGTACTCGTATACATTAGAAATTTTTCGTACAATCAGTATATTTCAAAAAATGCACAACCACATAGAAAAACATGTGATTTGCAAGTGCAAATCAAAATAATTAGTGCAAATCACATAGGTGAAGCTGAACTTTTAAATATTTACAAATTATTCTATTTTTTTATGATTGTTATCTTCTCAATATATATATATATATATATATATATACTAATTTACAAATAATGTTAGCGTTAAAAATGGTGCTAACATCCTAGAGAACTAAGAGAAACAAAATTGATGAAATATAAATGAAAATGAGAAAAATCCCATGAACAACTTATAGTGGTTTAGCAAAGTGTGTCTTCGTCTACCTGTAAACTTTACTTGCATTTATATTGAAATTACAGTAAGCGTTCTCATTGTTTATCGTAGAAAGCTAAGCAATTACAAGAAGTACAAGTGTTGAAAAGTAAAATAAGGTCATTCAAATGAAGCATCTCATGGTTTGTTTCTAAGTGTAGGTCGACAGGAAACTCTCGAGCACGTCCATCTCTACGTTCTCCATGGTCTCCAAGTAGTTGCCTTAGTGAGGAACATTAAGCAGCTCAACAATCTCTATGGGTTTGTACCTTAGCGTATAGGTTGTTACGAACCCATCGAATCTCATTAGAATGGATCTTAGACATTTAAAGATTGATCGTCATACCATTAGCTCCATGTTTCTGAGCTATTTAAGCTACATGATTTTTTTAAAGTCTAGCTGATGGGTCTATGGTAGTACATTGCGTTAACGATGTGCTACGGATCAAGAAATATCAATATCGTTGTTTCAATTCCAAATCAATGCTTTAAACACATGTTACTCCTTCCTTTGAGTTATTCCTTTGAAGAGCCATGTATTTTCTCGTTAGTTGTGATGTTTCAACATCATCCGAGACTATAAATTTTTAAACTGCTATAATGGCTTGTAATCTTGAGTTGGACGTTTCAGGTACATCCATTTCTAAGATTCTTAGGCCTGGGTTTTCTTTCAATTAAATTCTTGAATCAAATGCTCAACGCATACACACATGCATGTGCTCACATGCACATGGTCGGTTGAGTCCAAAGAAATGTACATGTAGATGAACGTGCGCACAAGCAGTCGAGCATCTCCTTTTCTATTTTCTATCTCTTTTTTTGTATAGAGATCATTTCGTACCATGGTTTAGTACAGAGTTATACACTTGAATTAGGAACGAGTCTTCGATCGAGAAATGATGCTTGAATCGTATAAAACTTGATCGATCCTTCATTTATTTTCATTTTCACTTGCCCCCTAAGCTTGAAGTTGTTATTGCCAAGGACTTGACCTCGCATTCTGAGATTGACCGGATCTAAAAATCGTTACCACCTCTCACTTTGACAATCAAACTGTAACGACCCGTATTCTACACATCATAGGATCGTAGAATATTTATTTTTTTCACATATGAAGTCGTATGGTCATGTAACTTTGGGAGACGACTATTGGAGTCATTTTCCATGTTCATGATTTTTGTCGATTTTTAAATGACCATTTTACCCCTAGTTGGCACTGTTTTGGCCATAACTTTTGACTGGACAGGAATTTTGACCTGAAACCACTGCCATTGGCTTTGGATGATGGTTTACAATTCCGTAGAGTGGTCACATTAGCCAAACGGACTCACCGTTTGGGAGATATGGCTGAAACAAGTTTCAGATAGTGAAAAATAGCTTAATTGGGCTTAATCGGGTAATTAGCAGCTAGGCCCAAAGGGGATTTCGGGATTTGAGATGTATAGGGGCTGATTAGGGTTAGAAAACATTTCTTTCAGCCGCCACTTTCATTCTTGGAACTCTAGTAATGGCCTCCAACACCCAAATCACCTTCTAATCACTTTCTAATCAAGTTTTGGCTCAATCTACATCAAATTAAGGAGAGAAGACACGAAAGCAAGGTTAGAGCTGCTGTTAGACATCAGTATTCACCCAAATCAGCGAGGTTTCAGTTCTGAGAATCTTATTTGTGGCCAAGGTGAGTGATTAGCATTGTTTTGACACTAATTACAGTTAATTAAGGGTAATTAGTGAAGATTAGCGAATTTATACACTAATAAATTCTAGAAAAATATCCATAAATTCGTAAATAATATTTTATGCCTCTGGTAGAAATTTGGTTTAATTTAATTAAGTTTTGTTAACCCTATGATTAGTTTTGCTTAAACATGCTTAAGGGAAATTATGGAGTTTTGGGTATATTTGATCCATTTTGACATATAAATTCATTGTTTTGGTGTTTGTAGTTAGTTTACTATGTTGCTATGACCGTTTGGAATGATTTGTGGTTGATTAGTATAGTTAGATTTTTCGAAAACGTCGTCGAATGGCGTAAACAAGTTGCTGGAAAAAGTTGCAGAAAATTGTGCAGGGTTTCGGATCGGATCGGATATGGGCTCGGATCGGATTGGAGACCTGGGCAAGGAACCCAACCCGAACTGGAGTCTGGCACAAAAGAGACTTGGCAAAAAGGAAGGCCATGTTGGTTAAGCTGAGGATCAGATCGACTTAAGGACGAAGGGCTCAGATCGGAACTTGACACTTGGGAGAACTGGCAAGAAGGAAGGCCACGCTAATTGAACTGGGATCGGATCGGATGAAGAAGGAGGGATCGGATCGGAGCACGTGAAGAACGAGGGAGCGGATCAGAGCGGAAGCACGAACTGGAAGGGAGATGGCACCCGACCCGACCCGGAGGAGGACACCCGACCCGAACCGATACAATGCTGGAAACCCGAACCGAACCGCTACAGGGGAGGACAACACACCGACCCGACTCAGAATGGACACCCGACCCGAACTGATGGCTAGGAGGGAAACCGACCCAACCCAGTATTGACCAATAACCCGAGAAGCAAAGATAGTCCAATATGGGAAGTTAGAGCTCAGGATCCGGTTGGGAACCGATGAGTTCACTTCATGATTGGGCTTTGCCGCGGGACGTGTGCCAAGGGGCAGTCGATGTCTATGACTTTGGATCACTATGTATGGGAGGTACGTGAACGGATTCAGGGCCACAGTGGCCTAGGTACAACTAAAGGGCTATAAACCAATGAAGTGGGGTCATTTGTAAAGATTTGGTCATGACTCCATGTTGTAAGCTTGGTAGTAGCAGTAGTTGTACAAGTTGAACACCGTCACTACCTCGATGGGTCTAGTGATTGACAGTGGTGGACATCGTACGCTTTACGCACTGAGTGAGAGATGTGAGGATGGTTGCTATGGATGATTTGTTTGCTATCATTATGACATGCACACCCCACACCCGTATTCTTACACTATTTATTATGGCACCTTGGAGTATTGTACGGTGTGTGGTACTAACTCTTTGGTTGCAGGTCCAGGTTCAGGTATGGTTTAGTATACCTATTATTATTCTGTTTAGATGCTTATCGCTCATACCAGGCTTTATGTCTGACCCAGAGTTTTATGTCTCCTCTTATTACTCTGGGTGCTCACACGAGCAGGCTAGAGACAGGTTAGCTGGTGATGCACGAGTAGATGATCCGGAGACGAGCAGGAGGCTTCCACGTAATATATATATATATATAGTATTCTCCCTGTGTTGTTGAAGATCACTGCTTGGGCATTAGTGGTGCATCTTCTACTTTAGTTTTCTTTTGTTTAGAGACAGTAAATTTGGAAAGTTGTAATAAGCTGTATTTGGATTTCCGCTGCTCTGATGTTGATGTTGATTTTAGTTATCAGCTTATGCACTGTCTCACCTGTTTTATGTCAAGTATGTTATTATTATTATATTTTACTCCATGCGCTATGAGACATTCTACATGTTCTTGATTAGTTCGTTCCCTTCTTTCCTTTCTTCTGACGACCGTCCCGTGCTAGTCGGGCATGTGTACAACGCACTTTCGGAGGAAATGCAGGCTGGTGCGGGGCGGGCCGTCACATTTGGTATCAGAGCTCTAGGTTGCGTAGTTAACCTAGGGAAGTTATCAGGGAGAGATAATATACGTATACGAGAGAGCGTATTTGTGATTACTTTGGTTTTAAAAGCTATATATGTATATACCATTAGTAGTATGAGGGTGAAGTCATACTGCACTAGCACCACTATGGGGTCGTTAATCGTTTCCTTTTACAGATTGACGATGAGCCGATATACTAGAGGTGCTGGTAGGGGAGCCAATAATGGGAATGCTGCTGACATGAGGACGATGTTTATTGACCTCATGAGAGAGATGCTTAGAGATGTGCAGAGGGCAGCTCCCAATGGTGGGAATGGTGGTGGTCCAATAGTGCAGGCACCTAGAGTCGACTTCGCCAAGCTGAATAAAGATTATACTAGTCTTGGTGGGAAGCCGTTCCACGGAACGGAGTCGGCTACGGATGTTCAGGATTGGTTGGATAGTTGCGAACGTATCTTCGAAGATCTGGGTATCGAGGATGCGATGAAGAGAAAGCTAGCGTCCCGTCAGCTGCAAGGACGGGCAATGAATTGGTGGAATGCTATAAAGGCAGCTACTCCCGAAGATCAGATTACTTGGGAACAGTTTAAGGTTCGCTTTAGTGAGAAGTTCATTCCAGCTGCACAGAAGTCAGTGCTGTTTAAGAAATTCTTGGAGCTCAAGCAGAATGGCAGAGCTGTCTCGGAGTATATTGCTGAATTCGACACTTTGTCGAAGTATGGGTTATCTCTTATTAATACTGCCGAGAAGAAGAATGAGAAATTAATAACTGGTTTGGATCAGTACTTGGGGGAAAGGCTTATTAACCACATCGATGAGACGTTTGAATCGATTGTGGGGAAAGCATTGAGATCAGAAAGTCTCTACCCTAAGCCGAAGACTGAGGTTGCATCTGCAGAGGAGCCAAAGCCACAGGCAAGTGGTGGAGGCAAGGGTGGTTCCCAGAATAAGAGAAAGCAGAATCAGACTAAGGATGGCCAGAAGAAAAAGAATAAGCAAGATGTTGAGTGCTTCAGCTGTGGTAAGAAGGGCCATTATGCTAGTAATTGTCGGGCCAAGCCAGCGGATAGGAAGTGCTTCAACTATGGCCAAATGAGACATCACAAGGACAAGTGTCCGCAACCCCCCAAAGAAAATCAAATGGTGAAAGCATATGCCCTTAATGCTGTTCCTTCTTCGTCGAATGCCCCAACCGCGGCGGAGAAGGGAAAGAATGTCGTCATTCAAGGTATGCTTTCTGTTTATGATGTTCCTGTTAGAGTTTTGTTTGATACCGGAGCTTCCAGTTCTTTCATATCTAGTGACCTGGTAGATAGGTTGGGATTGGGGCCCGAGATTGTCGATAGACCTTTAGTAGTGACGAACCCGATTGGTGGTTCTACTAGCTTTAGCATGATTTGTCGTAATGTGGTCTTATCGAGTCATGAATGCATGTTTGTTTGTGATTGCTTTGTTTTGGGCTTTACTGGGTTTGACATTATTTTGGGAGTAGATTGGCTCCAAAGATACGGGGTGGTGGTAGACTGTGAGGGATTTTTGGTGACAGCTAGAGCGGATGATGGGCGGAGGATAGTGTTTGGTGGTCTACCCAGTGAGGGGGTATTGGCCAGTTTTCTAAACTCCCTCGACATTCCGCATAGTGAGTTGTCAGGTTTGCCCGTGGTTGGCCAGTATCCGGATGTTTTCGAAGAAGTGACCGGGCTTCCACCACATCGAGAGATTGAGTTCCGTATTGATTTGGTGAAAGATGCCAGACCTATAGTGATGCCACTTCGTTGTATGGCACCAAGGGAGCAGCGAGAGCTCGAGGTGCAAGTCAGCGATCTTTTGAAGAAAGGATTTATCAGAAGGAGTGTTTCTGAATGGGGAGCACCAGTTGTGTTTGCTACCAAGGCGGATGGTTCCCTTCGTTTGTGTGTAGACTACCGCGAGTTGAATAAAGTGACGAGGAAGAACAAGTATCCTCTACCGCGGATAGATGATTTGTTTGATCAGTTGGGTGGCGCGAGAGTATTTTCTCAGTTGGATCTCGCGACAGGTTTTCATCAGCTTAGAGTGGAAGCTGAGAGTATAGCTAAAACGGCATTTCGGACGCCGTCCGGATTTTATGAGTGGTTGGTCATGCCATTCGGGCTGACCAATGCCCCAGCATATTTTGTGGATCTTATGAATAGGGTATTCAGAGATCAGTTGAATAAGTTTGTCCTTGTGTTCGTTGATGATATTTTGGTCTACTCGAGGACAGAGGAAGAACACGAGGAACATTTAAGAATAGTGATGGAGGTGTTGAGAAAACACCAATTGAAAGCAAAGTTTTCTAAGTGTCACTTCTGGAGGAGGGAAGTGAGGTTCTTGGGCCATGTTGTTTCCGAGAATGGTATTGCCGTGGACCCGGCGAAGGTGGCTACTGTACAGGATTGGCCTACGCCCAAGAATGCAACAGATGTAAGAAGTTTCTTGGGGTTAGCTGGATATTATCGTAAGTTTATCCAAGGTTTCTCCAAGATAGCAACACCATTGACCCAGTTGACCAAAAAGAATCAAGCTTTTGTATGGGATGAAAGGTGCGAGAATGCATTCAAGAGTCTAAAGGACAAGTTGACATGCGCACCAGTGTTAGTCATTCCTAAGGGGAATGAAGAGATGACGGTATACACGGATGCCTGTGGTACCGGACTGGGTGCTGTATTGATGCAGGGCGGTAGGGTTGTAGCTTATGCAAGTCGGCAATTGAAACCGCACGAGAGAAGATACCCTACCCATGATTTGGAATTGGTAGCGATCGTGTTCGCGTTAAAGATGTGGAGACACTATCTCTTGGGAGAAAGATTTGAGCTGTTTACAGATCATAAGTCGTTGAAGTATCTCTTCTCCCAGAAAGATCTAAATCTCCGGCAACAAAGGTGGTTAGAATTCTTGGCTTCCTATGATTTTGACATCGCATATACACCAGGAAAGGGCAATGCGGTAGCCGATGCCTTGAGTAGGAGACATGCCAGTTTAGGGGCTATGTTTCTCGAATGGAAGCAACTGGAGTACATCGCTGGGTATGATTTCAGACCAAAGTGCGAATTGGATCCAGAAATGTTAGCAAGTTTGACGATCAGACCCACTTTGATTGAGCGGGTCGGCTCTAGTCAGAGGGACGATCCTAACCTATTGGAAATCATCTCCAAGTTAGAGGTGGGTATCGATGAGGAGATGAACAAGTATGGGCTTGATCGAGATGGATGGCTTAGAAAGAATGGAAAGCTTGTTGTACCCAATGTCAATGGATTGAGAGATGAAGTGCTTAGAGAATGTCATCACTCAAAACTGACTATACACCTCGGTGGTAACAAGATGTATCAAGATATGAAGCAGACCTACTACTGGGAAGGGATGAAAAGAGACATTGGGAAATTTATATCCAAATGCATGAATTGCCAGCTAGTAAAAGCCGAACAAAAGAAGCCTAGTGGGTTGTTGCAACCATTAGAAATTCCCGAATGGAAATGGGAGCAAGTCTCGATGGATTTCATCGATGGTTTACCAAGGACTAGATCGGGGCATGATGGCATTTGGGTAATTGTGGATCGATTGACTAAGAGCGCAAGATTTATACCAGTCAAATCGACCAGAACGGCAGCTAAGTTAGCAGAATTGTATATGAAGTGGGTAGTGAGATTTCATGGAGTACCTAAAAGCATTGTGAGCGACCGAGACCCGTTGTTTACTAGTGGGTTTTGGAAGAGCTTACAAGAGGCTCTGGGGTCAGAATTACATCTCAGTACCGCGTATCATCCTCAGACCGACGGTCAGACGGAGAGGGTGAATCGTATAGTGGAAGACCTATTAAGAGCTTGTGTACTGGATTTTGGCGGATCATGGGATGACCATTTGCATCTAGTAGAGTTTGCATATAATAATAGCTACCAATCCAGTATCGGGATGGCTCCGTTTGAAGCTTTGTACGGAAGACCGTGCAACTCACCATCATGCTGGATAAAGACTGGCGAGAAGTTTATGCTTGGACCAGATGTGGTGAGGGAAACTTCAGATAAGATCAAGATCATTCAACAACGAATGAAGGCTGCCCAAGATAGGCAGAAGAGTTATGCTGATAAGAGGAGAAGAGACTTAAAATTCTCCGTTGGTGACTTGGTGTTTGTCAAGATTTCTCCGTTGAAGAGCGTAATACGATTTGGCAGGAGAGGCAAGTTGGCACCAAGATTCGTTGGCCCATTCCCTGTTCTTGAACTAGTCGGGAATTTGGCATATAGAATTGGCTTACCAGAGAAGATGGCGGGAGTTCACAATGTATTTCATGTTTCCCAACTAAGGAAGTTCGTTCACGACCCAGATATGACTATTTCACCTGATCAGTTAGAGGACTTCGAAGTAGAACCCGAGGCGGTTGGGAACCGCAAGCCGGCCCGTATTGTCGAGCACGACATGAAGCAACTTCGAAGGAAGGCGGTGAAGCTAGTCAAGGTTCAGTGGGGCGAGGACGAGAATGATTGCACTTGGGAGACAAAGGAGAGTATTAGGAAGATGTATCCAGAACTCTTCGCCTGGTAAGATTTTAACTTCGATTTAGTTTTCTGCATGCTAGGATAGGCTTGTTTGCTTGTTTGCATGTTTGATTGTTGTATGTGGCTGTTAGGCATGCGGGATCTTTTGTATGTTTTGGGTTAAGGAATTTCGGGGATGAAATTTCTTAAGGGGGGAGAGTGTAACGACCCGTATTCTACGCATCATAGGATCGTAGAATATTTATTTCTTTCACATATGAAGTCGTATGGTCATGTAACATTGGGAGACGACTATTGGAGTCATTTCCCATGTTCATGATTTTTGTCGATTTTTAAATGACCATTTTACCCCTAGTTGGCACTGTTTTGGCCATAACTTTTGACTGGACAGGAATTTTGACCTGAAACTACTTCCATTGGCTTCGGATGATGGTTTACAATTCCGTAGAGTGGTCACATTAGCCAAACGGACTCACCGTTTGGGAGATATGGCTGAAACAAGTTTCAGATAGTGAAAAACAGCTTAATTGGGCTTAATCGGGTAATTAGCAGCTAGGCCCAAAGGGGATTTCGGGATTTGAGAAGTATAGGGGCTGATTAGGGTTAGAAAACATTTCTTTCAGCCGCCACTTTCATTCTTGGAACTCTAGTAATGGCCTCCAACACCCAAATCACCTTCTAATCAAGTTTTGGCTCAATCTACATCAAATTAAGGAGAGAAGACACGAAAGCAAGGTTAGAGCTGCTGTTAGACATTAGTATTCATCCAAATCAGCGAGGTTTCAGTTCTGAGAATCTTATTTGTGGCCAAGGTGAGTGATTAGCATTGTTTTGACATTAATTACAGTTAATTAAGGGTAATTAGTGAAGATTAGCGAATTTATACACTAATAAATTCTAGAAAAATATCCATAAATTCGTAAATAATATTTTATGCCTCTGGTAGAAATTTGGTTTAATTTAATTAAGTTTTGTGAACCCTATGATTAGTTTTGCTTAAACATGCTTATGGGAAATTATGGAGTTTTGGGTATATTTGATCCATTTTGACATATAAATTCATTGTTTTGGTGTTTGTGGTTAGTTTACTATGTTGCTATGACTGTTTGGAATGATTTGTGGTTGATTAGTATAGTTAGATTTGTCGAAAACGTCGTCGAATGGCGTAAACAAGTTGCTGGAAAAAGTTGCAGAAAATTGTGCAGGGTTTCGGATCGGATCGGATATTGGCTCGGATCGGATTGGAGACCTGGGCAAGGAACCCGACCCGAACTGGAGTCTGGCACAAAAGAGACTTGGCAAAAAGGAAGGCCATATTGGTTAAGCTGGGGATCAGATCTACTTAAGGACGAAGGGCTCGGATCGGAACTTGACACTTGGGAGAACTGGCAAGAAGGAAGGCCACGCTAATTGAACTGGGATCGGATCGGATGAAGAAGGAGGGATCGGATCGGAGCACGTGAAGAACGAGGGAGCGGATCGGAGCGGAAGCACGAACTGGAAGGGAGATGGCACCCGACCCGACCCGGAGGAGGACACCCGACCCGAACCGATACAATGCTGGAAACCCGAACCGAACCGCTACAGGGGAGGACAACACACCGACCCGACTCAGAATGGACACCCGACCCGAACCGATGGCTAGGAGGGAAACCGACCCGACCCAGTATTGACCAATAACCCGAGAAGCAAAGGTAGTCCAATATGGGAAGTTAGAGCTCAGGATCCGGTTGGGAACCGATGAGTTCACTTCATGATTGGGCTTTGCCGCGGGACGTGTGCCAAGGGGCAGTCGATGTCTATGACTTTGGATCACTATGTATGAGAGGTACGCGAACGGATTCAGGGCCACAGTGGCCTAGGTACAACTAAAGGGCTATAAACCAATGAAGTGGGGTCATTTGTAAAGATTTGGTCATGACTCCATGTTGTAAGCTTGGTAGTAGCAGTAGTTGTACAAGTTGAACACCGTCACTACCTCGATGGGTCTAGTGATTGACAGTGGTGGACATCGTACGCTTTACGCACTGAGTGAGAGATGTGAAGATGGTTGCTATGGATGATTTGTTTGCTATCATTATGACATGCACACCCCACCCCCGTATTCTTACACTATTTATTATGGCACCTTGGAGTATTGTATGGTATGTGGTACTAACTCTTTGGTTGTAGGTCCAGGTTCAGGTATGGTTTAGTATACCTGTTATTATTCTGTTTAGATGCTTATCGCTCATACCAGGCTTTATGTCTGACCCAGAGTTTTATGTCTCCTCTTATTACTCTGGGTGCTCACACGAGCAGGCTAGAGACAGGTTAGCTGGTGATGCACGGGTAGATGATCCGGAGACGAGCAGGAGGCTTCCACGTAATATATATATAGTATTCTCCCTGTGTTGTTGAAGATCACTGCTTGGGCATTAGTGGTGCATCTTCTACTTTAGTTTTCTTTTGTTTAGAGACAGTAAATTTGAAAAGTTGTAATAAGCTGTATTTGGATTTCCGCTGCTCTGATGTTGATGTTGATTTTAGTTATCAGCTTATGCACTGTCTCACCTGTTTTATGTCAAGTATGTTATTATTATTATTATATTTTACTCCATGCGCTGTGAGACATTCTACAGGTTCTTGATTAGTTCGTTCCCTTCTTTCCTTTCTTCTGACGACCGTCCCGTGCTAGTCGGGCATGTGTACAACGCACTTTCGGAGGAAATGCAGGCTGGTGCGGGGCGGGCCGTCACACAAACACTGCCACTTCCTCGCCATCACCAGATCTTGACTTGGGCTTGAATCTAAACCATACAAAAGCACAAATTGAACTTAGGGCTTCAAAAATTTAAGCACATTTGTCTCCATTCTAGACTTGAGAAAAGTTAGGTAGGTGGTGAAGGGGGATTGTGGATGAAGATGAGGGTGTGCATGAAGAGCGTGGTTGGTTTCTAAGATGAAAGTGTGTACGGTTGAAAGATTAAACTCACACCTTCAATGATCGATCGTATACTAAAGTGCTTTTATTTCGAACAAACACTTGATGAGTTACTTGATAAAAGATATCAACCACGGGATGACATTCCCCATCAGATGTGGGGAGACCAAATGCCCCAGAAGTCGTCTAAGTATCCTAGGCCCAATGCAAGACTGCTTAATAGAATGCTCATAACACACTCATTCCTCGTCTTGGTAGCCATGAAGAGATTCATGAGCCTGAACACAAAACGATGTATGCTTGCTTTGGTGGTGTTCATATAAATTGGGCTAAATTTATCTATGACGAGATTAAGAATTTTCGGAATCGATCTCGCCCGATAATCATTTATCTTGCCTATATTATGTGAATCCTCAAATCTATAGTCGTTCCTTCTTGCCTGTCTACTTTTGAGGAGTTGTCAACTAAAGACAGAAAAACGAAAATTTCAAGCTAATGCATTTTCCAAATGAACCACCAACGTTCATGAGCTTAAAGAAATGGAGGATGACACAAGACGCATGGGAACCAATACCGCAACACCAACAGCAATGACACCCACAACAACCAACATCGCCTCATCCTATGTAATATCATTCTGATTCGGAAATTTTGGAAGCACGCATTCAACCAAATCCCAATGAGTCCATTCGTGATTTATCCCTTAGTAATCAACACGTGCTTTCTAGAAATCAAATGATTTTGGGTAAAAAGGTTGATTGACTTGAACAAACTCTTTCCACACAAATGACCAAGTGGAACAAACGTTTGTTAATGTTGTTTCAAGTCTCTAAAAGATTATGTGAAAAGTGCATGGTCGATCATCATCTCATTCTTCCCCCTCTCCTTCTCCATATCACTACAGTCCTCTTGTCCAACACAACAAGCTAAAACTTCTATGCTTGGAGAATCCGGACCAGGTGGCGATGCTCATGGACATAACGATCTTGCTTATGTTCTTTTTCAGTGCCCTTTATTAAATAATGTTTGAAACCTTTATGGTTAAATGTCTACTTGTTTTTTTTAAAAGTTTGATGGATAATGTGCATGGTTTGTAATTATTCTTCTATGGTTACTTTAATGCCTATGTTTTAACACTCCCGCCTTGTAAGTGATGTGCTTATTACTCTCTGTTTGACGATTATGTTCTTAACCAATGTCATTTGTGCTCTATATGTCCTTTTGATAAAGACAAAGCGGGAGAAAATATGTATAGATTCATATATATATATATATATATATATATATATATATGTATATATATATATATATATATGGGAGTTCTTATATGTAGGGGTAGCTCAAACATACAGAAAGAGGTCATAGAGAGTATACTTATTGTTTAGTTACATTGTATAGTATTCATCATAAAAAATGTAGAGAACGTCAGAACCTTCACCATACAGTTTCGATGACAACAAGTATATAATGATATATAAATATATGTGTGTGTGTTTTTGTATGTGTCAATTATTCTTTTGCGGATATGGTTTACTAACAACAAATAAGAAGATCGTGATTGAAGACTCAAGGCAAAGCTCCAGTAATTAGTTTTTAGTGTGTGTATGTTAATTAGAAAATATGTACAATCTCCTTCGTATTTACACACATCACATAAGCAAAAATGTCAGAGTCAAGCATCTCAGAGTAGATGTTTAACCTCATGATATGGAAATATTACACATACAAGTCAGACGTCTGAACATAGAACACCAGACGTCTAAACCTAGGCTCTGGAAATATTTTACTTAAGGTTGGATGTCTGACCATGACCCTCAGACGTTTGAACCTGTTATACACAATTTTTTAAATAAGCACAACTATCAAATATGAACGGACACTTCCGTATCTCTTCTACAAATCCCTTCATCTCTGAATAAAAGCATATATGAGAATGAAGAGGAATGGAAGCAACCATCTATGACAAATTTTCTACACTTATATATACATAGATCAAGATTAAAACAAAAGAATTGATTCTAACTTACTTTCTTATCTCAATCTCTATCTATTGTTTCTTGCTCTCGGAATTTACAATCAAATCATATGAACTTTGATATGTTTACTTCCATATTCTTACACACTCACAGGTGTATATTATACAAGGAGATTATAGAAAGTTACTGTACTTATAGACAAAATTTTTGTTGTTTGGAACACATTCTTGTCAAAGAAACACTGTTGTATCAAAGCCTATTCCTTCAGGCAGAGCGAGAGCTGCGGGTTAGTGAAATTTTGAAGGGGAGCTTCGGGACTGGACGTAGGACAAGAGGTCCGAACCAGTATAAAATCTTTGGTGTAATTATTCTTATTTATCTGCATTCCTTTATTGAGTTGTTTATATCACTAGATATTTATTTGTTATATCCAACATACACGATCCACGTAGACTTTCAGAGCTATCCACAACTCCAATTTTTAGCTCGAGTCCTACTTGAGTCAGTCCATTATCTCGTAGTCTCATTACACCTTGAGTTGCCTATCACATAAGCTTTCGACCACTTCCGTCCGAGTTCACAATCGAAGAACCAACACCACTTTGACGATACTTCCACCCCGTAAATGCTATCGACGAGACCACAACTAACCTCCCGAAGACCCTTGCGTACCATAGCCAAGACCCCGACCCCAAGTCCTTCATTTGATGGATCAGTACGGGTCCATCCCTTATGGATCGGTACGGGCCATATACTTGGTCATTTTCGACTGAGTATTTGGAGATCCTCCGTTCGATCCTCGAGTACATCTTCACTAAGCCATTCACAAGTCCAAACTCCTCCTTAAAGCTTCTCATGCTTGTTCATCAACTCATACCTGAGTATCCACACTTTGACCCATCCAATTCCAACCTAACTTCACCCGCAACCTCCCTGAATCCCTTGGATGACATGCACAAAGTCTCGACTACATCCGAGTTGAACTGATGGATCGGTATTGGTCCATAAGCTACAGATTGGTGCTAGTCCATATACTTCACGAATTTTCACCCGAAATTTTTCGGCAACCTCTCAGCGATCTCCAGAGCTCCTCTACCACGTTTCATCTAAATTTGATCATTTGAACCTTCGATTTGCTCTGATCTTTGATTCTAAGTCCTAAAACACACAATTATAAATGAACAAATCAAACATAGCATACAATTCAATCATACAACGAGTAATTCATCCAATTACAATCATATGAACAGAAAAATATGTGAACCGTATCATAAAAACCATGAATCTAACATAATTTGAATTTAAACATATGTAAAACATGATGGATCAATCTAAAAAAATACATGGAATATGTTAATATTAGGTTATCCTCGGATTTCTAGTTTTATAATAAACATATATGATCTGGTTTCGGGTAAAATTAGCATATGAGGCGTTTGGTTAACTAATTAACACATATATTATGTAGTAGCTATTTGAGACATCTCTATCACTGACCAAAACCTAGATTTAATGCAAATATAATGAAGTTAATTCTGAACAATGAAGAAATCCCCCAATTCGATGCTATATGATGAGATTCAATCCTCCTTGATGTACGATTTCGTATGATTTGACCGGGAAGAAAATTAGGGTTTAGAGATTAGGTTGAACCGTAGATTTACAGATCCCAACCTAATGTTTAGAATAAGGAGAAAAACACTAATTCTCTCTTACACCCTATATTTATAGCTGCATGTCATTTTCTTAATTGGCTTACTAATCAGCCCATTAGCTGTTAATTAATCTACCATGCAGAAAAGAGACTTAAAACAACAATTTCTACTAATCCTCTAGGCCAAATCTTTAATGTGACCACTCTCAGAATGGTTAACCATCATCCTATTCTAATGAGACCAATTAGAGCATCTAATTCAGTCCCTAACAAAAGTTATGGTTAAAACAGTAAGTCACAGGGGTAAAATGGTCAAAAATAGATTCGATAAAAATTATGAACATGTATCACTTCCCCATGAACCACATATTAAAATATGAGAATGAAATGACCATTAATGAATTAAATATAATTATTTACGATCCTCCGATACGTAAAATATAGATTATTTCATGTTTATTTATTGTTTACAAATATAAATGTACATTTTTTTTCTTTTTTTCTTATGATCACCTTCTTCCAATGCATTTTGATTAACAATCAAGCTATTTGATATTTCTATATAAACACTTGTTCAATTTTGATGCTTATTGAATGATAATTTTGTATCTATTCTTTGATCATCCCGGGACAATTACAAATTGAAACATTGATCACACTGACTTCGAGATACTTTGTTTATAATGATATTCTAAATCATTATTCCGAATTTTCCATTTTAGAACATATGTAACAAACCATAAAGTCTTATAGAGCGATAATTTAGTTAGTAATCCGAATAAACTTGAGCATATAGAATGCTGAATCTATCACTCTAATTAAAAATTTAGTTTTATAGTGTTATTCTTATTAATGTGGCTCCTAACATTATAACAATATTTTTCTTTCTCATGAAGGTAAGTTTTGGCCAATGGATCGTATCCTTTTGGATACAACAATCAAACCCATATTTTAATAATGCACTTAGAATTTATTTTAGATATATGCATCATGCCATATTATAGAGTTGACACTCTTAATGGTTTAATTATACAATCGAGAATTATTTATATACTCGACATTTATAAAGAAACTCAATTTCTCTTCAATGTACGAAATGCTTTTTAGACATTTAAATGTGATGTGTTCATTTATGTTCGTTGATTTCAAGTCATCTCATAGTAATCAGTTTTATTAGTCGATCATATCCAAATCCATATTACTATCAATAATTTCTCAAAAAAAAATCCCTTTTACTATAGAATTGATATTTTCAAATTTCTCTCTCAATAATTTCTAAAGATGAATATGTCATCCAATGCCAGTCCTTTCCAAACTACTTAAGAAAGATTCATACAAGATTCCTTATATTGATTATTATGTGCAGTATTTCAACTTGCACAACATGTCAACTCTTTGGCCTTGGACATGTTGGGATCCATGTTGATTCACAAGATTTTTGATTCAAGACAATGTAACAACCCGTATTTTCAATAACCTGTAATAATGAAAATTGAGGCAGAATTTAATTCTAAAATCTGAATCAAGGGAAACGGGCTATGCCATTGCGTTCGTCTCGGAAAAATACGCGAAATAGAGTCCGAGTTTTCGAAAATCGGAGTCCGTATGACCCAGTTAAGGCCCATGGAAGTTTTCAGAAATTTCCATAATTAAAACAGATTTAAATTTAAATTAAAATCAAGAATTGGGCCAGCTGGGCCAAGGCGGGAAAAATCCCGCCATGGACCCCATGTCGACAGGCCTGTCGACAGGGGTCTTGGCATGTCGACTGCCCTGTCGACAGCCCTGTCGACAGGGGGTGCCCGGGCTGTTTAGCCTGGTGCACCATTTCTGATTTGGGCTGGGTCTTGTGGCTTGGTTCTAGAGAGTTCCGGGATCTGATGGACCTAATTGAATCTAGGGTTAATCCTAGGGCTAAAAACACTCTAATCTTCTATAAATACAACCCTAAACCTACCCTAAATCACTCATTATTCAATCTAGCAACTAAACTATGCCAAAATCAAAACTCTCATGGCCTCCACCTAAAAACCCTAGCCTCCAATCTCTTCATGAATCATTCCTATGAAGATATGATGATCATACAACCTTTTCTATGTTATATGAATGCTTAATAACTTGCATACTTCATTAAGTTGCAAGTTTGATTTGCTAAGTTTGTGTTTTTGGGATTTTGTTTCTTATTGGAGCTTTGATTTGGGTTTTATGCTTGCATAAAAAGGGCTTCTCAATCTTTATTAGGAGATTTGTGTCTTCATAATATTGGTAAGCCCTCTTACCTTCATTTTAGAAACTCTAAAGTTAATATGTGATGCAAGTTGGGATTTATGTATGTTTATTGAGTTATGCATGTTTATGCAAGTTTACTAAGCCTTGATTTGCAAGTTAAATGAGTTATGCATGTTTATGCAAGTTTACTAAGCCTTGATTTGCAAGTTAAATGAGTTATGCATGTTTATGCAAGTTTACTAAGCCATGATTTGCAAGTTAAATGAGTTATGCATGGGTATGCAAGTCCACTATGCCATGATTTGCAAGTAAAATGAGTTATGTATGTTCATGCAAGTTCATTATGCCATGTTATACATGTTTGACAAGTTATGCAAGTTTAAAATGACAAGTTGTGCAAGTTTAACATGTTATGCATGTTTATGGTAATATGCAAGTTCACTATGCTAAGTCATGCAAGTTTAACATGTTATGCATGTTTATGGTAATATGCAAGTTCACTATGCTAAGTTATGCAAGTCTAACATGTTATGCATGTTTGTTGTGATAAGCAAGTTCATCATGTATGTTGTGCCAAGTTCCCTCTTCCTATCCTTTATGCGTTATTACGAATATGTAAGCGATAGAATGACGTTGGGGGTTTTGGGTGAAACTTAAAATGCATGAAAATAAAAGATTGGGAATTTACCTATTAAGTTAGGTCTACCCCTTGGGAATTTACCTATTAAGTTAGGTCTACCCAAGCATTTGTTGACTTGTAACTATGTTTTGAAATAAAGTGGACATGACACTTAGAAAACATAAGTGTGGCCAACTCGAGGTTGGGTTGAGTTTGTAGCGTAATCCTACCCGGAACCGACCGGCTTAACTAGTGGCTACAAACAATAGGACCCAATGTGAGAAGTTGGTCATGTGGTGCCAAAACCCGAGGTTAGCCTGAGTTGTGGTGTAAACCTACCCGGACCCGCCCGGCCTAACTAGTAACCACAACAAGGTCTAATGTGAGAGGTTAAGGTGCATTAAGTTAATTAATGCCTCATGATTAGGGTTAAGTCAGGGTCCACTAATACTTAACCAATTTGGGGATTCGAGGGATTAGAATGGGGTTAAGTGTGAACTGTTGATTACACTTAACTAGTTTAATCCATTTGGGAGTTCGAGGGATTAGAATGGGGTTAAGTTACACTTAACCAATTTAATCCATGATTAGTGAAGGGTTAAATCGCACTTAACCCTCTTAGGAAACCCTAGCAGCGGGTCTGTTCCGGCAGTAATCCCAGTTTAGTATCATCACAACCCTAGAGACTAGGCTAGGGCGGGGCACGATTACTGGACGGATGTAAGCGACCAAAGCGACGGCTGAGTGGTACAGCGGTGCGGGTCCGGCGGGCTACGGACGTGCACG
The DNA here is from genome assembly GCA_030737875.1 of Allium sativum. Classification (NCBI taxonomy): domain Eukaryota; kingdom Viridiplantae; phylum Streptophyta; class Magnoliopsida; order Asparagales; family Amaryllidaceae; genus Allium; species Allium sativum. The sequence goes on from CM060919.1 coordinate 421,801,457, forward strand.
TAGTCCGATGTTGGACAAACTCGAGGCACGGGTACCAGTAGGTCTGGGCTGTGCATTATTGCTTAAGTGTCCGGGGTTGGCACCCGAGGGCTTGATACACCCAAAGGTGGACCCAGCACAGTCAGACTACATCCATATGTGGGCCGTATGGACATCAACACTTGATGTGTTAGGTTTATAGGGAGCCGATCGACTAGACCGTTGGGCTGGACCTTATATTAAGGTCACTTCAAGTTATTGGGCCAAAGCTTGGGCCAGGGGATCAATATCTGTTATGTTGGTTTGCTAGTACACCGTGGTGCAAGATTTAACTCTGTTTATGCGATGACACCTCTATCTATCTTGTAGTTGATTTATCATGCCAGTATGTTGTTATTTATGATCATCTCAGTTTCCATCATGATGTTAACTTTATTAGTTTATAGACTGATCGTAGCAGGGCTTACTCAGTCTTTTTGACTGACCTGTTTTCTTTCGCCTCTTTTCTTCCGTTTCCCCCCCAGGTTCTCAGGGAGGGAATACTGGAGCCTAGCTTGGATTTTAGCTGCTTCCTTGGATAGCTCCAGTATGCTTTGGACTTGAGCCGCTATGGTTTATCACTCTTATTTGGGGATAGTACTTATGTATTTTCAGTTTATCAGATGACGTATTTATCTAGACTTGTAATTTTGGGAAATTGACATTTTGATGTACCAGACTTGTGTTTTGAAATGGTTTATAAATCTTCCGCTGTTTTATTTACTTACTCTGTTTATTTACATATACATATATGCCATGTCCTGCCTTGCTATATTATTATGCATGTTTACCAATAATGCCCCTCCAAAGCTAGTGCATTCCTTTGCGAGTGACCCTAGTGGAGGCGGGGTGTTACATTTGGTATCAGAGCATATGGTTTACGAGAAGGGATAAAAAGGTTTTTAAAACTTTTGAAAAACTATTTTCAAAACCAAGTATTAAGTATTTTCCAAAGAAAAGTCTAGTTATTTTTAAAGGCTATTCCCCAAAAGCCATTAGCACTATCCTTTGACCCCTCGTTTGAAACTCTTTTCTTTTCGTTTCCAGCATGTCTGATAATCTCATCTTGCCCGAAGGAGTACCAATACCCGATTGGTTTCGTCGGTACTTGGAAGTCACGGCACCGGTCCCGGGTGTCTCTAATGTTGTCTTTCCAGTCAAGGCCGCTGTTCCTCCTCCTCCTTCCGTAGCTGATGTTCCTCTTCTCCCTCAGCCTCCACAAGCGGATTTTTCGGAAACTTGTAAGAACTTTAAGATGATGGGTGGCAAGAATTTTAGTGGAACAGAGACTTTTGTAGAGGCAAGGAATTGGTTGAAAGAGACCGAAGATCTTTTAGCCACCTTTGATATAGGTGACCGTAGGAAGGTTTTATTGGCAGTATGGTTGCTAAAGGAAGAAGCTGCACGTTGGTGGGTAGTCACCACCGCTACTAGGCCAATTGAGACTTGGGATGACTTTAGAGGAAGGTTTGGACTAAGGTTCTTATCACTGAAGCAAGGGGACACGACTATTAGGGAATACATAGATAGGTTTAATCAACTGGCTCGGGTCGATTTAGACTTGGTTAATACAGCTCAGAAGAAGGCCCTACACTTTGCTCTAGGATTAAACGAGCCATTACATGGTTTGGCCATGTCTCATATACCCTTGGGGGCGACTTTCGAGAATTTGGTGAATATGGCCCTACTTCAAGAAGAAGATAACAATGACAAGAAAGAGGTCAAGGCGAATGAGTCTCAAGGCAAGAGAGTAAAATCCGGGAAACGGGGCAAGAATATGAAATGCAACTTCTGTGGTGAAGTTGGACATATAGCCAGGGAATGTAGGAAGAAGAAGAGAATGCGGGGCGAATGCTTTTATTGTGGTGAGTCTGGGCATCTGAGCAAGGATTGCCCGAGGAAACAAGGGCAAGGTCAGACTCAGTGTGCAGGATTATCTGGAGGGCGAGTTCATCCCCTCAACACCGTTCTTCCAGCTTATGATAGAGGTAGTGTTTCTGTTGAAAATCTGGTTTACATTTTCTGATTTTTCCTGTTCGAACTTTGTTCAATTCTGGCACATCGCATAGTTTTATTTCATCTGATCTAGTTAAAAGTTTTGCACCTAAGTACTAGTGTAGTTGATGATCCCGTATGTGTTTCAAATCCTATTGGGGGTTCTGCCCGTTTGTCTATGGTCTGAGTGGATTTGAAAATTTCTATCTTGAGTATAGAATTCTCATGGGATGTTTATATTCTCGGTTTCAGGGGATATGGGTTGGTTTTGGGCATGGAATGGTTGTCCTGTTTTAAAGCCATTCTTGGTTTTTGTATATAGGGTGTGGGGCTCATGACTCGCCTCGGTAATACCCTAGAAATTTCTAGCAACCCTATAGGTCCCGTCAAGTTATGTTATCTTGAATCCCTCAACTCGTCTATCGATAGTTTGCAATCTGTGAGGGTGGTCCGAGAATATCCTGATATCTTGGGGGAAGTGAAGGGGTTACCCTTAGACGTGGGATAGATTTCCGCATTATCTGGTTGGTAATACCAAGCCAGTTTCGTGGCCGGTTAGGCACGTGACCTCGCGAGAAGAGAGTTAAGGAAGCAAGTCAAGGAGTTGCTTGAGAAGAACTTCCTGAGACGAGGCATTTTCGAGTAGGGTGCTCCAGTAGTATTCGTTACTGATGTGGACAGTTTATTTCGCTTATGTGTTGATTATCGTGAGAGGAATAGATAACCGTTACCAAGGATCAATGATTTGTTTGATCAACTTGTAGGAGCATCTGTTTTCTTTTGATCTAGCTACCGGATTCCATCAGCTTAGGATGGCTGAGGATGGAATTGACAAGACTGCGTTTAGGACTCTAGATGGGGTTTAGAATGGCTAGTCATACTGTTTGGTTTGACTAATGCACCCGCATATTACGTAAACTGGATGGGTAGGGTGTTTAGGGAGTCCTTGAACAAGTTTGTCATGGTCGTCATAGACGATATTTTGATCTCCTCAAAAGAACGAGGAAGAACATGCTATACATCTCAAGGAGGAGACGGATACGCTTAGAGCCACCAGTGGAAGGTCAAGTTCTCCAAATGTCACTTTGGAGGAAAGAAGTTGGATTTCTTGGGCACATAGTTCCTAAGTAAGGCTTAGCGGTGGATTCCGCTAAAGTGGTTGCGGTTCAAGACCGGAAAAACTCTGAGGAGGGCAATTGAAGTAAGAAGCCTCCTCCGTTTGGCTAGTTAGTTAGCATTCCCTGAGCTTAGACTTACTCTTCTGGAACAAGAAGGGGGTTTCACCGGAAGAAGACCCGTAGTTAGTCAAGAACATGGACCAGTTGATTCGAGGCGAGATGTTAAGTCACCTCACTAGATATGTTATAGATGACAAGGGATGACTAAGGCACGATGAGAGATTATGTGTTCCTCGAGTGAAAGACTTGGTAAAGAAGGTTCTTACAGATGCGCATCACTCGAGGAGGTGGTCGAGTTGGTCTCGGGATGCATGTTGTGCCACCAAGTTAAGGCCAAGTCATAGAAGCCCAGTGGGCCATTACCTCTATTGGGGGTTCCGCAGGGGAAGTGTGAAAACATCTCGATAGATTATGTGGATGGACTACCTAGATCAAGGAAAGGGAATACGAGTATGTGGGTCATAATAGGTAGACTCATGAAGAGTGCTCATTTCAGTCCGGTGAAGAGCAAGAGGACGGCGTCATGGTTAGCAACAAAAAGTTGGCCAGTTTTGAAATAGCCTACAGGAAGCCATGGGTAGGCAATTGAATCTAGGTATGGCCTATCACTCATAGGCGGATGGTTCATTTTGATTAAGCATGAGTTATAGAAAATCACGTTTATAAGGGCAATTGGCAACGTGGATTGGTATTTTCAAGAAAAGTTCTGCTGCATGGAATACTTTATAGTAAGTAGACGAGATCCAGGATTCACTAGTGGATTTTGGAGAGCTTGCATGAAATCATGAGGTTATAATTATGTTTAAGCCAAGTATACAGAAAGAAGAATAAGTGGAAAAGGAAAACGAGAAGCGATGATGAAATGAGTTCCAACTCGAATTTGGGAAATAGGAGTTAGGAAGCCAAGGAATCGTGAAGTGAAAAGACAGTCAAAGCACAGTGGAGTTAAGCTCAAGGAAACGTGACTAAGAAGAGTGAAGACTAGATACGCGCATCATATCTCTTTTTAAGAGTGCATCCTTGATCCTTGTTTTCCTGTGAAGCTTGCTTGCAAGTTATCTTTTGTATATATCTTCTCGGTCCCATTCTCGATCCTATTTCTGTTGTAAACTCCATAAGAGGATTAAGACTCATCGGTTAGTACTATATGTCAAAGTTTGAACGGATTTCTTGTAATCCAAAAAGGAGTTTATCTAGTTTATCGTGTTTATCTTGTCATGAGAACCTTAGGTAGAAACCCTTTGGATGAAACATGTGTTTGAAACATGTTATGCTTGATGGTTGCAAGTGATTGCAAGTGTTTGCAAGTGGTTACTCGTGGATGCATTATACACATTAGGCACTAGATCGGCTCACACACTCTTCATGTTGCATATGCATGAGTGTTTATGCTTATTTATGGATGAAAATTGTGTGTTATCACATGGATGTTGCATATGGGTGAATGTCATGTGCACTCATATAGATACTATGAGGTTAGGAAGTTGCATACATATGGATTCATTTCACTGACATACATATGCATTAAGGAGGTTTACTGTATCAGTAACCGCCTGATTTACATACATATGCATTAAGGAGGTTTACTGTATCAGTAACCGCCTGATTTTTGCATTAGGTAAGTACATATACACACACTTTTGCATATGTTCATACCACATTTAGAATCCTTTAAGGACAATGATTGCTCGTGGATGATGTTTTGAGTAGATGGATGTTGGATGGTAGGATATGTTCTTCCTAACTTGAAGATTTCGGGGACGAAATCCTTTAAGGAGGGGAGAATGTAACAACCCGTATTTTCAATAACCTGTAATAATGAAAATTGAGGCAGAATTTAATTCTAAAATCTGAATCAAGGGAAACGGGCTATGCCATTGCGTTCGTCTCGGAAAAATACGCGAAATAGAGTCCGAGTTTTCGAAAATCGGAGTCCGTATGACCCAGTTAAGGCCCATGGAAGTTTTCAGAAATTTCCATAATTAAAACAGATTTAAATTTAAATTAAAATCAAGAATTGGGCCAGCTGGGCCAAGGCGGGAAAAATCCCGCCATGGACCCCATGTCGACAGGCCTGTCGACAGGGGTCTTGGCATGTCGACTGCCCTGTCGACAGCCCTGTCGACAGGGGGTGCCCGGGCTGTTTAGCCTGGTGCACCATTTCTGATTTGGGCTGGGTCTTGTGGCTTGGTTCTAGAGAGTTCCGGGATCTGATGGACCTAATTGAATCTAGGGTTAATCCTAGGGCTAAAAACACTCTAATCTTCTATAAATACAACCCTAAACCTACCCTAAATCACTCATTATTCAATCTAGCAACTAAACTATGCCAAAATCAAAACTCTCATGGCCTCCACCTAAAAACCCTAGCCTCCAATCTCTTCATGAATCATTCCTATGAAGATATGATGATCATACAACCTTTTCTATGTTGTATGAATGCTTAATAACTTGCATACTTCATTAAGTTGCAAGTTTGATTTGCTAAGTTTGTGTTTTTGGGATTTTGTTTCTTATTGGAGCTTTGATTTGGGTTTTATGCTTGCATAAAAAGGGCTTCTCAATCTTTATTAGGAGATTTGTGTCTTCATAATATTGGTAAGCCCTCTTACCTTCATTTTAGAAACTCTAAAGTTAATATGTGATGCAAGTTGGGATTTATGTATGTTTATTGAGTTATGCATGTTTATGCAAGTTTACTAAGCCTTGATTTGCAAGTTAAATGAGTTATGCATGTTTATGCAAGTTTACTAAGCCTTGATTTGCAAGTTAAATGAGTTATGCATGTTTATGCAAGTTTACTAAGCCATGATTTGCAAGTTAAATGAGTTATGCATGGGTATGCAAGTCCACTATGCCATGATTTGCAAGTAAAATGAGTTATGTATGTTCATGCAAGTTCATTATGCCATGTTATACATGTTTGACAAGTTATGCAAGTTTAAAATGACAAGTTGTGCAAGTTTAACATGTTATGCATGTTTATGGTAATATGCAAGTTCACTATGCTAAGTCATGCAAGTTTAACATGTTATGCATGTTTATGGTAATATGCAAGTTCACTATGCTAAGTTATGCAAGTCTAACATGTTATGCATGTTTGTTGTGATAAGCAAGTTCATCATGTATGTTGTGCCAAGTTCCCTCTTCCTATCCTTTATGCGTTATTACGAATATGTAAGCGATAGAATGACGTTGGGGGTTTTGGGTGAAACTTAAAATGCATGAAAATAAAAGATTGGGAATTTACCTATTAAGTTAGGTCTACCCCTTGGGAATTTACCTATTAAGTTAGGTCTACCCAAGCATTTGTTGACTTGTAACTATGTTTTGAAATAAAGTGGACATGACACTTAGAAAACATAAGTGTGGCCAACTCGAGGTTGGGTTGAGTTTGTAGCGTAATCCTACCCGGAACCGACCGGCTTAACTAGTGGCTACAAACAATAGGACCCAATGTGAGAAGTTGGTCATGTGGTGCCAAAACCCGAGGTTAGCCTGAGTTGTGGTGTAAACCTACCCGGACCCGCCCGGCCTAACTAGTAACCACAACAAGGTCTAATGTGAGAGGTTAAGGTGCATTAAGTTAATTAATGCCTCATGATTAGGGTTAAGTCAGGGTCCACTAATACTTAACCAATTTGGGGATTCGAGGGATTAGAATGGGGTTAAGTGTGAACTGTTGATTACACTTAACTAGTTTAATCCATTTGGGAGTTCGAGGGATTAGAATGGGGTTAAGTTACACTTAACCAATTTAATCCATGATTAGTGAAGGGTTAAATCGCACTTAACCCTCTTAGGAAACCCTAGCAGCGGGTCTGTTCCGGCAGTAATCCCAGTTTGGTATCATCACAACCCTAGAGACTAGGCTAGGGCGGGGCACGATTACTGGACGGATGTAAGCGACCAAAGCGACGGCTGAGTGGTACAGCGGTGCGGGTCCGGCGGGCTACGGACGTGCACGTAGTCCGATGTTGGACAAACTCGAGGCACGGGTACCAGTAGGTCTGGGCTGTGCATTATTGCTTAAGTGTCCGGGGTTGGCACCCGAGGGCTTGATACACCCAAAGGTGGACCCAGCACAGTCAGACTACATCCATATGTGGGCCGTATGGACATCAACACTTGACGTGTTAGGTTTATAGGGAGCCGATCGACTAGACCGTTGGGCTGGACCTTATATCAAGGTCACTTCAAGTTATTGGGCCAAAGCTTGGGCCAGGGGATCAATATCTGTTATGTTGGTTTGCTAGTACACCGTGGTGCAAGATTTAACTCTGTTTATGCGATGACACCTCTATCTATCTTGTAGTTGATTTATCATGCCAGTATGTTGTTATTTATGATCATCTCAGTTTCCATCATGATGTTAACTTTATTAGTTTATAGATTGATCGTTGCAGGGCTTACTCAGTCTTTTTGTCTGACCTGTTTTCTTTCGCCTCTTTTCTTCCGTTTCCCCCCCCAGGTTCTCAGGGAGGGAATACTGGAGCCTAGCTTGGATTTTAGCTGCTTCCTTGGATAGCTCAAGTATGCTTTGGACTTGAGCCGCTATGGTTTATCACTCTTATTTGGGGATAGTACTTATGTATTTTCAGTTTATTAGATGACGTATTTATCTAGACTTGTAATTTTGGGAAATTGACATTTTGATGTACCAGACTTGTGTTTTGAAATGGTTTATAAATCTTCCGCTGTTTTATTTACTTACTCTGTTTATTTACATATACATATATGCCATGTCCTGCCTTGCTATATTATTATGCATGTTTACCAATAATGCCCCTCCAAAGCTAGTGCATTCCTTTGCGAGTGACCATAGTGGAGGCGGGGTGTTACAGACAACGACGAAATGAAGATTAAATCAAAGAGTTAGTTTATGTATATGTGTGTTTAGTAGTTAGATCAAATGTTAAACTCTATCCTCATGATATAACACATATGCACGTATTTTGATAATATATATAAACAAATGGATGAAAAACAGCCATGACTGGACAAAATATGCTGAACCAATCAACTGGTGACTGTCGAACCTGTCGACTGGTCGAGCATATTTTTGCCCAGTAACGGCTAATTTCTACAAATTTTGAATATATACAATTTTCAGTATTTTTTACCTGTTGACTGGTGACTTACAGATCAATTGACTGATTCAATGCAGCAGACATTTTTATGAAGAGACATCATTCTTCATGAAGGGGTTTCTCTTCATTTCTGAATAGAAATAGGTGCATCTCTTTGATAAAACTCTTCATGAAGGATATCTTCTTTTCAACTATTATATATACACTACAATCTTTGTTTTAAAATCACCGAATCTTTCCAAATCTATTCTAATTTCTGATCTACATTTCTAGACTCTTGCATTCTAAAAAGCTCTCATATATTCAAATTACTTGTTGAATCATTGAAATTATTTCATATCTCTTGATTCAATAAGTAATATACTTCCTTTAATCTTCACATACACATTATATTCTTGAGGATAAGATTATAGCAAGGGTGTACTTAATCATTGGCTATTCAGTGTTTCAAGAACACAAGCAAAAGTAAAACTCTTGTAATTTGTAAACGTCATGTGCTGATGCTCAGGCGAGGAATCCTTGTTGGAGCTCGAATTGATCCTTGTTAGGGCTCAGATCGTTGTCAACCTGTTCCTCCGGGTGAGGAGAGGGTGTTGATAGTAAAATTCCAGAAGGAGTCTGGGACTGGACATAGGACAGGAAGTCCGAACCAGTATAAAATTCCTGGTGTCACTTTACTAATAACATTTACTCATATGTGATATATCATATGAGTTAATATTTATTTGCATAACTATTTTATTAGACAAGTTAGTATTTCATAGTCAATTCCGCTATATTCCATATACAAAGGTCCTACACAAAGTCACACGACTTTTCAATTGGTATCAGAGCAGGTTATCATTTAACCTTACAACCGTTATTTGATACATATTTAATATGGAAAATAACACTAGTACTAGCGCAAACACTGGATTCACAGAAGGCCCTTCTACTGCACGACCGCCCTTTTTCAATGATATGAACTATAGCTATTGGGCTACACGTATGAGAATATATATGCAAGCTAATGGTTTTGATGCTTGGAATATTACACAAAAGAATATGCGCAACCCACTACAGCTTATACTGAATGGTCCGCAAATGAAAAATCAAAGGCTACTGCCAATGCTAAAGCTATGAATATGTTGCATTATGCCTTGGATAGAAACGAGTTTAACCGGATTTATATGTACAATACTTCATATGAAATTTGGCGAACACTCAAAGTAACTCACAAGGAACTAGCAAGGTCAAATAAAGCAAGATATCCATGCTTAAAAACCAATTTCAAAATTTCAGGATAAATGAAAATGAGTCTATAAATGATAGGTATTCACGATTTCAAAATATATATCATTCTCTATTGGGATTAAGAGAAAAATATTCTGATTTTGATATTGTTTCAAAGATATTAAACTCTTTGACAAATGAATGGGAAAGAAAGGTTTTAGCTATCGAAGAGGCTAATGATCTTTCATCCATGAAACCCGAAGAGTTAATTGGTAATATTATGTCGTATGAAGTAAAATTGCAGGCTAAAAAGATCCATGCTCAAGACAAGAAAAATCAAGCTTTTCATGCTGAAAAAGAAGAATCAGACTCATACTATGAAGACATTACCTTCATAGCCAAAAAATTCAGAAAATTTCTAAAATATAGGAAGAGCCAAAACAAGAATGTGAAAAAGAATCCCAGAAAAGAACTTGATCCAGCCTTGGTTGAATGTTTCAATTGTCACAAGACTGGACATTTTTAAAAGAATTGTCCAGAACTAAAGAAGAATGGCAATAAAAAGGAGAAATCAAAGAAGCGAGCTTTCTCAGTCACTTGGGATAATTTAGATTCATTATCTTCTGAGAGTGACAGCGATAGTGACAATGAACAAGCAAATGTATGCTTCATGGAAAAAGACACCGAGGTTAGTGATTTTACTTATGAAGAAATGGTTAAAATTAATATGGAAATTCTAGAATCTAGAAATAATTTTAATATAAACAAGCAAACGAAGATAGAAAAAGGCATAATTTGAAAGAGATTTGTTAAAAGATAAAGAGAGATTTTAGAAAATGAAATCAGAAAATTACAAGAATCTTTATCTAATGCAAATTCTCAAATTTCTTTATTTAGTCAAGAAATTGAAACTCGGAAAGAAAAGAATGATTTGCTTGCTTTCGAAAATCATGATTTAAATTTAAAATTTAAAATTATTGACTTAGATAATTCTAGTCTTAAATTAAGATTAGATGATATTTCTAAGAATGTCAATAATTTTAATAAAGGAAGAGAAAATCTATCTAGAATTTTAGAAAATTCTCAGCTTTCTCATGGCAAAAAATGATTAGGATTTATACAAGAAATCAGTACTAAGAAAAGTACTAGCAAACCTATTAGTACTAAGAAGAGTACAAGATTTATCAAGTCTGTACCTTCTAATATAAAGAAAATAGATCTTGTTTCAAAGAAAAAATCACCTAAAAATATTAGTATTTGGGTACCAAAAACAAACAATGTGCTAATTAGAAATAAGTATAGTAAAAATATCCTAGAAACCGTGCGTAATAATATTAATTATATTTATAAAAGGGACGCTGAACCCTCTTGGGTTTGGTTTCCTAAGACCTAACTCTTATGACCAAAACAGAGGAAGTGGGTACCAATAAATTTCTATTATTTTTTGTAGGTACCACTTAACAAAAACAGAGAAATATGGATACTCGACATTAGTTGCTCAAAACATATGACAGGAGACAAAGAGATGTTAACCAATATTATCTATTCAAAAGGAGGAACTGTCACATTTGGAGATAATTCCAAAAAATATATCATCGGCGAAGGCGATGTGAGCAGTTACGGAATATCTAAATTACCTCTTATTTCTGATGTATTATTAGTTAAAATCTTGAAACATTATTTGTTGAGTATTAGTCAATTGTGTGATAAAGGTTTTAAAATATCATTTTTCGAAAATAAATGTAGCATATTAGATTCTAATCAAAATCTTGTTTTCAAGGGAAACAGAGATAAAAATATTCATATCTTGAACAGGGCTGTTAATAATAATCCAAGTATGTGTCTATTAGCCAAAGATAATGATCCTTTGTGGCACAAACACTTTTGTCATATTAATTTTAAAACTATGAACAAGATTTCTAAAAATGAAATAGTAAGAGGTCTACCTAAAGTAAAATTCAAAACTGAAAACTTATGTGATGCTTGCCAACTTGGAAAATTAACAAAATCTTCCTTTAAATCTAAAAAGGTCATCTCAACTCTACAACCACTTGAATTACTACATATGGATTTATTCGGGCTAACTCAAGTTCAGTCCATAAACCATAGTAGATATGTGTTTATAATAGTTGATGATTTTTCAAGATATAGTTGGACTATTTTTCTGAAGAATAAAAGCGACACTTTTGATCTCTTTAAAATTTTGTCAAACAAATTAAAATTTTAATTGATTTTAAAGTTAAAAATATACAAAGTGATCATGGAGAAGAATTTGAGAATGAAAATTTTGAATTATTCAGTCAAAAGAAAGGAATTTTTCATAATTTCTCGTTTCCTAAAGCTCCACAACAAAATGGAGTGGTCGAATGTAGAAATAAAACTTAACAGGAATGTGCCAGAATGTCATTAAATGGAAGTACACTGCCAATACAATTTTGGGCCGAAGCAGTTGCAATGGCTTGTTATGTTTTAAATCGTGTCTCCAATCGACCACTTACGAAAAATACTCCATATGAACCTTTTACTGAAAGAAAACCAAATATTTCAAAGGTTTTTGGTTCAAAATGCTTTATTTTAAACACAAAAGATCAGCCAGGAAAGTTGGATTCAAAATCCAATGAAGGAATATTCTTAGGATATTCTAAACGTAGCAAAGCGTATCGTGTTTACAATAAAAGAACCGGTAAAATTAAAGAATCACTTCATGTTTCTTTTGAAGGAACTTTTATTCAAAACTCTTTTGTTTTAGACATTGTGAAAAATAAATCTTCTCAAGATGATGATATTTTAATTTATAGAGAAGATGAAAACAGTGTTCCTAATAACATAGATAACAATGTTACAGATAATGTTGATAATAATAACCAAAATATTCATTTTAATGAAGTTAGATCTCTACCAAGAATATTACGAGATCATCTGACTCAAAATATTATTGGGGAAATAACTTCAAATGTTAGGACAAGAGGCCAACTAAATTTAGTAATTATTGTTGCCTTTTTATCGAATATTGAACCTAAAAACCCAAAAAAAGCTTCAACAGACGAAAACTGGATAATTGCTATGCAAGAAGAATTAAATCAATTTGAACGCAATGAAGTCTGGGAATTAGTTCCAAGACCAAGTGATCAGACTGTTATTGATACAAAATGAGTTTACAAAAATAAAGCAGATGAATTAGGTAATATTACTAGAAACAAAGCTAGGCTTGTTGCATAAGATTATAATCAGAAAGAAGTTATAGATTATGAAGAAACTTTTGCTCCAGACGAGACCAGAAGCAATTCGAATTCTATTAGCCTATGCATGTTTTCATAATTTTAAACTGTATCAAATGGATGTTAAAAGTGCTTTCTTAAATGGTTATATAAAAGAAAGAATGTACGTTGAACAACCTCCACTATTCGCTACTGAAAAATATCTTGATCATGTTAACAAATTGAAAAGGACATTATATGGATTAAAACAAGCACCTCGTGCTTTCTTAAAAATTATTTAATTGACTTAGGATTTCATATTGGAAAGGTTGATCAAACACATTTTATAAAAAGAGCTAATAAAGATATTTTAATAGTTCAAATATATGTCGATAACATTATTTTTTGTTCAACAAATGAAAAATTACGTCAGGAATTTTCAAATGTAATGACCAGCAAGTTCGAAATGTTGCATATGGGAGAACTATCTTATTTTCTGGGTTTACAAATTAAGCAAATGTCAAATGGAATTTTCATAAATCAAGAAAAATACTGCACTAATCTAATAAAATGTTTTAGAATGGAAAATACTTTAAGTAAACCTACACCGATGAGTACAACGACACATTTAGATAAAGATGAAAATGGAAAGTGTCAACCAAAAATTATATCGAAGCATGATAGGGTCACTTCTATATTTAAATGCTACTGGACAGGATATTATGATGAGTGTTTGTTTATGTGCTCAATTTCAAGCTAATCCAAAAGAATCACATTTGAGGGCAGTAAAACGTATATTACATTATGTTAGAAGAACAAAGATTTTGGACTTTTCTATCCGAAAGATTGTTCCCTCGAATTAGTTTCATACAGTGATGCTGATTTTGGAGGATCACAGACGTATCGTAAAAGTACAAGTGGTATTGTCACTTCATCGGCAAATCACTTATATCTTGGTTTAGCAAGAAACAGAATTGTGTTTCACTGTCAACATGTGAAGATGAGTACATATCTGTGGCACTAGCCTGTGCTCAAGTAATATATATGCAGCAAACACTAAAAGATTTTAATATTAATCTAAATATATCAACAATTTATTGCGACAACACAAGTGCAATGAATTTATCCAAAAATCCGGTAAATCATTCTAGAATAAAATATATTGATATACGACATCATTTCTTGAGAGACAATATTGAAAAGAAAATTATTAACTTAGAATTTGAAAACTCAGAAAATCAAATTGCAGATATATTTACTAAACCTGTATTAGAAAATACTTTCATTAAACTCCGAAGAGAGCTAGTGATTGTCTCATTTAAAGATCTATGAATATCTACTACTCTCGATTACTACTTTCTCATGATACTTATTCTTTTTAATCGATGAAAAAGGGGGAGAAATATGTCGTGATTATATACATGTATAATCATTTTATACATTAACATTTTATTACAGGAGACTGTAACGGCGCCGATTTTCGATGCCTCGAAAGTCGTGTCATTATTGAAAGAATTTAGAAGATGAGAACTAATAGAATAGAAGAGTAAGAAGAACATTAGAATCTCACAACGAAATTTAACAAATATAATATCACATCATATATTACATATCAGAGTTTGTTACATCATAGAATACTTCATACATCTTACATGGATACTGGCCCAATACAAACATTCATCTTGATACTTAGCTATAGATATAATTGATAAGCTGACCCCATGACTTCTTGGTCCAAAACACTTCAAAGGATTTCCATTCATCACCTGGATCACTGGTCTACCCATAACAATTGTTATGAGTACCCAAGAGTTTAGGAAACACAGAAAATAAACTCTGGGTCAATCAGGGGACTGGTGTGAGTAAACACAGTTAAATATATTAGAAAACAAGGAATAAGGTTTTTCACATTGGACAGATTCATTTAACTTTAGAAATCTTTAGACCAATCCATAACTAATATATGGATGATGACCCAATTATCTTGATATCAAAACTTTTGATATTATGATAGTTTTTATCAAATAAATAATCATCAAGTGAAACGCTTGCATCTCACGTTCACGTATATAGTATAAAATCTAAAACCGCAGAGCGCTTATTGGAAATTGGATTCCAACAGACAAGGTAGGGGAGCACCTGCCGATCAGTGTACTCTAGAGAGGATACACTAGGGTTCAACAAGAACGTCTTGCAACCCGGCCTCACATGACCGTCCACTCATTTAGCTTGAGTGTAACAAATATATTACCACCCCCACGGTTGGGATCAACAACCGCTACCGAATGATGCAATAGTGAAAAAGAGATGAGAAAACAAAAGGAATTACTCTAGATGGTGATAATACATCCTGCTTGGGTATGACCCAACTAGCCATGCTGCCTAGCCCGGTTTTTTGTCATTTCCTGGTTGTGAGGTTTGAAGTCACGTTTATCCTTCTGACAGATTATTTCTTCAATTACTTTGAATGCCACAACGTCATATCCGTCAGAACACTCATTCGATTTACCCAAATATATTGCGGGCAATAAAGCTAAGAGAAACGAATTTCTCTGCCACCAACGTAATATACTTACGTAAGTCGATGTGTAGAATCTAACTGACATACGTTGTCAGACACCCGTCCATTCTGGTTTGTCTTGGGACTGAACAGACCGAAGGTACTATTTACAATAATCCTTGCATATCTCCGTCTTCAATATCTATGACAGGCGTCGTATAATTCGAGTCGAAGTGGAATATTTATCCCGGTCTCTTCGAAACGATGTACGTGATGTCTTTTATAGTCGATAAATAATTATCAGCTTAATTTGATTATAATTCAGTTTACACATTATTTATCATCACACAAACAGTATATGTTTACTTCGTTCATAACAGGATAATTTAATTATCTTTTGAAATCGAACAATTAAAGTGTGTGCGTTGCACACGGTATTTATTTAAGTTTTTGATCATCATTTACAAATGGGCGAAATAAGCGTGTGCGTCGCACATGGTGTTTCGCTTCGTTTATCATCGCTATTTAGACGATGTTCCATACTTCCAATTTCTTTGTAAATTATCTTCTTACGTTTAATTAATCATAAATAATTTAAATTTATAATTTAAATTAATTATTCACTTATTTTTCTATTTTTAAAACCTGTCGAATTTCTATAGTCGAACTTTCCGTTTCGGTCTTCTGCTACTTCCTTTCCACTTGCCTCTGACTAATTAAATAAAAATTATCTTTTTATTTATTTATTTCTAAATTTTATTTATTTTTTTAAATTTTAAATTTAAAACTGTTTAAATTTAAAATCTCATTCAAAACTTAACTTGCTTTCGAAATTGCCAGAGTACCAGGTCTTGCCAAAGTACCAGGCCCTGAAACGTCGTGATGCGCACGCGGTTTTTCTTCAAATGGCCATGCTCCAGCAAAGTTCCATCTGGTACTACCACCTTTAAAGTACCAACCCCCAAACCACTTGCCACAACCGATGATCACCCCCCAAATCACCGTGCTCACCTTAGTACCACCCCTTCTTCCTTACTATTGTATACGCAGCTCCTCCGTGCACGTGCACATGCCACCTAGCCACTGTCGACCATCAGTGACCACCCCGACACGTCACCTTTCGCCTCCAGACCTCGTCGACCCCCTCAGGTCCGGTAATCTGATCGTGAACAGTGCTTTCACTGTCTTCCTCTTCCTGCTTCGAATGGGTTTCATCGAAGAAAGCTTGCACTGCTCCTTCCTCCGTCCACTGATCACCGTCCCACTTCAGCCACGCCACCGTGACCTTCCCACGCTCCGTTCCCTCCTGGACCGCACCTCCCTATCACCGCCGTCAGTGAGCAGTTCCGACAAGAACACGGACATGAAAACATGAACCCAAAACCCTAATTTTGATTCGATCCAAAGATTTACACTATAGAAAAATCTTTTTGTATTTTTCCTATAACCCGCTAGCCTAGTCGTTCCATTCCTCCCTATGCCATGAGCTTCAGTCACTTAGATCGCCGGAATTTGATCAGGAAGCAATTTCTGACCATCCCAATGTTTCTCGAGTATCACATAGTTAAAAATCATGAATTTACCGCTAAAAACCATCTTTTAGTTTTACGATTTCATTCATATGTATAAACCATGATTCTAAGAGTTTTGAATTTCCCTGTTATGCTGTTGTTACAGAGAACATTATGTTTCTCTGTTTTCCTTGCATATAACCTCATTTTATTTTATTTACTCTGTTATATTTCTAATGTATAAAGCATATACATTATACTCTTGTGTATACATAAATTAGCATGAGAATTTTGGTTAACATTTTCTCCTGGAACAGATGATTATGATATTCTATTTTTACCCAAAATGGAGCACAGATTTGTTAACTAAGGATTTAAACTAACAACAACACTTATGAAAACATCCTAGTATGTTTCTACATGGAATATCAGTCTACACAGATGTAAATCAAGGTGTTCTAGCATCAAACATTATTTGCTGACAGTAAACAAATGATGATCACAACAGAACTTGCAACAGAGCATTCAAACTAATGTATTAAATCGAAGAATTTAACAATAAAGTAGCAGATGTTTACTCACCTCAAAGCTTTCCAATTCCAGGTAATAAGAACTCAGTATTTAATTTTTGAACTTAGTTTTGCTGTGAAGAAAAGTATGGATTTTTGTGTGGTATTTAAAGCCAAGCCTCATGTGTTTTGAAATCAATTTCCTCTCCTATTCACTACAGTGTTTTCTATAATAGCATCACCCCTTGTTTTAGTTCCTACGGCATAATTCAAGGAATACTCTCATGTAAGAAATAATATTTTACTAGATATTTTAGCTAATCATTTGTCCTATGTTTTTTCTTCTAGAAACATGTTATATCACTCCATGCTTCATTTAATTGCCTGCGCCTACTCCCTACTCTTTAGCAATAAACAATGGTTTTCTTATCCCTTAAGTATTGTGATATTTTGCTAACAATTGTTTTATAATTGCAAGTTGCATGAGGCTTCTTAGGTGATGTCTTATACCTATATTTCAGCTATACTATTTATTGTTTAATCATATTATGTATATCACTATTCAATGCCTATATTAGCTATACCTTTAGCTTCTTACTTTGTTGTCCCTATTTGTTTCAACCACTTTTATTCTTAAAATGATAAAATGCAAAATTATATATGTATATGATTTTTGTTACACTTATATTATGTTTTCAAATTTAAAACATAACCAAATATTCATATTATTAGTGTAGACACATACTTAAACCTTTACACCAATATTTATATGTAACAACCCGGAAATTCAGAGCCAATTTAATTTTTATTTATTTTGGCAACTTTAATGAATTTTGAATATTTAAAATGAATTATTTCAAATAATAACGATGAGAAATTTATTTTGAATGGAATTAGAACGTATATATTTATATAGATCGTCGTTAGAATATAATTATTTTATTTTAAATATAAAAGGAATTGAAAATGGCGCGGTAGTTTGAAAATTCGATTTCAAATTTCAAATGAATGTACATGATTCAAAATAAACCGGACTTTAGCGAAACCAAAAATATTTGAATATATTTGAAAACATCTTTCCAACGAATCTGAAAAATCATAATTTCATAGCGGGAATCAAAAGTTATGCCCAGTTGAAAATTCAGAATAGTCGCTACAAAATTTAATTATATTCTTCCATTATATGATATATGGCCCGAAAAGTCACATTTTGCATACGGATGAATTTGTACTCGGAACCACTTCCATTGAGTTTAAAATGCCGTTTATAACTCCGAAAAGTATAAGCTTTGATATATTCCGATAACCGGAATAGTGGCAATTGGCTGGGGTTTTTCGGTTAACAATACATAGCCCTTAAAAAGTGAAATTTTGCGTATGAGCTCAGAATTCGATGAGATAAATTTTTCTGGATTCATAATGACAAATCATTATTGAGTTCCAAAGGGCGCATCGAACGGAGTTAGTATGTGGCCGTGTGAGCTAAAACAGTTCAGGGTAAAATAGACAGTCATTTTACAAAGGAACGTTATTGATACGACGTCAGAATTCAATTCCGTTTTTTTTGGATTCGTATCGTCTAATAATGGTTAATCCAAAAGGTCATGATTTTTGGAGTTAGCATGTGAGCGTGCAAGAAGCAATGGTGCACCAAAATCGCATTTTTAGAGCTTATCTGAGTATTTTTGAGAATTTTAACGGACGGTCAAACGATCTAGGAATTCGACGAAACTTGTTTCGTTGGACTCATCTTCACGTCACTATCTCGTATCCGAAATCCGCGGCAAACGGAGATCGTTTGCAGTCGGACGATTCGGGAGAAACGGGCATATAAACACTTAGCTTCCTTTTCCTTCTTCATAAATTCCTCCTTCCTCTTTTTGCATTTTCCCTCTTTAATGGGCTCCTCCCTAAAACCCATCAGCCGCCTCCCCTCCCCGCTGACCGACGGCCGCCACCACCTCCCTCCGGCCACCTTCTCCTCCTCCCCTTCCTCCTCTTCTCTCTCTCCCCTCTTCTCTCTCTCTGCAATTTGCAACCCTAGGCCCCCAATCACCAACCACCACCACCGTGGGCCCCTCCACCGCAGCCGCCACCCACCAACACCACCCCCACGCCCAATCAGGCCCAGTGCCGCCACGTACCACCCCAACTCTGGCCGTGGGCCCCGCTACACTCAAAAACTCATTTTCCACTAATTTCCCGTTTTCAAATAACACCCTGAGCTTTCACAGCCAATAACTCCCAAACCGTGCATTTCTGGCCAAAACTCCACAGTACCAAATTCGAAGAGCACGATTTTCTCTTCGATTTGGTATATGATAGTCCTATTTTGGATTGCGGAGCTGTTGGGAAAACTCGTCCAAAGTCTGCTGTCCAAACACTGTCAAAATGCTGTCTTTTCGCGATTTTCGCCGAAATGGCACATTTTCCGAAGGAAGACCACTTGGTGAAAGTTGTCCAGAATGGCGCGTTTAAGCTAAAAAATAAGATGGTGTGAAGATTGGAGCTCGTTTTCAAATTCTGGAACCATAACAGCAATCCAGGCGTTAGAAAAAGTGTGAGTTTTCTCCGCTTTAAAGCTTCTATGGTTTTTGACGAATGAAGTATGTAAAAATATGATTTTTATATTATAGAAATAATAAAAATATGATTTTTATATAGTAGAGATTATAAAAATATGATTTTTATATAGTAGAGATTATAAAAATATGATTTTTATAAGACAGAGAATACAAAAATACGATTTTTATATATGTTGTAGCGAAATAAAAAAATTCGATTTTTATGTAATGTAGAGAATAAAAATATGATTTTTATATATGTAGTGAATACAGACAACGAAAGTGACAAAAGGAAACACGGCGAAGATTTCTACATATGAAGAGTCGTGGCGTTTGGTGTAGCTTATGGGTGAGAACTTCTCACTTTAATTCTTGTTTTCTAGTTAAAAATATATACTAGGATGCAGACGGTGCTTAGCAGCACCGGACACCCATTGTCCACATACCATGGATGACTTGTTTGATTTTGTTGTGTGGTGAAAATTGATTGTGATGTGGAATTAATGGAAATATATTCATGTGTTGAAATAAATTATTTATCATTAAAAATATAATTTTTTACGAGTATGTGAATAAATAAATATTCATTTACAAATCAGACGGTTTGTTTATGTACACTGTTTTGACTGATATTGATTGGGACGATAAATTTTACACGTCGTCCAACTACACAAATAATATTCAATGTTTGTGGATTGAAACCCCACACGGGTATTGGGATGATATTTGACGAACACTAATCCCGATTGTTTAGTTGTATGTCAATCGATAGGTTGACCGACAGTTGTGTAGTGCACTTTGGAGGATGGTTGATTATTTATCATTGCTATTATATACATGTGTTGTATGGAATCCATATAATTAACATTTTATGGTAATTGATTGGGCCTCATTCCAATTTGGAAAATAAAGAATATTATAAAATAAAGATTCACGTGTTGAATAAAATAAATAGTCATGTGTTGACGATACTCATGTATTGAGAATATTCATGTGTTGAAACTTATCATGTATTGAACGAAATATTTTAACAATAAAATTTACATCTTTATCATATATAAAATTAGAAACTAACTGGAAACTATTTAAGATGAGTGATTTCCTGGGTATTGATCTGATGTTGGTTTCGGCCTTCGGGGTTAATACTTAGGGAATTGTTCTCTTACTAATTTACGGTTGGAGTTTGATTAAGAATTAAACGATAGAAATCATAATTTTATAAAATATATTAAATAGCAAAAATAGTCATGTGTTGACAATACTCATGTGTTGAGAATATTCATGTGTTGAAAAATATATATTCATGTGTTGAAGAAAATATTCATTTGTTGAATAGAATAACGAAGTTATTGAAATATATAAAGCCGTGTTGATTAGATTCGCCATTTTGACGCGAACGATATTTATATCGATTATATTCGTTTTTATAATGAATATAGAAAAGGAAGTGATTTCAAAATATAACGTTTTGAAAATATTATCAATTATATATTAATGATATGGAATATTCAATTTTGATTTAAAATTGAATATGAAGTTGAAATCGTATTTAAAACAAATTTAAACGATTTGTAAAATACGTTTAGAATTGAAATCGAAGAAGTATATATAATATATATATTATATATATTAAATGGCCAGAACAGAACGCGCCGCGACCGTTCGCGATTTTCGACCATTGACTACGAATTGACGTTGCGGGAGATCCGACCGTCGGATTCTCCTAAAACCGGAACCGTTGTGTTCATATCGAAAAGGCTTTCCAATGAATATTAGAAATTTGAAATCTAATGGTTGGATTTGGAATTATGTCCAAATCAAATTTGAAAAAGATCGCTGTAAGTGCAGTTCGGTGGCTGTTATTGAAAACTGACTGTACGGGCCTTGATAAAATTATTAAAAATATTAATAATTTGTGTAAAATTGTAATGAATGATTTAGAAAGAATTGGGGTGAAAAATCCCATATTTAAAAAGGATAAAAATATATTTTTATCAAAATGAACTAGTTATGAACTAGAATTATAATTCATGGTTTTTGAATAAATAAATTGGATTTGAAGTGGTTTTGAAATAATCAGAATTTCCAATATACGAATTGGAATGGATTTGAATCGAAATTATCTTCGGAATATTTCGATGTTGGATTTCGTGATTATACATATATGGTTGTGGAAATTTGAAAGATATATTTATATCGTTATTTCCAATACGGTATTTGTTGGTTTCAGAATTTGATATTGAATATAAGCCGATATATTCTCTATTCAGAGCCTTGTATTTAATATCAAATGGGATTTTGGGTTCGTCGTGAATTGTGTCCTAAATAACACTGTTCTTGAACCCAGTTTTAGAAAAGAATAAATCTTTTAATTAAGATTTAGTGAAATTGTCCAGTTAATTAGTATTTAATTGGAATTGAATTTAAATTGGTTTTTGGGGTTTATCGTGAGCGGTGTTTTGAATAACACCTGTTCTTTAACCCGATTAACAATGAAATGTGATTTTGGGTTTATCGTGAACCGTGTTTTAGATGACATTGGTTCTTTAGCCCAATTAAAGACAGGATATTGATTTTTGGGAAGATTAAAACTAAGTAGAGTTTTAATGAATCTTTAATTAGATTAAATTGATCGAGAATGGAGTATCACCAGTTTTGCTCCAAGCGATAGTTAAATCTTTAATTAGATTTGAACGTGAAATGGTAATTTATATTTACCCATAACACCGTGGTGTTAGATATGGAGTACTACCAGTTTTGCTCCATGGGATGAATAAGTTGGGATTGGGAAATAAAATAAATAATTACTTCGGTGTGGTTCGCTAATCCCAACTAGTTTGGAAAACCTTAACATGGTTTGAAATGATATCCAAAGGAAGATTAAAGAATAAATTTAGAAGAATTTATCTTTGATAAAATTAATGGGAACCTTTCCCTAAGAATGTGAAAATTTGAATAAAAGAATATTCTGAATTGGAATGAGGCGTGTGTTGTGTTTGTGTAACACTTGTTTATTATATACGCGGGTTATTCGGAAAAGTCGGGTTTATACCCATTCTGAATAACCGATTCGACGATAAGTCGAAGATGAAGACGGTGGTTGAAGACCGGAGGTCTTCACATCGTTTGGATGATTACTGATGATCTTGATTGGGTTGTACACCCAAGAGGAGAGAATCAGTTGGTGATCGTCCAAACGTACTTGGAGATCGATGGATATGCGAGGAATAAGGTTCCTCCAGTTTCGTTCAAACCCAGAACGAACTTGTAAATGGACTGTGTGTTTGACATTGGATTTTATTCTGTGTGATTGATTTCTATTAAATATATATCTGTTTGGCGGCGGAGAATTTATTCTCTTGCTCAACGCCCTTCTCTGAGACGTACGAGCTTAGAGGTTATATATCGATAGATATCAATCGCATAGCATGAATTGCCTGTGTGGCATGCCCAAGTGGCAAATGATCAAGGCTTCTGTTGAAAAGCAAAGTCTTGTGGTTGATGATCAAAGCACGGCCTATGTGGCGCAGCTTTGTGTAAAGCGTTAATTCGCGAGCCTCACACCTCGGTATGAGTCAAAAACGGAATAGTGACTGCAGGGAGAGCACGACGTTTCTTTCTAGCTATGGGTGATGTCAGTGACCTACCAGCCCTGACATTTATACACTTTTTACCTGTGTGGTTGTTGGATGTGAGGCGCCTCGGATAAAGGTCCTATAGGACCGAGAAACGTGTGTTCAGGAATAACTAATCCTCAAAAGTAAGAGAGGACCGGCCCTGAAGATCCAGGATCGCTGTGTGTGGTCCTGAGACATTTTCTAGAGTGTCTCGAATGGAGAGGAGCTTGCCCCTTGCCTCGACTCATGACGGAAATCCAATTTCCAATACGACCTTTGCGGTTTTATTTGTAGAACCTAGTATGGCGACATAGTAGATGGTAGCTATGTCGTCTATGATTGATACTTATGATTGAAATTGTTTTGACACTATACACTTATAGTAATATCAAAATAATCTGTTTTTAAACGTATCAAGCATTCTTTGGCTATTATAAGGTAAAACCCTATCCTCCGGCTTGCATTGCATTGTGTGATGGGACCTGGGTCTTATAATAGCTTCATTTTTCTTTATTTAGCATTGTGCTGTTTGTTTTATGCACTGGTATTCTTGGGAGGAAACCCATTCCGTGTTATACGGCGTGGTCCCTTGATTTACCTAACTTTAAAAATAAAGATTAATAACTGTTTTTAGTTCTCACACCAGTCACATGACTGACCTGGAGTTTATTGTTTTAACCTAAACTCTAGTTGCCGTTATTTTCCACACGGGCAGCTAGTAGTTTTGGTTTTGCAGATTTATATTCACAGGATCTTGGTTTATAGCTGAAGTGATATTCGGAAAGCTCTGTATCCACGTATTTCTTTCAGTTATGTTTTGTATTATTTTTCCGCTGCAGTAATGTATTTAAATCTCTGATATTCTCTGATGTGTAATATTTATTCATACTCTGTATATTCTTGTATTCTGATGGAATTGTTGTAATAAACAATGAAATGTTCTTCTGTTTGCGTTCTGATTCGTCTTGTCCTCAAAGCAATCCATGCTTTCCTTCACAGAGAATTTCGGGTCGTTATAACGTGGTATCAGAGCTTTGGTTTACAGAGCTCGAGAACAAGACACATTAGAACCAAACGAAAGAATTCATCAGAGATTGGACTAGTAATGTCCAATAAGAATGGCTCGTTAGAGATGGGATCAATAGTATCCTAGAGCGAGTCGAAAGAGTGTTATTTTTTTTAAATAAAAACGAAAACAAGTTTTGTTTTGAAAATTTAAATATTTTGTACATATTTGAATATTTTATTTGTATTGAATTTGGACAATCGAGTATATAAAGATTTTGCATATACGCGTCATGAACGTATATTCAAAGTTTTAATATACTGGATAGATATAGAATCGCACTCTTATAGCCCGGAGATGTTCTGATGGTGGTTCGAAACATCATCAGCATTTATGTTCGAGCTTCGAAAGTGAGATATCTATATATTTCCATTAGACTGGTGTGAGAACCAAAACTAGATAGGGCTTATTATTGTGATTGGGCATCAAAAACATGATTTTCTGTATATGTATCAAAGTTATGAATTTGAAACGTTAATTGTAAAGACCCGCAAATTCCCACCCTTTGAATCGACCATAAACCACACAGGTCTGACCCAAAAAGTGAAAATCTACGAATACTTTAACTTTGGGAATACAACATATTAAAACAACAACAGAAGACTTTTATAACATATCATATAATGTTACATCAGAGTACAGAATATCAGAGTACATTGAATAAAAAAAAACAGCGGAAGAATAAGTTACAATAATTAAAATATATTGCAGCGGAAGAAACACAGCGGAAGACTCTCTATCTCTGGACACAGCTTTAAGCTTCAACCCATAATCCTGCTTAATATATCTGCAAAAATAGCTACTCGACTGGCCGTATGGAAAATATGGGCACCCGAGTTTGCCAGTGGACAAACTACAGGTCAGTCATGGGACTGGTGTGAGAATTCTACTTAACATATATAATATAATAAGGCTAATCACAGGACCACGCCACTTTCGCGGAATGGGTTTTCTCCTATAGATTGCCAGTGCATAAAGTAAAGTAAATCGTAGAATAACGCAATGTCTTTTTGAAAAATGAAACCATTATAAGACCCAGGTCCCATCACACAATGTCACGCAAGCCGGAGGATAGGGTTTTACCTTATAATGGTCAAGAAATGCTTGATACGATAAACACGGTATTATATAATAATAATGTGCAACCAATTTGAAATACATCAAAGTAAATGTATTAATCTTAGACGGCATGAGTGCCCCATCCCACTATGTCGCCATATATAGGTATACAATCAAAACCGCGTGATGTCGTATTGGAAATTTGGGTTTCCATCTGAGTCAAGGCTAGGGAGGAGATCCTTACCGATTCGAGACATTCTAGCAATGCCCCAGGATTGGTACTCTGTCCAACCCTTGGATCCTGCAGGGCCGGTCCACACTTACTTTTGTGGATTAGAAATGCCTGAACACACGTTCCCCGGTCCTTTTGGATCTATAATACGGCCAGTGGCGACCGCATAAACCCGAGGCCTCGAAAAATCCAACAACCACAATGAATAAATGCCAGCGCTGGTAGGTCCCTGGCATCACTCTAGTTAGAAAGAAACGTGTGCACTCCCTGCGTTCCCTTCTCCCGTTTTAGACTCTACCGGGCTGTGAGGCTCGCGAAGTCACGATATACACAAAGCTATGCCTAAATAGATTATGCTTTGATCATCCAACAAGGCTCTGCTTTGCAACAATAAGCCTTGATCAAGTGCAACTTGGCATACCACATCAACAACTCATATCATGCGATCGGTAATTATTTAACATACAAAAGGGTGTTAAGCAAGAGAATAAATCCTCCGCCACCATGCATTTATATATTAAATAAAAACCAATTTAATTACATGAAATAAATTTCAATGTCAGGCGTGCTATCCATTTACAAGTCCGTTCTGGGTCTGAACGAAACAACGTATCCGTCGATCTCCAGTACGTCTGAAAGATCATCACCTTTTACCTTGCCTTGGGGGATCAGTCCCAATTCAAGATATCAGTCACCATCAACCAAACGATGTGAAGCTCTCCGGTCTTCAGTCACCGTCTTCATCTTCGACTCTTGATCGTCGTGATGATTATTCAGAATGGGTTAGACCCGGTCTTCCTGAATAACTCGCGTATTCTTAATTAAAATCAACCATACGCCACATTCCAACTCTCAACATTCTTTTTTTTTTTAAAAAAAATATTATTTATATTAAAAGATTCTCATTAATTTTATCAAAGATAAATTAAATTAAATTTTTAATCTTTCTAAAAAGATTTATTAATATTCCAATTTTGATTTTTAATACAAGAATCATTATTACAAGATTATTAATTTCAATAAACCAATCTTGTCTTAAATTGGGTTAAAGAACTAGTGTCATTTAAAACACAGTTCACGATAAACCCAAAACCAATTTCCAAAATATGGAATTTCTACAGAAACCAAATCAACAAATAATCGTTATAAATTTCTGTACCAGACTAACATTATAAATGGAATAACGACAAAGCCTCTTAAATTCCATATATAATATCGGTCTTCTTTTACAGAAGCCCATCTCGATTATTATCAATCGAATTTCCACTTAATTCCAATTTAATATATTAAATTGGAAAATTCTAATTTTAGAAAATCTTCTTTTAAATTTATAAAATAGATTTATAAATTTCAAATAATAATTTCAATGTAAATTGAATTAAAGGATAAATGTTATTTAAAACATCGTCCACTACAAATCCAATCTTCATATCAATCACCAAACATAATTGTTAAGATCTAATGATCTTAAATAAAAGATTTATCCTAAAAATATTAAAAAATATATTTTAAAATAATCAATAAAATATTATTTATGTAAAATATTCTTTATAATACAAAATCTTTTATTTTACAAAAATTCTTTTATTATGTAAACATTCTTTATTTAAAAAGAAATTCTGCATTGGAATGCGACTCAACCATGCACCATATAATTTGGGTCATATGGGATTCATACATTTCATGTATAGGGTAATAATAGGAAATAATTCTCAATCCATCCATTAACAACCAGAGTGACGATTTCAACTGTGTGAGCGTTAAAATTAAATAATAATGCTCATCGCAGCCTGTCGATCAATCGATAGACATATAATTAAACATTGGGATTTGTGTCAGTCAAGTATCGTCCCAATACCCGTGTGGGGTTTTCAGCCAACAAACCGTTCATATAAATAAATAAATACAGAATTGGTTAATAGGTTTAACCAATTTCAATTTCACTAAACATGTCACTTATATCGAGTAAAATATATTTTACTCGTATGACTTCCCTATATACTTCTAAAGTTACATAAACAGTAATTTATTTATATAGCTTTATTGCGGATGACAAATGGAATATATATTTCATTATATTTGTATGAAGTTTCTTAACAATACTTTTCAGTGTATATTTTGACCAACAATACAATTGTATATTAGAATATAAATTCTAATGCAAGTTTGCAAATAAAAATTGGATTTTATGTTTGCGTATAAATTCTACTGTATATTATGCAAATAAAAGTAATCCTTATATTTGCACATAATTTCTGTTTTCAACAAAGATGAGTAAAGCGATACACTCATTTTGTTAACAATTCTATTTCAACAAATACAATGTAGATAAAAGAGTATTTCTAATCTTGTACTTTTATTTGTACATAAAACACAAATAAAAGTGTATCTCATGTATTTGTCTTTTTATTTGACAAAACAATGTTAATAAAAATGTTCTTTTATATCTTGTACTTTTATTTAACAAAACAATGGTAAATAAAATGTCTTTTTAACTCTTTTACTTTTATTTAACAAAACAATGACAAATAAAAGTATAATCTTCTTTCTATGCTTTATTTGCATCTAAAAATGCAAATAAGAAATATAACTCTCTTTTTACTTTTTCTTTACAATAGAAAATGTAAATAAAATGGTTCACACAATTTTGTTCTTTTTCTTTACAATAGAAAATGTAAATAAAAGGATTCACATTATTTTGTTCTTTTTCATTTACAATAGGGAATGTAAATATGTGTATTTCTAAATTCCATTCTTCTTATTTACATAAGAAAATGTAAATAATTGTAATTTCAAATTCCATTCTTTTTACTTACATAAGAAAATGTAAATAATATATATTTCTAAATTTTATTCTTTTTATTTACATAAGAGAATGTAAATAATCACATTTTATATGCGATGCGAATTTCACGTCTTTTAATTATATAAGAATGGTAATTTTCCATATCATGCGAATTCTCAAATTTCTAGTTACATATAAAAGTGTAATTCTTAATTTACAATGCAAATCCTCATTTCTAATTACATAAAATGTAACTTTTTAATTCACGATGCAAATTCTTTTATTTCATTACATAAAAATGTAATTTAATTTATTCGTGAATCTTACTTCTTTATTACATTATAAAAATGTAATTTTTATTTTACATTATAAATTCATGTCCCAATTACATAAAGAAATGTAATTTTCATAATACAATACAAATTCATATTTTAATTTCATTGAAAAATATAATTTTTATCATACCGTTATAACTCATATATAAATTACATAGAAAAATATCATTTTTATTTTATCGTTCTAATTCACATCTAAATTACATAGAAAAATGTAATCTTTATTATGCGATGGGAATTCATATTTTAATTTACATAGAAAAATGTAATTCCTATCATACGACATAAATTCATATTTAAATTACATCTAAAAATGTAGTTTTTATCCTACAGTGCAAATTCACATCTTAATTACATGTAAAAATGTAATTTTCATTCTACCGTTATTTTTCATCTCTAAATTACATTGAAAAATGTAATTTTAATCATGCAATGTAAATTTACATTTTTATATCATAGAAAAATGCAATTTTTTGTCATATGGTGCAAATTCATATATAAATTACATATAAAAATGTAACTTTTGTTATGCAAAGTAAATTCACCTTTTTAATTACGTATAAAAATGTAATTTTATTCATACGGTGGAAATTCATTCATAAATAACATACAAAAATTGTAATTTATTTCATACGGTGTGAATTCATTCATAAACACATATAAAAATGTTATTTATTTCATACGATGAAAAATCATTCATAAATAACATATAAAAATGTTATTTATTTCATGCGATGAAAAATCATTCAGAAATAACATATAAAAATGTTATTTATTTCATGCGATGAAAATTCATAAATAACATATAAAAATATGTTTCATTTCATACAATGTAAAAACATCTTCTTTTGTTATGTACAATGCAAAAATATCATCTTTTTATATTTATAATATATTAGCTTTACTATTTTACGACGTAAAAATATGATCTTTTCTATTTTACAATGTAAAAATATTAACCTTTCTATTTTACAAAGTAAAAATATCACTTTACTATTTTACAATGTAGAAATATTATCTTTTCTATTTTACAAAGTAAAAATATCAACTTTACTATTTTACAATGTAGAAATATCAACTTTTCTATTTTACAAAGTAAAAATATCAACTTTACTATATAAAAATATACATGTTCATTTCATACCTTTTTAATGCGAACAAAAATGTGATTTTTGTATGCATAATTCATTTCAAATAAAAATGTCAATTTTCTTTAATGTAGCATCTTACAAAGAAAATGTTGATTCTCTTTTAATATAACATTTTACAAAGAAAATGTTGATTTTCTTTTAATTCCGTACCTTTAATGTAAATAACATTACACAAATATATATATATATATATTTTTGTTGAAAAGCTAGTTCATCAAAAAGACATAAAAATGTTTGTTCTATTTTGTTGAAAATCTAGTTCAACAAATATAACAACAATGTTTTTTTTAATTTTGTTGCAAATTCTGTTTTAACAAATTGACCGAAATTCTGTGTTTTACAGGTGTTGAAAATTCTAATTCAACAAATTTACAAAATTTGTTGTCTTATACATTTGATCTTTTATATGAACAAAATTTATATTTATATATATACTGAATAAAATATGTTTTGATCTCATTTTAGATCCAATTCTCCAACCGCAAATAAGATATATATAATTCCAAGCGGATTTGCAAATCATGTACAACAATCATTCAACAAGCAACAATTATCACTCCAAACAACACCCAACATTTCAGGTCAGAATTAAATGATCAAACAATTATTTTTAATGCAAGAAAATAATTTATAATTAATTAAACAAATAAAATTAGAATCCTCACCTTGAATTTTTGGCCAAAATTTTACTGTCTCCGTTTCAGCTGCGGTCTGCGCCATCGCGAAGCTCTTAATTTTGTGATTCCAACGCAATTTACGGTTTGTAATACGGACCTCGTATGAAAGAGTTATGAATTTTTAAAGATCGGGTAATTAAATAATTAAATAATAAAATAATATATAAAAAAAATGTGCGGACCTTCTTCTTCCCAACGTAACACGCACGGCCGAACAAAATTACCCATAGCCGACTTCTCCAATTTCTGGTCGCACCCCCCCACGGACCACCATTCACCGATCAGACACCACCACACGAACCGCCATGCCGAGAGCCATCTACACCACCAACCCCTTGAAGCTCGGCCTCCCCTAGGACCCGCAAACCAATAAAAACCGCAGCCCTTTCTCGGACGAAATTTGCGAAATCCGTGCACCAAAAGCCGATCTTAACCATATAGATTTGTAGCTCTCTGAATTCTCTTCGATTTGGTAGGTCATACGTCAATTTTCGTCGAACGGATTGAGAGATCTTAGCATTTGAAATTCAGACAATTTCAGCCATAGAAAACTGCAGTGGCGGCTGGCCTCCATTAGGGTTTTCGGATTTTTAATATTATTTTAATGTTTAATTCCGAATTTCGTGAAATAAAGTGGATTTTTGGACTTTCTCGGATTTGGGCCTGCTTACTGTCGATCCTAACGTTTTGAGGCCTTCTGAACGCGATGGGCTAGGTCCCAAGGTCCAATTCCGAAATATACAGCAGTTTTTTTTCGGTTTTACTTAAAAATACAATATTAAATTAATTATTTAATTTCTACCGTACATTTAAATACGCCGGGGCCACATACGACCTCTAAAAATTCTAAAAAAAATATTTTTAGCTTTCTTATGACGATACGGTTCTAACGAGACTAATTTCATCGAATTCTGAGACTGTTTGAAAAATGGCTATTTTTAAGGCGTTTAAATTTAACTGAAATAGTCAAAACACATTTTCTTTTCCCACGTTCACATATTAATTTGAAAAATTTTGAAAATTGAAACCTAGCAATAATTTGATATTCCGGTTCCAACAAAATTAATTTCGTCGAAAACCGAGGTCGTTTGAAAAATGACTATTTTTAAGGCCAATATATTTAATATTAAAAATACATTTTTAAACAAATAAATCCCGAAACTCAAAATATATAAGTGTTTACTGTTTTTCAATGTAGAAACATCATTCTGAACTCAATGGAAGTGGTTTCGAGTTCAAATTCCGTCGTATGCAAAAAGTAGCATTTTGGCCCTTATAAATTTCATAGCGACCTTTCTAGATTTTAATTTTGACATAACTTTTGATTCCCGTTATGAAATTTCGATTTTTCGGATTCGTTGGAAAGATATTTTTAAATAGATTCTAATATTTTTGGTTTCACTAAAATCCGTTAAATTTTGCATCCTGTACGGTCAGCCAAAGTTCAAGTTTGACTTTTCAAACTACCGCGCTATTTCTAACTCTTTTTATAATTAAAATTAAATTATTCATTCTATCTTCGATTTGAATCAAATTTGTGACCATTATTATTTAAAATAGATTATTTAAATATCAAAACTCATTAAAATCACTTAAAATAAAATTTTAAATTGGCCCCACAAATCAGGGTTGTTACATTAATCCACTAGTTGATTAATGGTTGTGTTGTATGATTATTGTTTTGATTAATTAAAATTTTGAACCATTTAGCCTAATGGAAACAAATTTAGAACTGAATTGAAAATTGATTATAATTGCATGCATATACATGTATATCTATTGAACATGTCATAGCAAGGAGGCTAGAGCAGAAGAATAAAATTGTTTGCCCGACAAATAGGTACATGTTTATAAATTTATTGGGTTTGGATGATTTTATGAGCCGATTGGCTTTTTCTTTTTCTTTTGGATTGGTAAGGGCCATGGGAGGCTATTTGAAATATCCCGAAGCTCCCGGTGCAGGGGAGGTTATGGCGAAATTTTTCGAAAATTTTGGGTGTTAGCCAAATTTTTGAAAAATTTGAAAAGTTCTTAGAAACTGAAAAGTTGATGAACTTAAGCCGTAAAGAAAATAATGAAAGTTGAGTTGATTAGTTAAACAACTTTCAGCTTTGTTCCTTTTCGAGGATGAAAAGTTTTAAGTGGGGCAGATTTTAACAACCCGGAAATTCAGAGCCAATTTAATTTTTTATATTTTGGCAACTTTAATGAATTTTGAATATTTAAAATGAATTATTTTAAATAATAACGATGAGAAATTTATTTTGAATGGAATTAAAACGTATATATTTATATAGATCGTTGTTAGAATATAATTATTTTATTTTAAATATAAAAGGAATTGAAAATGGCGAGGTAATTTGAAAATTCGATTTCAAATTTCAAATGAATGTACAGGATTCAAAATAAACCGGATTTTAGCGAAACAAAAAATATTTGAATCTTTTTGAAAATATCTTTCCAACGAATCCGAAAAATCAAAATTTCATAGCGGGGATCAAAAGTTATGCCCAATTGAAAATTCAGAATAGTCGCTATGGAATTTAATTATATTCTTCCATTATATGATATATGGCCCGAAAAGTCTCATTTTGCATACGGATGAATTTGTACTCGAAACCACTTCCATTGAGTTCAAAATTCCATTTACAACTCCAAAAATTATAAGCTTCGACATTTTCCGATACTCGGAATAGTGGCAATTGGCTGGGGTTTTTCAGTTAACAATACATAGCCCTTAAAAAGTGAAATTTTGCGTATGAGCTTAGAATTCGACGAGATAAATTTTTCTGGATTCACAATGACAAATCATTGTTGAGTTCCAAAGGGCGCATCGAACGGAGTTAGTATGTGGCCGTGCGAGTTAAAACAGTTCAGGGTAAAACAGACAGTCATTTTACAAAGGAACGTTATTGATACGACCTCAGAATTTGATTCCGTTGTTTTCTAGATTCGTATCGTCGAATAATGGTTAAATCCAAAAGGGCATGATTTTTGGAGTTAGCATGTGAGTGTGCAAGAAGAAATGTGTAACACCCCACCTCCGCCAGGGTGACTCTTGCAAGCACACTAGCTTCGGAGGGGCGTTTAAACAAGGTAAACATGCATGCAGATATCACAAGACAGAACATATAAGTAAAACAGAGTAGTAAAGCAGCGGATAAAACTTGCATTTCCAAAACCATAGTTAAGTTACAATAAAGTACTTAGTCATTATTTTCCAACAAACAAAGTCTAGATAAAAGCATAAACTGAAAAACTGAAATACATAAAGTACTATCCCCAAAGTGAAGTGATAAACCATAGCTAGCTCAATGTCCAAACCCGTACATGAGAAAATCCAGTAAGCAAGCTAGAAAGATCCAAGCTAAGCTCCAATGTTCCCACCCTGAGGACCTGAGGGGGGAAACAGAAGACAAGAGGCGAAAGAAAACAGGTCAGTCAAAAAGACTGGTAAGCCCTACTACTATCTGTCTATGAACTAGTAAAGTTAACTGGCATGAGAAGCTGAGATGAACATAAGGATAACAACATACTGACATGATGATTAACTAACAAGATAGATAAAGGTGTCATCGCATAATCAAGGTTAAGTTTTGCACCACGGGTGTACTAGCATTCTAACATGTCAAGTAAAAACAAGAATTGATCCCTTGGCCCAAGCTTGGCCCAAATAGTTTGAGATGACCTAGATCAAGGTCCAACTACTCGGTCTAGTCGATCGGCTCCCTATAAGCCTAACTCGTCAAGTGTCGGTGTCATACGGCGTAATCATGTAATGTAGTTGACTGTGCAGGGTCCAACCTAGGGTGTATCTGGCCCTACGGTGTAACCCTCTGACACCATACCATGATACACAGTCCAAACCTACCGGTGCCCGTGTTCAACTCCGGACTTGATGTGCACGACCATGGTCCGCCTGAACAACCGGGGCATCATTCAGCCGTCTCGTTTTGGCCTCTTATAATCAGCCCAGTAATCGTGCCCCACCCTAGCCTAGTCCTAGGGTCTTATGATACAACTAGAAGGTTACTGCTGAAAAGGACCACGCAACTAGGGTTTCTTAACGGGTTAAATGTGGTTAACCCGATCCACACGTGGATTAAATTGGTTAAGGGTACCCAAGGCTCCTGACTTAACCTCGATTAATCCATCAAGCCCATATTGGTTAAGTATTAAGTGGACCATGACTTAACCCTAATCAGAAGGCATTCATTAACTTAATGTGCTTTAACCTCTCACATTAGACCTTGTTTTGGTTACTAGTTAAGCCGGGCGGGTCCGGGTAGCTTTACACCACAACCTGGTCTAACCTCGGGTTCGAGCACAACATGACCAACTTCTCACATTGAGTCCTATTGTTTGTAGCCACTAGTTAAGCCGGGCGGGTCCGGGTAGATTTATGCTACAAACTCAACCCAACCTCGAGTTGGCCACACTCATCTTTTCTAAGTGTCATGTCCATTATGTTTCCAAAACATAATTACATATCACGTCATGTTATAAAAATCATGTTCATGTCATTATGTTACCCAACCCCAACGTAATCCCATCGTTTACATAATCGCAATAACGCATAAAGGATAAAATAGGGAACTTGGCATAACCATGACAAAAAGGTGTTGAAGCCACGAGTTTAACATGGTGGCATATGAAATGTACATATGTTCATATACTTGCATATTGCATTATGAGGCTTCAAAAGCATGCATAAAACCAAACTTAGCATATGAGTGATACATGGTGATAAATAACATGTAGAGGTTGCTAGAAGTTCACATTTGGCCTCACATGCAAGTTATCATAAGGGATATGATAACTTTCATGTTGCCAAAATGCAACTTTTAACATAAAGCTTTAAGCTTTAAGGTCACAAACCCAAGTTTAACTTGCATAACATGATCAACCCAAACTTGCATAACATGATCAACCCAAACTTGCATAACATGATCAACCCAAACTTGCATAACATGGCAACATGTGTCATACATAACTTGCATAATGATCAACCAAACTTGCATATGATGATCAACCAAACTTGCATATAATGATCAACCAAACTTGCATAACGTGGCAACATGTGTCATACATAACTTGCATAATGATCAACCAAACTTGCATATGATGATCAACCAAACTTGCATATAATGATCAACCAAACTTGCATATGATGATCAACCAAACTTGCATATAATGATCAACCAAACTTGCATCATTCATTTAACTTTAGAGTTGAAAGAAAGAAAGTAGAAAAGGGCTTACTACGCTATGAAGACACAAATGAATATTTATTATAAAGATTGAGACGAAGCCCTTATGCAAGCACCAAAATATGAAAGCCCCAATTGAAAAACCCTTGCGCCAAATCAATAAAAATCCTTGCTTTGAAATAGAAATGTTGCAACTTGACTTGAATGCAAACTAAGAACACTCATACAAGTTTGAAAGCACTTGTATGAACTCACAATCTCTCATAGAAATAGGCTTAGGAATTTTAGCATGAGAGTGGATGCCATGAGAGGAACAAATTTGACATAGTTTAGTTGTAGGATTGAATAATGGTGATTTAGGCTAGGTTTAGGGGTCTTTTTATAGAGGATTAGGATAGTATTAGCCATAGGATTAACCCTAGATTCAATCCAAGCCATCAAAGCATGTCTTGGGGAAGAAGTCAAGTGTAGGAACCATCTAGGGCCTTTAGATTAAAGCTGAACCATGAGAACCATTCAAATGCAAAATCTGCATTTGAGCGAATCGACCCGAGCCCGCTGGGTCGACCTCAAAAATCGGCCGGTTCGGTTATTCCCCTCTCCCAATTCGCTGTTTTGAACATTTTTGCATATTTATTTATTTAATTTTCAATTATATATATATATATCAATATATATATTTCTCTGCGCAACCCATTTCACTTAATTAAGTATACTTAAATTTGTGAATTTTTCGTGAAACTTCGTGAGGCCATATCTTGGTCATACGGACTCCGATTTTCGAAAACTCGGACTCTATTTCGCGTATTTTTCCAAGACGAACGCAATGGCACAGCCCGTTTCCCTTGTTTCAGATTTTACAGTTTAATTCTGCCTCCATTTGTGTTATAACATGTTATTCAAAAATACGGGTTGTTACAAAATGGTTCGCCAAAATCGCATTTTTAGAGCTTATCTGAGCATTTTTTGAGAATTTTAACGGACGGTCAAACGAACTAGGAATTCGACGAAACTTGTTTCGTTGGAGTCGTCTTCACGTCTACTATGTCGTATCCGAAATCCACGGCAAACGGAGATCGTTTGCAGTCGGACGATTTGGGAGAAACGGGCATATAAACACTTAGCTTCTTTTTCCTTCTTCATAAATTCCTCCTTCCTCCTTTTGCATTTTCCCTCTTTAATGGGCTCCTCCCCAAAACCCATCAGCCGTCTCCCCTCCCCGCTGACCGACGGCCGCCACCACCTCTCTCCGGCCACCTTCTCCTCCTCCTCCTCTTCCTCCTCTTCTCTCTCTCTCTCCAATTTGCAACCCTAGGCCCCCAATCACCAACCACCACCACTGTGGGCCCCTCCACAGCCGCCACCCACCAGCATCACCCCCATGCCCAATTAGGCCCAGCGCCGCCACGCACCACCCCAACTCCGGTCGTGGGCCCCGCTACAATCAAAAACCAATTTCCCACTAATTTCCTGTTTTGCAAATAACACCCTGAGCTTCCACAGCCAATAACTCCCAAACCGTACATTTCTGGCCAAAACTCCACAGTACCAAATTCGAAGAGCACGATTTTCTCTTCGATTTGGTATATGATAGTCCGATTTTGGATTGCAGAGCTGTTGGGAAAACTCGTCCAAAGTCTGTTGTCCAAACACTGTCAAAATGCTGTCTTTTCGCGATTTCCGGCGAAATGGGTCGAAAGGAAGACGACTAGGCGAAAGTTGTCCAGAATGGCGCGTTTAAGCTAGAAAAAAAGATGGTGTGAAGATTATAGCTCGATTGCAAATTCTAGAACCAGAACAGCAAATCCGGGCATTAGAAAAATGTGAGTTTTCTCCGCTTTAAAGCTTCTATGGTTTTTGACGAATGAAGTATGTAAAAATATGATTTTTATATAGTAGAGATTATGAAAATATGATTTTTATATAGTAGAGATTATAAAAATATGACTTTTATAAGATAGAGAATATAAATATACGATTTTTATATATGTTGTAGCGAAATAAATTTTTTTGATTTTTATGTAATGTAGAGAATAAAAATATGATTTTTATATATGTAGTGAATACGGACAACGAAAGTGACAAAAGAAAACACGGCGAAGATTTCTACATATGAAGAGTCGTGGCGTTTGGTGTAGCTTATGGGTGAGAACTTCTCACTTTAATTCTTGTTTTCTAGTTAAAAATATATACTAGGATGCAGACGGTGCTTAGCAGCACCCGACACCCGTTGTCCATAGACCATGGATGACTTGTTTGATTTTGTTATGTGGTGAAACTTGATTGTGATGTGGAATTAATGGAAATATATTCATGTGTTGAAATAAATTATTTATCGTTAAAAATATAATTTTTAACGAGTATGTGAATAAATAAAATATTCATTTACAAATCAGACGGTTTGTTTATATACACTATTTTGACTGATATTGATTGGGACGATAAATTTTACACGTCGCCCAACTACACAAATAATATTCAGTGTTTGTGGATTGAAACCCCACATAGTTATTGGGATGATATTTGACGTACACTAATCCCGATTGTTTAGTTGTATGTCAATCGATAGGTTGACCGACAGTTGTGTAATGCACTTTGGATGATGGTTGATTATTTATCACTGCTATTATATACAAGTGTTGTATGGAATCCATATAATTAACATTAAATGGTAATTGATTGGGCCTCGTTCCAATTTGGAAAATAAAGAATATTATAAAATAAAGATTCACGTGTTGAATAGAATAAATAGTCATGTGTTGACGATACTCATGTGTTGAAACTTATCATGTGTTGAACAAAATATTTTAACAATAAAATTTACATCTTTATCATATATAAAATTAGAAACTAACTGGAAACTAGTAAAGATGAGTGGTTTCCTGGGTATTGATCTGATGTTGGTTTCGGCCTTCGGGGTTAATACTTAGGGAATTGTTCTCTTACTAATTTACGGTTGGAGTTTGATTAAGAATTAAACGATAGAAATCATAATTTTATAAAATATATTAAATAACAAAAAAAGTCATGTGTTGACAATACTCATGTGTTGAGAATATTCATGTGTTGAAAAATATATATTCATGTGTTGAAGAAAATATTCATTTGTTGAATAGAATAACGAAGTTATTGAAATATATAAAGTCGTGTTGATTAGATTTGCGCCATTTTGATGCGAATGATGTTTATATCGATTATATTCGTTTTTATAATGAATATAGAAAAGGAAGTGATTTCAAAATATAACGTTTTGAAAATATTATCATTTATATATTAATGATATGGAATATTCAATTTTGATTTAAAATTGAATATGAATTTGAAATCGTTTTTAAAATGAATTTAAACGATTTGTAAAATACGTTTAGAATTGAAATCGATGAAGTATATATAATATATATATTATATATATCAAATGGCCTGAATAGAACGCGCCGCGCAGCGACAGTTCGCGATTTTCGACCATTGACTTCGAATTGACGTTGCGGGAGATCCAACTGTCGGATTCTCCTAAAACCAGAACCGTTGGGTTCGTATCGAAAAGAGCTTTCCAATGAATATTAGAAATTTGAAATCTAACGGTTGGATTTGGAATTATGTCCAAATCAAATTTGGAAAAGGCCGCTGTAAGTGCAGTTCGGTGGCCGTTATTGAAAACCGACTGTACGGGCCTTGATAAAATTATTAAAAATATTAATAATTTGTGTAAAATCGTAATGAATGTTGTAGAAAGAATTGGGGTGAAAAATCCCATATTTAAAAAGGATAAAAATATATTTTTATCAAAATGAACTATTTATGAACTAGAATTATAATCCACGGTTTTTGAATAAATAAATTGGATTTGAAGTGGTTTTGAAATAATCAGAATTTCCAATATACGAATTGGAATGGATTTGAATCGAAATTATCTTCGGAATATTTCGATGTTGGATTTCGTGATTATATAGATATGGTTGTGAAAATTTGAAAGATATATTTATATCGTTATTTCCAATACGATATTTGTTGGTTTCAGAATTTGATATTGAATATAAGCCGATATATTCTCCATTCAGAGCCTTGTATTTAATATCAAATTGGATTTTGGATTCGTCGTGAATGGTGTCTTAAATAACACTGTTCTTGAACCCAGTTTTAGAAAAGAATAAATCTTTTAATTAAGATTTAGTGAAATTGTCCAGTTAATTAGTATTTAATTGGAATTGAATTTAAATTGGTTTTTGGGGTTTATCATGAGCGGTGTTTTGAATAACACCTGTTCTTTAACCTGATTAACAATGGAATGTGATTTTGGGTTTATCGTGAACCGTGTTTTAGATGACATTGGTTCTTTAACCCAGTTAAAAACAGGATACTGATTTTTGGGAAGATTAAAACTAAGTGGAGTTTTAATGAATCTTTAATTAGATTAAAGTGATCGAGAATGGAGTATCACCAGTTTTGCTCCAAGCGATAGTTAAATCTTTAATTAGATTTGAACGTGAAATGGTAATTAATATTTACCGATAACACCGTGGTGTTAGATATGGAGTATTACCAGTTTTGCTCCATGAGATGAATAGGTTGGGATTGGGAAAGAAAATAAATAATTACTTCGGTGTGTTTCGCTAATCCCGACTAGTTTGGAAAACCTTAACATGGTTTGAAATGATATCCAAAGGAAGATTAAAGAATAAATTTAGAAGAATTTATCTTCGATAAAATTAATGGGAACCTTTCCCTAAGAATGTGAAAATTTGAGTAAAAGAATATTCTGAATTGGAATGAGGCGTATGTCGTGTTTTTGTAACGCTTGTTTATTATATACGCGGGTTATTCGGAAAGGCCGGGTTTATACCCATTCTGAATAACCGATTCGACGATAAGTCAAAGATGAAGACGGTGGTCGAAGACCGGAGGTCTTCACATCGTTTGGATGATTACTGATGATCTTGATTGGGCTGTACACCCAAGAGGAGGGAATCAGTTGGTGATCGTCCAGACGTACTTGGAGATCGATGGATATGCGAGGAATAAGGTTCCTCCGGTTTCGTTCAAACCCAGAACGAACTTGTAAATGGACTGTGTGTCTGACATTAGATTTTATTCTGTGTGATTGATTTCTATTAAATATATATCTATTTGGCGGCGGAGAATTTATTCTCTTGCTTAACGCCCTTCTCTGAGACGTACGAGCTTAGAGGTTATATATCGATAGATATCAATCGCATGGCATGAATTGCCTGTGTGGCATGCCTAAGTGGTAAATGATCAAGGCTTCTGTTGAAAAGCAAAGTCTTGTGGTTGATGATCAAAGCACGGCCTATGTGGCGCAACTTTGTGTATAATGTTAATTCGCGAGCCTCACACCTCGGTATGAGTCAAAAACGGGATAGTGACTGCAGGGAGAGCACGACGTTTCTTTCTAGCTATGGGTGATGTCAGTGACCTACCAGCCCTGACATTTATATACTTTTTACCTGTGTGGTTGTTGGATGCAAGGCGCCTCGGATATAGGTCCTATAGGACCGGGAAACGTGTGTTCAGGAATAACTAATCCTCAAAAGTAAGAGAGGACCGGCCCTGAAGATCCAGGATCACTATGTGTGGTCCTGAGACATTTGCTAGAGCGTCTCGAACGGAGAGGAGTTTGCCCCTTGCCTCGACTCATGACGGAAATCCAATTTCCAATACGACCTTTGCGGTTTTATTTGTAGAACCTAGTATGGCGACATAGTAGATGGTAGCTATGCTGTCTATGATTGATACTTATGATTGAAATTGTTTTGACACCATACACTTATAGTAATATCAAAATAATATGTTTTTAAACGTTTCAAGCATTCTTTGGCTATTATAAGTTAAAACTTGATCCTCCGGCTTGCGTTGCATTGTGTGATGGGACCTGGGTCTTATAATAGCTTCATTTTTCTTTATTTAGCATTGAACTGTTTGTTTTATGCACTGGTATTTTTAGGAGGAAACCCGTTCCGTGTTATACGGCGTGGTCCCTTGATTTACCTAACTTTAAAAATAAAGATTAATAACTGTTTTTAGTTCTCACACCAGTCACATGACTGACCTAGAGTTTATTGTTTTAACCTAAACTTTGGGTGCCCTTATTTTCCACACGAGCAGCTAGTAGTTTTGGTTTTGCAGATTTATATTCACAGGATCCTGGTTTATAGCTGAAGTGATATTCGGAAAGCTCTGTATCCACATATTTCTTTCAGTTATGTTTTGTATTATTTTTCCGCCACAGTAATGTATTTTAAATCTTTGATATTCTCTGATGTGTAATATTTATTCATACTCTGTATATTCTTGTATTCTGATGGAATTGTTGTAATAAACAATGAAATGTTCTTCTGTTTGCGTTCTGATTCGTCTTGTCCTCAAAGCAATTCGTGCTTTCCTTCACGAGGAAGTTTGGGTCGTTATATTATAATTGTTTTAAACATAATTTATGATTTAATTACTGGATTAAATCATTATTTATAATTAACAAAGACTAGCTAAAAAACCGGGACATTACAGAAACAGTAAGTTTATTATGCACTAACAAAATGTAGCAGGTAAGCTTTTTAGTCAGGGGTAGATGAGTATATACAAGCATACATTCAGGGGAAGCAATTCATTATCTCAAAAAAAATACAAGGGTTGTCATCAATCCAAAAATAGGGAGAATGTTGATTCACAAGGTTTTTTATTCAAGACAACGATGAAATGAAGATCTAATCAAAGAGTTAGTTTATATACATATATATATATATATATATATGTGTGTGTGTGTGTGTGTGTTTAGTAGTTAGATCTAATGTTAAAATCTATCCTCATGATATAACACATATGCACGTATTTTGATAATATATATGAACAATTGGATGAAAAATCGCAATGAATGAACAAAATATGCTGAACCGGTCGACAGGTGACTATCGAACCAGTCGACCGGTGATTGTCGAACCAGTTGACTGGTTGAGCATAATTTTGCCCAGTAACGGCTAGTTTCTACAAATTTTAAATATATATGATTTTCAGTATTTTTTACCAGTTGATTGGTGATTTACATACCAGTTGACTGATGCGAAACAACAGACATTTTTATGAAGAGACATCATTCTTCATGAAGGGATTTCTCTTCGTTTCCGAATAGAAATGGGTGCATCTCTTTGATAAAACTCTTTATGAAGGATCTCTTTTTTTCAAATATTATATATACACTACAATCTTTGTTTTCAAATCACCGACTCTTTCCATATCTATTCTAATTTCTGATCTACATTTCTAGACTCTGGCATTCTAAAAAGCTCTCAAATATTC
This sequence comes from Allium sativum, assembly GCA_030737875.1. Classification (NCBI taxonomy): domain Eukaryota; kingdom Viridiplantae; phylum Streptophyta; class Magnoliopsida; order Asparagales; family Amaryllidaceae; genus Allium; species Allium sativum. Next base: position 421,844,668 of record CM060919.1, read on the forward strand.
AAATTACTTATTGAATCATTGAAATTATTTCATATCTCTTGATTCAATAAGTAATATACTTTCTACAATCTTCACATACATATTATATTCTTGAGGATAAGATTATAGGAAGGGTGTACTCAATCATTGGCTATTCAATGTTTCAAGAACACAAGCAGAAGTCAAACTCTTGTAATTTGTAAAAGTCCTGTGTTGGTACTCAGGCGAGGAATCCTTGTTGGGGATCGGATTGATCCTTGTTGGGGCACGGATCATTGTGAAACTGCTCCTCCGGGTGAAGAAAGGGTGTTGATAGTAAAATTCCAGAAGGATTCTGGGACTAGACGTGGGACGGGAAGTCTGAACCAGTATAAAATTTCTGGTGTCACTTTACTTACAACATTTACTTATCTGTGATATATCATAACTGTTAATATTTATTTGCCTAAATATTGTATTAGACAAGTTAGTATTTCATAGTCAATTCCACTATATTCCATATACGAAAGTCCTACACAAAGTCACGTGACTTTTCAGTCCTTTATAATCCATTACCATATATGATTTTGTAAACTATTATTTAGATGAAATTAGTTTTAACCTTATGTACTACCCTTAAATACACGACCTTATAGAAAGTGTGGGATACATAAGTATGAATCTGAAGGCTAAATTAACAATAGAGAGTAAATAATGTTTATTTATTTTTATGAATCTTTCTAGATATTTTGAAATTCAACAAGTTAAACTTAACGATCATAGAAGAAAATATGGATCAAAAAATCTTTTCAAAGTCAACTTCCAACACAATCTCGATTTCAAGACCATAAGGAACACCCTTTAGATTTCTCTACATCGAGGTACACCCAATGGATTCTGACGAGACTCCAGCTTACTTACATGAATTCAAACATGACGTCAAGCATACCTACTTGATTTAGAATGGACATTAGTACACCCACTTAGATTTCAAGGACATTAAGCACACCTAACATGTAAGAGTATGATTTGATTGAGATTACAAGATTAAATTCTTGATTTTTAAATACAGCTAATCCTATAGACTCTTAATTAAAACTTTAATCTTGATTTAAGCAAGAAAGTAGAGAGAGATCAATACAGAATCAAATCAACAAACTTTGAGTTTAAATCTATTTGAATTTGAGCATAATTTGAGTACAATTTATTCAGAAAATCAAGAAAGTAAGAGAGATTAAAAAGAGGAGAGAAAAAAGGAAGAAAGTAGTTACAAAATTTTGTTTAGAAACCTTTATATATAGAGGAACAACAACATGTCCCTTCATGAAGAGATATGATGAAAAGACACTTTATCCAAAGTTTGAATTTTGAAAATTACGACATTAATGGTGATATACATGGTTCCTATATGTTAACATATCCTTCACAAATTTGGAAAACACAACGTTTTAAGTTATTTGGAAAACGTTATGCTTTGTAAAATATTCTGAAATTTTGTATACTTATTTATACATAGTTTAACATATTTTAATTTTAATAAATGATTTTATAAATATTTAATATATAATAAAGGATTAAATAAAAAATTCTTTCAAAGTATAAATGACTAATTATAAACTACATTCAAGATATAAAAACCACACACACACACACACACACACACATATATATATATATATATATATATATATCTGTATATGTGAGAGAGAGAGAGAGTGTGTGTGTGTGTGTATAAAACTAAAAGGTAATACGAAAACTACATGTGAGGTTATTCTAAAACTATGCTGAAAACAAGAAAAAATCACTTTTGTTTTTCAGTTACGTCCTCTTCAGGTCTTCTTATCGCAATCGAACTCTCTTATTTTCATGCCTCTGACGCTTCACCCATTTCCTCTGACCATCTCCCACCTCTTTATCCCACCCACATCATGGGTAGGAAGAAAATCGGGCCTTTATATGTTAAAGCATATATCGGTGTCTATCCTCACATGGCCAACGACAGTACCCCCGCATCTAGTTTACGACCAGCCTCTCGACTCACAGCACCAACCATAAGTGGGATGTGTAAGGGTAAGAGTAAATGCTACGCCACCGATCGCAACGCGAGAACCCACTTTCATGTAAATCACACAACAAATTAGGGTCCGTTATGAGTGACCATCTACGAGTCTTATATTAAGTAAGTCTCAAGTATGTCGATAAGGTGCTTTTTTTATCTACTTTTTTACCTACTTTTTTACGCTCTGATACCAAAATGTAAAAGCACTAACTGGTTTTTCCTGGATTTTACCAATTTGTCTAGATCTTCCAACTTCCCTTTCCTTAACACGTTTTAGCCATGTTTTCAATCAACAAGTCAATTCTTCTGCATCTTTGGAATTTGAACTGACATTCATTCCAGTCCAGTATCGGGTGTCGCGGTATTTTCAGCTGGCACTCTGGTTGTGTTAGTTCTTCAGGCGCTACAAAATAATGTTAAAGAAAATGACACCGAAAGTTGATCAAATAAGGTGATTTCTTCTCCTATTCCTCATATGTCTCATTAAAAGTTGAATGATGGTGAAGTTTGTGTTTTGAAAAATGGTCTTTTGGTAATGGGAGTGATAATCATGTTGCCTGTAATGAGATTTCAACAATTGTAGAGGATGTGTTGGTCGCAAATAACACTACCTCTACTCGAACTCATGTTTCAGCTCAATGTCCTAATGGTGTTCGACACAGTGCCACAATTATTTTTATTGTGTCGAAGCATGTCATAGTCAAGCCAGCATAGACCACGTTTTCCATAAGCTTCCCTCAAACTCTATTGTTTATACACCATGTGTTTTTGAGCATGTTGAAGAGAATGACATTAATGTGCCATTATCTGATGTTCTTAAAGCAACATATGAGCAATGGAACGGATTTTTAATTGTTTTTTTTTTGGACTCGAACTCGGTATACCGCATAGTTAAGGAAAGATGCCGCCAAGTTTGGCATCTTAGGGAGGCCTCACTTTCCACTATGACTATGATATGTTTTTCTTCAAATTTGCAAATCCTGAGGAGAGACGTTAAGCTCTAGAAGTTGACCCTATTACCATTGAGGGAAAACCATTCTTTATTACTTCTTGGAGTCCTTCCATCCTTAAAGCTAAGTTACATGTTATGCATATATACATATGGCCCCATTTTTCTCACAATCACTCCATTTTGCAACCTTTGATTGGGATTGATTGATTAGCTAGTTTAGTTGATAAAGTGATATGTTATTATGCCAACACAATAGATAGAAAGAGATTGGTCTACGTTAAGGCTCTAATTGAAATCTCTCCAAAGAAGCGGTTACCCACGATTCTTAAGGTTTGCATAAAAGAATGGATTATAATAGAAATTCAAGTTCGTTGCAGATGGAAGCTGCATATGTTCTAGATGTCGGTCTTTTGGACATGTCGCAGACAAATGCACTATTCAACCAGATGTTGTCCCTGTTCCTCTTGAAAGCAGGACTCCACTTTCCCATCCCTCGATTCGTGTTTGGGCACCGATAGCCAAGAAGGGCATAGTACCAAAGTGTCATCTCCTAAGGTTACGATTGTTGTTCCAAATGTTCCTGTTGTGCCTCTTGCCTTGCTAGTTGCTCCTATTGTAAATCCTTATTCTAAGCCGCCTCCCTCTAGAGACTCGGATCCACATTCTATCCCATCTAACATGGTTTGGACTAAACATGCATGGATTCACGTATAGTCAGATATGAGATGTTCACTTGAAAGGAGATGATTTTATGCTATTATTTCAGATGAGGTTAGAGAGAGTAGACACTTGTTTTATCAAGTCGAGGGTAAGGGGATCGTATTGTCTAATGAGGGGCCAAAAGGAAAACATAATACAAAGAATTTGGTGGATGAAGCATGGATATAAAGTTTATATATGGTCGGGAATCTGAAGGATTTTCCCCTAACCTCGCTCTTGCTTTTAAGGCCTATAGTCAGGTATATGGTCCCGTCGAAGATAAGTCATTTTCACACTCCTCTTCTCTAGAGGTAGTGTGGTTTTATTTTTTATTTTTTTCTAGTAGTTTAGCACTCTGCCCAACTCATGTTATGTAAATTTTTCTTACTTGCTATAATGAAAAGTGGACAGTCCATTATAAAAATTGGTCAGCCATGCCAAAAAAACTATGTTGAAAACTGATGTTGTGAGACTTTTGAAAACATGGAATTATGAAAATCATTTAACAATTAGAAAATGAGTTTTGAAATCTTTTGAAAATAAGGAAATATCAGAAAGTAATATTATGATTGTAACAAAATAATGCATGACTAAGTTACTTATCTTAATGTCTTGAAATCTTCAAACTCATGAGTCTGCAATCTGTAACTCTTGAATCTTTATATCATCCCCTTTTTCATCCATTTGAATCTTCTTTTTATACTATAATGTCTTGTTTATCAATATCTATCTAATATAATATGTTATATACTATAAGTAACTTGATAAAACATTAGTATCCTTATTTTATATAATGTCATATGGTTGTTGTCGTTACAACCAATATTTATGGTATAGACAGAATTGGGCTCCTTCCGAAACGATACAACAAATCTTACCATAAATCTCCTTTTGAATATATCACCCGGGATATTGCGATATTGAACGATATATCAACCGAGATGAGATACTGGAATACCGTCCGATATCTTGGTTTTTTGGGGTTAAAATTTAAATCTAAGCCTGAACAAGAATAGTAATTAAAAAACTCAATTATATCCATGATAATTTACTGTTATTTAACATTTTGTATGTTAAATGACTATAAATGTTCATATATGTTCTATAATGCTTATGTTTTTAATATTAGTCTTTTTTTACATGCATATTACCTATGAAATTATGTATTTTATTTCCTATTTATGCTGAACTTTTTAATGTTATGGACCTTTTTTATGTTTAATCTCAACAATAATTCATGTTCATAAATCACATGTTGTAAACACTAATCTATTTGCGTTGTGTTATATTTCTATTTAGGCATGTTATGATTTAGAGTATGAATGATCTTTAATAAATTAAGAATAATGAAATGATTTTTCAATTCAAGTTTAAGTTGTTATGTTTATAATAGCATTCATATAAAACATTGTGTTAGAATGCCATTTTTTAACGTATCATGTACCCCGAGATTATTCCGGTACGAACTTTTAGACCAAGATGGAAATCCGAGATGAACTCCCGAGTCAGACTGATCTCATCCGAGATCCCCCCCGATACGAGATCAAGCCTCTAAAATCCCCAAAACGAAACGTGGCCGATATCCAAGATTTAAAACCTTGGTTACATCATTATGTATCATAGAGAGGTGTAACTTTTAAGGTTGAATCTTTATTCATATTAGGTATGTTCGGAATACTATTTGACATTCGTTTATTTATTCGATCAAATTGAATATTTTATCTGCTTTGCTTTCCACCAATATTTTATGAACTTGCTACATGTGTATCTAAACACATGTCTATGTTAGTGATAAATCATCGATGGTAATAATAGACCTGTGATTGCATACATTAATAAGTATAAATTCGAAGATATCATGAACTCCAATGATGCTCCCACTAGATGGATGCACTACTCTTAATTGTTCAATATGTAGTTAACGAATATCATATGATTCATAATTATATGATATTAAATTATTTCTTAAGACTATGGCTTAGTCTGTAGTTCTAAAATAATTATAATAATAGTTCACACTTTTGTATTTTCCAATGTGTAACAGCCCGTATTCTTCTAGGCCAAAATTTCAACAAAAGTCAAAATCCAAGTCCATAGGGCCAGCAGTTGTTTGGTTTGATACCTGCAAAAAATAGCATGAGCAATGTCAAAGTCTGACTAACTTAAACTCAAACAATATAGGATAACATATAACAATGTGACTAGTACCTTAGAATCAATTGAATCTCTCTAAAATCAAAGCACCACATTGATAGTGAGCATAAGAGGAAGAAGGCATTCAGTAGTATCCAATCACCATCAACGTTAGAAGTTTAATCCCTCTAAATATGTATTATGGGTTGTAATGAGGAGGGAGTCAAACTAAATGTTAGTGATATCCCACATCAGTAGCAAGTACACCAGGTTGTTAGTATCCTCAAAGTGAAAGGCAGACTTCCACTAAATGACTATACTGACCTTAAATCACTAAACCACTAGGTCTAATTTATTATCCTAATTTTGGATCACTATTCTACTTTAGTGTTGGACTTAGTCAGATATTAATTAATATTAATCTCCCATTAGTTTAATACTATAAATGTCAGTGTAAGACATTTTGGGTAAGTTACTAATTTACAATTAATAATTTTTATTATTAGTCCATTTACAATTAGTCTCAATAATACATTTTCCCATGTTTATTCAATCTTATATATTAACTTGTTAGTTAATTACCTCTCATTAATTCCATTAATGAATTCCAAGCTTTTAAATTCTAATTTCATTAATTACACATAAATTATGCTTGCAATCTTTTCATTTCCTATTGATTATATGACCCAAGCCAATTAATAGGAAAATTTTCTCATTAATTCCCAACGGTTACCTTATTCACTTTTATTATTAATTTTTTCTTAAACTTGGATTATGCATGTATATTTTGAATTAACTTATGTTGGAGAATGGAGTTTTGATGACAACAACCTTACTTCAATATTAATTGATTATAAAATATATACTAACATCTTTATCTAGAATATAATATATATACATATATGCAGGATTCATATACAGGAACTAATAATGAAGACTGTACAGTTTTAGAGTTTTAGAGATTCAAGAGATTCAGAATTTAGAGAAAATTCAAGACTCATGAGTAATCAAGAAATCAAGAGTTCCAGATAAATATAGTAATAGAGTCTAGTTTATGTAAGACTCTGAATAGCACTCCAGGTTCAAATTCAAATTCTTATTTTCAAATTTCAAATTCTATTCAAATTTTAATCAAGATTTTCTATTTTACTTTTGATTTTAAACTTGAGTTTTAAAGATTATAAGTTTTTTTAATATATATAGTTATATACTTTGTACATATATTTATATAGTTTTAAACTTTATAATTTTATAAATATGTTCATATAATTTATATTTATGATTTCATATGAGTTTCTACTTTATAATACTTATTTATATCACTATGTTTTAATTTAAGAATTTCCAGTATTATATAAATATTAAAACACTTGAAAAAAAATTCAAAATTCAAAATTCAAAATTCAAATTTTAAAAGAACATATGTCGACATGCATATGTGGCTATGTCAACGTATAACCGTCATATTTTCAATTTTGAAAGGAAGTGTCCTTTCACCATTTGTAACATTCCAGAAGCGTTGCAACCTTTCAAATCTTATATATAGGGGTTGATTTCGAATTTTTTAACCATTCTTCTTCTCCATCTTAATTCCTTTTCATTCCTCCATTATTATTTCATATTTTTATGATTTCTACACTTATACTCTGCCAATTTCAATTCTAATTATATAAACTTCTTCTCTTCTCACTCTCTACTCATTACTCTCTAAATCAAAGTGCTATTGACGAGTTATAGGGTTGTTGTAATCATTTGGGATTGTTTTGGGATAGTCTTGGAAATAGTGTGTTCCTTGCAGCCGTGAAATCAAGGAAGGGAACGGTATTAACCTTGTAACCGGGGAAATCAAGGGTGGTGGAAACGGTGGTAACCTTGTAGCCATGAAATCAAGGGTGTTGTACTTGGATATTGATATAGTTATAAAACTCTGCGCAATCCAGCGTTGCGTAGGACTGGATGTAGAAGTAATCTGAACCAGTATAAAATCCGGTGTGTTTTTCCTTTTCTGCATTTCCTTTTTGTTTATTTCTGTGTTTGTGTTTGATTCGGTGTTTTTCATCATCATCTATGTGGTGTGTTATTCATATAGTAGATCATATTAGTTTTAGATTTTCTTATATTCCTTGAAACACTATTCACCCCCTCTAGTGTTGGTTTTTCCTTAATGATCCATTCTGCATTCCCTAATAACTTATTTAAATTTAGTTTATTATTCTTAGTTAGTTAATTTATTATTAATATTTATTTCCTTTTATTATGCAATTATTATGCATTAATTTTCAATTTTATCTAAATTCATGTATCTTGTTACACATAATTCCTAAAAGCGGGTTCTATATTTAAATTATTGAAAAATGCTTCTTAGAAAAAAAATCCATTTGATTTTCATAAATTCATTAAAAATAGATGAAATTAACTCGATTCAAAATCGCAAGAAATGTGTATTTTCTATGATGACTATCCTAAAGCGCGGGTACTTATACAACCTAATAGTGGGTTGTACAAGCACCCAATCGATGCAGAACAATTGTAAAGGGAAAGAAATAGAAGGAAAAAAGAGGAGAAAAGAACGCAAGAAAATAGAAGGAAAGAAATACTAAATCAATCACACAGCTTATCGTATATCTCACGGCGTATCATATAAAATATAATAGAAACCATAGATGTAAAACATGCGAGACAGTATTAACTACATAACCATATCAGTAGAGTATACTGGCTCATACGGTTATATAAAAGGGAAATGGAGTTTACACAGGTGGTAGATAAACTCTATTGATAAGCCGTCTTTAATAATAGTAATTCAACATGGTCAAGGCTCTATAGTGTCATACAACGGAATAAACAAACATAATACAAGCACAAATATGATAAGGCATCACCTCTTACTGATCCACTTATGTAGCTTCAAATAATATTTGCACACATATTATCTAGTCTACTCATTTAAGAGTACCCGAGATAATACAAATCAAAGCATAAAATCTTGGGTCAGACAACAGTTTATTTTGAGCAATAAACAAACTCAGATTACTATAAAATTCATAATGGTATATGGAGCAAAAGTATAGAAAATCATATCTAACATGTCCCTGCATTCATAAAAGTATATACTACTCTAAGATATCATCATCATTTGTGTACCCTAAATTTTATTCCTAAGGGTGCCTAAATATATGCACTAATGATATTCATATATGTGACATCCCTGAATTGGTATAATCAAACAAACATTGCATCCATCATCCACCCTCACATTCTGTGCATAAAGTACGTGATACTTTGTGCTTTGGTCAACCAATCTACCGAAGCATTGGCAAGTTCGAACGTCGATGAACTTTAAGAGACCATCCACTACTTCACAACATAGATGGACTTTAGTGAAATGTCCCTATCCAGTCAAAAACATCGATAAACTTTATGGTACCTGTCGATCAAGTCAAAATGTTGGCAGACCCTGATCCATGCTCATGCACCTCCCTCAAAGGAGTATCAAAGTTACCAATACCATTTTCCCCTTTACACATATTCTTATACACAATCCATCTCTACACTATCCATATGACTCCCGTAGAATTCGTCATGATCTGGGGACTATCCTCGACTATCATTATTTGTCTTAGGATACCTGCATGCGTCTCTTGTCCTCCTTCTATAATAAGGTTAATATGATCTAGTGTCATTCACTTTACATCTTGGAGTACGTCCATCCATCGTCGAAGACACCACTTTCAATCATGGAATCACCATATTAAAATGGCGAAATCACTACATTGAAGCACCATATCACCTATATGCCAAAATAATTGTCGAAGAGATACCATGTCAAAACAATCGTAAAATGAATCACTATATCTGCTTCTCGAAGCCTCATCATAAACATCAAAACTAGCCAAATGTAACAACCCGAAAAATCAGAACCAATTTAAAATTTTTATTTTGGCAATTTTAATGAATTTTGAATATTTAAAATGATTTATTTTAAACAATAACGACTAGAAATTTATTTTTAATAGAATTAGAATGTATAATTTATTCAAATCGAAATAAGAATATAAATATTTATTTTAATTATAAAAGGAATTGAAAATGGCGCGGTAGTTTGAAAATCCGATTTCAAATTTCAAATGAATGTACAGGAATCAAAATAAACTGGATTTTAGCAAAACCAGAAATATTTGAATATGTTTGAAAATATCTTTCCAACGAATCTGAAAAATCCAAATTTCATAGCAGGAATAAAAAGTTATGCCCAGTTGAAAATTCAGAATAGTCGCTATGGAAATATAGCCCTTAAAAATAACAATTTTGCAAACGACCTCCGTTTTCGACGAAACCACTTTAGTTGGATCCAGAATGTCAAATTATAGCTAGATTCCAATTTTTATATTTTTTGGAATTAATATGTGAGCGTGGCGGATTAAAACGTGTTTGGTAATTTCAGTTTGAATTTAATCGACTGAAAAATGATCGTTTTTCAAACAGTCTCCAAATTCAATGAAATTAATTTTGTTAGGACCGTATCGTCAAAACATAGCTAGATTTATTTTTCTGGAATTTTTGAACTCCGTATGTGGCCCCGGTAAATTGAAATGTGCGTTTGAATTTAAAATATAATGATTTATATTTTAAATTAAGTGGAAACTGATCCTAACAGTCGAACTGGCTTACATGACATATCCCATTGTGTTCAGAATGGGGGTAATTAGCTGTGGGCGACAGTCATTGGTTTTGATTTGGGATTCGGGAGAAAAGTCAACTTTATGGAGAAAATAAATTAATAATTAAATTATATATATATATATATATTCCTTCCCCCAAATTAAAACCCTACCCCGTTCAAAATCGAGACCCGCCCCCTTTCACCAGAAATCTCGTCGCTCCCTTCCCCTTCCCATAGCGCCGCCACCTCCATTCATTCCCCACCGCCACGTCGCATCTCCACCTCCTCCTCCTTCCTCCCCTCTTTCTCTTCACTCTCTCCTCTTCAATCCGATTCAAACCGACACAAAACAACACCTCCAACCACCGTAGCACCGCTGCCCCCTCAACTGTGCCACCTTGACCATCTGCAGGCCGCACACAACCACTCCCGCCTCCTCAGCCTCTGACCGCTGCCTGTGGGGCCCCCGACAAGGAAAAAAAATCCGATTTTGACGTCTTCCACGCGTTCAAAATGGACGGCGAGCCTTCCTTCGCAATTCAAGGTGAACAACTTCACCTTTGAACTTTAATTTCAGTTTAAAATATGTGAAGCATAGTTAAGAAAAATGTAATTTTTATAAATAACTTTATATGTATAAAAAGATACCATTTTTATGGTATACAAAGCCATGATCTTTATTGTGCACAAAGCTGTGATATTTATTTGAATGGCTTCGAAATAAAAATGGAATTTTGATTCGGAAGTTAGATTTATAAAAATGGAATTTTTATTATGAAGTTAGATTTAAAAAAATAGAATTTTTATTATAAAGATTAGCGAAGTAAAAATGTGATTTTTACACATAGGATTTTAAAATAAAAATTCGATTTTTATATATGAAGTAGCAAAGTAAAAATATGATTTTTATATAGAAAACTGAATTATAAAAATATAATCTTTTCTATATGTGTAGCGTTTTAAAAATATGATCCTTATATATTTTTCATTGAAATAAAAATATGATTGCATCGTGTATAAAATAGTTAAGCTATTAAAATATTTTTAGAAAGCTAAAAATATGATTTTTAGATTATGTATGCTATTTTAAAAATAGTTGAACTATGAAAATAATTTTGGAAGGATAAAAATATGATTTTTATCATATAAAAGCAAAGAAAAAAAATTAGATCTTTATATATGAAGGTGTGATGTAAAAAATAATCAATAAAGGAGTGATGTAAAAATTAGATCTTTATATATGAAGGAGTGTTGTACAAATTAGATCTTTATATAGGAAAGAAGCGTTGTAAAAATATATCATTTTTATATATGAAGTGAATGTAATTTTTAAAATAAACATCATATTAAAAATGCGATTTTTACTATGAACAGCGGGAAAGGATCGCATTGGAATTTCGGGCAAATCCAAGCCATTCGGAAATTCAGAAATGAAACGGCGGAGTGGAACCCAAAGGTGAGAACTCCTCGCTATAATTTTCTTTGTATAGTTATCTATTTTATAACTGCATATATGAACTGCTCCCCATCGTCCACAGACCATGGACGACTTATTTGATTTGATTGTGTTGTGAAAATTGATTGTGATGTGGAATGGAATAAAATATTCATGTGTTGAATAAAATATTTTATAGTTAAAAATATAATTTTTAACGTGTATATGAATAAAATTAATATTCATAAACAAATCGGACGATTTGTTTATGTACACACATTTGACGGATATTGATTGGGACGATCTATTTTATACATCAACCAACTGCACAAATAATAATTAGTGTTTGTTGTTTGAAAACCCCACACGGGTATAGGGATGATATTTGACATACACTAATCCCAATATTTAGTTGTATGTCAATCGATTGGTTGATAGGCTGTTGTAAGTGTTAATTATTTATGTTTAATGCTTATGCAGTTGTGTAATGCACTCTGGATGATGGTTGACTGTGTTTGATTATTGTTGTGTACATGTGTGTATGAAATCCATATAAATAAAATTATATGGTAATTGACTGTGTCTGATTCCAGTACAGAAAGAATGAATATTTTAAAATAACGAATATGTTAAAATAACGAATATTTTTAAATAACAAATATTTTAAAATAATATTCAGTCAAAGATCAAAAATATGATTTTGATGTCCGATTTGGAATGGAAACGAAAATATTTAAATATATAAAGCCATGTTGATTAGATTAATGCCATTTTGGACGTGAACGATAAACTATATCGATTTTATTCATGTTTAATGAATATCGAAAAGGAAGTGATTTCATAAGCTAATATTTTGAAAATATTATCATTTATATCTTAATGATATGGAATATTCAATTTTGATTTGAAATTGAATATGAAGTTGAAATCGTTTTGAAAACGAATTTAAAACGATTTATAAAATACATTTTAAATGGAAATTGACGAAATATATATAATATATATATTATATATACAATGGCCTAAATAGAACGCGCCGCGCCGCGGCAGTTCACGAATTTCGACCATTGACTTCGAATTGACGTTACAGGAGATCCGACCATTGGATTCTCCTAAAATCGGAACCGTTGGGTTCGTATCGAAAAGAGCTTTCTAACGAGTACAAGAAATTAGAAATCTAACAGTTGGATTTGGAATTATGTCCAAATCAAATTTGGAAAAGCTCGCTGTAAGTGCAGTTCGATGGTCGTTTACGGAAATCGACTGTACGGGCCTTGATAAAATTATTAAAAATAGCAATAATTTGTGTAAAATCATAATAAACGATTTGGAAAGAATTGGGATGAAAAATTCCATATTTGAAAAGATAAAAATATATTTTTATCGAAATGAACTAGTTATGAACTACATTTGAAATCCAATAATTTTTAAATAAAATAAATTGGATTTTTGAAATGGTTTTAAAAATAAGCAGAATTTCCAATATATGAATTGGAATGGATTTGAAACGAAATTATCATCGAAATATTTCTATATCGGATTCCGTGATTATACGGATATTGTGGAGGAATTTGGAAGATATATATATCGTTATTCCAATACGATATTTGTTGATTTGAGAATTTGATATTGAATATAAGCCGATATATTTTCTATTCAGAGCCTTGTATTTAATATCAAATTGGATTTTGGGTTTGTCGTGAATGGTGTCTTCATTAACACTGTTCTTAAACCCAAATGATAAAAGAATAAATCTTTTAAATAAAATTTAAAGGAGTTTACCAATTAATTGATATTTAATTGGAATTGAAATTGTTTTTGGGTTTATCGTGAACGGTGTTTTAAATAACACTTGTTCTTTAACCCGATTAACAATGGAATGAGATTTAGGGTTTGTCGTGAATGGTATCTTTAATAATACTGTTCTTAAACCCAATGGAGTTAAGAAAATTAGAAATTAACTGGAGATTATCTAAGTTGAATGGTTTCCTGGGTATTGATCTGATGTTGGTTTCGACCTTCGGGATTAATACTTAGGGAATTGTCCTCTTACTAATTTACGGTTAAAGACTGATGGGATGGGGTCTTCAGTAACACTGTTCTCAAACCCCATGTGAAAAGAATAAATCTTTTAACTAAGATTTAAAGAATAATTACCAATTAATTAACATTTAATTGGATTTGAAATGGAATGTGAATTGGATTTATTGTGAACTGTGTTTTTAACGACATTCGTTCTTTAAGCCGATTTACAGTGAAATGAGATTTGGAACTTATAAATCTTTTTATTAAAGATTTAGTGGAGATTTTCCAAAGTACAGTTTTCCAATTTAATATATTGGAATGGAATGGAATCCGATTTGATAATAATCGAAGCGAGTTTCTGTGGAGGAAGATTGTTAATATATATGGAATTTAAAAGGCTTTGTCGTTATTCCATTTATATTATCAGGTGGATATGGAAGCTCATATCGATTATATATATTGATCTGTATTCCGTGAAGATTCCACTGTTAATGGTATGTGATTTTAGGTTTATCGTGAGCTGTGTTTTAAATGACATTAGTTCTTTAACCCAGTTAAAGATAAGATTAATGCAATGTCCCGCAAATCCGTACTATCTGAGTTGACTAAATACAACACACGTCCAACCCAAATAGCACAGAAATACAAATCATTATTGAAAGAAGTTAGAGGATGAGAAATAGAAAGAAACTTAAAATAGAAGAAGAAGAATAGAAACATAACACAGAATCTCACATCGCAACAGAATAAAATATAATATATAACAGCTTTTGAAATACAAAATTTGACTGTATATACATAACATTATCATCAGAGTACAACACTTATAATACAGCGGAAATAACACTAGATAACTAACGTTGAAGCCTCCTGCTCCAAGCTCCTCCAAATATCTGTAAACACCTGAACTACTTGACTGCCCGTACAAGTTTGGGCACCCAAGAGTTTAGGTAAATCAAAACAAAATAAACTCCGGGTCAGTCATGGGACTGGTATGAGTAAACAGTTTAGAACAGCTTGAGGAAATAAACGACATCTCATAAGACCACGCCGTATAACACGGAACGGGTTTTCCCTTATGAGAATCCAAAAGGTCTTTATATCAAAACTCTTTGATATTATAATAGTGTCTAAATCAAATAAATAGAAATCTAGTGGAACGCTTGCATCTCACGCTCCACATATATAATGTATAATCATAAACCGCAGGCGCTTATTGGAGATTGGATTTCGACTATGACAAGGTATGGAACCACCTGCCACTGGTGTATCTCTAGAGGAGAATACACCGAGTTCAACAAGAACATCTTGCAACTCAGCCACACATGACCGACCACTCATTTCGCTTGAGTGTATCAAATGTACATCACCAACGGTTGGGATCAGCAACCGTTTCCCGAATGGGACAGGATCGAATAGAATAAAGAATTAAATGAATCTCTAGATAGGTGATGATACACCCTAATGGGAGCTAACCACATAGCCATGCAGCCTGCCCGATTTTTGTCATTTCCCGGTTGTTGAGGCCAGAGGCTACGATTACTTCTCTCATTGATAACACCATTACTTTGAATGGCACATTACCAGATCCGTTAATCATTAATTGGTTTACACAAATATTCTGGATGTTATTCTACGGGAATAAATCCGTTGCAACCATATATATTTATACAGACCAACCCATTCGATCATTGGAAATACTTTGTTAGACATTCGTCCATTTACGTTCGTTTTGGTATTGAACGAAACTGAAGGCACTATTAAGTACATCCATCCTAGGCAATCTCTACCTAGGACTTATACAACAGCCCTTGCACTTTACTCTGTCTTCAATTATCTTCAGCATACATGATTCGCAACGCTTATGCAATACGGAGTGGTTCTTTGGATAATAATCCAACCGGTCTCTCCATAGTAACAACGTTAAAAAGATCAAAACTTTGATAGTCGGTGATTTAACTATCAAATGAAAAATGTCCGTGTACACACAACGATCTTATTTCCAAATGGAATTATCGATCACATCATCAAACATATATATATATATATATATTCAAATTTCCTTATTTTCTATATTAAGAAAATATATGTTATTAACTCTGGAAAACATTCCCATTGCATATTTACATATCACTATTCTTCCACATCTATCAGACTCTAACTGTAAACTAGTAAGAGAAGAACTTTCAAAGTATAAACCCCGAAGGACGAAACCAACATCAGATCGATACTCAAAAAGTCGTTCAACTCAACTAATTTTCAGTCAGTTTCTAATTATGCTTAACTCTATTTCTTTAACTCCATTTGATTAACTTCTTATCAACACGATCATTTTAAATCTGCAAATCATTTGCTTTTAAATCATCGTTCACTTTAAAACGTATATCTCCCAGGATTTTATTTATAAAATTCCTTTTCGTTTATAATATTTTATTTTAATTTCGTTTCATTATCGAATTCTATAGAAATCGATATATCGATTTCTAGTTTATCAAATCTTCTTAAAAATATTCTAACTCCTTAAATTTCCAGAAAAATTCGCCATAACCTCCTTTGTATGCGGTTACCGGAAAAATTCAAACCTTGCCACACAGGCTCTCTCCAATCAAAAAGAAAAAGGAAAAGCCTAGCGGCTAGCCGATACGGCGCATAAAATCTCATATTCAATTTAAATACATACCTTTTTGTCGAGCATTCTATTTATATCTCTTCTAATACTTTATTCCAAACCTGTCTCATGTATATTTATACATTTCTAATTCATTTCAACTTAATCCAATCGTTTTAAATTAATTCGTTAATTGATTTGCTAATTAACTATTTTGCCTATTTCACCTTTTTATTTGAATATAACAGGTTCAAATATGAGTTTAACTTGTTTATAAACTAATTGAAATTTCATTTTCAATTCAAGTGTCATATTCGATTTTGAATATAAATTTACAAGTCCAGTTTACTTATCTATGATCGAACTTGATTCATAACTCGATTAACAAATTATCCTTTAACTTGGTTAATCCTATTAAATAGTAAATATCTGATTTTGTTTCACAAATAAATCCATATACTTTACTTGAGTTCATATTCATGTTATCCAATTTATGATTCTTCCTTTTCATTTACAAACACCATTTATTTACTTGTTTATATATTTAAACAAGTCTCGATTTCAAATTTCATTTGAAATAAATATTTCTACTTTGGAAAAACAAATTTCCCTTTTTAAATTCACACTTGTATTTATATTTCTCAATTTATCCAATGATAATTCATTTTACTTCCTTTATGAACTTCGTTTATAAATGAACTGCTTGTTTTTAACTATTCAAAACAAGTTAATATTTTTGTTCAATTCAAATTTCAAATTTCTATTTTAGAAAAATATAATTTTCCCCTTTTAATTCTCAAATATCCTTTTTATTTATTTTTATAAATCAACCCTAAGGCCCAGTGATATTTTAAACACACAAACATCCAATTTATCATTCATTGGTTATCTACCACATCATATATGAATTTATATATATGTGAAAACAAACAAACAAACAGATAATATATTTTTGAGGAATCCAGTTGGATCCCTCCAACCTGTTTTCCTACATCCACAGACGTCAACACATAAATAATACCATCCTGCTTCGAGGCAGGATATCGCGGTATAGAAGGTCATCCACTAATATATATTTGTGGGGCGCATAGGGAAATCATCCGCTAATAGTACTGCGGGCATCCGCTAATGAGATTGCGGGAACAATCCAATCACCCAAACAAATATATATATATATATATAATAGTCAAGCCTAAATAACTATATATATATTTAAACATGCTACAGTAATATTTTAACGAAACCAAACTAGGAACAACAATTATTTTTAACTAACAAAAATAATTCTAAATAAAAGGTGGGTGAGATTTACTCCCCGTGATTTTTATTCGCTGAATATCCCAATTTAGATAAATCGAACGCCATTCGATTTAAATTAAATCTTGCTTAATGCTGATCGACCCCAATTGCGTTACTCCACGCTTTTCCAACCTTAATATAAATTTAACAATTTATATTTTACTTATTTATTTAAGCATTCGAACTATTTAAATGAGTTAAAATTAAATTACTAAACTAGAAATAATTACCTTAATCCAGTTTAATTCTTCTCATGTTTTCCATTTCCGAATTTCTACCCTATTGGTTCGAACAGTCTTCCCGCTCTAAAGGCACAATCCATTGTTTACAACAATAAGCACCAGTGTCCAAATTTCCATCGCAAGATTATCAAAACGAGTGTCACTCCATCATTACTAAACAACCCCTCCTTGCTCCTCAAAAATAAAACCAATAACAAAAAATAGAACTTAGTGTTGCAAACACCAACGTACAGCCATGAATCGTCATCATTGAATAAAGTATACACTACTGCAATGTCTCTAGTATTCACTGTCCATAAATCTCTCCACCTTCCCACTGTTGAATGCCTCAAATCCACCCAGCATTGACCAAATTTTTATCTCCTTCCACATTCGATACCAACAAACTGCTTGAACCCTCCCTTCAGCAAAAAAAACAACAACATCGAATGATCACTCTATTTTACCCTCACTGCCCAGACCAAGCTCCTCTCCAATAACCTCCCATTTTCATCATCCGCACTCCCAAGTTTAGATCGCACCATTCTCGAAACTAGCGTGGACTTCCAGAAATCGCACACCCCCTTTCCAACGTTGATATTCCCTTCTGTAATTCAGCACCCACTAAAATTGGACACCGACTTCCAGAACTCCACTGCAGCGTCAAACCCCCCTTCGAACTGCTGACGTCGATATCGCCTTCAACCCTGTCGCGACCTTCTCCGTGAACTAACCTGGTTCCAGAAATCATCGCGACTTCACCAATACATCACTGCGACTTCCACTCCAAGCCCCAAATTCATGTGCGCCTCCAGACCACATCGCATACTAAAAACGAGCCTTATACCCAAGTCCTCTATCGTTGCCCTAAATCAAACTCCACAATTTCCCCATCACGATTAAATCCTTAGGTCCACGGTTCCACTTCGAACACCCAACATGAATCGCATGCATCCTGAAGGCCTTAGGGTTGAAGAGCACATATGCGAGCTTTCTGATGTCGGCTTTTGCTGAGAACGAGAAAATAATGAAAAGTGAAGTAGTGGTACTTGCGATTTTTAAAGTAAAGGGGTGCTCCATTGTTGTTTTCGATTTTATTAGCAGAAGATCGAAAAGAAATGAAATCAAAGAGGGAGGGGGTCGTCATGATTTATAGGAGGAGGAGAGGGAACCAACGTAGCATATTTTTCCTTCTTTCGTTTATTGAATGGTGAGGAAAGAAACTCATAGGTGTTTTATTTTATGGTGAGGAAAGGAAGACGTGGTGTTCTCTCGTCCTTTCATTTAGGTTATTTATATAAATATATACATATATTTTGATTTAACTGATATCATTTAATTCACAATACTCCGTGATCCCGAGCTCCTCTCTGAACCCAACAAATGACATTCCTAGGGTAAAACCGCTATTCTGAACACTGGGACAGGTATCGAAACCCCATTTGATCATATAGAGAAGCTATTAATTTAAATTGATTTAAATTAATTTTAAAACAATTAATTCTTCGATAATCAATTAATAATATTATTCTAATTCAAACAGGAGTTTTGAATTAATTATCTGAACTGTTTCCAATCCAGTGTTGACTTTGAATTCAAATAAATTCAATTTCGTATTTCGGTAATTATATATATTCGAAATAAATCATATTTCGATTTTTAAATTGATAACTAAATATAGAAATACATTTATATTTTCAAATCAATATTTAAAATAAATATTAAATATTCAAAATTAATCGGGTCGTTACATTCTTCCCATCTTAAAAGAATTTCGTCCCCGAAATTACTAATGTAGGAAAAATCCTTCTAACCTATTTACTTTTCAAAATCAACTTATGTTGGACTCAACATTTTATATTTCTACAACTTTAATTCACCAAAACATTTGGTTTTCATTCACATTGAAGATCAAATATGCTTATATTCATTTTATCTGAATGATTCTCAACTCATATATTCACATCCAATTCATATTCCATTCATATACTTTTAATCTTATTCAAATTGATTATAATCAATTTATTCACTTCGATCTATTTAACTTGTTTAAGTTAAAATTTAAATTCCAGAATTCAAATTCCCGGGTTTTCTCTATGAGATAACATAAATATATACGTCTATTTATAATCTTTTCAAATTCAAAACATTTGAATTTTCCAACTAAACTTGTTTTCTTTCAAACAATTTTCCATCAAAAACTTTTTTAAGGCATCAACCCTTCACTTAGAAACTCGAAAATGAATACTAATGCTGTTACAGTCACCATCAGAATTATTTTCCAGCCATTGAAGTGAGTTCAGTGCTTTATCGCTTACAAAATCCATTCAAAAATGGTATTTATTCAAAATCCTTTCAAAACAAAGCTATATTATTTTAATATACTTTAAAAATATTTTTCAACTTCCCAGGATTAAAATTTCAAATTTTGGTTTTAATTCAATTTTAATTCATCTCATTTGTATATTTATTTCATATACAAATTCCATTAGGTTATATAAACCATTTCAAATTTATAATCTCATTTGATTATAATACTAACAACCAACTCATCCATACATTATAATAATTCCAGAAAATTATTATTTTCTATCAAAATATAATTTTGAGTAAAATTATTTCATTTACCCATTTAAAACAATATCATGTTCAATCTTTTGTTCAAGTATTTACAAACTCTTATCCACGTCGTGGCATCCCACGATTCGATCAGAATTCATAAACCACTCAACAGACAAGTCAACACAATATTAAACATTTGTTTTAATCAATTAACAAATACGCTCTCTCGTATATATACACTCAACTCATTCTAGGGTACTACTGACGCTATCTCTAATGAGTATAATCCCACCAAAGCCTAGGTATTCGCTCAACCTAAGCTCTGATACCAACTGTAATGTCCCGCAAATCCGTACTATCTGAGTTGACTAAATACAACACACGTCCAACCCAAATTGCACAGAAATACGAATCATTATTGAAAGAAGTTAGAGGATGAGAAATAGAAAGAAAGAAACTTAGAACAGAAGAAGAAGAACATAAACAAAACACAGAATCTCACATCACAGCGGAATAAAATATAATATATAACATCTTTTGAAATACAAAATTTGACTATATATACATAACATTATCATCATAGTACAACACTTACAATACAGTGGAAATAACACTAGATAACTAACGTTGAAGCCTCCTGCTCCAAGCTCCTCCAAATATCTGTAAACACCTAAACTACTTGACTGCCCATACAAATTTGGGCACCCAAGAGTTTAGGTAAAACAAAACAAAATAAACTCCGGGTCAGTCATGGGACTGGTATGAGTAAACACTTTAAAACAGCTTGAGGAAATAAACAATATCTCATAAGACCACGCCGTATAACAAGGAACGGGTTTTTCCTTATGAGAATCCAAAAGGTCTTTATATCAAAACTTTATGATATTATAATAGTGTCTAAATCAAATAAATAGAAATCTAGTGGAACGCTTGCATCTCACGCTCCACATATATAATGTATAATAATAAACCGCAGGCGCTTATTGGAGATTGGATTCCGACTATGACAACGTATGGAACCACCTGCCGCTGGTGTATCACTAGAGGAGAATACACCGAGTTCAACAAGAACATCTTGCAACTCAGCCACACATGACCGACCACTCATTTCGCTTGAGTGTATCGAATGTACATCACCAACGGTTGGGATAAGCAACCGTTTCCCGAATGGGACAACATCGAATAGAATGAGGAATTAAATGAATCTCTAGATAGGTGATGATACACCCTAATGGGAGCTAACCACATAGCCATGCTGCCTGCCCGATTTTTGTCATTTCCCGGTTGTTGAGGCCAGAGGCTACGATTACTTCTCTCATTGATAACACCATTACTTTGAATGCCACATTATCAGATCCGTTAATCATTAATTGATTTACACAAATATTCTGGATGTTATGCTAAGGGAATAAATCCGTTGCAACCATATATATTTATACAGACCAAACCATTTGATCATTGGAAATACTTTGTCAGACATTCGTCCATTTATGTTCGTTTTGGGATTGAACGAAACCGAAGGCACTATTCAGTACATCCATCCTAGGCAATCTCTACCTAGGACTTATACAACAGCCCTTGCACTTTACTCCGTCTTCAATTATCTTCAGCATACATGATTCGCAATGCTTATGCAATTCGAAGTGGTTCTTTGGATAATAATCCAACCGGTCTCTCCATATTAACAACGTTAAAATGGTCAAAACTTTGATAGTCGGTGATTTAACTATCAAATGAAAAATGTCCGTGTACACACGACGATCTTATTTCCAAATGGAATTATCGATTACATCATCAAACATATATATATATATATATATTCATATTTCCTTATTTTCTATATTAAGAAAATATATGTT
Organism: Allium sativum; assembly: GCA_030737875.1. Lineage (NCBI taxonomy): Eukaryota > Viridiplantae > Streptophyta > Magnoliopsida > Asparagales > Amaryllidaceae > Allium > Allium sativum. Next base: position 421,867,141 of record CM060919.1, read on the forward strand.
ATTAACTCTGGAAAACATTCCCATTGCATATTTACATATCACTATACTTCCACATCTATCAGACTCTAACAGTAAACTAGTAAGAGAACAACTTCCAAAGTATAAACCCCGAAGGCCGAAACCAACATCAGATCAATACTCAAAAAGTCGTTCAATTCAACTAATTTCCAGTCAGTTTCTAATTCTGCTTAACTCTATTTCTTTAACCCAATTTGATTAACTTCTTATCAACACGATCATTTTAAATCTGCAAATCATTTGCTTTTAAATCATCATTCACTTTAAAACGTATATCTCCCAGGATTTTATTTATAGAATTCCTTTTCGTTTAAAATATTTTATTTTAAGTTCGTTTCATTATCGAATTCTATATATATCGATATGTCGATTTCTAGTTTATCAAATCTTCTTAAAAATATTCTAACTCTTTAAATTTCCGGAAAAATTCGCCATAACCTCCTTTGTACGGGGTTACCTGTAACGTTCCGCCTATTTGACCGCTTCAAATCAGTGATTAAACCAACTTAAAACGCTCAAAACGACAGACCGTTATTTAGCTTACTGAGTTTAAAAGTAGACTCAACACTGAAATACAGAATAATAATAAATAACATAGTATTTAACAACGAAATAAAACTTTTATATATAATCAGAATTTTGAATACATGGTTTTCTACATACAGTGGAATTTTAAAACAACTGGAATACAGGAAAAATATTTTACTGTTTAAAACATCAGAGCGTGCCGTTTCTTGGAATCCCCAGCTTCTCCTGTCTTTGAATTCCAAGTTGTAATCTTTAAATCTGTAACACTCGGGTCTGACATGAGCGTTTCATGTAAAAAAAAACACTCGAGTCAGGATTAAATCATAGTTCAAGTAAATTAACTTCAACAGAAACTAAAATATAATAGTTAATCCTCATATCCGTAATATTCCAAATATAGTGGTGCAATGTTTTTGCTATATCGGTTTTTATTTCAAGGACAAATGGTCGCAGAAGCCTGCATGTACACACGTGCACATGTACACTTGTGCACTGCCCCAGCATCCCGTAACCACAACTAACAAGACGGCATACACTGGGTGTGTGTACATCATAGGATCCGAGGTAGTGTGGCCTAGAGCCCAATAGACATTAGAAGGCATAGTATGAGAGCAGTATAACAATTAAAACATGATGGTTCCATATGACAACAGGAACCAGGAAACAAAATGCAACCGAAGTTTATGAATCCCTGTTCATAAGATTATGACAACATGGGAAAAAAGGAAGAAGATGCAAAGATAAATCCAATATGACCCCAACCAGAGAGTTTCAACCCAGGTAAACAATAGTGAAGCATGTTGGGACAGCCCAGACAGCAAAAATGGCAGTTTGAATAACTCAGTAACACCAAAATGAAGGTATCTCAAAATAATATGTCAAGTAACATTCATGGTTAATTCAAAATTTCCCTTTTCTGCATAACTACATGTATGCCACGCCCAACAACAAGAGCTCATATAAAGAGTGTTTAGGCTAGAAACGTACAGTGGCAAGGCGGGAACACTACCATTCAGTTTATCTCAGCAATGGTCAATCAAAGCAAAAGTAAAGTGTTAAAGCAAGCTACAGTCCTATTGTCTATGACTATGTGTTCATGGGGACCAAACACAAGGGTAAATAACACTTACTGATAAGGTTCATACAGTGACAAAGGGTCGTACAAATTTCAGTAAATTTTAGTGCATGTGACATAATCGACATAAAAAAATCATCCAGAACCATAGGCAAGTTCATATGAGACACTACTGTCTTTTAAAGGTAAAGCCGTGGTAATCTTAAAATATGAAACCCATGTGAACACATGACGGTGATTGGCACTAACAGGAGTTGAGTGAACAAAATCAGAATGATTAAATTTATAATGGTAATTGGCACTAACCCAAACTTGTAGGTCATCAAAGTGAAGCAATATTTCAAGTATACACCAACTATGTATATATTGAGGTTATCCAACTTTTTGGATTAAATATATGTCTGCCTACTTATGCCTACACAAAATACACACACACACACACACACACACACACATATATAAGCATACTAATCCAGTTTGATACATGCAGTGTGTATAAGTTTCAGTTTTTATCCAAGACAGCACATATTCGACCAAGTTTCACAATTTAAACATCGCAAATGTATTAATGCACCTCAATTTATAGTGAAATTGAAATATAATGGACATGGCAAACAAGGTGATTACACAATTTATCCACACATACACACACATCTCGAATTAATAAGGAAACCCAACATTAAAATGGTAGTATATCTTTACGAATAACCAATATTTCAAATGAGATCAATGCTAAGTGTAATGAAGTGAATATACAGTCTACGTGATGGGTTTCCTTCAACATACTCAAAATCAAAAACATGCCTTGAAGCTTTTTGTATTCCATTAGGCACCTTTCTATTTGAATTTTCCGTTAACAGGACGTTAGATGTTCAAATTTTCTAGTTACTAAAAATGAGTTCAAGCAGTTCGCACCAACATTATAAAAAGCGAGCGAACCTGTGCATATATGTAACAATGAAGATATTTCACCAAAATTCTATTTGCAGCAAAATGGTGTCACTCTATAGCAAATGCTGGTAAAAGAAGTAAGTGCTCGAAGCCAGCAGCATTAACCAAAAAGGACAAACGAGACAAGTATGGTGGGTGCTTCAACTAAGTAGTTCAATATTTATCTAAATTTTTGTACTGCATCAAATATATACATATCTATCAATTCTTACCATTCAGGAAATTCAAAACTACATCATAGTTTAATGTATGACAAGATGTAGGATTCAAGTTCTCAGGTAAACATGGGTGGCAGTATCATAAAGTAGAACAAAAATTTGTATGTTCTCAGGTAAACATAAGGTAGAACAAAAATATATGGTTAGATATGTTTCCAAATCAATAGATTGCAATGGATGCCTCCTATCATGAAAACATGTGTAAACAACACTAAAATGTAACCGTTCCATGAACGTATCCTTAATACCCATAATTGAGTTCCTTCTGCTTCTTTTTCTAAGTTCATAAATAAATATGTATTTATAGACACCAACATAGTTTACACAAATTTTACAGCATTTCGACCTAAATGGACTAACTTAAATTCATTAAAGAAAAAAACAAACTAATATGCTGTCAAATGTGGACTGGAACCACTGCAGTTACTGATTCAAATTGGTTTCAACCAAAGAGAAAGGATGAGGAAGTTTTACTTCTAAATCCCATGTACCGTTCTCAAATTTTGTATATTTTAATCATTTGAACATTATAGCATGATTTTCTGTCTATCCATTGTCAAAAACCTGATTGGAAGGGTTGGAATTTAGCATCTTGTTGTTAAAATTGTTACATCCCATTCTCATTAAGTTTGTAGTCTCTGGACATAACACACACGCCTACCAGCATGCTTGTTATTTCTGTTATATAACTTGCAGGTTCATTCACATGGTTATGACTATTAGTTTTCTCCTTACTATTTTTATGTATTGGTTTACTTTGCGTATTTTGTTTTATTATTTGTAAGTCACATTTTTATTTTTCAAACAACATGTAAAACAGGAACCACAAATGAAATAACCCGATCATGAAACTCAACCATGTACACCAATACATGACCAGAACCACAAGCTCATGATAGCATGGAGATTCTGGACTTACCAGATTTCGAACACAGGTTTAATGTCCAAAGTCATGTCCAGGTTATCAGTAAATGAACACAAAGGCCACAATATATATATATACACATGGAACATACATATACACACACATATGTTTTGCTCTTCACGCACCCGTACTGTCCAGAGTTTTAAGCATTAAACAGGCAAAAGGTGAATTCACGCAGTAAACCCCAATCAGAGTTCAAAGTGCAACAACCAACCGATTTAGTTCAAACCATACTATCGTACTTAGTTTCCTACTGAAATTGAAATACTTGAACTAAGAGTTAATCGTGAGTGAGATGCTCACCTTTAATCGACGACGCTGGCGATGGGTTTTGTGACTAAAAAGGCGGGCTTCGATTTAGCGAGCGATGACGAACAGTGAAGGCTCTGCTTCAATTTAATAGAGGCGACGACCGTCTAGGCTTCGAAGTTTGGTTTTTGGGGGTGTTCTCGAGGGTGGCGACGTGGTGGTTGCTTCAGGCACCGGATCTTGTCTCTGATTAGGGGAGGCCAATGGATTTGATTTGGATTGGAAAAATGATTTGGCTGAAAGGGTTTTTCCACGAAGGCCCTGATTTTATTTGGGATTAACCTTTGGTCGGCCATTAAATTAAGAAGGAAGGAATGATTTTCTTTTTAGCTGAAGAATTGGGAAAAAGAACAGATTTTATGACTCAAGGAAATGGGGCGAGGGCTTGATTTATAGCAGAAGATGAGTGGATAAGAGCGGTGTAAAATCAGTAGGTAGCGGCGTATCAGACACAGGTCGGCGTGAATACCATCTGGGGTGGGTTTTATTCGTTTAAATTAAATAATAACTTCAACCGTGAATGGTCATTGAACGCTTAAAATTCGTACCGTCAATACATCTCAAAACGCAACAAAATTTATATGTAATATTTCGCCTTCACGTTCTGAATAAAATTAGTTCACTTGTATTCGACTCTGTCTGCTATTTTATTTTTAATTATTTATCGGTTTGCCGATTTTATTCTGGTTGTCCACTAACAACTCTGCACACATATCCAAACCAATATATATATATATATATATGTTTAACAAATAGAATTTCCCATTTGATTAACGTCCATCAAGTTTATTTATTTTAAATTCAACACTTTATACTTTCCATCGAATTTCAAATCCGAATTCAATTCAGATATTTAAAAATATATATTTGATTCTCAACCCACCATTAAATATCGAATTCAATCCATACACAAAATAATATATTTGATTTTATTTATTTTCGACCCAAGCATCATTATCTTTAATTAGTATGATATTCAGTTGTTGAAATTTATGGGACGTTACAATCTTCCCCCCTTTAAATTTTTTCGTCCTCGAAAAGGAGTGATTGTTAGAGTTATACTAATGTATTCTTCAAATTTCATGTTGCTGTGAAATTCTTACACAATTAAATATCGACATTTAAGTCAACGATCCTCTTTGTTTATTCATCATATTTAATTTTATCGAAAAAACAAATTTCCTTTCTAAACCAATCTCTTGAATTTCAAATTCTGCATAAGTTGCATCTCAAATTATTCTCAATTTCTTCATCTGACAACATATATGTGCCCATTGTTGCACTAATTCCTCAAATCCAAGTTTAATTCAATCCATTTAATCCTTCCCAATACTTATTGAAAAGTGTAAATCTTGCCAAACACATATTGAAGAGTGCAAATAACATTTCCTCTTCAAGTTACAAATTGTCGACTTGAAAATTTCCCAAATCTGAAATATTTTAAACTTCTTTACATAACACGAAACTCGTACAGAAAATAATTGTACTATTATTTCATAAACAAAGACTTGAAAATACCTTGATTTTTTTTAAAACTTATTAAGTGAGGTATATTTTTAATTTCAAATTATTGATTCAAAAATATTTGATAACTCGAAGTTTGACAAGTTTGTTGTCGTTCTTACAGATGTAGGCATACGCTGGCCAGGCGCACGACTGAAATCTTCAAGTACTAAATATCCTTGCTTCAACTCCCAATGAAAATATTTCAAAAATTCTTTAAAAAAAAACAAATACGGAAAGTACCAATGTGATATTGATATGTTGATTGTTCATGAATCGCAGATACACAATGGTTTTGTCTGGATCCCCCAAAAAACATCTGTATCCGTAGGAAATCACTTCCCTACGAATTTCGTCATGGACAGATCAACAGAAGACATTTAAGAATCAAAAGAAATCTGAGGTCATTAAGCATTGGTTGCTCTCTCTCAGGGTCACGAAAATAAATCATGAAAATATGAAAATGAATCAAGTCACTAGGACCAATCAAGTCACGAAGACAAACTGCTGCATTAAACAGGTGGCCCAAACACTAAGATATCTTAATGGACCGCAGGTACACAATGGTTACGCCTGGGTCCCCCAAGAAAAATCCATACCCGTAAGCTTTCACAGCTTTGCGGATTACGCCCTTATAATTCGACTGTAGATCGCAGCAGTCACAATGGTTACGCTTGGTTCCCCCAAGAAACATCCGCCTGCCGTAGGCTATCTGCAGCCCTGCGAATTTTGCTACACGGTCGAATTCCAACGACTCTAGATCGCAGCGATCACAATGGTTACGCCTGATTCCCTCAGGAAACATCCGACAGGCCGTAGGCTATCTGCAGCCCTGCGAATTTCGCTAGCAGTCGTGTTCAACGGCAACTCATGAGTTTTATGTTCGGACAACCTACTGCCACCAGCAACATATCTCGACAAAGCTCGAAATTCAAGGAGAGGGAAGGTACTTTCCTTATTTTGCTTTGAAACATATAATACTATATACATATAGTACTTCCTTATAAATCGTATTTACGATTTTCCTTCAAAATAATAATTTCAAACATCTCATTCTTGTATAAATTCTATTGTATAAGATTTCATCTCAAATCAATTACCTTCCAATTCAGTAGTTTTCAAATTCACTAAATTCTTACATATTTTTCATATAAGTTCCGGAATTTCTATATCCAATATCCAAAATCGAATATCCTCATGTTTCCATTTCAAATTTCAAAAACTTAGTTTTTATCTCTTAATCAATTTAGATATTTGATATCTTTTCAAACAAAATTTACGAATTTATTGGCTATAAACCAATTTTCTTCCAGTTTGCTGATTATTAAGTTCATCACTTAATTCAAATCTTTACATTATCAAAATTTCAGAATTATCATTATTATAACAAATTCCTCATCCATGCATTATTCTTCTTCCATATTAACATCCTTCGACTGTCTATTAGCAAGCGAACAACTCCCTAAGTATCAACCCCGAAGGCCGAAACCAACATCAGATCAATACTCAAGAAATTATTCAACTTAACTAATCTTTAGTCAATTTCCAAATTCTTTATCATCATTCCTTAATTTCTTATCTAATCGTTTCTTTCACAACTTCTCGGATTAAATTTTCAAATCCACTTCTCTTACGTTCTGTCATCCTTTGTTTTTCGACGTACGACTCTTTGTTCTTCAGTTCTTGTCATTCTGGTTCGTGTTAGCCTCTCACTACCCTTTGGAAAACATTTCCAATTATTATATTCATTTTCTCTATCCTCAGAAAATCATTTATTATAGCTGAAAAATATTTCCATATATTCACGAACTTTTATTTTTTATAGAAAATACACTTTATCCTCAGGAGGGAAACATATCTAAATTCGTTATTTAAATCAAAACATATATCAAATATAACACCGCTATTTTCACTTTAACTTCTGACACTCATTTACTTACCTTACTTAACCACTCTTGCTATCGAACCTTAACCATTTCTTAGTCAACGATGAAGTCTATCAAGTTAGGGTAAATATCAGACTTTAACTAAACAAAATTATTAACTTCAAAATAAATCAAGTTCACAGCTTCGAATAAAACATTTATTCCCACAATTTCCGAATTCACGTTAAGAATTTTCTTCCATTACGGAAATTGTTGACGATAATTCGCGTCTTCAAAATATTTAACTTTTTAAAATATACTTTATTCTTTAATCTGAATGCATAAACAATTTATTGATAATTTATTATGTTTTGAATTAAAATGGAAAGTAAATAATAACCTCTTTTCGAATAATCCTTTATTCGATAATATATTCCTAACTTCGGACAAATCTCATTATTTATATTCTGAACTTCAGAATACTCCCACTGCACTGGTCCATTCCATTTCATTTATCCAAATTTATTTGCAACATTTTTGCTTCCATACGTTATTTACTTCTAAAAAGTAAATATTATTCCTTTTATCGAAATTTGAACTCGTCACATCAAATTAGCTTTGATTTCATTTGAGCATCGATTCAAATCTCTTTAAAATCTTCATTCACCTTCTGCTCCTTTTACACCTCTCGTTCACAACTCACTTCTTGTTAATCAATTAACAAGTTTATCCTTCACTATCTAATTCATATATTCAATTATTCATTTTTGGTTTGAAACCAATTATAATTTATCTTACCAAGTTCTAAGTAATCCATATAAAGTAGTAATAAAATTTGGCCTGGTCGAACTCCAGTTATAACCTTTTTGATTTTAATTTATATTCCAAATATCGAAATAAACTTCATTATTTCATTTTTGAAACGATTTTAAGTTCTCTCTTCATTTAAATTCCTATCGAAATTCTCATTTCCAATAAATTTCAGTTGTTTCTGATTGCTAAAATATTTCCTTAATCGTTAATTCTCTTATACTTATCTTCCCTAAATACCGTTCGATGATGGATTCGGGCTCAAATCCTAAGAGAATTTATCGAAGAACAACTCTGGCAAAACCCGATTCGAAGACTGGGGATTCCGAGAATTTTAAATCTCAAATTGATTTTTTTTCTGCTGTATTAGTTCAAAATGTTAATTTTCAAAATACTTGATATATCCAAAAATAATTTATCTTTCAAAATTCATTTTTAAAAGTATTTACACTTTCGAAAATTTTATATTTCAAAGTCTTTTTATTTTCAAAATCCTTTTTTTTCTAGTGTCGAACTCATTTTAAACTCGATAAGCTACGCTTTGAATAAACCAAAGCTCTGATACTAACTGTAACGTCCCGCCTTTTTGACCGCTTCAAATCAGTGATTAAACCAACTTAAAATGCTCAAAATGACAGATCGTTATTTAACTTACTGAGTTTAAAAGTAGACTCAACACTGAAATACAAAATAATAATAAATAACACAGTATTGAACATCGAAATAATTTTTTTATATATAATCAGAATTTTGAATACATGGTTTTGTACATACAGTGGAATTTTAAAACAACTTGAATACAAGAAAAATATTTTACTATTTAAAACATTAAAGCGCGCCGTTTCTTGGAATCCCCAGCTTCTCCTGTCTTTGAATTCTAAGTTGTAATCTTTAAATCTGTAACACTCGGGTCTGACTCGAGCGTTTCATGCAAAAAAAAAACACTCGAGTCAGGATTAAATCATAGTTCAAGTAAATTAACTTCAACAGAAACTAAAATGTAATAGTTAATCCTCATATCCGTAATATTCCAAATATAGTGGTGCAATGTTTTTGCTATATCGGTTTTTATTTCAAGGACAAATGGTCGCAGAAGCCCGCATGTACACACGTGCACATGTACACATGTGCACTGCCCAGCATCCCGTAACCACAACTAACAAGACGACATACACTGGGTGTGTGTACATTAAAGGTTCCGAGGTAGTGTGGCCAAGAGCCCAATAGACATTAGAAGGCATAGTATGAGAGCAGTATAACAATTAAAACATGATGGTTCCATATGACAACAGGAACCAGGAAACAAAATGCAACCGAAGTTTATGAATCCCTGTTCATAAGATTATGACAGCATGGGAAAAAAGGAAGAAGATGCAAAGATAAATCCAATATGACCCCAACCAGAGAGTTTCAACCCAGGTAAACAATAGTGAAGCATGTTGGGACAGCCCAGACAGCAAAAATGGCAGTTTGAATAACTCTGTAACACCAAAATGAAGGTATCTCAAAATAATATGTCAAGTAACATTTACTATGCAGAAAAAGAAATCAACATGGTTAATTCAAAATTTCCTTTTTCTGCATAGCTACATGTATGCCACGCCCAACAGCAAGAGCTCATATAAAGAGTGCTTAGGCTAGAAACGTACAGTGGCAAGGCGGGAACACTACCATTCAGTTTTTCTCAGCAATGATCAATCAAAGCAAAAGTAAAGTGTTAAAGCAAGCTACAGTCCTATTGTCTATGACTATGTGTTCATGGGGACCAAACACAAGGGTAAATAACACTTACTGATAAGGTTCATACAGTGACAAAGGATCGTACAAATTTCAGTAAATTTTAGTGCATGTGACATAATCGACATAAAAAAAATCATCCAGAACCATAGGCAAGTTCATATGAGACACTACTGTCTTTTAAAGGTAAAGCCGTGGTAATCTTAAAATATGAAACCCATGTGAACACATGACGGTGATTGGCACTAACAGGAGTTGAGTGAACAAAATCAGAATGATTAAATTTATAATGGTAATTGGCACTAACCCAAACTTGTAGGTCATCAAAGTGAAGCAATATTTCAAGTATACACCAACTATGTATATATTGAGGTTATCCAACTTTTTGGATTAAATATATGTCTGCCTACTTATGCCTACACAAAATACACACACACACACACACACACACACATATATATATATATATATATATAAGCATACTAATCCAGTTTGATACATGCAGTGTGTATAAGTTTCAGTTTTTATCCAAGACAGCACATATTCAACCAAGTTTCACAATTTAAACATCGCAAATGTATTAATGCACCTCAATTTACAGTGAAATTGAAATATAATGGACATGGCAAACAAGGTGATTACACAATTTATCCACACAGACACACACATCTCGAATTAATAAGGAAACCCAACATTAAAATGGCAGTATATCTTTACGAATAACCAATATTTCAAATGAGATCAATGCTAAGTGTAATGAAGTGAATATACAGTCTACGTTATGGGTTTCCTTCAACATACTCAAAACCAAAAACAGGCCTTGAACCTTTTTGTATTCCATTAGGCACCTTTCTATTTGAATTTTCCGTTAACAGGACGTTAGATGTTCACATTTTCTAGTAACTAAAAATGAGTTCAAACAGTTCGCACTAACATTATAAAAAGCGAGCGAACCTGCGCATATATGTAACAATGAAGATATTTCACCAAAATTTTATTTGCAGCAAAATGGTGTGACTCTATAGCAAATGCTGGTAAAAGAAGTAAGTGCTCGAAGCCAGCAGCATTAACCAAAAGGGACAAACGAGACAAGTACGGTGGGTGCTTCAACTAAGTAGTTCAGTATTTATCCCAATTTTTGTATAGCATCAAGTATATACATATCTATCAATTCTTACCATTCAGGAAATTCAAAACTACATCATAGTGTAATGTATGACAAGATGTAGGATTCAACTTCTCAGGTAAACATGGGTGGCAGTATCATAAAGTAGAACAAAAATTTGTATGTTCTCAGGTAAACATAAGGTAGAACAAAAATATATAGTTAGATATGTTTCCAAATCAATAGATTGCAATGGATGCCTCCTATCATGAAAACATGTGTAAACAACACTAAAATGTAACCGTTCCATGAACGTATCCTTAATACCCATAATTGAGTTCCTTCTGCTTCTTTTTCTAAGTTCATAAATAAATATGTATTTATAGACGCCAGCACAGTTTACACAAATTTTACAGCATTTCGACCTATATGGACTAATTAAATTCATTAAAGAAAAAAACAAACTAATATGCTGTCAAATGTGGACTGAAACCACCGCAGTTGCTGATTCAAATTGGTTTCAACCAAAGAGAAAGGAAGAGGAAGTTTTACTTCTAAATCCCATGTACCGTTCTCAAATTTTGTATGTTTTAATCATGTGAACATTATAGCATGATTTTCTGTCTATCCATTGTCAAAAACCTGATTGGAAGGGTTGGAATTTAGCATCTTGTTGTTAAAATTGTTACATCCCATTCTCATTAAGTTTGTAGTCTCTGGACATAACACACATGCCTACCAGCATGCTTGTTATTTCGGTTATATAACTTGCAGGTTCATTCACATGGTTAGGACTTGTAACAACCCGTAAAATCTGGGCCAGTTTAAAATTTTTATTTTGGCAATTTTAGCGAGTTTTGATTATTTAAAATGGATTATTTTAAATAATATCGACGAGAAATGTATTTTGAATATAATTCGAACGTTTATATTATCTACGTCGTCGTTAGAATATAAATATTTATATATAATTATAAATAGAATTGAAAATGGCGCGGTAGTTCGATAATTCGATTTCAAACTTCAATTGAATGTACCGGGTGCAAAATAATCCGGATTTTAGTGAAACCAAAAATAATGGAATCTAATAGTGAATATCTTTCCAGCGAATCCGAAAAATCAAAAGTTCGTAGCGGGAATCAAAAGATATGTCCAGTTGAAAATTCTGAATAGTCGCTATGGAATTCAGGCCCTTAAAAATGGACATTTTGCAAATGACCTCGGATTTCGACGAAACCAGTTTTGTTGGGTCCGGGATGTAAAGTTATTGTTAGATTCCAAATTTCATAATTTTTCGAATCAATATGTGAGCGTGGCAAAGGAAAACGCGTTTGACCAGTTTCAGTTGATTTTAATCGACTGGAAAATGGCCATTTTTCTAACGGTCTCAGAATTCGACGAAACTAGTTTTGTTAGGACCGTATCGTCAATACGAAGCTAGAAAATATTTTTCTGGGATTTATAGAGTTCGTATGTGACCCCGGTAATTCGAAATGTACGTTTAAAATTCAATATAGTGATTTAAATGTAAATTCAAAGGAAACTGATTGTAACGATCAATTCAGCTTACGATACATATCCCATTGTGTTCGGAATGGGGGTAAAACGCTATGGGCGTCAGGCGGTGGGCCTCGTTTCGAGTTCGTTTGTAAAAGTCAACTTTTTAAATTAAATAAAAAAAAAATTAAACTAAATAAAACCCTCTACTTTAACCCGCTGGCCCCCCCTTTTTTCTCAAATTCATTTCAACGGATAATAAAAAAAAAAAAAAAAAAGAGAAGAAGCGAAAGACGGAGGAGCCGTCGCTCCTCCGAGGGGTGGCGCCGCCGCCTCTGGCGAGCCCCAACGCCGAAGCCCCCCAGATCGCGCGAGCAACCCCCGAAGCACCCCCCCCAGTTCGATCGACGCGCGAGAGCCCCTCCCCCCCTTTTTCCTCCACCGCCGAGCACCCCAAGCGCCGCCATCCTCCACCTTCCTCCCTCCTTCTGCCGCAAGTCCTCCTCCCCCTCGGTAAGTTTTTTTTTTTATTTTATTATTTTATTTTTATTTTATATATAAAAAAAAAAAACTGAAACTGAATTTCATTTTGAAAAAAAAAATGATTTTTAAAGACATTAAAAACTGATTTTTAAAGACATTAAAAACTGATTTTTAAAGACATTAAAAACTGTTTTTTTTAAGTGATAAAAAACTGATTTTTAAAGACATTAAAAACTGTTTTTTTAAAGTGATAAAAAACTGAATTGAAAAGCACTTAAAAACTGTTTTTTTAAAGTGATAAAAACTGAATTTGAAAAATGATTTTTAAAAGGAAAAGGTTTGAGCTTTAAAATAAAAAGATTAGAACTTTAGAAAGGAAAGATTTGAACTTGGGAAAAAAAATTAAATATAATCTTTATTTTTGAAATGGCGGCGGAATCTATGTTAGTAAAAAAATTCGATTTTTATATATTGAACTTCGATAGAAAAATAGGATTTTTATATATTGAACTTTGAACTAAAAATTGGATTTTTATATATTGAACTTTGAACTAAAAATTCAATTTTTATATATTGAACTTTGAACTAAAAATTCGATTTTTATATATTGAACTTTGAACTAAAAATTTGATTTTTATATATTGACCTTCGAAATAAAAATATGATTTTTAAATATTGAATAGCGAAGTAAAAATTCGATTTTTATGTATGTAGTGGCTACGGGCGACGAAGCTGACGAAGATGCGAAAACAATGAAGATTTCTATCAATGAAGTGCCGTGGAGCTAGGATAGCTATCTGTGAGGATTTCTCACCTTTCAATTTATTTTTCTAGTTATATATATATATATATATATATATATATACTAGGATGCAGACGGTGCTTAGTAGCACCCGACACAATTGTCCACAGACCATGGACTTGTTTGTTTTGGTTGCATAGATTAGTTTTGATGATTTGATTTGAATTTGGTTGTTTGGTGAATATGATTGATGTGTGAATGGCGTGGGCCTTCACTAGACCGGGGATAAGGCTAGGCCTCGTCCCGTTTCTAGTATCGTGCCGTTATGCCGCCGAAATTTTCTAAAATAAGTTAGAAAAATAAAAATATCGTGTTATTGAATAAATGAATTGAATAGAAATTCATAGGTTGAAATAAAATGTTTTATCGTTAAAAATATAATTTTTAACGTGAATATGAAAATAGTGAAGTGAATAAAATAAAATATTCATTTATAAACCGGACGGTTTGTTTATGTACACCTATTTGAATGACATTGATTGGGACGATAAATTTTACACATCGCCCAACTGCACGAATAAAAATCTGTGTTTGATTGTTTGAAACCCCACACGGGTGTTGGGATGAAATTTGAAGTTCACTCATCCTGATTGATTAAATATGTCAATCAATTGATTGACAGGCTGTTATAAGCATTAGATATCTATATTTGATGCTCATACAGTGTAGTGCACTTTGGTTGATGGTTGATTATTTATCGTTGCTATTATATACATGTGTTGTATGAAAATCCATATAATTAACTTTATATGGTAATTGATTGGGCCTCATTCCAATCGTGAAAATAAAGAATATTTTGATAATAACAAATATTTTGATAATAGGAAATATTTGAAATAGAATATTTGAAAATAGAAATATGTGAAGCCGTGATGATTAGATTGACGCCATTTTGACGTGAACGATATTTATATTGAATTGAAAACGATTTCGAAATGAATTGAATTGAAAACGAATTCAAATTGAATTGAAAACGATTTCGAATTGAATTGAATTGAAAACGATTTCGAAATGAATTGAATTGAAAACGAATTCAAATTGAATTGAAAGCGAATTGAAATGAATTCAAATTGAATTGAAATTTGAATTGAATAGAAATGAATTTTAAAACGAATATATAAAGAAGAATTCAATTTTGATTTGAATTTGAAATGGAAGTTGAAAATGTTTTTGAAACGAATTCAAAACTATTTATAAAATTTGTTTTAAATAGAAATCGACGAAATATATATTATATATATAATATAATGGCCTGAATAGAACGCGCCGCGCCGCGGCAGTTCTTGAATTTCGACCATTTATTTCAAATGGACATTACGGGAGATCCGACCGTCGGATTCTCCTAAAACCGGAACCGTTGGGTTCGTATCGAAGAGAGCTTTCTAACGAATGTGATAAATTAGAAATCTAACGGTTGGATTTGGAATTATGTCTGAATCAAATTGGAAAAAGGTCGCTATACGTGCAGTTCGATGGCCATTGGTGGAAATCGACTGTACGGGCCTTGATAAAATTATTAAAAATAGTAATAATTTGTGTAAAATCATAAGAAATGATTTGTGAAGATTTGGGATGAAAAACTCCATGATTGAAAAGATAAAAATAGATTTTTATCGAAATGAACTAGTTTTGAACTAGAAATATAATTCTATTTATTTTTAAATAAATAAATTGAATTTGAAAAGGGTTTTAAAAATAACCAGAATTTCCAATGATTGCATTGGAGTGGATTTGAATCGAAATTGTCTTCGGAATATTTCGATGTTGGAATTCGTGATTATACAGATGTTGTTATGGAAATTTGAAAGATATATATTTATATCGTTATTTCCAATACGACATTTGTTAGTCGTAGAATTTGATATTGAATATAAGCCGGTATATTTTCTATTCAGAGCCTTGTATTGAATATCAAATGTGATTTGGGTTTGTCGTGAATGGTGTCTTCACTAACACTGTTCTTGAACCCAGTTGAGAAAAGATTAAATCTTTTTATTTAGATTTAATGAAGTGTACCAATTAAATGATATTTAATTGGAATTGAATTGATATTGATTTTTGGGTTTATCGTGAACAGTGCTTTAAATAACACTCGTTCTTTAACCCGATAATTAATGGGATGTGACTTTGGGTTTATCGTGAACCGTGTTTTAAATGACACGGATTCTTTAACCCAGTTAACGATTAAAACTAAGTGGAGTTTTAATGAATCTTTAATTAGATTGAAATAATCGAAATGGAGTATCACCAGTTTTGCTCCAGGCGTTAGTTAAATCTTTAATTAGATTTGAAAGTGAATGGTAATTGAATTACCGATAACACTGTGGTGTTAGATATGAAGTACTACCAGTTTTACTTCATGGGATGAATAGGTTGGGATTGGGAAATAAAATAAATGATTACTTCGGTGTGGTTCGCTAATCCCGACTAGTTTGAATTGATATTCAAAGGAGATTAAAGAATAAATTTAAAGAATTTATCTTGGATAAAATTAATGGGAACTTTTTCCCAAAGTATAGGAATATTTGAATAAAAGAATATTCTGAATTGGAATGAGGCGTATGTTGTGTTTGTGTAACACTTTTATAATATATACGCGAGTTATTCAGAAAGACCGGGTTTATCCCATTCTGAATAACTGATTTGACGTGGTGTCGAAGATGAAGACGGTGGTCGAAGACCAGAAGTCTTCACGTCGTTTGGGTAATTACTGATGATCTTGATTGGGCTGTACACCCAAGAAGATGGAAACAGTTGGTGATCGTCCAGACGTACTTGGAGATCGATGGATATGCGGGGTACTAGGTGCCTCCGGTTTCGTTCAGACCCAGAACGGACTTGTAAATGGACTGTGTGTCTGACATTGGATTTTAGTCCGTGTGATTGATCTCTATTAAATATATATCTGTTTGGCGGCGGAGAATTTATTCTCTTGCTTAACGCCCTTCTCTGAGACGTACGAGCTCAGGGGTTATATATTGATGGATATCAATCGCATGGAGTGAATTGCCTGTGTGGCATGCCTAAGTGGCAAGTGATCAAGGCTTCTGTTGAAAAGCAAAGTCTTATGGTGATGATCAAAGCACGGCCTGTGTGGCACAGCTTTGTGTAACGTGAATTCGCGAGCCTCACACCCCGGTTGTGAACCAAAAACGGGAGAGGACATCAGGGAGGACATGCGTTTCTTTCTAGCTAGGGTGGTGTCAGTGACCTACCAGCCCTGACATTTATATACTTTTCACCTGTGTGGTTGTTGCTGTTGCGAGGCGCCTCGGTTTGATCGGACGATCCGGGTCCGATGGAGTCATTCGTTGGCTCATTTACGCCCCAAAGGGCGGAGAGACGTAGTGTTCAGGCATAATAATCCACATCGGTGGACCGGCCCTGACGATCTAAAGGGTTGATGCGTTCTGATCCTGAGACATGGGCTAGATTGTCTCGAATCGGTTGAGGACTATCTTTTGCCTCGGTTCATAGACGGAAATCCAATTTCCAAATACGTGACATTTGCGGTTTTAATTGTAGAACTAGTATGGCGACATGATATATGGTACCCATGCCGCCTATGATTGATACTTATGATTTGAAGTTGTTTTATACACTATGCACTTATAATAGTATCAAATGATTTGTTTTAAACGTATCAAGCATTCTTTGGCTGTTATAAGGGAAAACCCTATCCCCCGGCTTGCGTTGCATTGTGTGATAGGACCTGGGTCTTATAACAGCTTCATTTTTCTTTATTTAGCATTGCGCTGTTGTTTCATGCACTGGTATTCTTGGGAGGAAACCCGTTCCGTGTTATACGGCGTGGTCCCTTGATTTACCTAACTTTAAAGATAAAGATTAACTGTTTTAGTTCTCACACCAGTCACATGACTGGCCTGGAGTTTATTGTTTTAACCTAAACTCTGGGTGCCCCTATTTTGACACGGGCAGCTAGTAGTTTTGGTTTTGCAGATTTATATTCACAGGATCCTGGTTTTCAGCTGGAACGATATCCGGAAAGCTTTGTATCCGTATATCTCTTCTAGTTGTATATTGTATTATTTTCCGCTGCGATGTATTTAAATGTAATTTAAATCTCTGGTATTTCTGTGTAATATTCATTTATACTCTGTATATTCTTGTATTCTGATGCATTGTTGTAATATACAATGAAATGTTCTTCTGTATGTGTTATGTTGTGACTTGTTCTCGAACTATCCGACGCTTTCCTTTACGGGGAAGTTACGGGTTTTTACACGTGGTATCAGAGCTTTGGTTTACAAAGCAGAGAACAAGGCACATTAGAACCGTACGAAAGAGTTCATCAGATATTGGATTAACAATATCCAATGAGAGTGACTCGTTAGAGATGGGATCAGTAGTATCCTAGAACGAGTGTGAAGAGTAGTGTTTTTGATAAATAAAAGTGAAAACAAATTTTGTTTTGAAAATTTAAATCAATTATTCGTATTTGATTATTTATTTATATAGAAATGGACAATCCAGTATATATAGATTTTGCGTATACGTCTGATCCGCGTGTATTCGAAATTTTAATATACTGGATAGATATAGAATCACACTCTAGTCGCCCGGGGATGATGCTGATAATTGTGATCACATTATCAGTATTTATATTCGAGTGACGAAAGTGAGATTTCTATATATTTCCTATTGACTGGTGTGAGAACCAAAATTAGATAGGGCCTATTGTTGTGATTTGGCATCAAAAATCTGATTTTTGACTATATATCAAAGTTATGAATTTGAAACTCTAATTCACTAATTGATTGATGATTGTGTTGTTTGTTTAATTGTTTGATAATTTTGAACCATTATGCCTAATTGTATCAAATATTGAACGATATTGAAAATTAGTCGCATTTGCTTGCATATACATATATATCATTGAGCAGGTCATAGCAAGGAGGCTAGAGCCAGAGAATAAAATTTGTTTGCCCGACAAATAGGTACATGTTTACTACATAATTTCCTGTTTTGTTTGGGTGATGATGATTTTGTGAGCCTATTGGCTAGCCGCTTGGCTTTTTCTTTTTCTTTTTGAGATCTGAAGGACCGGGGAAGCTATTTGAAATTCCCCGATGCTCCCGGTGCAGGGGAGGTTATGGCGAAATTTTTCGAAAATTTAGGGTGTTAGCCAAATTTTTGAAATTTTGAAAATTCTCAGAAACTGAAAAGTTGGAGAATGGAAGCCAGATCGAACGTGGAGTTAATTGATCAAACCACTTTCGACTTTGTTCCTTTTCGGGGACGAAAAGTTTTAAGTGGGGGAGATTGTAACAACCCGTAAAATCTGGGCCAGTTTAAAATTTTTATTTTGGCAATTTTAGCGAGTTTTGATTATTTAAAATGGATTATTTTAAATAATATCGACGAGAAATGTATTTTGAATATAATTCGAACGTTTATATTATATACGTCATCGTTAGAATATAAATATTTATATATAATTATAAATAGAATTGAAAATGGCGCGGTAGTTCGATAATTCGATTTCAAACTTCAATTGAATGTACCGGGTGCAAAATAATCCGGATTTTAGTGAAACCAAAAATAATGGAATCTAATAGTGAATATCTTTCCAGCGAATCCGAAAAATCAAAAGTTCGTAGCGGGAATCAAAAGATATGTCCAGTTGAAAATTCTGAATAGTCGCTATGGAATTCAGGCCCTTAAAAATGGACATTTTGCAAATGACCTCGGATTTCGACGAAACCAGTTTTGTTGGGTCCGGGATGTAAAGTTATTGCTAGATTCCAAATTTCATAATTTTTCGAATCAATATGTGAGCGTGGCAAAGGAAAACGCGTTTGACCAGTTTCAGTTGATTTTAATCGACTGGAAAATGGCCATTTTTCTAACGGTCTCAGAATTCGACGAAACTAGTTTTGTTAGGACCGTATTGTCAATACGAAGCTAGAAAATATTTTTCTGGATTTATAGAGTTCGTATGTGACCCCGGTAATTCGAAATGTACGTTTAAAATTCAATATAGTGATTTAAATGTAAATTCAAAGGAAACTGATTGTAACGATCAATTCAGCTTACGATACATATCCCATTGTGTTCGGAATGGGGGTAAAACGCTATGGGCGTCAGGCGGTGGGCCTCGTTTCGAGTTCGTTTGTAAAAGTCAACTTTTTAAATTAAATAAAAAAAAATTTAAATTAAATAAAACCCTCTACTTTAACCCGCTGGCCCCCCCCTTTTTTCTCAAATTCATTTCAACGGATAATAAAAAAAAAAAAAAGAAGAAGCGAAAGACGGAGGAGCCGTCGCTCCTCCGAGGGGTGGCGCCGCCGCCTCTGGCGAGCCCCAACGCCGAAGCCCCCCAGATCGCGCGAGCAACCCCCGAAGCACCCCCCCCAGTTCGATCGAAGCGCGAGAGCCCCTCCCCCCCTTTTTCCTCCACCGCCGAGCACCCCAAGCGCCGCCATCCTCCACCTTCCTCCCTCCTTCTGCCGCAAGTCCTCCTCCCCCTCGGTAAGTTTTATTTTATTTTATTTTATTATTTTATTTTTATTTTATATATAAAAAAAAAACTGAAACTGAATTTCATTTTGAAAAAAAAACTGATTTTTAAAGACATTAAAAACTGATTTTTAAAGACATTAAAAACTGATTTTTAAAGACATTAAAAACTGTTTTTTTTTAAGTGATAAAAAACTGATTTTTAAAGACATTAAAAACTGTTTTTTTAAAGTGATAAAAAACTGAATTGAAAAGCACTTAAAAACTGTTTTTTTAAAGTGATAAAAACTGAATTTGAAAAATGATTTTTAAAAGGAAAAGGTTTGGGCTTTAAAATAAAAAGATTAGAACTTTAGAAAGGAAAGATTTGAACTTGGGAAAAAAAATTAAATATAATCTTTATTTTTGAAATGGCGGCGGAATCTATGTTAGTAAAAAAATTCGATTTTTATATATTGAACTTCGATAGAAAAATAGGATTTTTATATATTGAACTTTGAACTAAAAATTGGATTTTTATATATTGAACTTTGAACTAAAAATTCGATTTTTATATATTGAACTTTGAACTAAAAATTCGATTTTTATATATTGAACTTTGAACTAAAAATTTGATTTTTATATATTGACCTTCGAAATAAAAATATGATTTTTAAATATTGAATAGCGAAGTAAAAATTCGATTTTTATGTATGTAGTGGCTACGGGCGACGAAGCTGACGAAGATGCGAAAACAATGAAGATTTCTATCAATGAAGTGCCGTGGAGCTAGGATAGCTATCTGTGAGGATTTCTCACATTTCAATTTATTTTTCTAGTTATATATATATATACTAGGATGCAGACGGTGCTTAGTAGCACCCGACACAATTGTCCACAGACCATGGACTTGTTTGTTTTGGTTGCATAGATTAGTTTTGATGATTTGATTTGAATTTGGTTTTTTGGTGAATATGATTGATGTGTGAATGGCGTGGGCCTTCACTAGACCGGGGATAAGGCTAGGCCTCGTCCCGTTTCTAGTATCGTGCCGTTATGCCGCCGAAATTTTCTAAAATAAGTTAGAAAAATAAAAATATCATGTTATTGAATAAATGAATTGAATAGAAATTCATAGGTTGAAATAAAATGTTTTATCGTTAAAAATATAATTTTTAACGTGAATATGAAAATAGTGAAGTGAATAAAATAAATTATTCATTTATAAACCGGACGGTTTGTTTATGTACACCTATTTGAATGACATTGATTGGGACGATAAATTTTACACATCGCCCAACTGCACGAATAAAAATCTGTGTTTGATTGTTTGAAACCCCACACGGGTGTTGGGATGAAATTTGAAGTTCACTCATCCTGATTGATTAAATATGTCAATCGATTGATTGACAGGCTGTTATAAGCATTAGATATCTATATTTGATGCTCATACAGTGTAGTGCACTTTGGTTGATGGTTGATTATTTATCGTTGCTATTATATACATGTGTTGTATGAAAATCCATATAATTAACTTTATATGGTAATTGATTGGGCCTCATTCCAATCGTGAAAATAAAGAATATTTTGATAATAACAAATATTTTGATAATAGGAAATATTTGAAATAGAATATTTGAAAATAGAAATATGTGAAGCCGTGATGATTAGATTGACGCCATTTTGACGTGAACGATATTTATATTGAATTGAAAACGATTTCGAAATGAATTGAATTGAAAACGAATTCAAATTGAATTGAAAACGATTTCGAAATGAATTGAATTGAAAACGATTTCGAAATGAATTGAATTGAAAACGAATTCAAATTGAATTGAAAGCGAATTGAAATGAATTCAAATTGAATTGAAATTTGAATTGAATAGAAATGAATTTTAAAACGAATATATAAAGAAGAATTCAATTTTGATTTGAATTTGAAATGGAAGTTGAAAATGTTTTTGAAACGAATTCAAAACTATTTATAAAATTCGTTTTAAATAGAAATCGACGAAATATATATTATATATATAATATAATGGCCTGAATAGAACGCGCCGCGCCGCGGCAGTTCGTGAATTTCGACCATTTATTTCAAATGGACATTACGGGAGATCCGACCGTCGGATTCTCCTAAAACCGGAACCGTTGGGTTCGTATCGAAGAGAGCTTTCTAACGAATGTGATAAATTAGAAATCTAACGGTTGGATTTGGAATTATGTCTGAATCAAATTGGAAAAAGGTCGCTATACGTGCAGTTCGATGGCCATTGGTGGAAATCGACTGTACGGGCCTTGATAAAATTATTAAAAATAGTAATAATTTGTGTAAAATCATAAGAAATGATTTGTGAAGATTTGGGATGAAAAACTCCATGATTGAAAAGATAAAAATAGATTTTTATCGAAATGAACTAGTTTTGAACTAGAAATATAATTCTATTTATTTTTAAATAAATAAATTGAATTTGAAAAGGGTTTTAAAAATAACCAGAATTTCCAATGATTGCATTGGAGTGGATTTGAATCGAAATTGTCTTCGGAATATTTCGATGTTGGAATTCGTGATTATACAGATGTTGTTATGGAAATTTGAAAGATATATATTTATATCGTTATTTCCAATACGACATTTGTTAGTCGTAGAATTTGATATTGAATATAAGCCGGTATATTTTCTATTCAGAGCCTTGTATTGAATATCAAATGTGATTTGGGTTTGTCGTGAATGGTGTCTTCACTAACACTGTTCTTGAACCCAGTTGAGAAAAGATTAAATCTTTTTATTTAGATTTAATGAAGTGTACCAATTAAATGATATTTAATTGGAATTGAATTGATATTGATTTTTGGGTTTATCGTGAACAGTGCTTTAAATAACACTCGTTCTTTAACCCGATAATTAATGGGATGTGACTTTGGGTTTATCGTGAACCGTGTTTTAAATGACACTGATTCTTTAACCCAGTTAACGATTAAAACTAAGTGGAGTTTTAATGAATCTTTAATTAGATTGAAATAATCGAAATGGAGTATCACCAGTTTTGCTCCAGGCGTTAGTTAAATCTTTAATTAGATTTGAACGTGAAATGGTAATTGAATTACCGATAACACTGTGGTGTTAGATATGAAGTACTGCCAGTTTTACTTCATGGGATGAATAGGTTGGGATTGGGAAATAAAATAAATGATTACTTCGGTGTGGTTCGCTAATCCCGACTAGTTTGAATTGATATTCAAAGGAGATTAAAGAATAAATTTAAAGAATTTATCTTGGATAAAATTAATGGGAACTTTTTCCCAAAGTATAGGAATATTTGAATAAAAGAATATTCTGAATTGGAATGAGGCGTATGTTGTGTTTGTGTAACACTTTTATAATATATACGCGAGTTATTCAGAAAGACCGGGTTTATCCCATTCTGAATAACTGATTTGACGTGGTGTCGAAGATGAAGACGGTGGTCGAAGACCAGAAGTCTTCACGTCGTTTGGGTAATTACTGATGATCTTGATTGGGCTGTACACCCAAGAAGATGGAAACAGTTGGTGATCGTCCAGACGTACTTGGAGATCGATGGATATGCGGGGTACTAGGTGCCTCCGGTTTCGTTCAGACCCAGAACGGACTTGTAAATGGATTGTGTGTCTGACATTGGATTTTAGTCCGTGTGATTGATCTCTATTAAATATATATCTGTTTGGCGGTGGAGAATTTATTCTCTTGCTTAACGCCCTTCTCTGAGACGTACGAGCTCAGGGGTTATATATTGATGGATATCAATCGCATGGAGTGAATTGCCTGTGTGGCATGCCTAAGTGGCAAGTGATCAAGGCTTCTGTTGAAAAGCAAAGTCTTATGGTGATGATCAAAGCACGTCCTGTGTGGCACAGCTTTGTGTAACGTGAATTCGCGAGCCTCACACCCCGGTTGTGAACCAAAAACGGGAGAGGACATCAGGGAGGACATGCGTTTATTTCTAGCTAGGGTGGTGTCAGTGACCTACCAGCCCTGACATTTATATACTTTTCACCTGTGTGGTTGTTGCTGTTGCGAGGCGCCTCGGTTTGATCGGACGATCCGGGTCCGATGGAGTCATTCGTTGGCTCATTTACGCCCCAAAGGGCGGAGAGACGTAGTGTTCAGGCATAATAATCCACATCGGTGGACCGGCCCTGACGATCTAAAGGGTTGATGCGTTCTGATCCTGAGACATGGGCTAGATTGTCTCGAATCGGTTGAGGACTATCTTTTGCCTCGGTTCATAGACGGAAATCCAATTTCCAAATACGTGACATTTGCGGTTTTAATTGTAGAACTAGTATGGCGACATGATATATGGTACCCATGCCGCCTATGATTGATACTTATGATTTGAAGTTGTTTTATACACTATGCACTTATAATAGTATCAAATGATTTGTTTTAAACGTATCAAGCATTCTTTGGCTGTTATAAGGGAAAACCCTATCCCCCGGCTTGCGTTGCATTGTGTGATAGGACCTGGGTCTTATAACAGCTTCATTTTTCTTTATTTAGCATTGCGCTGTTGTTTCATGCACTGGTATTCTTGGGAGGAAACCCGTTCCGTGTTATACGGCGTGGTCCCTTGATTTACCTAACTTTAAAGATAAAGATTAACTGTTTTAGTTCTCACACCAGTCACATGACTGGCCTGGAGTTTATTGTTTTAACCTAAACTCTGGGTGCCCCTATTTTGACACGGGCAGCTAGTAGTTTTGGTTTTGCAGATTTATATTCACAGGATCCTGGTTTTCAGCTGGAACGATATCCGGAAAGCTTTGTATCCGTATATCTCTTCTAGTTGTATATTGTATTATTTTCCGCTGCGATGTATTTAAATGTAATTTAAATCTCTGGTATTTCTGTGTAATATTCATTTATACTCTGTATATTCTTGTATTCTGATGCATTGTTGTAATATACAATGAAATGTTCTTCTGTATGTGTTATGTTGTGACTTGTTCTCGAACTATCCGACGCTTTCCTTTACGGGGAAGTTACGGGTTTTTACACGTGGTATCAGAGCTTTGGTTTACAAAGCAGAGAACAAGGCACATTAGAACCGTACGAAAGAATTCATCAGATATGGGATTAACAATATCCAATGAGAGTGACTCGTTAGAGATGGGATCAGTAGTATCCTAGAACGAGTGTGAAGAGTAGTGTTTTTGATAAATAAAAGTGAAAACAAATTTTGTTTTGAAAATTTAAATCAATTATTCGTATTTGATTATTTATTTATATAGAAATGGACAATCCAGTATATATAGATTTTGCGTATACGTCTGATCCGCGTGTATTCGAAATTTTAATATACTGGATAGATATAGAATCACACTCTAGTCGCCCGGGGATGATGCTGATAATTGTGATCACATTATCAGTATTTATATTCGAGTGACGAAAGTGAGATTTCTATATATTTCCTATTGACTGGTGTGAGAACCAAAATTAGATAGGGCCTATTGTTGTGATTTGGCATCAAAAATCTGATTTTTGACTATATATCAAAGTTATGAATTTGAAACTCTAATTCACTAATTGATTGATGATTGTGTTGTTTGTTTAATTGTTTGATAATTTTGAACCATTATGCCTAATTGTATCAAATATTGAACGATATTGAAAATTAGTCGCATTTGCTTGCATATACATATATATCATTGAGCAGGTCATAGCAAGGAGGCTAGAGCCAGAGAATAAAATTTGTTTGCCCGACAAATAGGTACATGTTTACTACATAATTTCCTGTTTTGTTTGGGTGATGATGATTTTGTGAGCCTATTGGCTAGCCGCTTGGCTTTTTCTTTTTCTTTTTGAGATCTGAAGGACCGGGGAAGCTATTTGAAATTCCCCGATGCTCCCGGTGCAGGGGAGGTTATGGCGAAATTTTTCGGAAATTTAGGGTGTTAGCCAAATTTTTGAAATTTTGAAAATTCTCAGAAACTGAAAAGTTGGAGAATGGAAGCCAGATCGAACGTGGAGTTAATTGATTAAACCACTTTCGACTTTGTTCCTTTTCGGGGACGAAAAGTTTTAAGTGGGGGAGATTGTAACAACCCGTAAAATCTGGGCCAGTTTAAAATTTTTATTTTGGCAATTTTAGCGAGTTTTGATTATTTAAAATGGATTATTTTAAATAATATCGACGAGAAATGTATTTTGAATATAATTCGAACGTTTATATTATATACGTCGTCGTTAGAATATAAATATTTATATATAATTATAAATAGAATTGAAAATGGCGCGGTAGTTCGATAATTCGATTTCAAACTTCAATTGAATGTACCGGGTGCAAAATAATCCGGATTTTAGTGAAACCAAAAATAATGGAATCTAATAGTGAATATCTTTCCAGCGAATCCGAAAAATCAAAAGTTCGTAGCGGGAATCAAAAGATATGTCCAGTTGAAAATTCTGAATAGTCGCTATGGAATTCAGGCCCTTAAAAATGGACATTTTGCAAATGAATGTACCGGGTTTTTACACGACTATTAGTTTTCTCCTTACTATTTTTATGTATTGGTTTACTTTGCGTATTTTGTTTTATTATTTTTAAGTCACATTTTTATTTTTCAAACAACATGTAAAACAGGAACCACAAATGAAATAACCCGATCATGAAACTCAACCATGTACACCAATACATGACCAGAACCACAAGCTCATGACAACATGGAGATTCTGGACTTACCAGATTTCGAGCACAGGTTTAATGTCCAAAGTCATGTCCAGGTTATCAGTAAATGAACACAAAGGCCACAATATATATACACACATGGAACATACATATACACACACATATGTTTTTCTCTTCACGCACCCGTACTGTCCAGAGTTTTAAGCATTAAACAAGCAAAAGGTGTATTCACGTAGTAAACCCCAATCAGAGTTCAAAGTGCAACAGCCAACCGATTTAGTTCAAACCATACTATCGTACTTAGTTTCCTACTGAAATTGAAATACTTGAACTAAGAGTTAATTGCGAGTGAGATGCTCACCTTTAATCGACGATGCTGGCGACGAGTTTTGTGACAAAAAAGGCAGGCTTCGATTTACTGAGCAATGACGAACAGTGAAGGCTCTGCTTCAATTTAATAGAGGCGACGACCGTCTAGGCTTCGAAGCTTGGTTTTTGGGGGTGTTCTCGAGGGTGGCGACGCGGTGGTTGCTTCAGGCACCGGATCTTGTCTCTGATTTGGGGAGGCCATGGATTTGATTCGGATTGGAAAAATGATTTGGCTGAAAGGGTTTTTCCACGAAGGCCATGATTTTATTTGGGATTAACCTTTGGTCGGCCATTAAATTAAGAAGGAAGGAATGATTTTCTTTTCAGCTGAAGAATTGGGAAAAAGAACAGATTTTAGTACTCAAGGAAATGGGGTGAGGGCTTGATTTATAGCAGAAGATGAGAGGATAAGAACGGTGTAAAATGAGTAGGTAGCGGCGTATCAGACATAGGTCGGCGTGAATACCATCTTGGGTGGGTTTTATTCGGTTAAATTAAATATTAACTTCAACCGTGAACGGTCATTGAACGCTTAAAATTCGTACCGTTAAAACATCTCAAAACGCAACAAAATTTATACGTAATATTTCGCCTTCACGTTCTGAATAAAATTAGTTCACTTGTATTCGACTCTGTCTGCTATTTTATTTTTAATTATTTATCGTTTTGCCGATTTTATTCTGGTTGTCCACTAACAACTCTGTACACATATCCAAACCAATATATATATATATATATATATGTTTAACAAATAGAACTTCCCATTTGATTAACGTCCATCAAGTTTATTTATTTTAAATTCAACACTTTATACTTTCCATCGAATTTCAAATCCGAATTCAATTCAGATATTTAAAAATACATATTTAATTCTCAACCCACCATTAAATATCGAATTCAATCCATACACAAAATAATATATTTGATTTTATTTATTTCGACCCAAGCATCATTATCTTTAATTAGTATGATATTCAGTTGTCGAAATTTCTGGGACATTGCATTACCCGAAAAATTCAAACCTTACCACACAGGCCCTCTCCAATCAAAAAGAAAAAGGAAAATCCAAGCGGCTAGCCGATACGGCGCATAAAATCTCATATTCAATTTAAATACATACCTTTTTGTCGAGAATTTTATTTATATATCTTCTAATACTTTATTCCAAACCCGTCTCATGTATATTCATACATTTCTAATTCATTTCATCTTAATCCAATCGTTTTAACTTAATTCGTTAATTGATTTGCTAATTAACTATTTTGCCTATTTCACCTTTTTATTTGAATACAACAGGTTCAAATATGAGTTTAACTTGTTTATTAACTAATTGAAATTTCATTTTCAATTCAAGTGTCATATTCGATTTCGAATATAAATTTACAAGTTCAGTTTACTTATCTATGATCGAACTTGATTCATAACTCGATTAACAAATTATCCTTTAACTTGGTTAATCCTATTAAATAGTAAATATCTGATTTTGTTTCACAAATAAATCCATATACTTTACTTGAGTTCATATTCATGTTATCCAATTTATGATTCTTCCTTTTCATTTACCAAAACCATTTATTTACTTGTTTATATATTTAAACAAGTCTCGATTTCAAATTTCATTTGAAATAAATATTTCTACTTTGGAAAAAAAAATTTCCGTTTTTAAATTCACACTTGTATTTATACTTCTCGATTTATCCAATGATAATTCATTTTACTTCCTTTATGAACTTCGTTTATAAATGAACTGCTTGTTTTTAATTATTCAAAACAATTTAATATTTTTGTTCTATTCAAAATTTCAAATTTTTATTTTAGAAAAATATAATTTTCCCCTTTTAAATCTCAAATATCCTTTTTATATATTTTTATAAATCAACCCTTAGGCCCAGTGATATTTTAAACACGCAAACATCCAATTTATCATCCATTGGTTATCTAACACATCATATACAAATTTATATATATGTGAAAACGAACAAACAAACAGATAATATATTTTTGAGGAATCCAGTTGGATCCCTCCAACCTGTTTTCCTGCATCCACAGACGTCAGCACATAAATAATACCATCCTGCTTCGAGGCAGGATATCGCGGTATAGAAGGTCATCCACTAATATATATTTATGGGGCGCATAGGGAAATCATTCGCTAATAGTACTGCGGGCATCCGCTAATGAGACTGCGGGAACAATCCAATCACGCAAACCAATATATATAATAGTCAAGCCTAAATAACTATATATATATATATATTTAAACATGCCACAGTAATATTTTAATGCAACCAAACAAGCAACAACATTTATTTTTAACTAACAAAAATAATTCTAAATAAAAGGTGAGTGAGATTTACTCACCGTGATTTTTATTCGCTGAATATCCCAATTTTGATAAATCTAACGCCATTCGATTTAAATTAAATCTTGCTTAATTCTGATCGACCCCAATTGCGTTACTCCACGCTTTTCCAACCTTAATATAAATTTAACAATTTATATTTTATTTATTTATTTAAGCATTCAAACTATTTAAATGAGTTAAAATTAAATTACTAAACTAGAAATAATTACCTTAATCCAGTTTAATTCTTCTCCTGTTTTCCATTTCCGAATTTCTACCCTATTGGTTCGAACAGTCTACATCTTCCCGCTCTAAAGGCACAATTCATTGTTTACAACAATAAGCACCAGTGTCCAAATTTCCATTGCAAGATTATCAAAACGAGTGTCACTCCATCATTACCAAACAACCCCTCCTTGCTCCTCAAAAATAAAACCAACACCAAAAAATAGAACTTAGTGTTGCAAACACCACCGTACAGCCATGAATCTTCACCACTGAATAAAGTATACACCACTGCAATGTCTCTAGTATTCACTGTCCATAAATCTCTCCACCTTCCCACTGTTGAACACCTCAAATCCACCCAGCGTTGACCAAATTTTTATCTCCTTCCACATTCGATACCAACAACCTGCTTGAACCCTCCCTTCAGCAAAAAAAAACAACATCGAACGATCACTCCAGTTTACCCTCACTGCCCAGACCAAGCTCCTCTCCAATGAGCTCCCATTTTCATCATCCGCACTCCCATGTTTAGATCATTCAGATCGCACAATTCCCAAAACTAGCGTGGACTTCCAGAAATCACATACCCCCTTTCCAACGTTAATATCGCCTTCTGTAATTCAGCACCCACTTAAATTGGACACCAACTTCCAGAACTCCACTGCAGCGTCAAATCCCCCTTCGAACTGCTGACGTCGATACAGCCTTCAACCCTGTCGCGACCTTCTCCGTGAACTAACCTTGCTTCCAGAAATCATCGCGACTTCACCAATACATCACTGCGACTTCCACTCCAAGCCCCAAATTCATGTGCGCCTCCAGACCACATCGCATACTAAAAACGAGCCTTATACCCAAGTCCTCTATCGTTGCCCTAAATCGAACTCCACAATTTCCCCATCGCGATTAAATCCTTAGGTCCACGGTTCCACTTCGAACACCCAACTTGAATCGCACGCATCCTGAAGGCCTTAGGGTTGAAGAGCATATACGCGAGCTTTCTGATGTCGGCTTTTGCTGAGAACGAGAAAATAATGAAAGGTGAAGTAGTGGTACTTGCAATTTTTAAAATAAAGGGGTGCTCCATTGTTATTTTCAATTTTATTAGCAGAAGACCGAAAAGAAATGAAATCAAAGAGGGAGGGGGTCGTCGTGATTTATAGGAGGAGGAGAGGGAACCAACGTAGCATATTTTTCCTTCTTTCATTTATTGAATGGTGAGGAAAGAAACTCATAGGTGTTTTATTTTGTGGTGAGGAAAGGAAGACGTGGTGTTCTCTCGTCCTTTCATTTAGGTTATTTATATAAATATATACATATATTTTGATTTAACCGATATCATTAAATTCACAATACTCCGTGATCCCGAGCTCCTCTCTGAACCCAACAAATGACATTAGTAGGGTAAAACCGCTATTCTGAACACACTGGGACAAGTATCGAAACCCCATTTGATCATATGGAGAAGCTATTAATTTAAATTGATTTAAATTAATTTTAAAACAATTAATTCTTTGATAATCAATTAATAATATTATTCTAATTCAAACAGGAGTTTTGAATTAATTATCTGAACTGTTTCCAATCCA
Organism: Allium sativum; assembly: GCA_030737875.1. NCBI lineage: Eukaryota > Viridiplantae > Streptophyta > Magnoliopsida > Asparagales > Amaryllidaceae > Allium > Allium sativum. Next base: position 421,898,624 of record CM060919.1, read on the forward strand.
GTGTTGACTTTGAATTCAAATAAATTCAATTTCGTATTACGATAATTATATATATTCAAAATAAATCATATTTCGACTTTTAAATTGATAACAAAATATAAAACTTCATTTATATTTTCAAACCAATATTTAAAATAAATATTAAATATTCAAAATTAATCGACCAGAAATCTGGGTCGTTACAATTAATTTCTTAACTTTGAATAATCATTAAGTAATGATTTTTGGAAATTAAAACTGAATTAGAGTTTTAATGAATCTTTAAATAGATTGAAAGGTGAATTTGGTAACTAAAATGATCAAATTCAAGAAATGATCGAGAATGGAGTACCACCAGTTTTACTCCAGGTGATAGTTAAATCTTTAATTAAATTTGATCGTGAAATGGTAATTGAATTTACCGATAACACCGTGGTGTTAGGTATGGAGTACCACCAGTTTTACTCCAGGTGATAGTTAAATCTTTAATTAGATTTGAACGTGAAATGGTAATTGAATTTACCGATAACACCGTGGTGTTAGATATGGAGTACTACCAGTTTTGCTCCATGAGATGAATAGGTTGGGATTGAGAAATTAAACAAATGATTACTTCGGTAAGGATCGCTAATCCCGACTAGTTTGGATAAACCATAATTTGGTTTGGATTGATATCCAAAGGAAGATTAAAGAAGAAATTTAAAGAATTTATCTTTAATAAAATTAGTGGGAACCTCTCCTAAAGGATATGAATATTTAAATAAAAGAATATTCTGGATTGGAATGAGGCGTATGTTGTGTTTGTGTAGCACTTGTTTATAATATACACGAGTTATTTGGAAAGACCGGGTTTCTCCCATTCTGAATAACTGAATCGGCGATGAGTCGACGATGAAGACGGTGGTTGAAGACCGGAGGTCTTCACATCATTTGGATGATTACTGATTGGGCTGTACACCCAAGACAAGGTAATAAGTGGTGATCGTCCAGACATACTTGGAGATCAACCGGATATGCGAGGACCTCTCTCATGTATTAGACATATGGGACGAGGAATAAGGTGCCTCCGGTTTCATTCAGACCCAGAATGTACTTATAAATGGATGTGTGTCTGACATCGGATTTCATTCTGTGTGATTGATAGACATCGGTTGCATAGCGTGAATTGCCTGTGTGGCATGCTGAGATGCAAATGATCAAGGCTTCTGTTGAAAAGCAGAGTCTTGTGGTTGATGATCAAAGCACGACTTTAATATAGCATAGCTTTGTGTATAGCGTTATTTCGCGAGTCTCACACCCCGGTATGAACCAGAAACGGGAGAGGACTACAGGGAGGACATGCGTTTCTTTCTAGCTAGGAGTGGTGTCTGGGTTTTGCACGCCCAGACGTTTTACTTATGTGGATGATGGATAGCGAGGCGCCTCGGTTATATCGGCACTGCGGGGCCAGTGGATGGTATGGTCTTTATACAGACCAGATTTTACACCCCATAAGGCGGGGAAACGTAGTGTTCAGGCATTTTAATCCACTCCGTGTGGACCAGCCCTGAAAATCCAAGGTGCAGTTGCGGCTGTTCCTGAGACATGGTAGGCTAGATTGTTTCGAAGAGGTAAGGAAGATCCCTTGCCTTGGTTAACAGACGGAAATCCAACTTCCAATAAGTGACATTTGCGGTTTTGATTGTAGAGCCTAGTATTGGCGACATGATATATGGTACCCATGCCGTCTAGGATTGATACATTTATATTTGAAGTTATTTTAAACACTATGCACTTATAATAAGTATCAAATGATTTGTTTTAACATACCAATCATGTTTGGCTATTATAAGGGAAAACACTCCTCCGGCTTGCGTTGCATTGTGTGATGGGACCTGGGTCTTATAATAGCTTCATTTTTTCGAAAAGCATTGCGCTGTTTTGTTATATACATTGGTATTCTTAGGAGGAAACCTGTTCCGTGTTACACGGTGTGGTCACTTGATGTATCTAATTTTAAAGTAAAGTTTTAAATAACTATTTTAGTTCTCACACCAGTCACATGACTGACCTGGAGTTTATTGTTTTAACCTAAACTCTGGATGCCCCTATTTTCCACACGGGCAGCTAGTAGTTTTGGTTTTGCAGATTTATATTCACAGGATCCTGGTTTACAGCTGGAATGATATTCGGAAAGCTCTGTATCCATTTATCTCTTTCAGTTGTGTTTTGTATTGTTCTTCCACTGCATTGTAAATTGTAAATCTATGATATTTATCAAATGTATATTATTTTCTCATACTTTGTATATTCTTGTACTCCGATGCAAATTGTTGTAATAAGCCATGAAATGTTCTTCTATTTGTGTTCTGATTTGTTGTGTTCTCAACTCAATCCGGGCTTTCCTTTACGGGGAAGTTCGGGTCGTTACATTTGGTATCAAAGCTTTGGTTTACATAGCTCGAGAACAAAACACATTAGAACCAAACGAAAGAATTCGTCAGAGATTGGATAAGTAATATCCAATAAGAATGACTCGTTAGAGATGGGATCAGTAGTATGCTAGAACGAGTGAGAAGAGTGTTATTTTTAAAAATAAAAGTGAAAACAAATTTTGTTCTAAAAATTTAATCTAATTATACGTATGTGAGTATATTATTTTATTTGATTTTGGACAATCGAGTAAATGAGATTTTGCATGTACACGTCATGAACGTATATTCGAAACTTTAATATACTGGGTAGATATTGAATCACACTCTAGTCGCTCGGAGATGATCGTGATGATCGCTATATCATCATCAGTGCTTATGTTCGAGTTTCGAAAGTGGGATATTTATATATTTCCATTTGACTGGTGTGAGAACCAAAACTAGATAGGGTTTATTGTTATGAATTGGCATCAAAAACATGATTTTCGGTATATATATCAAAGTTATGAATTTGAAAGCTAATCAAATAATTGATTGATGATTGTGTTGTGTGATTATTCATTTGAACCAACATGTAAATGTATGGTAAATATAGGCCAAATTGAATCAAATATCGGACTGATTTGAAAATTGTTTGAGATTGCATGCATATACATGTATATACATTGAATAGGTCATAGCGAGGAGGCTAGAGAAGAGGAACAAAATTGTATGCCCGACAAATAGGTACATGTTTACTAATTTATTGGGCTTGGGTGATTTTATGAGCCGTGGCTAGCCGATTGGCCTTTTCTTTTTGAGATGAGAGGGCCTGTGTGGCGGTTTGGCAATTTTCCCAGTGCTCCCCATACAAAGGAGGTTATGGCGAAATTTTTCAAAAATTTAGGGTGTCAGCCAAATTTTTGAAAAATTTGAAAATTCTTAGGAACTAAAAAGTTGAAGAATGAAAGCCAGAATGAAAGTTGAGTTGGTCAGTTAAACAACTTTCAGCTCCGATCCTTTTCGAGGAAGAAAAAATTTTAAGTGGGGGAGATTGTAACAACCCGGAAAATCAGAACAAATTTAAAATTTTTATTTTGTAAATTTTAATGAATTTTGAATATTTTAAATGGATTATTTTAAATAATAACGACTAGAAATTTATTTTTAATAGAATTAGAATGTATAATTTATTTACATCGAAATTAGAATATAAATATTTATTTTAATTATAAAAGGAATTGAAATGGCGCGGTAGTTTGAAAATTCAATTTCAAATTTCAAATGAATGTACAAGATTCAAATAAACCGGATTTTAGCGAAACCGGAAATATTTGAATCTGTTTGAAAATATCTTTCCAACAAATCTGAAAATTACAAATTTCATAGCAGGAATAAAAAGTTATGCCTAGTTGAAAATTCAGAATAGTCGCTATGGAAATATAGCCCTTAAAAATAACGATTTTGCATAAAACCTCCGTTTTCAATGAAATCACTTTGGTTGGATCCGGAATGTCAAACTATTGCTAGATTCCAATTTTCATAATTTTTAGAATTAATATGTGTGCGTGGCAGATTAAAACGTGTTTGGTAATTTCAATTTGAATTTAATCGACTGAAAAATGACCGTTTTTCAAACGGTCTGCAAATTTGATGAAATTAGTTCTATTAGGACCGTATCATCAAAACATGGCTAGATTTATTTTTCTGGAATTTTTAAAATCCGTATGTGGCCCCGGTAAATTGAAATGTGCATTTAAATTTAAAATATAATGATTTATACTTTAAATTTAGTTGAAACTGATCGTAACAGTCGAATTGGCCTACAGGATATATCCCATTGTGTTCGGAATGAGGGTAATTAGCTAGGGGCGAAAGTCGTTGGGTTTGACTTGGGGATCGGGAGAAAAGTCAACTTTATGGAGAAAATAAATTAATAATTAAATTATATATATACGCCTTCCCACAAATTAAAACCCTACCCCGTTCAAAATCGAGACCCGCCCCCTTTCCCCAGAAATCTCATCGCTCTCTTCCCCTTCCCGTAGCGCCGCCACCTCCAGTCATTCCCCACCGCCGCGTCGCATCTCCACCTCCTCATCCTTCCTCCCCTCTTTCTCTTCACTCCCTCCTCTTCAGTCCGATTCAAACCGCCCCAAAACAGCACCTCCAACCACCATAGCGTCGTCGCCCCCTCAACTGAGCCACCCTGACCATCTGCAGGCCGCACGCAACCACTCCCGCCTCCTCAGCCTCTGACCGCCGAGCCCCCGGCAAGGGAAAAATCCGATTTTGACGACTTCCACACGTTCAAAACGGACGGCGAGCCTTCCTTCGCAATTCAAGGTGAACAACTTCACCTTTGAACTTTAATTTCAGTTTAAAATATGTGAAGCATAGTTAAGAAAAATGTAATTTTTATAAATAACCTTATATATCTAAAAAGATATGATTTATATGGTATACAAAGTTATGATCTTTATTGTGCACAAAGCTGTGATTTTTATTTGAATGGCTTCGAAATAAAAATGGAATTTTTATTAGGAAGTTAGATTTATAAAAACAGAATTTTTATTATGAAGTTAGATTTATAAAAATAGAATTTTTATTATGAAGATTAGTGAAGTAAAAATGTGATTTTTACACATAGGATTTTAAAATAAAAATTCGATTTTTATATATGAAGTGGCGAAGTAAAAATATAATTTTTATATAGAAAACTGAATTATAAAAATATAATATTTTCTATATATGTAGTGTTTTAAAAATATGATCTTTATATATTTTTCATTGAAATAAAAATATGATTCCATCGTGTATAAAATAGTTAAGCTATTAAAATATTTTTAGAAAGCTAAAAAAATAATTTTTAGATTATGTATGTTATTTTAAAAATAGTTGAACTATGAAAATAATTTTGGAAGGATAAAAATTTGATTTTTATCATATGAAAGCAAAGAAAAAAAAAATAGATCTTTATATATGAAGGAGTGATGTAAAAAAAATTAGATCTTTATATATAAAGGAGTGATGTAAAAATTAGATCTTTATATATGAAGGAGTGATGTAAAAATTAGATCTTTATATAGGAAAGAAGAGTTGCAAAAATATATGATTTTTATATATGAAGTGCCATTATAAAAATGTGATTTTTAAAATAAACATCATATTAAAAATGCGATTTTTACTATAAACACTGGAAAAGGATCGCACTGGAATTTCGGGCAAACCCAAGCCATTCTAAAATTCAGAAATGAAACGGCGTAGTGGAACCCAAGGGTGAGAACTCCTCACTATAATTTTCTTTGTACAGTTATCTATTTATAACTGCATATGTGAACTGCTCCCCGTCGTCCACAGACCATGGACGACTTGTTTGATTTGATTGTGTTGTGAAAATTGATTGTGATGTGGAATGGAATAAAATATTCATGTGTTGAGTAAAATATTTTATAGTTAAAAATATAATTTTTAACATGTAAATGAATAAAATAAATATTCATAAACAAATTGGATGATTTGTTTATGTACACACATTTGACGGATAGTGATTGGGATGATATATTTTACACATCGCCCTACTGCACAAGTAATAATCAGTGTTTGTTGTTTGAAAACCCCACACGGGTATTGGGATGATATTTGACATACACTAATCCCAATATTTAGTTGTATGTCAAACGATTGGTTGACAGGCTACTGTAAGTGTTAATTATTTATAGTTAATGCTTATGCAGTTGTGTAATGCACTCTGAATAATGGTTGACTGTATTTGATTATTGTTATGTACATGTGTGTATGAAATCCATATAAATAAAATTATATGGTAATTGACTGTGTCTGATTCCAGTTCAGAAAGATTGAATATTTTAAAATAACAAATATTTTAAAATAACAAATATTTTAAAATAATATTCAATCAAAGATCAAAAATATGATTTTGATGTCCGATTTGGGATGGACACGAAAATATTTAAATATATAAAGCCGTGTTGATTAGATTAACGCCGTTTTGGACATGAACGATAAACTATATCGATTTTATTCATTTTTATAATGAATATCGAAAAGGAAGTGATTTCAAAAGCTAATGTTTTGAAAATATTATCATTTATATCTTAATGATATGGAATATTCAATTTTGATTTCAAATTGAATATGAAGTTGAAATCGTTTTGAAAATGAATTTAAAACGATTTATAAAATACGTTTTAAATGAAAAATCGATGAAATATAATATATATATATATATATATAATGGCCTGAATAGAACGCACCGCGCTGTGGCAGTTCGCGAATTTCGACCATTGACTTCGAATTGACGTTACGGGAGATCCGACCGTCGGATTCTCCTAAAACCAGAACCTTTGGGTTCGTATTGAAAAGAGTTTTCTAACGAAGATATGAAATTAGAAATCTAACGGTTTGACTTGGAATTATGTCCAAATCAAATTTGGAAAAGGTCGCTGTAAGTGTAGTTCGATGCCCGTTTATGGAAATCGATTGTACGGGCCTTAATAAAATTATTGAAAATAGCAATAATTTGTGTAAAATCATAATAAATGATTTGGAAAGAATTAGGATGAAAAATTCCATTCTTGAAAAGATAAATTATATTTTTATCGAAATGAACTAGATTTGAAATCCAATAATTTTTAAATAAAATAAATTGGAATTTTGAAATGGTTTTAAAAATAACCAGAATTTCCAATATATGAATTGGAATGGATTTGAATCGAAATTATCATCGAAATATTTCGATATTGGATTCCGTGCTTATACGAATATTGTGGAGGAATTTGGAAGATATATATATTGTTATTCCAATACGATATTTGTTGATTTGAGAATTTGATATTGAATATAAGCCGATATATTTTCTATTCAGAGCCTTGTATTTAATATCAAATTGGATTTTGGGTTTGTCATGAACGATGTCTTCATTAACACTGTTCTTAAACCCAAATGACAAAAGAATAAATATTTTAAATAATATTTAAAGGAGTTTACCAATTAATTGATATTTTATTGGAATTTAATTGAAATTGGTTTTGGGTTTATCGTGAACAGTGTTTTAAATAACACTTGTTATTTAACCCGATTAACAATGGAATGAGATTTTGGGTTTGTCGTGGATGGTATCTTTAATAATACTGTTCTTAAACCCAATGGAGTTAAGAAAATTAGAAACTAACTGGAGATTAGCTAAGTTGAATGGTTTCCTGGGTATTGATTTGATGTTAGTTTCGGCCCTCGGGATTAATACTTAGGGAATTGTTCTCTTATTAACTTACGGTTAGAGATTGATGGGATGGGGTCTTCAAAGTAACACTGTTCTTAAACCCCGTGTGAAAAGAATAAATCTTTTAACTAAGATTTAAAGAAGAATTACCAATTAATTAACATTTAATTGGATTTGAAATGGAATGTGAATTGGATATATTATGAACAGTGTTTTTAATAACATTCGTTCTTTAAGCCGATTTACAGTGAAATGAGATTTGGAACTTACAAATCTTTTTATTAAAGACTTAGTGGAGATTTTCCAAAGTAAAGTTTTCCAATTTAATATATTGGAATGGAATGGAACCCGATTTGATAATAATCGAAGTGAGTTTCTGTGGAGGAAGATTGTTACTAAATATGGAATTTAAAAGTCTTTGCCGTTATTCCATTTATATTATCGGTTGGATATGGAAGTTCATATCGATTATATATATTGATCTGTATTCCGTGAAGATTCCATTGTTAATAGAATGTGATTTTGGGTTTATCGTGAGCTGTGTTTTAAATGACATTAGTTCTTTAACCCAGTTAAAGATAAGATTAATTTCTTAACTTTGAATAATCATTAAGTAATGATTTTTGGAAATTAAAGCTGAATTAGAGTTTTAATGAATCTTTAAATAGATTAAAAGGTGAATTTGATAACTAAAATTATCAAATTCAAGAAATGATCGAGAATGGAGTACCACCAGTTTTACTCCAGGCGATAGTTAAATCTTTAATTAGATTTGAACGTGAAATGGTAATTGAATTTACCGATAACACCGTGGTGTTAGATATGGAGTACCACCAGTTTTAATCCAGGCGATAGTTAAATCTTTAATTAGATTTGAATGTGAAATGGTAATTGAATTTACCAATAACAATGTGGTGTTAGATATGGAGTACTACCAGTTTTGCTCCATGGGATGAATAAGTTAGGATTGGGAAATTAAATAAATGATTACTTCAGTAAGGATCGCCAATCTCGACTAGTTTGGATAAGCCATAATTTGGTTTGGATTGATATCCAAAGGAAGGAAATTTAAAGAATTTATCTTTGATAAAATTAATGGGTACCTCTCCCAAAGGATATGAATATTTAAATAAAATAATGTTCTTGATTGGAATGAGGCATATGTTGTGTTTGTGTAGCACTTGTTTATAATATACGCGAGTTATTCGGAAAGACCGGGTTTATCCCATTCTGAATAACTGAATCAGCGATGAGTCAACGATGAAGACGGTGGTTGAAGACCAGAGGTCTTCACATCGTTCGGATGATTACTGATGTCTTGATTGGGCTGTACACCCAAGACAAGGTAATAAGTGGTGATCGTCCAGACATACTTGGAGATCGACCGGATATGCGAGGACCTCTCTCCTGTATTGGAAATATAGGACGAGGAATAAGGTGCCCTCGGTTTGGTTCAGACCCAGAACAAACTTGTAAATGGATGTGTGTCTGACATCAGGTTTCATTCTGTGTGATTGATAGACATCGGTTGCATAGAGTGAATTGCCAGTATGGCATGCTGAGATGCAAATGATCAAGGCTTCTGTTAAAAAGCAGAGTCTTGTGGTTGATAATCAAAGCATGGCTTTAATATAGCATAGCTTTGTGTATAGCATTAATTCGCGAGCCTCACACCCCGGTATGAACCAGAAACGGGAGAGGACTGCAGGGAGGACATGCGTTTCTTTCTAGCTAGGAGTGGTGTCTGGGTTTTGCACACCCAGACATTTTACTTATGTGGATGATGGATAGCGAGGCGCCTCAGTTAAATCGGCACTGCGGGGCCGATGGATGGTATGGTCTTTATACAGACCAGATTTTATGCCCCATAGGGCGGGGAAACGTAGTGTTCAGGCATTTTAATCCACTCCGTGTGGACCAACCCTGAAGATCCAAGGTGCAGCTGCGGTTGTTCCTTAGACATGGTATGCTAGATTGTCTCGAAGCGGTAAAGACGATCCCTTGCCTTGGTTCACAGACGGAAATCCTACTTCCAATATGTGACATTTGCAGTTTTGATTGTAGAGCCTAGTATTGGCGACATGATGTATGGTACCCATGCCGTCTCGGATTGATACATTTATATTTGAAGTTGTTTTAAACACTATGCACTTATAATAAGTATCAAATGATTTGTTTTAACGTACCAATCATGTTTGGCTATTATAAGGGAAAACCCTACCCTCCGACTTGCTTTGCATTGGGTGATAGGACCTGGGTCTTATAATATCTTCATTATTCAAAAAAGCATTGCGCTGTTTTGTTATATGCACTGGTATTCTTGGGAGGAAACCCGTTCCGTGTTATACGGCGTGGTCCCTTGATATATTTGATTTTAAAGTAAAGTTTTAAATAACTGTTTTAGTTCTCATACCAGTCACATGACTGACCTGGAGTTTATTGTTTTAACCTAAACTCTGGGTGCCCCTATTTTCCACACGGGCAGTTAGTAGTTTTGGTTTTGCAGATTTATATTTGCGGGATCCTGGTTTACAACTAGAATGATATACGGAAAGCTCTGTATCCGTTTATATCTTTCAGTTGTGTTTTGTATTGTTTTTCCGCTGCATTGTAATTTGTAAATCTCTGATATTTATCAAATGTATATTATTTGCTCATACTCTGTATATTCTTGTACTCCGATGTAAATTGTTGTAATAAGCCATGAAATGTTCTTCTGTTTGTGTTTTGATTTGTCGTTTTCTCAACTCAATTCGGGCTTTCCTTTACGGGGAAGTTTGGGTCGTTACACCAAAATTGTCGTCATACATAAGAGTCAATATCGACCATTTCTTAGTAACGACTACCATGTTTATGTATTTAACCAAGATTGGTAAAATACACATCAAGTGTGTTATGGACTGAGATGATAGCGATGATGGTTTTGATGACAATAACCTTGTTTTAACTATTATTATTATAAAATATATACTAACACTATTATATATGACTATATATACATGCATGATGTATATTTAAGTATCTTATGCAAGTATTGATTTGAAAACTGTACAGTTTATTACAAAAAAGAAGAGCTTAAAATTGAAGACTCGTGAGTAACAAGAGTTAAGGAAATTAGGATAAGTAATAGCGTCTAGAATTTTTGTTAAAACTCCGTAATAACACTTAAATCCTTATTCCATTTTTCACACTATTTTTAAAAATATTCTTAAACTTTTATTTTTAAATTGATCTCAATATTACTTCTTGTTTAAAAATATATATAACTCTTAATATTTAAATTTACTTTCTTAGGTTTTAATCTAACTCCTGATTTAAACATTTTAGATTTTCTTACTTATATTTTAGTTTTAAATATATGTGTTTACTTAAGTTTTAATGTTATTATTTCCTTATATTAATATCTATAGTTTTATATACTAAGTTTCAAAGTTTCTTATATTTATATTTATAACTTTATTTTAAGTTATATATAACTTTTATAGATTATAAATATATGTTTTTAATTTGTATTCTTATCTTATTATACTACTTTAATATATAGAAAATAGTTTGTTTAGACTCAGGAATTTCCTTTATTTATTTAAGCATCATTTACATTGTTTTAAAAAACTTAAATTTCAAAATTCTCTAAGGCACGTCGACATCCTCTACCCACATGTCGACATGGTTACAGTTATTTTCAAATTTCAATTTTCAAAACATGTGTCAATTTATTTAAATATTTACCTGAAAGGATATAACTGTTGATGCACTATAAATACCCATCTAAATTCAAAATTTTAAAATCACTTTCATTATCTTCTCTCTTTTTCTCCTCTCCATTTTTACTCTTAAAATTCAAGTTTCTATACTCAAATTCTACTGAAATTCAAAGAGAATCAAACTAAATCTTTTCTAGTTTAATTCTTTACCGCACTCTCTCAAAGATTCAAGTGTTATTCAGAGTTATAGGAGTATTTGTAATCAAAGATCATAAGATCAAAGTTTTATCGAGTCTTTCTTCTAAAACGGATACTGAAAAGGTGTGGTTGTAGCCCGTTCAAATCAACTGGGTGTGATAGTAGCCCGTAAATCAGTTAAGTGATCTTGTAGCCTTGTTAAATCAAGAGAGCGCCCTGTGCTTGAAAGAAGATAGTGGTGGACTTCGTGGCCGTTGAAATCGATGATTGTAAGAAGATTATTGTTTGAAAAGAAATCTACACAAACCAGATTTATGTAGGGATGGATGTAAGGTAACTATGAACCAGTATAAAATCTCAGTGTGTTTTTTCCTTATTGCTTTTACTTATTATTTGCATCTGTGTTTGATTTATATCTATGATTTGTACTTTATTCTGTTAGATTCAAAAAGATTTAAACAAGATCATAAATTCCATCAAAGACTATTCACCCCCTCCTCTAACAGTTAACCCTAAAATCTGTAATCCGCATTTCCAACAATTGGTATCAGAGCATTGATTTTCAAAATTATCATAATCTGACTTTTTGAAATGTTTAAATGGCAACTGACATTGGTAATGTCAATACTAGAAATCCTAGTTCATTTGTAGAGGGTCAGTCTGCTGCTAGACCACCACTATTTAATGGCAGTAATTATGCATATTGGGTTTGTAGAATAAAAGTATATTTACAATCAGTACGATTAGACACTTGGAACATCATTCAAAATGAGCATGTTGAACCAACAATTAATTTTACAAAATGGACTATTGAGCAAAAGGCCACTGCTCAAAATAATTCAAAAGCTATGAATATTTTTTTTAATTGATAGAATGAATTTAATAGGGTGTTTGTTTGTAAGTCCGCATATGAAATATGGAAAACTTTGCAAGTGACTATTGAAGGAACAAGCAAAGTTAAACAGACTAAGATAACAATGTTAACTAATCAGTTTTAACTATTTGAAATGAATCTGAATGAGTCAATCTCTAATATGTACTGTAGGTTTCAGGATATAATGCATTCATTGATTGCCTTGCAAAAGACATTCTCTGAAGGATAACAAGTTATAAAAAACCTGAATTCATTAACTCCAAAATGAGATCAAAAGACTTTGAAGATTGAAGAAGAAAATGATATCAGTACATTAAACATTGAGGAGTTAATTGGAAATCTAATGTCATTTGAAGTACAGATGAAGGAAATAAGGGAAAATAAGTCATCAGAAAAGAAACCAATAGCATTCAAAGCAATAACCGAAGAGTCAGATTCAGACAGCGATAAGAAGAGATAACATCGATGATAAGGAATTTTAGAAAAATTCTAAAATATAGGAAGACAAATAACTTCAGAAGGAATGAGCACAAGACTTCTGTGAAAATAATGAGATTCCAAACAACATCAGATGTTATAACTGTGATGAACCAAGCCACTTGAAAAGAGATTCTCCATATCCAAATAGAAAGATTTATCCTCCAAATAACAATACTTCAAAGAAAAGGAAAAGGCTTACACTATCACACTAGATGATTTTGATTTATCCTCCAGTAATGAAGAATAAGAGATGAACAATTCAAATATGTGCTTCATGGCTATTCACGATTCAGAAGATATTAGAAATCGGATTAAAAAATAGGTACGCATTTATAATAGTTTAGTTGAAATTGCTTGATTGAATGGTTGTTTGATTGCTTGCTTTTTTGAAATTTCTTAAGTCATAAATTCAAAATTTATCATTTAAATTTTGAATTTTAAAATTTTAAAATAATTAATATTATTTTGATAAAATATTAATATTAAAGTATTATTATATTAAACATTATCTCTGGAATCATATAAATAAGAATATAAGATATATATATAAACAATTCAAAATAGAAATACATACGTACTTTGAATAATAGGACACATGTCGACATGCCTTACCATACATGTTGACATGCCTCCTGAAACTTATTAATTAACTTTTAAATTTCCATCCACCTTTTCAACAACTCCAATGTACTGAAAGGTGTCTCTTGACCAGAGAACATGTCTATAGATTCTCCAATTGTCTCCCTATTCTTATCATATCTTTTCATCTTTATTTCAAAATTTAAACTTATCTTCATTATCTTCTACTCCTCACAAAAACTCAAACATGGCTTCCTTAAGAACACCAAGCACTACAAGGATGACTAATGCCATCAAGGATTTCTTTTTAATAACCCGAAAACTATCAAAGATTACATCAACTATGTAAACTTTGGTAAATTTTAAATGGGAAAATTTGGCATTTTCAATGATTTTTGATCTTTTAATTTGAAACTCTCTTTGATCAAAATGGTGTTCTTAGTTTGATTGACTCTCGGGAAAATGATTATGTTTGTTATCCCATTCTCGTAAAGATGTTTTATGCTAATTTGAATTGAGGCTTTCACAAAGGAAATAAAAATGAAATTTGAGTAATGTAGAAGGCACTCAAATAGTTTTGGATTGTGAAATATTAGGAAATGTCCATTAGTTGAGAGTACAGGAATGGATCTCTCGAATTTAAAAATTAACGAACAAGACCGAGAGGCCTTTCACCACATTTTTGAAAGGGATGACAATTTGAAGTTCAAAAACCGTTATTTTTGACCAAAGGCAAGAATCGTAAATCTACTTCTCCAACAAAACATTACACCACTTTTAGGTAATTACAATTACCCAACAATGGAAGTTTGCAAATCTCTTTTTGCTATTTATGAAAACTTTAATATTAACTGAGCTTAAGTGATTTTGGATGAATTTCAAGCCAAAGATTTTTCAATGGATGAAAATACACTTTACCATGAAATTTACCTCACACGTATTATCATATTTTTTGGAGTGCATTTTAACGGAGAACTATTGGTTGCAAAAAAGGTCTTTAGTTTCAAAAACGTATCTCTTATGATGATTCCGCTAGTGTTTCAACCATATGAAATGCTTTTGGAAGAAGAAGAGAGGTTGGCTCGAGAAGAAGAAGAAATGTAATTCGAAGAAGAGGAAGAAGATGAGAATACTTCCTTAGAAAGCCCAGAATATTCGCTAGTACCTCCAATCCATCTAACAAAATCCTTCTTGAGAAACAAAAGATTATAACAGAAAATCAAAAGATTTTAAAGAGATCGTTTAGTAAGAAAATGGAAAATATCTCTATAAAGATGAACAAAATATTTGGAAAAGTGAGTCAGCAAGCTTGGATTATCTTCATCATCCTCCACTGAATTCTAGTTTTATTTTCATGTTGTGGTAGTTTCTATTTCAATCATATTACAATTCCATGTTATGTATCATCTCTATGTATCATCATTTAAAATTATCAATGAAGTTCTTATATTTCTGTTTATTATCTCTAAAACATCTTTGGAATGATCATTATTGTGTTAAAAACAAGTATATGAAACTAAAACACAACAAAATACAAAAATCTCAAAATTCAAAATTTTGAAGTATACATGTCAAAATGTATTACCCCCCACGTTGACATATAACTGCCAAATCAGATTTGTATGAATTCAAAAGTTATCTTAACCTACTTGTATCCATTCATTTTAAAATGAATTCCAGAGCCTATAAGTACCTATTTCTTTGAGAAAAACTTATTTTTTCATTTCTCCTTAATATTCATTCATTATGTTCTATTTTTATCAATTACACAGTTTCTCTTATTTGCAGTTTAAGTCAAAATCTTGAAGAAAAACTTAATTATTTCAAAAATATCCTCTCTATCATTCTCCGTGATTAATGACCCTTAGAATTGAGTCAAACACAGAGGATTAGAAACCAAGATAGGCATTTTGATAACATTTGTTGGATGATCTGTAACAACCCGGAATTTAAGAACCAATTTAAATTTTTATTTTAGCAATTTTAATGGATTATAAATATTTAAAATGATTTATTTTAAATAATAACAACTAAAAATTTATTTTAATCGAAGTTAGAATGAATAAATTTATTTTAATTATAAAACAAGCCTGAAATGGTGTGGTAGTTTGAAAATCCGATTTTAAATTTGAAATGAATGTACGGGATTCAAAATAAATCGGATTTCAGTAAAACTAGAAATATTTGAATTATTTTAATTATATCTTTGTAAAAATATGAAAAATCTAGATTTCATAAAGGGAATAAAAAGTTATGTCCAATTTAAAATTTAGAATAGTCTCTATGGAATTTATATATATTTTATATTATATAAAGCCCTTAAAAATAACCATTTTGCAAATGACCTCCGTTTTTGACGAAAACGCTTTTGTTGGATCCGGAATGTCAAACTATAGCTAGGTTCCAATTTTCATAAATTTTGGAATTAATATGTGAGCGCAGTGAATTAAAACGCGTTGGGTAATTTCAGTTTGAATTTAATCGACTAGAAATTAACCATTTTTCCTACGTCCTCCAAATTCGATGAAATTAGTTTTGTTAGGACCATATCATCAAAACATAGCTAGATTTATTTTTCTGGAATTTTTGGAGTCAGTATGTGACCCCAGTAAATTAAAATGTACGTTAAAATCAATATTGAACGTTATATTAATTTATAATTTAATTTTGATGAAAACTGATCGTAACAGTCGAATTGGCTTGCGGGACATATCCCATTATGTCCAGAATGGGGGTAATTAGCTAGGGCGACAGTCGTAGGGTTCGATTTGGGGTTCGAATAAAAAAATTAGCATTTGGAATTTAATAAAGGAATTTACTAATTATATAAAAACCCTTTGTCCCTCCCTCTCCTTCAGTCAACGCAGGTTAGGGAAAAAAGAAAAAAAAGAAAATCGAAGCCGTCGTTCAGCCTCAGCCCCCTCCCTCCCCCGTCGCACTTGCGTCGCTACCCCCGCCGCCGTTCCTAACCACCATCCTCTCCGATCTCCTCCCTCCTCCACCACACTCCCTTCTCCATTTCAAAATTCCAAGCCAAACCCCCCCAAATCCTGCTGCTCCGGCCACTACCAGGCCCAGCTCCGAATGGCGCACTCCCTACCACCCTCCCGAACCTTCCAGCCACCTCCCCCATCACCCACTCCGACCCCGGGACCCTCCTCCATCAAAAAAATTCGATGTTTACAAGAAAGCAAGGTGAGTTTTTATGGTTATATTTTTTATTCTATTAACTTAAAGAAAAATCTGATTTTTATATAAGCAATTTTGTTTTAAAAATCTTATTTTTATGTATATAACATTGTTTTAAGAATATGATTTTTATATATTTAATGGCGTTATAAAAATATGATTTTTTATATTTGTAATGGCGTTATAAAAATATGATTTTTATATATGTAATGGCATTATAAAAATTATGATTTTTATATATGTAATGCATTATAAAAATATGATTTTTATATATGTAACGGCGTTATAAAAATACGATTTTTATATATGTTGTAATGATATAAAACTATGATTTTTATATATATAATAGTGAATTAAAAATACGATTTTTAGTTATGTAAAAATATAATTTTTAGTAGATAAAAATATGATTTTTATCGTATGAATGTCATGAATGAAATAGTCATATCATGGAATTATTTTTAGGAAGATAAAAATATGATTTTTATCGTATGAATGTCATGAATGAAATAGTCATATTATGGAATTATTTTTAGGAAGATAAAAATATGATTTTTATGTAGACAACATAAAAATAAAAATATGATTTATATTATATGGATAGCGTTATAAAAATGAGATTTTTAAATATATATATCGTTGTTAAAAATATGATTTTTAATATAAATTGCGTGAAACAGATCTCGTTGGAAACACGGTGAAGGATACAACGCGATGTAACAAATCCAAACCCAAACCGTTCAAATAAAGAATAGCGGAGTGGAAACCAAAGATGAGAACTCCTTCTCACTCTATTTATTTTACAATTAAAAATATTTTAGGTTGCAGACGGGGCTTAGATGCCCCCGCCACTATTTATTGTACAAACCATATTGTTTGATTTGAATTATATGGAGTTCAACACTTGAATTCGCACAGTCACATAAATGGAAAGCGATGTATGGATATTACCGACAAATGGATTCCATACTCCGCGAATAACCACTTATGGCGTCGTAAATGGCATTTGGGGTAGTTGAGTATTTATTTATTTGGATGTTCTACATGATTTGATTATGATTGTAAAATTGGTAGTGGATTAATTGGGAATTGATTGGAATTGGTTTGTGTATGACATAAGCTAGTATTAGGTGAGGGATAAGGCTAGATCTTATTCCGGTTCTAGTATTGCGCCGTTATGCTGTCGAAATTTCCTAGAAAGTGTTAGAAAAATTTAGTTAGTTGAAAATATTATTTTTAGCTTATAACGGCGATAAATAAAATAACTATTGGACAGTTAAAAATAAGTTCACACATCCATTTACAAGTCGGACGACTTGTTTATGCTCGCTTATTTTTGTAATATCGATTGGGACGATAATTTTTACACATCGCCCAAGTGCACAAATAATAATAATTATTTGATGGTTGAAACCCCACATGGGTATTGGGATGATATTTGACGTACACTAATCCCAATTGTTTAGTTGTATGTCAATCTATTGGTTGATAGACTATTGTAAGCGTTAATTATTTATATTTAACGCTTATGCAGTTGTGTAATGCACTCTGGATGATGGTTGGTTGTATATCATTATTGTTATGTACAAGTGTGTATGAAATTCATATAAATAAAATTATATGGTAATTGTTTGTGTTTGATTCCAATTCATAAATAACGAATATTTTAAAATAACGAATACTTTAAAATAATAATCAGTAATGGATCAAAATATGATTTTGATGTCCGATTTGGGATGGGAACGAAAATATTGAAATATATATGAAGCCGCGTTGATTAGATATGCGCCATTTTAATGAGAATGATATTTATATCGATTTTACTCATTTTTATAACGAATTTCGAAAAGGAAATGATTTGAAAATCTAATATTTTGAAAATATTATCATTCATATATTATAATGATAAGGAGTATTCAATTTTGATTTAAAATTGAAATGAAAGTGGGAATCGTTTTAAAACGAATTTATATACGATTTATAAAATGCGTTTTAAATGGAAATCAACGAAATATAATATATATATATATATTATACATTTAATGGCCTGAATAGAACGCATCACGCCGCGGTAGTTCGCGAATTTCGACCATTGACTTCGAATGGACATTACGAGAGATCCGACTGTCGGATTCTCCTAAAACCAGAACCGTTGGGTTTGTATCGAAACGAGCTTTCCAACGAATATAAGAAATTTGGAATCTAATGGTTGGATTTGGAATTATGTCCAAATCAAATTTGGAAAAGGTCGCTGTAAGTGCAGTTCGATGACCGTTTATGGAAATCAACTAAAAGGGATTTAAAAATATTAATAATTTGTGTAAAATCATAATAAATGATTTGGAAAGAAGTAGGATAAAAAATTCCATATTTGTAAAGATAAAAATACATTTTTATCGAAATGAACTAGTTATTAACTAGAATTATAATCCAATTATTTTTAAATAAATAAATTGGATTGAGAATGGGTTTTAATATTACCAGAATTTCAAATATATGAATTGGAATGTAAATCATCTTCGGAATATTTCGATGTTGGATTTCGTGATTATATGGATATTGTTGAAGAATTTGAAAGACATATATATATCGTTATCCCCAAAACGATATTTGTTGGTTTCAGAATTTGATATTGAATATAAGCCGATATAATTTCTATTCAGAGCCTTGTATTTGATATCAAATTGGATTTTGGGTTTTGTCATGAACGGTGTCTTAAATAACATTATTCTTAAACCTAGTTGAGATAAGAATAAATCTTTAAATTAAGATTTAGTGAAGTTTTCTAATTAATTATTATTTAATTGGAATTGAATAAAAGAATTGGATTTTGGGTTTGTCTTGAATGGTGTCTTAAATAACACTATTCTTAAACCCCATGTGAAAAGAATAAATCTTTTAATTAAGATTGTTAGTGTTTCCAGTTATATTTAGTAACTAGAATAAAATGGAATGTGAATTGGGTTTACTGTGAACTGTGTTTTTAATGACCCTCATTCTTTAACCCAATTAACAGTGAAATGTTATTTGGAATTTATAATTTTTTTTATTAATATTTAAAGGGAAATTTCCAAAGTACAGTTTCCCAATTTAATACAATAAATTGGAATGGAATGGAATTTGATTTGATAATAATCGAAGTGAGCTTCTGTGGAGGAAGACTGTTAATATATATGAAATTTAAAAGGCTTTGTCGTTCTTCCATTTATATTATCAGTCGGATACGGAAATTGATATCGATTATATATTGATTTGTTTTCCGTGAAGATTCCATAATTAATGGAATGTGATTTTGGGTTTATTGTGAACCGTGTTTTAAATGACATTGGTTTTTTTAACCCAGTTAAAGACAGAATTTCATGTCTAACATTATATTTCGAACTGTATTGTTGATCTCTGCTAAATATACATCTGTTTGGTGGCAG
This sequence comes from Allium sativum, assembly GCA_030737875.1. NCBI lineage: Eukaryota > Viridiplantae > Streptophyta > Magnoliopsida > Asparagales > Amaryllidaceae > Allium > Allium sativum. Next base: position 421,918,684 of record CM060919.1, read on the forward strand.
AGAATTTATTCTCTTGCTTAACACCCTTCTCTAAGACGTACGAGCCTAGAGGTTATATATAGGCAGAAATCAATGGTACGGTGTAGACTGTCAATGCGGCATGTTTGATTTCCCAAAGTTAAATAATCATTAATATTGATTTTTGGGAAGATTAAAACTAAGTGGAGTTTTAATTAGGTTGAAATGTGAATGTGATAATTTAAATTATCAAATTTGGGAAATGATCTAGAATGGAGTATCACCAGTTTTGCTCCAAGCGATAGTTAAATCTTTAATTAGATTTGAATGTGAAATGGTAATTAAATTTACCAATAACACAGTGGTGTTAGATATGGAGTATTACCAGTTTTTCCCCATGAGATGAATAGGTTGGGATTGAGAAATATATAACAAATGGTTACTTCGGTAAGGTACGCTAATCCCGACTAGTTTGGATAAACCTTAATTTGGTTTGAATTGATATCCAAAGGAAGATTAAAGAATAAATTTAAAAAATTTATCTTTGATAAAATTAACGGGAACCTTTCCTAAAGGATATGAATATTTAAATAAAAGTATATTCAGAATTGGAATGAGGCGTATGTTGTGTTTTTATAGCACCTGATTATAAGATACATGAATTATTCAGAAAGGCCGGGTTTATACCCATTCTGAATAATTGATTTGACGATAAGTCGAGGATGAAGACGGTGTTTGAAGACTAGAGGTCTTCACATCATTTGGATGATTACTGATGTCTTGATTGGGCTGTACACCCAAGACAAGGTAATAAGTGGTGATCGTCCAGTTGTACTTGGAGATCGACCGGCTATGCCAGGACCTCTCTCCTGTATTGGGCATATGGGACGAGGATTAAGGTGCCTCCGGCTTCGTTCAGACCCAGAACTAACTATTAAATGGATGTGTGTGTCTGACATTGGATTTTATTCTGTGTTGATTGATCTCTATTAAATATATATCTGTTTGGTGGTGGAGAATTTATTCTCTTGCTTAACACCCTTCTCTGAGACGTACGAGCTCAGAGGTTATATATCGATAGACATCAGTTGCATGGCGTGAATTGTCAGTGTGGCTTGCTGAGATGAAAGTGATCAAGGCTTTTGTTGAAAAGCAGAGCATTGTGGTTGATGATCAAAACACGGATTTAAATAGCATAGATTTGTGTATAGCATTAATTCGCGAGCCTCACACCTCGGTATGAGTCAAAAACGGGATAAGGGAAGCAGGGAGGACATGATGTTTCCTTCTAGCTATGGGTGGTGTCATGGTATGGAGCCCAGACATTTATTATATTTTTACCTATGTGGATGATGGATAGCGAGGCGCCTCGGGTATATCGGTTACTACAGAGCCGATGAATAGGTCCTATAGGACCGGGAAATTTGTGTTCAGGAATTGCCAATCCTCAAACGTAAGAGAGGACCAGCCCTGTAGGATCCAGGGGTTTCCCAGAGTGCGTAACCCCGAGGCATTTGCTAGAGTGTCTCGAAGCCGGCGAGGAGTACATCCCTTGCCTCGACTCATGACGGAAATCCAATTTTCAATATGTAACTTTTCGGTTTAGTTGTAAACCTATATGGCGACATAGTAGCATGGGATACTATGCCATCTATGATTGATACATTTATATTTGAAGCTATTTCATGCACTATGCACTTATAGTAATATCAAAATGATTTGTTTTATAATGTATCAAGCATGTTTGGCTATTATAAGGTAAAATCCTCCGGCTTGCGTTGCATTGTGTGATGGGACCTGAGTCAAATAATAGCTTCATTTTTTCGAAAAGCATTGCGCTGTTAGTTTTATGCACTGGTATTCTTGGGAGAAAACCCGTTCCGTGTTATACGGCGTGGTCCCTGGATTTACTTTACTTTTAAAGTAAAGTTTTAAATAACTGTTTTAGTTCTCACACCAGTCACATGACTGACCTGGAGTTTATTGTTTTAAGCTAAACTCTGGGTGCCCCTATTTTCCACACAGGCAGCTAGTAGTTTTGGTTTTGCAGATTTATTTTTACAGGATCCTGGTTTATAGCTGGAGCTATATTCGGAACGCTCTGTATCCGTGTATTTCTTTAAGCTGTGTTATGTATTATTTTCCGCTGCATTGTAATTTGTAAATCTCTGATGTTTATCAAATTTGTATTATTTATTCATACTCTGTTATATTCTTGTACTCTGATGTAAATTGTTGTAATAACAATGAAATGTTCTATTGTTTGAGTTCTAGTTTGTCATGTTCTCAACTCAATCCGGGCTTTCCCATAAGGGTGAGTTTGGGTCGTTTCAGCTGCACTCAACAAAGAAGAATAAAATAACGATCCAAAAGGAACTTTTATCAAAGAAAATGAAGAATGGGTGGAGAAGGCTGATGGATAGAAGTTTCAAGAAACGTTTGAATTTGGTATGTTTGATTTGATTTGAATTTGAATAGATTATGTGTGTAAATTTGAATTTGAATTAATTGTGTGAATATTTGAATGGTTTGATTGATTGTATAAACATGATAGTTTGGTTTGGATTGATTAAATATTGACTTGATTCTAATTACGCTAATCAAAATATTGCTTGCTTTATAATATATTATGCATTGATACTATTATTAGTAATACCATAGTTTTAAGGGAAGTATTACAGTCATTATGTAGTCTATGTTAGTTTAATTGGGAATATCATAGGTTAAACATAGGAATATAGTTTTTGGTTGATGACAAGGAGGAGAATTGTAAAATAGGGCTTAGATTAAATGGGAGTTAGTAGTTTTAGAAGGAGTTGTCAGAGTTAGTGGGAGTAACTGAAGAATCAAGGTATTAGGTAAGTATATTTTATAATAAAGGTTGTCATCACCAAAAAGGGAGAGATTGTTAACATTCGAGATGATAAAAATGATTGTTTTAATGACAACAACCTTGTTTTAACTATTATTATTATTAAATATATACTAACACTATTATATAGAACTATATATATATATATATATATATATATATATATATATATGGAGGATGTATGTGAAAGTATCTTATGCAAGTATTGATTTGAAAACGGCACAGTTTAAAGATTCAAGATTACAAAGAAGAAGAGTTCAAGATTGAAGACTCGTAAGTAACAAGAGTTCAAGAAATCAGGGTGAGTAACATAGTCTATAATTTTTGCTAAAACTCCGTAATAGCACTTGAATCCTTATTCCAATTTTCTCACCATTTTGGCCTTAAAATATTCTTAAACTTTAATTTTTAAATTGATTTCTGAAACGACCCAAACTGCCCCGATCCCGGAAGAGACGGAGAAGCCCAGATTGCTTTGAGAACACGGCGCATTAGAACTCAAACAGTAGACCATTTCATTGTTATTACAATAATTACATCAGAGTACAAGAATATATCAGAGTATGAATAAATATTACACAGCGGAAATAAAATAATATCATAGATTAAAATACAAAGCAGTGGAAATTTAAATGTATAAATACAATGCGTAGCGGAAAATACATCAACTAGCACAATCGAAAGAAATACATGGATACAAAGGTTTCCGGATATAGTTCGGGCTATAAATCCTAGATCCTGTGAAAAGAAATCTGCAAAACCAAAACTACTGACTGCCCATGTGGAAAATATGGGCACCCATAGTTTAGGTTAAAACAGTAAACTCTGAGTCAGTCATGGGACTGGTGTGAGAACTAAAACAGTTATTAGCTTTTTATTTTAAAGTTGGGAAAATCACGGGACCATGCTGTATAACACAGAACGGGTTTATCCCCCATGAATATTAGTGCATAAAACAAACAGCGCAATGCTAAACAGAAAAATGAAGCTATTATAAGACTCAGGTCCCATCACACAATGAATGCAGTCGAGGATAGAGTTTTTCCTTATAATAGCCAAATATGCTTGATATGCAAAATTCATCTTTTATTATTACTATAAGTGAAGAAATCAACTTCAAATATAAATGTATCAATCATAGGCGGCGTAGGTACCATTATATTACGTCGCCATATAGGTTTACAACTAAAATCGTAAAATCGCTTATAGGAAATTAGGTTTCCATCTATGAACCAAGGCAAGAGATCGTCCTTACGGATTTCGAGACACATTAGCAACGCCTCAGGACTCGGATGCTAGCGAGCCCTTGGTGTAACAACCCAGAATTTATGAACCAATTTAAATTTTTTATTTTAGCTATTTTAATGAATTTTGATTATTTTAAAATGATTTATTTAAATAATAATGACTGAAAATTTATTTAAATCGAAGTTAGAAAATATATATTTAATTTAATTATATAACGAGTCTGAAATGGCGCGGTAGTTTGAAATTTCGATTTTAAATTTCAATTGATTGTATAGAATTCAAAATAAATTGGATTTTAGTAAAACCAGAAACATTTGAATATGTTTAATAATATCTTTCTAATGAATGTGAGAAACTGAGATTTCACCTTATAAATTGTAAGTTATGTCCAGTTTAAAATATAAAATAGTCGTTATGGAATTTATATATATTTAAATATAATATATAGCCCTTAAAAATAACCAATTTGCAAATCACCTCTGTTTTCGACAAAACCACTTTTGTTGGATCCGGAATGTCATTATATCGCTAGGTTTCAAATTTCATAATTTTTGGAATGAATATGTGAGCGTGGTAAATTTAAATGTGTTTGGTACTTTTAGTTTGAATTTAATCGACCAGAAAAAGGCTATTTTTCAAACAGTCCCCAAATTTGATAAAATTAGTTTTGTTAGGACCGTATCATCAAAACATAGCTAGATTATTTTTTTTGTAATTTTTGGAGTCAGTATATGGCCCCGGTAAATTAAAATGTACGTTTGAATTCAATATATGTTGATTTATATTTTAATTTTGACAAAAACTGATTAAAACAGTCGAATTGGCTTACGAAACATATCTCATTGTGCCCGTAATGGGGGTATTTAGTTAAGGACGTCAGTCGTTGGGTTTGATTTGGAGTTCAGATTGATAAGCAACTATTTTTGGAATTAAATAATATTATAAAATATACAAATATAAAAAAACCTAACACTAATTTTCATTTCAAAAGTCGGGTCGACAGTTCAAGAAGCGAATGGCGGAAACAGCTCCAGATTTCTCCCTCAAATCAATTCCAATTTGTTCAATAATTTCAATTCTTCTGAAGGGAAAATCAAAGATCACTTCATCCTCTTCGAATCCATACCAAAGTGATTAATTATCGTCGAGTAAATCAAGAGGAATTACCCCACAAACCCTTGCCGTTCGCAGGCGATATCCGACCAAGGGGCCACCGAATGGCGCACCATTCCAGGTGACGGCGGAGGGGCTTTGGGGCTTCGCTTTGGCACTATCTGATCGAGGTCCGGTCATTTAAATCAGCGTGTGTAGATGGATGTTAGGGAGGAGCAGGTTACGGGTTTCCTTCTAGAGGAATACACGATAAAGGGGAAGAAGAAAGGAGATTAGTGGGTGATTAAATTTTAATTAATTTATTAATTATCCTATTTTTGTAATCAATGTTTAAAATACAATATCTTCTTCATACGAGGTCGAAATCCGACGATTTCAGTCGCGTTGGAATCGTGGGATCAACATCTACAACATGGAACTGACCAGAATGGAAACGGGGGCAGTTGGGATTTTGACAAAATTAATTGGCTGTTTAATTTTGTTAAAACGGAAATTCAGAAATAAAGACTTGCAGAGTGGAACCCGAAGTAAGAACTCCTTCTCACAAAATTATATTTATCATGTCATTGTATTCATGTATAAAAATCTATAGAATTGCCAGTGTAGAATTTTATCAGTTTTAATCATTATAAATTGTATACGGTGCCTGTTAGCTCACCTCCCTCGTCCATAGACCATGGATGATTTAATTGATTGTATCATGTTTTGACTGTATTGTGTGTTGATTGTGATGTTAAAATATTAAAAATAATTTAATATTATTTATGGTAGGTGAAATTAAATTATAAATATTTATTTATAATTTAAACAGTGAAAATTGAAATAATTCAAATCAAATTAGAACTGATTAAATTTGTTAACCAGTGATTATTTTGAATCGACTGTTGTTGTTTTGAAATCCTACACGGGTCTGGGACGATAATTTATTCACATTCCCTTGAATATAATTATATGTCAATCGATGGGTTGACAGGCTATAATGAGCATTATTTATTTATTTTAATGCTTATACAATTGTAAATTGCACTCTGGATGTGAATTTACTATTTGATGATTATTTATCGTTATTGTTGAATACATGTGATGTATGAAATCCATATAACTGAAATTATATGGTAATTGATTGAGTCGCATTCTGATTCAGAAATAACGAATATTTTAAAATAATAAATATTTTAAAATAACGAATACTTTAAAATAATATTCAATGAATAATCAAAATATTATTTTGATGTCCGATTTTGGATGGACACAAAAAAATATAAAAATATATGAAGTTGAGTAAGTAGATAAACGCCATTTTAGCTCGAACAGATTTGTTTATCGATTTTATTCATTTTAAAATTAGTACAAAAAGAAAATGGGTTTCAAAATCAGATATTCTGAAAATATTATAATGATATAGAATATTCAATTTTGATTTAAAGTTGAAAAATGAAGTTGAAACCGTTTTAAAACGAATTTATAAATATTTATCAAATACGTTTTAAATGGAAATCGACGAAACATATTATATACATATATAATATATATTTAATGGTTTGAATAGAATGCGTCGCACAACGATCGTTCGCGAATTTCAACCATTAACTTCAAATTGATGTAACGGGAGATCCGACCGTCGGATTCTCCTAAACCTAGAACAGTTGGGTTCATATCGAAAATAGCTTTTAAATGAATATAAGAGATTTAAATTTGAACGGTTGGATTTAAAATTATGTCCAAATCAATTTCAGAAAAGGTCGCTATGGATGTAGTTCGGTGGCCGTTATTGGAAACCGACTAAAATGGCGATATTAAAATTATTAAAAATATTAATAAATTATATAAAATCATAATTAATGATTTGGAAAGATTTTGGATAAAAAATTACAGTTTTGAAAAGATAAAAATATATTTCTATTGAAATGAACTAGTTATTAACAAGAATAATATTCCAATGTTTTTAAATAAATAAATTGGATTTTGAAATGGTTTTAAAATAACCAAAATTTTCCAATATATAAATTAGAATGGATTTGAATGGAAATACTCTGCGGAATATTTCGATATTGGATTCGGTGATTATACAGATATTGTTGAGGAATTTGGAAGATAAAGATATCGTTATTCCCAATACGATATCTGTTGGTTTCGGAATTTGATATTGAATACTAGCCGATAAAATTTCTATTCAGATCCTTGTATTTAATATCAAATTGGATTTTTGGTATGTAGTGAATGATGTCTTTAATAACACTGTTCTTAAACCCAGTTGAGAAAAGAATAAATCTTTAAATTAAGATTTACTGAAGTTACCAATTATTTAATATTTAATTGGAATTGAATAAAGAAATGGGATTTTGGGTTTATCATGAACAGTGTTTTAAATAGCATTTGTTCTTTAACCCGACTAATAGTGAAGTTATGATTTTGAATTTACAATCTTTTAATTAAGATTTAATGGAAATTGTCCAAAATAAAGTTTTCCAATTTAATATATTAAATTGGAATTGAATGGAATTCGATTTGGTAATAATCGAGATGAGCTTCTATGAATGAAGACCTTTACTATAAATGGAATTTAAAAGGCTTCGTCGTTATTACATTTATATTATTAGTTTGATATGGAAATTTATCTCGATTATATATTGATCTGTTTTCCGTGAAGATTCTATAGTTAATGGAAGATGATTTGGGTTTATCGCGAATGATGTTTTAAATGACCTTCGTTCTTTAACCCAGTTAAAGATAAGATTAATTTCTTAAAGTTGAATAATCATAAAGGAATGATTTTTGGGATTAAAAACCAAATTGGAGTTTTAATAAATCTATAATTAGATTGGAATGAGAATGAGATAATTAAATTTATCGAATTCATGAAATGATCGAGAATGGAGTACCACCAGTTTTACTCCAGGCGATAGTTAAATCTTTAATTAGATTTGAACGGGAAATGGTAATTAATTTATCGATAACACAGTGGGTGTTAGATATGGAGTACTACTAGTTTTTATTCATGGGATGAATAGGTTGGGATTGGAAAGATAAAATAAATGATTACTTCGGTAAGGCACGATAATCCCGACTAGTTAATAAAATCTTTTGAAATTGATATCCAAAGGAAGATTAAAGAATAAATTTAAAAGAATTTATCTTTGATAAAATTAATGGGAACCTTTCCCTAAAGATGTGAATATGCGAATAAAAGAATATTCTGAATTGGAATGAGGCGTATGATGTGTTTTTATAGCACTTGATTATTGATTATAAAATACCTGAATTATTCGGGAAGACTAGGTTTAATCCATTTTGAATAATAAATATGTTGACTAAAAGTCGACGATGAAGACGGTGGTTGAAGATCAGAGATATTCATATCGTTTGGATGATTACTGATGTCTTGATTGGGCTGTATACCCAAGACAAGGTAATAAGTGGTGATCGTCCAGACGTACTTGGAGATCTATCGGATATGTGACGACCTCTCTCCTGTATTGGACATATGGGACGAGGAATAAGGTGCCTCCGGTTTCGTTCAGACCCAGAACAGACTTGTAAATGGATGTGTGTCTAACATTGGACTTCATTCTGTGTTGTGTGATTTCTATTAAATATATATCTGTTTGGTGGTGGAGAATTTATTCCCTTGCTTAACACCCTTCTCTGAGACGTACGAGCTTAGAGGTTATACATTGATAGACATCAGTTATATGGCGTGGATTGTCAATGTGCATGTTAAGATGCAAATGAGCATGGTTTTTATTGAAAAATAGAGTCTTGTTGATGATGATCAAAGCACAACTTTAATTAGCATAGCATTGTGTATAGCGTTAATTCGCGAGCCTCACACCCGGTATGAGTCAAAAACGAAATGAGGACAACAGGGAGTGCATGCGTTTCTTTCTAGCTGAGAGTTGTGTCAATGTATGGAGCCCAAACATTTTTTACTTATATGGATGATGGATTGTGAGGTGCTTTGAATTTGATTGGTCGACATACTGACCATTGTGGAGGTCCGCTAGGACCGGGAAACGTATTGTTTAGGAATAATTAATCCACTAAAGTATGTGTGGACCGACCCTGCTGCTAACCAAGGGATCGCCAGCGTACGAGCCCTGAGGCAATTGCTATAGTGTCTTGAAATCGGTGAGGATGATTCTTTGCTTCGAATCATGATGGAAACCCAATTTCCAATATGCGAATTTTCGGTTTTAATTGTAATACTAGTATGGCGACATAGTAGGATGGGTTACTATGTTGTCTATGATTGATACATTTATATTAGAAGTTGTTTTGACACTATACACTTATAGTAATATCAAAATGATTTGTTTTAAACATACCAAGCATGTTTGGCTAGTATAAGGTAAAACTCTATCCTCCGGCTTGCGTTGCATTGTATGATGGGACCCGAGTCTTATAATAGCTTCATTTTTCAAAAAGCAAAGCGTTGTTTCATTTTAAACTGAGATTCATGTTGAGTAAACTCGTTCCGTGTTATACGGCATGGTCCCATGATTTCCCAACTTTTAAATTAAAGATTTAATAACTGTTTTAGTTCTCACACCAGTCCCATGACTGACCTGGAGTTTATTGTTTTAACCTAAACTCTAGGTGCCCATATTTTCCACACGGCTAGCTAGTAGTTTTGGTTTTCGCAGATTTCTTTTCCCAGGATCCTGGATTTATAGCTGAAGCTATATTCGGAAAGCTTTGTATCCGTGCATTTCTTTCAGCTGTTTTGTTGATGTATTTTCCACTGCACTTTATATTCATGTATTATTTTACGCTGCTTTGTAATTTAAAACTCTGATATTTTCTGTTGTAAAATATTTATGCACACTTTGATATATTCTTGTATTCTGGTGTAATTGTTGTAATAACAACGAAATGTTCTATTGTACTGTGTTTTGATGTGTCGTGTTCTCAACTCAATCCGAGCTTTCCTGTAAGAGGGATTTCGGGTCGTTTCACTTGGAAGCGGCAGGGCCGACCATCCATCGATGATTGGCAATACCATAAACTATATGTTAGCCGGTTCTATCGAACCTCCAAAATGGTCAGTTACGTCGACCATATGAGCCACTATGGACTCTAATCATATCCGAGGTACCTCGCTTTCCGTCATAAAGTTTTCCAACATCCACATGAGTAAACAGTCTGGGCTCCATACCATGATGTTACTCGTAGCTAGAAACTAACATATGTCCATTTCCCTGTGGTCACTATCCCATTTTTTGAATCATACCAAGGTGTGAGGCTCGCGAATTAATGCTAAATAAAGCTGTGTTATTTAAAGCTGTGCTTTGATCATCAACCACAAGGCTCTGCTTTTCAACAAAAGTCTTGATCATTTGCATCTCAGCATGCCACACTGTCAATCCATACCGTACCACTGATATCCGCCAATATATAACCTCTAAGCTCATACATCTCAGAGAAGGATGTTAAGCAAGAGAATAAATTCTCCGCCACTAAACAGATACATATTCAGCAGAGATCAACGAATACAGCAAAAAGGAATATAATGTCAGACATACTATCTACTTGCATGTCCGTTCTGGGTCTGAACGAAACCGAAGGCGCCTTATTCCTCGTCCCATATGTCCAATACAGGAGAAAGACCCTCGCATATCCTGTCGATCTCCAAGTACGTCTGGACGATCACCACATACTACCTTGTCTTGGGTGTACATCCCAATCAAGACACTAGTAATCATAAAAAAATTGTGAAGATCTCCAGTCATCAACCACCGTCTTCATCGTCGACTTTTAATCGTCGTATCAATTATTCAGAATGGGTTAAACCCGGTCTTTCCGAATAACTCGCGTATCTTATAATCAAGTGCTATAAAAACACATCATACGCCTCATCCAATTCAGAATATTCCTTTATTCAAATATTGACATTATTAGGGAAAGGTTCCTATTAATTTTATCAAAGATAAATTCTTCTAAATTTATTCTTTAATTTTCCTTTGGATATCATTTTCAAAGGATTTTGTTAACTAGTCTGGATTATCGAGCCTTACCGAAGTAATCATTTATTTTATTTTTCCAATCCCAACCTATTAATCCCATAGAGAAAAACTGGTAGCACTCCATATCTTACACCCACTGTGTTACCAGTAAAATTAATTACCATTTCATGTTCAAATCGAATTAAAGATTTAACTGTCGCCTAGAGTAAAACTGGTGGTACTCCATTCTCGATCATTTCATGAATTCGATAAATTTAATTATCCCATTGTCATTCCAATCTAACTAAAGATTCATTAAAACTCCAACTTGGTTTTAATATCATAAATCATTACTTTATGATTATTCAACTTTAAGAAATTAATCTTGTCTTTAATTGGGTTAAAGAACCAATGTCACTTAAAACACAGTTCACGATAAACCCCGAAAATCATATTCCATCAAAATGGTATTTTCACGGAAATCTGATCAGTATATAATTGATATAAATTTCCGTATCAGACTAATATTATATATGGAATAACGAAAAAGCCTTTTAAATTACATATATAGTAACGGTCTTCCTTTACAGATGCTCATCTCGATTATTACCAAATCGAATTCCATTCAATTCCAATTTAATATATTAAATTGGAAAACTTTACTTTGGAAAATTTCCATTAATCCTTAATAAAAAGATTTATAAATTCCAAATCATATCTTCATTGTTAATTGAGTTTTAAGAACAAATGTTATTTAAAACATTGTTCACAATGTACCCAAAATCATCTTCCATTTAATTCCAATTTATAATTATAAATTGGAAAACTTCATTTATCTTAAATAAAAGATTTATTCTTTTCTCAATGGGTTTAAGAATAGTGTTATTGAAGACACCATTCACGACAAACCCAAAATCAAATTTGATATTAAATATAAGGCTCTGAATAGAAATAATATCGGCTTATATTCAATATCAATTTCAAAAACCAACGGATATCGTATTCGGAATAACGATATCTGTATCTTCCAAATTTCTCAACAATATCCATATAATCACGGAATCCCAAATCGAAATATTCCAAAGATTATTTCCATTCAAATCCATTCCAATTCATACATTGAAAAATTCTGGTTATATTAAAACCATTTTCAATCCAATTTATTTATTTAAAAACATTGGATTATTATTCTAGTCAATAACTAGTTCATTCAGATAAAAATACCTTTTATCCTTTCAAATATGGAATTTTTCATCCAAAATCTTTCCAAATCATTTATTATGATTTTACATAATTTTTCCATATTTTTAATAATTTTATTAAGGCCTTTACAGTCGGTTCAACTAACGGCCACCGAACTACATCCATAGCAACCTTTTCTGAAATTGATTTGGACATATTTTAAAATCTAGCCTTTCAAATTTTAATCTCTTATATTAATTGAAAATATATTTTCGAAACGAACCCAACGGTTCTGGTTTTAGGAGAATTCGACGGTCGGATCTCCCGTTACATCAATTCGAAGTCAATGGTTGAAATTCGCGAATGGTCGCTACGCGGGGCGTTCTATTCAAGCTGTTTAAATAAATAAATATATATAATACATTTCGTCAATTTCCATTCAAATCGTATTTTATAAATTGTTTATAAATTAATTCTGAAACGATTTTAACATCCATTTCAAATTTAAATCAAAATTAAATATTTCATATCATTATAATATTTAAATGATAATATTTTCAAAATATCAGTTTTTAAAATCATTTCTTTTCGATATTCATTATAAAATGAATAAAATCGACAGAAAATTCCATTCGAGTAAAAATGGCGCACTAATACTTAACCCGGCTCCATATATTTCAATATTTTAATGTCCATCCAAAACCGGACATCAACATCATAATTTAATTCTTCACTGAATATTTATTTTAAAATATTCGTTATTTTAAAATATTTCTTATTCCTGAATCGGAATGTGATTCAATCAATTACCATATAATTTCGGTTATATGGATTTCATACATCGCATGTATTCAACAATAATGATAAATAATCATCAAACATTAAAACATAATTCAGGGTGCAATTTATAACTGTATAAGCGTTAAAATAAACAAATGCCGCTTATACCAGTCTGTCAATCCATCGATCGAAAAACAACTAAATATTGGGATTAGTGTATGTCAAATATCGTCCCAATACCCATGTGGGGTTTTCAAATAACAACAATCTATTTAAATAAATTATTGGTTAACAAATTTAACCAATTCAAATTCGATTTGAATTAATTTTCTAATTAACCAATTTTCATTGTTTAAATTATAAATGAATATTTACATCACATTTCAATAACCATAAAGTGTATCCACATTGTTTGAAATTTGAGTGTCGTATATTCAAACAACGCTTCTTGTACAGATGAGTCGCGAATAGTTCATGTGTTGAACTCAAGCAATGTCACATACAACAGATAAAAATCAACACTGGCAATTTCTATATATTTACAGTTATAAAATAAATTAAATAACTATATAAATATTTTAGTGAGAGAATTGTCACTTTGGATTCCACTCCGTTATTCTTTAAATGATGATTTTATTCTGTTTGAATGTGAATTCCCCTTGAATTCTGATTTGCTCCAAATTTGTTCCAGTTGATTTCATTGTGAAGTGCTCGCCGACGCGGTTTCAACGGATCATCGCTGACCCTAATTAAAAAGACTAGGGTCGCCTTCATCATCTTCTCGCTGTAATCAGGGCCACGCTAAAACCCATTGCATCAATTTCTAGGGTTCAAATTCGTTGCCTTCACATTGCACCAGAATACGATCGTATGACATCACGTTGTGGCCCCCAAGTCCCTCCACCTTCACCTCCTACGACGACGGGTTCGGTCGCCTCTGGCGCCCCGAGTACAGGTGCAACGGTGGCTACTTTGTGCTCGAATTTCGAGCAGAATATTAAAAGAGACCCCATCATACAGCTATGGATTCTAAGAGCTAAAAAAGTTCTTCAAATTTTGTTCAGAAAGTTTTGATTTTTATTGAATGGATTAGATGAAATTTGGAGGCGAAATATTGAGCGATTCTGGCCGTTGAATGATGAAGAGCGGCGGAACTGATTTAGTGAGGGAGTTAGGGTTTAAAACGTCATTATATATATTTTATATTATATTTAATTCCATTTAATTCTAAAAAGTGAATTTCGCATCTGAACTCCTATTCAAACCCAACAACTGTCGTTTCTAGCTAATTTCCCTCATTTCAAACACAATGGGATATGTTTTGTGAGCCAATTCTACTATTTTGATCATTTTTTATCAAAATTAAAATATAAATCAATATATATTGAATTTAAACGTACAATTTAATTTATCGGGGCCATATACTGACTCCAAAAACTATGAATTTTGAAATCTAGCTATGTTTTGACGACACGGTCCTAACAAAATGGGTTTCGTCGAATTTGGTGGCTGTTTGAAAAATGGCCATTTTTCCAGTCGATTGAATTTAAACTGAATTGACAAAACACATTTAAATTTATCACGTTCACATATTAATTCCAAAAATTATGAAATTTGAAACCTAACAATAATTTGACATTCCGGATCCAACAAAAGTGGTTTTGTCGAAAACGGAGGTCATTTGCAAAATGACTATTTTTAAAGGCTATATATTATTTAAAATATATATAAATTCCATAGCGACTATTCTAATTTTAAACTGGACATAACTTACAATTTATAAAGTGAAATTTCAGTTACTTACATTCATTCGAAAATTACAGTTCAAAATATTCCAACATTTCTTGTTTTACTGAAATCCGATGTAACAACCTGCAAATTCTGAACGAATTAAAATTTTTTATTTTAGGAAATTTAATGAAAATTTAATATTTAAAATTGTTTATTTTAAAAAATAACAACTAAAAATTTATTTTAATCGAAGTTAAAATGAATAAATTTAATTTAAATATAAAAGGAGTTAGAAAATGTAACGAAAAGGAATTTCGCTCGATCTGAATCAGTCGCTAAACCGATCAAGACCGTCCGAAACGCCTGATTGTTTTGAGAACACGACAAAGTAGAACGCAGACAGAAGAACATTTCATTGTATATTACAACAATTCCATCAGAATGCAAGAATATACAGAGTATGAATAAATATTATACATTCGAAAAATATCAGAGATTTAAATACATTACATAGCAGTGGAAAATAATACAAAATACAACTGAAGAAGATACACGGATACAAAGCTTTCCGAATATCGTTCCAGCTGTAAACCAGGATCCTGTGAATATAAATCTGCAAAACCAAAACTACTAGCTGCCCGTGTCAAAATAAGGGCACCCAGAGTTTAGGTTAAAACAATAAACTCCAGGTCAGTCATGTGACTGGTGTGAGAACTAAAACAATTATTAATCTTTATTTTAAAGTTAGGTAAATCAAGGTACCACGCCGAATAACACGGAACGGGTTTCCTTCCAAGAATACCAGTGCATATAACAAAACAACACAATGCTTTTTTGGAAAAAATGACGCTATTATAAGACCCAGGTCCTATCACACAATGCAACGCAAGCCGGGGGATAAGGTTTTCCCTTATAATAGCCAAACATGCTTAGTACGTTTAAAACAAATCATTTGATACTATTATAAGTGCATAGTGTATAAAACAACTTCAAATCATAAATATTAATCATAGACGGCATGGGTACCATATATCATGTCGCCATACTAGGTTCTACAATCAAAACCGCAAATGTCACGTATTTGGGAATTGGATTTCCATCTGTGAACCGAGGAAAAAGATAGTCCTCTACCGATTCGAGACTATCTAGCCCGAGTCTCAGGAACAGCCGCAACTGCCCCTTGGATCGTCAGGGCCGGTCCACCGATGTGGATTATAATGCCTGAACACTACGTTTCCCCGCCCTTTGGGGCATAAATGAGCCAACGAATGTCTCCATCGGTCCCGGATCGACCGATATAACCGAGGCGCCTCGCAAACCAACAACCACATAAGTCAAACTCGTCAGGGCGTGTAAAACCACTGACGCCACTTCTAGCTAGAAGGAAACGCATGCCCTCCCTGATGTCCTCTCCCGTTTCTGGTTCACAACCGGGGTGTGAGGCTCGCGAATCAACGCTACACAAAGCTATGCCACACAGGATGGGCTTTGATCATCACCACAAGACTTTGCTTTTCAACTGAAGCCTTGATCAATTGCCACTTAGGCGTGCCACATAGGCGATTCACTCCATGCGTTTGATATCCATCGATATAAAACCCCTGAGCTCGTACGTCTCAGAGAAGGGCGTTAAGCAGGAGAATAAATTCTCCGCCGCCAAACAGATATATATTTAATAGAAATCAATCACACAGACTGAAATCCAATGTCAGACACACAGTCCATTTACAAGTTCGTTCTGGGTCTGAACGAAACCGGAGGCACCTAGTACCCCGCAAATCCATCGATCTCCAAATACGTCTGGACGATCACTAACTGATTCCCCCCTCTTGGGTGTACGGCCCAATCAAGATCATCAGTAATCATCCAAACGACGTCAAGACCTCCGGTCTTCAACCTTCGTCTTCACCTTCGACTTATCGTCGTATCAGTTATTCAGAATGGGATAAACCCGGTCTTTCCGAATAACTCGCGTATATAATAAACAAGTGTTACACAAACACAACATACGCCTCATTCCAATTCAGAATATTCTTTTATTCAAATATTCTTATACTTTGGGAAAGGTTCCCATTAATTTTATCAAAGATAAATTCTTTAAATTTATTCTTTAATCTTCCTTTGAATATCACTTCAAACTAGTCGGGATTAGCGAACCACACCAAAGTAATTATTTATTTTATTTCCCAATAGCAACCTATTTATCCCATGAAGTAAAACTGGTCATACTACATATCTAACACCACGGTGTTATCGGTAAATTCAATTACCATTTCACGTTCAAATCTAATTAAAGATTTAACTATCGCCTGGAGTAAAACTAGTGATACTCCATTCTCGATCTTTTCAATCTAATTAAAGATTCATTAAAACTCCCTTAGTTTTAATTTTTAACTGGGTTAAAGAATCAGTGTCATTTAAAAAACGGTTCACAATAAACCCCAAAATCACATTTCATTAATTATCGGTTAAAGAACGAGTGTTATTTAAAACACCGTTCACGATAAACCCAAGAATCAATTCGAATTCAATTCCAATTAAATCCCATTTAATTGGTTCACTTCATTAAATCTAAATAAAAGATTTAATCTTTTTCTCAACTGGGCTTAAGAACAGTGTTAATGAAGACACCATTCACGACAAACCCAAATCACATTTGATATTAAATACAAGGCTCTGAATAGAAAATATATCGGCTTATATTCAATATCAAATTCTACGACCAACAAATATCGTATTGGAAATAACGATATATATTTATCTTTCAAATTTCCATAACAACATCTGTATAATCACGAAATCTAACATCGAAATATTCCAAAGACAATTTCGATTCAAATCCATTCCAATTCAATTATTGGAAATTTTAGTTACTTTTAAAACCCTTTTCAAATTCAATTTATTTATTTAAAAATAAATAGAATTATAATTCTAGTTCAAAAGTAGTTCATTTCGATAAAAATCTATTTTTATCTTTTCAAATATGGAGTTTTTCATCCCAACTCTTCCCAAATCATTTCTTACGATTTCACACAAATTACTACTATTTTTAATAATTTTATCAAGGCCCGTACAGTCGATTTCCATCAACGGCCATCGAACTGCACTTACAACGACCTTTTCCAAATTTGTTTTGGACATAATTCCAAATCCAACCGTTAGATTTCAAATTTCTAAAATTCGTTAGAAAGCTCTTTTCGATACGAACCCAACGGTTCCGGTTTTTGGAGAATCCGACGGTCGGATCTCCCGCAATATCCATTCGAAGTCAATGGTCGAAATTCGCGAACTGCCGCGGCGCGGCGCGTTCTATTCAGGCCATTATATATATATATAATATATATATATATATATTATATATATTTCGTCGATTTCCTTTTAAAACGTATTTTATAAATCGTTTTTAAATTCGTTTTCGAAACAATTTCAACTTCATTTCCAAATTCAAATCAAAATTGAATTTTCCCTTACAAATTCGTTTTAAATTCATTTCAAATTGATTTCAATTCAAATCGATTTTCAGTTCAATTTCAATTCGTTTTCACTTCAATTCAATTTTAATTCGAATTCATTTCTATTTGAATTTCAATTCGAATTCATTTCTATTCAATTTCAATTCAAATTCATCTCTATTCAATTTCAATTCAAATTCAATTCATTTCAAAATATAAGATTTTGAAATCACTTTCGATATTCATTATAAAATGAATAAAATCGATATAAATATCGTTCGCTTCAAAATGGTGTCAATCTAATCAACACGGCTTCATATATTTCTATTTTCCTATATTCTATTTCAAATATCTCTTTTCAAATATTTCTATTCAGATATTCTATTTCAAAACTGGAATGAGGCCCAATCCATTACCATATAATGTTAATTATATGGATTTTCTACAACACATGTATAAAATAACACGATAAATAATCAACCATCATCCATAGTGCACCACACAACTGCATAAGCATTATATATAAATAATTAACGCGTACACAGTCTATCGACCAATCGATCGACATACAGCTAAATAATTGGGATTAGTGTATGCCAAATATCATCCCAATACCCGTGTGGGGTTTCAAACAATCAAACACAGATTTTATTTGTGTAGTTGGGCGATGTGTAAAATTTATCGTCCCAATCAATATAAATCAAATCAGTGTATATAAACAAATCTCCGATTTGTTTATAAATATTTATTTTATATACACATTAAAAATTCTATTTTCAACTATAAAATATTTTTAATTATATAAATATTTTATTTCATTTCACATCACATCACACAATCAACTACACATCAAAATCAAACAAACAAGCGTCCACGGTCTGTGGACGACGGGTGTCAGGTGCTACTAAACACCATCTGCATCCTAGTATATATTTTAACTAGAAAATTAAATTAAAAGTGAGAAGTTCTCACCGACTAGCTAAACCAAATGCCACGGCTCTTCATTTGTAGAAATCTTCGCCGCTCTCGCCTTTTGTCACTTTCGTCGTCCGTGTCCACTACATATATAAATATCACATTTTTATATTGTTGCTATGTATATAAAAATCACATTTTTATATTCTCTATTATATAAAAATCATATTTTTACTTTGCTACTTCATACGATTTAAATACCCCATCTTTTCTATAATAAAAATCTAATCTTTATACAATGTTCAAACAACAAAAATCAAATCTTTATTCTCACATTCATATAATAAAAATCAAACCTTTATTTAAATAAAAACCAAAGCTTCCTATTAAACAAAAATCAGTTTTTCTAAGGATTTTAAAATCGAAGAAAAGAGGGAAAAAACTTACATTGGAAAAAAGGGGGGGTTGGTCGGCTGCGTCGGAGATGGGGTGGCTCGAGGTGGAGGTGCTACGACTGGGCGTTGTGGTTGCAGCCAGAGGGGCACGGCCAGGTGGCTAAGGGGGTGGGCGATTGCGTCCATCGCCAGAGAGGAAAAGGGGGGGGTTGTCCGTTGGGGAGGAGGGGGGGCTTGCCCTGGCGGTGCGCCAGAGAAGGCGGCAACGCGCTGAAAGGGGGGGGGGCTCCTCCCCGTTCATCGCTCTCTCTCTCTCTCTCTTTTTATTTGATCCCGGGCTTCTGAAATGAGGGGGGGGCGAAAGAGGAAAATATAGGGGGGGTTATGTAAATAAATATATTTAATTATTTTTAAATTCCATATAGTTGACTTTTTATTCGACCTCGAAATGAGACCCACCGCCTATCGTTCCTACCTAATTACCCCTATTCCGAACACAATGGGATATGTATCACAGGCCGATTCGACTATTTCGATCAGTTTTCATCAAAATCAAAATACAACTCTATATATTGAATTTGAACGCACATTTCAATTTACCGGGCCCACATACAAACTCTAAAAATTCCCAAAAAATATTTTCTAGCTTCGTAATGACGATATGGTCCCAACAAAACTAATTTCGTCAAATTCTGAGACCGTTTGCAAAATGGCCATTTTTAAGGGCCAGAATTCCATAGCGACTATTCTGAATTTTCAACTGGGCATAACTTTTTATCCCCGCTATGAAATTTTGATTTTTCGGATTCGTTGGAAAGTTATTCTCAATTAGATTCAAATAATTTTGGTTTCACTAAAATCTGGTTTATTTTGAATCCTGTACATTCATTTGAAATTTGAAATCGAATTATCGAACTACCGCGCCATTTTCAATTCCTTTTATAATTATAAATAAATTCTTATATTCTAACGTCGAGCTATATAAATATATACGTTCGAATTCTATTCAAAATAAATTTCTCGTCGATATTATTTAAAATAATTCATTTTAAATAATCAAAATTCATTAAAATTGCCAAAATAAAAATTTTAAATTGGCTTGGATTTTCGGGTTATTACAACCTCCTCCACTTAAAACTTTTCGTCCCCGAAAAGGAACGAAGCCGAATGTTGTTTCACTAATACACTCAACTTCCATTATTTTCGCTACGGCTTAAGTTCTTCAACTTTTTAGTTTCTAAGAACTTTTCAAATTCTTCAAAAAATTGGCTAACACCCTAAATTTTCGAAAAATTTCGCCATAATCTCCCCTGCACCGGGGACTTCGAAATATTTCATATAGCCTCCCATGACCTTCTTCAATCCAAAAGAAAAAGCCAAGCGGCTAGCCAATCGGCTCATAAAATCATCATCACCCAAACAAAACAGTAAATTATGGTAAACATGTACCTATTTGTCGGGCAAACAATTTTATTTCTCTGCTCTAGCCTCCTTGCTATGACCTATTCAATGTAAACACATATATATGCATGCAAATGCGACTTATTTTCAATACAACTCACTATTTGGTTCAAATTGGCTATATGGTTCAAATTTATGAATCAAACAATAATCAAACAACACAATCAGCAATCAATTAGTTGATTAGCTTTTTAAATTCATAACTTTGATATATAATCAAAAAATCAGATTTTTGATGCCAAATCACAACAATAAGCCCTATCTAATTTTGGTTCTCACACCAGTCTAATGGAAATATATAAATATCCCACTTTCGAAACTCGAACAAAAACACTGATGATGAGATCTCAATCATCAGTATCTTCTCCGGGCGACTAGAGTGTGATTCTATATCTATCCAGTATATTAAAACTTCGAATACCCGTGGATCAGACGTATATACAAAATCTATATATACTGGATTGTCCAAATTCAATATAAATAATTAATCAAATATGAATAATTGATTTAAATTTTCAAAACAAAATTTGTTTTCACTTTTATTTTAAAACATCACCCTTCACACTCGTCCTAGGATACTACTGATCCCATCTCTAACGAGTCATTCTCATTGGATATTACTAATCCAATTTCTGATGAATTCTTTCGTATGGTTCTAATGTGTCATGTTCTCTAAGCTTTGTAAACCAAAGCTCTGATACCAAATGTAAGAACCCGTAACTTCCCCGGTAAGGAAAGCGCGGATAGTTCGAGAACAAGCCACAAAAGAACGCAGACAGAAGAACATTTCATTGTATATTACAACAATTCCATCAGAATACAAGAATATACAGAGTATGAATAAATATTATACATTCGAAAAATATCAGAGATTTAAATACATTACATAGCAACGGAAAATAATACAAAATACAACTGAAGAAGATACACGGATTGATATCGTTCCAGCTGTAAACCAGGATCCTGTGAATATAAATCTGCAAAACCAAAACTACTAGCTGCCCGTGTCAAAATAAGGGCACCCAGAGTTTAGGTTAAAACAATAAACTCCAGGTCATTCATGTGACTGGTGTGAGAACTAAAACAGTTATTAATCTTTATTTTAAAGTTAGGTAAATCAAGGGACCACGCCGTATAACACGGAACGGGTTTCCTCCCAAGAATACCAGTGCATATAACAAAACAGCGCAATGCTTTTTTGGAAAAATGACGCTATTATAAGACCCAGGTCCTATCACACAATGCAACGCAAGCCGGGGGATAGGGTTTTCCCTTATAATAGCCAAACATGCTTAGTACGTTTAAAACAAATCATTTGATACTATTATAAGTGCATAGTGTATAAAAAAACTTCAAATCATAAATATTAATCATAGACGGCATGGGTACCATATATCATGTCGCCATACTAGGTTCTACAATCAAAACCGCAAATGTCATGTATTTGGGAATTGGATTTCCATCTGTGAACCGAGGCAAAAGATAGTCCTCTACCGATTCGAGACTGTCTAGCCCAAGTCTCAGGAACAGCCGCAACTGCCCCTTGGATCGTCAGGGCCGGTCCACCGATGTGGATTATAATGCCTGAACACTATGTTTCCCCGCCCTTTGGGGCGTAAATGAGCCAACGAATGACTCCATCGGTCCCGGATCGACCGATATAACCGAGGCGCCTCCCAAACCAACAACCACATAATTCAAACTCGTCAAGGCGTGTAAAACCACTGACGCCACTTCTAGCTAGAAGGAAACGCATGCCCTCCCTGATGTCCTCTCCCGTTTCTGGTTCACAACCGGGGTGTGAGGCTCGCGAATCAACGCTACACAAAGCTATGCCACACAGGCCGTGCTTTGATCATCACCACAAGACTTTGCTTTTCAACAGAAACTTGATCAATTTCCACTTAGGCGTGCCACACAGGCGATTCACTCCATGCGTTTGATATCCATCGATATATAACCCCCGAGCTCGTACGTCTCAGAGAAGGGCGTTAAGCAAGAGAATAAATTCTCCGCCGCCAAACAGATATATATATTTAATAGAAATCAATCACACAGACTGAAATCCAATGTCAGACACACAGTCCATTTACAAGTTCGTTCTGGGTCTGAACGAAACCGGAGGCGCCTAGTACCCCGCACATCCATCGATCTCCAAATACGTCTGAATGATCACTAACTGATACCCTCCTCTTGGGTGTATGGCCCAATCAAGATTGTAACAAACCGGAATTTTGGGGCTAATTTAAAATTTTTATTTTAGAAATTTTAATGAATTTTAATATTTAAAATAATAATAATGACGGAAAAACTTTTTTTTTTAATTTAAATTAAGATATTATTTATGAATGATTTCAAAATTATTTCTATTAAACAACTATTCGTAGTTAGATAAATAGTGATTTATTACAATTGAATTTAGTATCAAATTGTATGTATAATTGTAATGATTAGCTACGAACAATTGATAATAAATGGAATACTAAACTTATAAGGGATAACAATTTTTATTGTAATTTGAGTTAAAATAGCAATATTGATTGGATTATTAGCATATGGTATCATGTTTGAAATTTCTATAGCATAATTCATGAAAAGAGTATCAATTAGCTTTTGAAAATTTTCCCTTTTTAAAGGAATGAAAGAATGTGATGAAAAAAGAAAGAAAAGAAAAGAAAAACACATACAAACAAAAAGAAATAAATTAGGAAAGAACTAATTTGGTTAATTTGGTTAATTAAAAATTTGTAAGTGCATTATTCACTTTTAAGGAATAATAATAATACTTAGACTTAATAAACAAGTCGTAGGGAATTGATTGGTCGATTGAGCCTATTAAATTATAGGGTCAAATAATAATAGAAGAAAAATTAAAATTAAAATTAAAATTAAGATGTTGTTAATGAGATTTATAAATATATGTAGATAAGTTAATTTAAATAATATGGAGATTCTAAATGGAATAAATTATGACAACATGCCATTATGTTATAAGTTGTCAATGTAAGAAAAATATATATCATCTTTAATATTTTGCTTGTCTATCCAAAGAGTAACAATCATAAATAAATTTTAAAATATTAACGGCTGCATTCGTTTACAATGACCTCCCCTCTTCATGGTTGCAACATTCATTCATTTCCTTAATTTTGATTCTATTAATTCCTTTCCTTACCTACATTCATGCATCTTATTGCATTGGCTTGTTATCATTTCTTATGTCTTCATCCCTTTAATTTCCTTTCCCTTTTTCTTTGTGTCATATACAAACTATCCTTTCACACACACACACATAGATATATATATATATATATTATTTCCTTCTGCATATATTCTTTCTTACATTATCTATATATATTTGTAGACATTTTCGTTGCCTTATTCTTTTCTGTGCAATTTAATTATGTTCCCTACAATTATGATATTAATGTTTTGAAATTTAAGAAGACGCACAAATTTATAACAATTTACATCAAACAATTTATCATGCATTCATTTTTTTTTTCTCTTTCTCTCTTCCTCTTTGTGATTTATTTTTAAATTTTGAATGATAAATAATTATTTCCAACTCAACCTCAGTCAGCCACATTTAAATTGTTTGTAACTTGCATGTGTTTCCAGTTTTATTCATTTCAATGCGTAAGCAAAAGCATTTATAGAAGAAAAAAGGGCAGGTTTCCTCCTTAATAAAATAAACAAAATTTGAAATCTTATTCAATACGTGTCATTCATTGCGAAAATAATAATAAAGATTGCTGCATGCAAACCATTCATGTCCTTATTTCTTTTATCTTCTCTCTCTCTTACTTTCATATGCATGTATGCTATGCAAAGAAATATATAAATTAAACAGAGAACTGATAATTATAAAAGTCTTAAATGCATGCACCATGCATGTTTCAATTACGCCACAAATGTTTCAATTATTCCATAATTCCTTTTTGAAATGCCCACCTAACGTTCCATTCATTTACCATCCAATTTTGTCATTTTGTTATATATATATATATTCTCCTTATAACATTCAGACCCAAATCCTAGCATTCTTACACAGCCGTCATACCATAAAATGAACGCACGAAAGGCTCTGATTTAAATCTCTATCTTTCTCTCAAAATTCAACAAGTCAAAACATGAAATCAAAGGGATCCATGAGCTCTATAATCCCAACGACCATGATCGGAAACAGAGCATGGTGATGATCGATTTTTCCCCTACAAACTAGTGGCGTTCGGGTTCGGTTTTGGAAGGGAGGGGGGTCGCGAGTTGCTCCAAACTCCGACAGGTGATAGGCGACGTCGAGGGCGACGGAGTGGTGGTTCCTGATGATGGCCCGTTCTCCTCTACAGGCGGCGGCAATGGGATTTACAGATCGATGTAGAAGGAGGATTAGTAATGTTCGTTAGAATCGAATTGACGAGATCTACAACATGACACCAACTAGAGCGTAAACCGAGCCCTTTGAAAATTCAGCAATTTTGAATGCGATTGACTTCTGAAAACCAATCATGGTGAGAATCTCTGATCTTTACAATATAAAAAATCTATTAAATTATTTATTCAATTAAATATCTGTCTGTATGTAATTTTATCTGTGCTGTGATGTGATAAAATTTTGGTGTTTGATCTGTTTGTATTCTGATGGATTGTGTTGTGTTGTACCGTACATGGTTGTAAATCTTGATCTGTATAAATTTGTATTAAAATCGTCGTGTTTGATATGACATCAAATAAATTGGATTTAATTAGGATTATTTTTAAATCCAATTAAAAATTCTGAGTTAATTCCACAAAGAATTATTTTGTTTTAATTTTATTAACAATTTATTTGTTAATAAAAAGGCACCTGAGAGGATTTACTTTTGTTGAGCAATTTATTGTTTGTAAAAAAGTAAGAATTTGGTTGATATAAGTTTAGTTGTATTTACTTTGCAAATAAAAGGTCAAAGTGAAAACACATCTTATTAACACTATTTTTGTTAATAAAAAGGACAATAGGAAAGTTGCATTTTAAATTAACATTTTTATTTGTAAATTTATAAGGCATATAAAAGATAACATTTTATTTGTTACTTGAAAAGGTTGAACATTATTTGTTAAATGTTAAATATTATTTGTTAATGAAACAAGTTTTAATCTTCATTTTTGTTAACAAAGTAAAGGACAAAGTTTTAACATTAAATTTTGTCAACAAAGTTTTAACACAATTTTGTTAGTAAAATAAAAGAACAAAGTTTTAACATTAATTTTGTTAGTAAAATAAAAAGGATAAAGTTTTAACATGAGTTGGGTTAACAAGTTTTTAACATTAACTTTGTTAATAAAAGGACAAGTTTTGACATTAATTTTGTTTACAAATAAAAAAAAACAATCCTTATGTCATTTTGTTGGTTAAAATAAAAAGACAATTCTTATGTCATTTTGTTTGTTTGTTAAAATAAACAGACAATTCTTATGTGATTTTGTTTATATAAAATAAAAAGACAAAATGTTTATACTATTTTGTCAGCAAAACTAAAGGACAATTTTTATGTTATTTTGTCAACATAAATAAAAGGACAACTTTTATTTTTGTCTTGTCTACGAATCAAGATACCAATTTTTATCCTTTATTTTTGTTAACATAAATGAATACAGGTTTTATCTTTATTTTTGTTTACATAAATAAATGCAAGTTTTTATCCTTAATTTGGTTAACCTAATAAAATGCAAGTTTAAATCTTATTTTCATTTACAAAATAAAATAAGGATGAGACCCTTTATTGAGATTCCTTAAAATTATATATTCCTATGTTGTGTGGTATGGTTGACATGAAAATTACATCGTTGGGTGAATGGAATGGTTAGACAAAAACCATTATTTTGGTTACCTTACTTGACACCAAATTGACATGACAAAATTGATGATGAACCTTATGCGTAGCATTGTGTTAATATTTAGAGAATAAAGTCTTTCTTTTTTTATTTGTGTTTCAACACAAATATATATTTAAAATAAAATAAAGTATGCAAATATACATAGGAATTAAGTTCATCTTTTTATTTGTGTTCCCAACACAAATATTAACATAGAAATTGGAATACCTTTTTATTTGTGATTTCAACACAAATATAAACATGAAGAAAAAAATATCATTTCTTGATCAATGAAAAAGAATAACATTTCTTGATAAATGTAAAAGAATACACTTTTATCATGTTTGGTTTAAATAAAACAAGATAGCATATTTTTATCTGAATATGATTAGTGAATGTTAAAACATATTTTTATCAAAATATGATTGGTAGAACAAAATATTTTTTTTTTTGTATATTAAAGTGAATTAGACAAAATACACATTTTGTATATTAAAAGTGTGTCAAAACAAAATAAGCATTTTGTTAAGATAAAAGATGGTTAAAACAAAATAGACATTTTGTTAAAAAAAATATTTATTCACAAATAGGTAAATAAATAAATTATAATGCATAACCCGAGGTTGGATTGAGTTGTGATGTAAACCTGCCCGGACCCGCCCGGCTGTCCAGTAATCACAACAATACCTATCCAATGTGAGAGGTTAAAACATTTGTAAAATATTTAGTGTAAATAAATAAAACATAAACAAAGGAAGACATATATATTTACATCAAACAAAATAAGAGGATAAATAAATTACATT
This sequence comes from Allium sativum, assembly GCA_030737875.1. NCBI lineage: Eukaryota > Viridiplantae > Streptophyta > Magnoliopsida > Asparagales > Amaryllidaceae > Allium > Allium sativum. The sequence goes on from CM060919.1 coordinate 421,946,395, forward strand.
TTTATATGTAATTGAAAGAATATATTTTACTCTGTAAAGAAGATCACATTTAATGTAATTAAGATTATAAGAATTTATTTACATTTTTCCTATGTAAATAAAAAGAATAAAAATAATAGTGATGTAAATAAAAAGAATTAAATGAATAATTTTATGAATAGAATTTATTTACATTTTCTTATGTAAGTAAAAAAGAATAAAAATAATAATTATGTGAATAAGTATTTATTTACATTTTTCTTATGTAAATAAAAAGAACCAATTTGTAAATGGTAATTATTTACATTTTCTTATGTAAATAATAAAAAGAAAGGTTAGAAAAGAACTAACATAAGATACTCTTTTTATGTTAAAAGGGAATATTAGAAAAGAATTAAAGAAATACAATTATTTACATTTGCTATGTAAATAGGATTTGCAAAGGAAATTGAAACCATTTATTTACAAATAGTGTACATAAATATGAATAAGAAATTAGATACATTTATTTACAATTAATGTAAATAAATATAACAAAAGTAAAAGTAAAACATTTTTTTAAATTTAGGTAAATAAGTAAGAAAAAGATAAGAATATATTTATTTACATTTAGGTAAATAAATAGGGTAAGAAAAAGAATGTAATTTATTTACATTTAGGGTAAATAAATTAAAACATAGAAAGATATAATTTATTTACATTTAGGTAAATAAAACATAGAAAAATGTATAATTTATTTACGTTTAGTGTAAATAAAAACAGAGTAAAATTAAAAGTGATATTTTTATCGTCATTTTAGATGCGATAAAAAGAATAGACTTTTGAAATTGGAATAGTCAAACGATTTATATTTATATATATAAATATAAATTATAAATTAAACGGAACGCGCACGGTAGTTCGCGTATCGACAATCGTAACTTTAAACGGTTATACCGAAAGATCCGACCGTCGGATTTTCCCAAAACAGGAACCGTTAGGACCGCTTTGGGAAAATCTTTCCAATGATATAAATTTCATCAAAATCCAACGGTTAGATATGCATAAGTCAAATTTGGTTGAAAACAGCGCCAGGGTCGCCCATTGACCCGAAGCGTCATTAAATTTATTCGAGCTATTTTTATATAAATAAAAATAGCAATAGGTCGTTATCAAATATTAATAACGATATGAAATGTTTTCAAATTATATATATATGCGAGAATCATTTGAGAAGACCGAGTTCAATCTCATTTCAAATGATTACACGACGTTTTAAATCTAAGAGTTGAAGACGGCGATTGAAGACCGACGATCTTCACATCGAATGGGTAACTAGCGTTGAGGTCCTTGATTGATTTGCTCCCAAGACGGGGCTAAGATGGTAGTTATCCGGATGTAGTGTTGATTTGTACGGATTTGACTTTCGTTCAGACCCAGAGCATAAGTTTATAAATGGAATGTATGTTTGACGTTGTAGTCCTTTATACTACATTCGTTGATCTCTGTTAATATATATCTGCTTGGTGGTTAACACCCTTCTCTGAGACATATGAGCTTAGAGGTTATATATTGGCAGAAATCAATGGTATAGTATGGACTGACAATGTGGCATGCTAAGATGCATTGATCAAGGCTTTTGTTGAAAAGCAGGCCTTGTGGTTGATGATCAAAGCACGGCCTGTTTAGGCGTAGCTTTGTGTATAGCGTGACTTCGCGAGCCTCACACCCCGGTATGAGTCAAAAACGGGATACGGACTGCAGGGAGTGCACACGTTTCTTTCTAGCTAGAGTGGTGTCAGTGACCTACCAGCCCTGACATTTTACTTATGTGGATGATGGATTTTGAGGCGCCTCGTTATTTTTATAGGCCGTTGGTGGTCATACTATAGGTCCAAAGGGACCGGGAAGCGTGTGTTCAGACATAACTAATCCACTGCCCATAGGCGGGGACCGGCCCTGAAGATCCAAGGGTTCACTGCGGGGGATCCTGAGGCATTTGCTAGAGTGTCTCGAATCGGAGAGGAGCTTGCCCCTAGCCTCGACTCATGATGGAATCCAAATTTCCAATACGCCCTTACGGTTTTGATTGTAGAACTAGTATTGGCGACATGCTATATGGTAACCATGCCGTCTAGGATTGATACTTATGATTCAAACCTTTTTATTAAAACATATATACACTAATAATAATATCAAATCCGTTTTATACGTATCAAGCATCTTTTGACCATTATAAGGTAAAACCCTATCCTCTGGTGTGCGTTGCATTGTGTGATGGGACTTGGGTCTTATAATGGTTTCATTTTTCCAAAAAGACATTGCGTTATTTCTCGATTTACTTTGGTTTATGCACTGGCAATCCATAGGAGTAAACCCGTTCCGCAAAAGTGGCGTGGTCCTTGGATTTGTCTTATTAGTTATATTAGTTTAGAATTCTCACACCAGTCCCATGACAGACTCGTAGTTTGTTTCACTTTGCAAACTCGGGTGCCCTCTTTTCCACACGGGCAGTCGAGTAGCTTTTTGCAGATATCTATTCTTTTAGCAGGATCCTGGATCGAAGCCTAAAGCTGTGTCCAGAGCTTAGTAGTCTTCCGCTGTTTACTGTATTTTATTTAATGTATTAAATCTTTTGTAGTTTATCTTCCGCTGTAATTTTATTTCAATGTACTCTGATATATTCTGTACTCTGATGTAACATTATTATAATGTAATAAAAGTCTGCTGTTATTGTTCTGATGTATTGTATTCCCAAAGTTAAAGTATTCGAAGATTTCCAACCTTTGGGTCAGACCTGTGTGGTTTATGGTCGATTCAAAGAGCGGGAATTTCCGGGTTTTTACAGGTGGTATCAGAGCTCTGGTTAGCTCAAATCTTTGGGGTACAACTCGTTAGAACTGAACAAAAGACTCATCAGAGATTGGATTAGTAATGTCCAATAAGAATACTCATTAGAGATAGGATCAGCAGTATCCTAGAATGAGAAAACTCGTTAGAGATGGGGTTAGTAATGCCCTAGAATGAGTTCAGAGTGATAAGCTTATAATTAACGTATTTTGATTATATATATAATCCTATTCTAGAAAATATGATTTTTAAATATATAAAAGTATATATATTTGATAAGTTAGCCAATAAATGAAATTAATAATATTAAAATTTATTTAGTTAATTTAACTACCTTTAGCTTAGTTCCTTTTCGAGGACGAAAAGATTTTTAAGTGGGGGCGACTATAACAACCCGGAATTTTGGGGCTAATTTAAAATTTTTATTTTTGAAATTTTAATGAATTTTAATATTTAAAATAATAATAATGATGGAAAAACTTTTTTTTTAATTTAAATTAAGATATTATTTATGAATGATTTCAAAATTATTTCTATTAAACAACTATTCGTAGTTAGATAAATAGTGATTTATTACAATTGAATTTAGTATCAAATTGTATGTATAATTGTAATGATTAGCTACGAACAATTGATAATAAATGGAATACTAAACTTATAAGGGATAACAATTTTTATTGTAATTTGAGTTAAAATAGCAATATTGATTGGATTATTAGCATATGGTATCATGTTTGAAATTTCTATAGCATAATTCATGAAAAGAGTATCAATTAGCTTTTGAAAATTTTCCCTTTTTAAAGGAATGAAAGAATGTGATGAAAAAAGAAAGAAAAGAAAAGAAAAACACATACAAACAAAAAGAAATAAATTAGGAAAGAATTAATTTGGTTAATTAAAAATTTGTAAGTGCATTATTCACTTTTAAGGAATAATAGTAATACTAAGACTTAATAAACAAGTCGTAGGGAATTGATTGGTCGATTGAGCCTATTAAATTATAGGGTCAAATAATAATAGAAGAAAAATTAAAATTAAAATTAAAATTAAGATGTTGTTAATGAGATTTATAAATATATGTAGATAAGTTAATTTAAATAATATGGAGATTCTAAATGGAATAAATTATGACAACATGCCATTATGTTATAAGTTGTCAATGTAAGAAAAATATATATCATCTTTAATATTTTGCTTGTCTATCCAAAGAGTAACAATCATAAATAAATTTTAAAATATTAACGGCTGCATTCGTTTACAATGACCTCCCCTCTTCATGGTTGCAACATTCATTCATTTCCTTAATTTTGATTCTATTAATTCCTTTCCTTACCTACATTCATGCATCTTATTGCATTGGCTTGTTATCATTTCTTATGTCTTCATCCCTTTAATTTCCTTTCCCTTTTTCTTTGTGTCATATACAAACTATCCTTTCACACACACACACACACAGATATATATATATATATATATATATATATTATTTCCTTCTGCATATATTCTTTCTTACATTATCTATATATATTTGTAGACATTTTCGTTGCCTTATTCTTTTCTGTGCAATTTAATTATGTTCCCTACAATTATGATATTAATGTTTTGAAATTTAAGAAGACGCACAAATTTATAACAATTTACATCAAATAATTTATCATGCATTCATTTTTTTTCTCTTTCTCTCTTCCTCTTTGTGATTTATTTTTAAATTTTGAATGATAAATAATTATTTCCAACTCAACCTCAGTCAGCCACATTTAAATTGTTTGTAACTTGCATGTGTTTCCAGTTTTATTCATTTCAATGCGTAAGCAAAAGCATTTATAGAAGAAAAAAGGGCAGGTTTCCTCCTTAATAAAATAAACAAAATTTGAAATCTTATTCAATACGTGTCATTCATTGCGAAAATAATAATAAAGATTGCCGCATGCAAACCATTCATGTCCTTATTTCTTTTATCTTCTCTCTCTCTTACTTTCATATGCATGTATGCTATGCAAAGAAATATATAAATTAAACAGAGAAATGATAATTATAAAAGTCTTAAATGCATGCACCATGCATGTTTCAATTACGCCACAAATGTTTCAATTATTCCATAATTCCTTTTTGAAATGCCCACCTAACGTTCCATTCATTTACCATCCAATTTTGTCATTTTGTTTTATATATATATATTCTCCTTATAACATTCAGACCCAAATCCTAGCATTCTTACACAGCCGTCATACCATAAAATGAACGCACGAAAGGCTCTGATTTAAATCTCTATCTTTCTCTCAAAATTCAACAAGTCAAAACATGAAATCAAAGGGATCCATGAGCTCTATAATCCCAACGACCATGATCGGAAACAGAGCATGGTGATGATCGATTTTTCCCCTACAAACTAGTGGCGTTCGGGTTCGGTTTTGGAAGGGAGGGGGGTCGCGAGTTGCTCCAAACTCCGACAGGTGATAGGCGACGTCGAGGGCGACGGAGTGGTGGTTCCTGATGATGGCCCGTTCTCCTCTACAGGCGGCGGCAATGGGATTTACAGATCGATGTAGAAGGAGGATTAGTAATGTTCGTTAGAATCGAATTGACGAGATCTACAACATGACACCAACTAGAGCGTAAACCGAGCCCTTTGAAAATTCAGCAATTTTGAATGCGATTGACTTCTGAAAACCAATCATGGTGAGAATCTCTGATCTTTACAATATAAAAAATCTATTAAATTATTTATTCAATTAAATATCTGTCTGTATGTAATTTTATCTGTGCTGTGATGTGATAAAATTTTGGTGTTTGATCTGTTTGTATTCTGATGGATTGTGTTGTGTTGTACCGTACATGGTTGTAAATCTTGATCTGTATAAATTTGTATTAAAATCGTCGTGTTTGATATGATATCAAATAAATTGGATTTAATTAGGATTATTTTTAAATCCAATTAAAAATTCTGAGTTAATTCCACAAAGAATTATTTTGTTTTAATTTTATTAACAATTTATTTGTTAATAAAAAGGCACCTGAGAGGATTTACTTTTGTTGAGCAATTTATTGTTTGTAAAAAAGTAAGAATTTGGTTGATATAAGTTTAGTTGTATTTACTTTGCAAATAAAAGGTCAAAGTGAAAACACATCTTATTAACACTATTTTTGTTAATAAAAAGGACAATAGGAAAGTTGCATTTTAAATTAACATTTTTATTTGTAAATTTATAAGGCATATAAAAGATAACATTTTATTTGTTACTTGAAAAGGTTGAACATTATTTGTTAAATGTTAAATATTATTTGTTAATGAAACAAGTTTTAATCTTCATTTTTGTTAACAAAGTAAAGGACAAAGTTTTAACATTAAATTTTGTCAACAAAGTTTTAACACAATTTTGTTAGTAAAATAAAAGAACAAAGTTTTAACATTAATTTTGTTAGTAAAATAAAAAGGATAAAGTTTTAACATGAGTTGGGTTAACAAGTTTTTAACATTAACTTTGTTAATAAAAGGACAAGTTTTGACATTAATTTTGTTTACAAATAAAAAAAAACAATCCTTATGTCATTTTGTTGGTTAAAATAAAAAGACAATTCTTATGTCATTTTGTTTGTTTGTTAAAATAAACAGACAATTCTTATGTGATTTTGTTTATATAAAATAAAAAGACAAAATGTTTATACTATTTTGTCAGCAAAACTAAAGGACAATTTTTATGTTATTTTGTCAACATAAATAAAAGGACAACTTTTATTTTTGTCTTGTCTACGAATCAAGATACCAATTTTTATCCTTTATTTTTGTTAACATAAATGAATACAGGTTTTATCTTTATTTTTGTTTACATAAATAAATGCAAGTTTTTATCCTTAATTTGGTTAACCTAATAAAATGCAAGTTTAAATCTTATTTTCATTTACAAAATAAAATAAGGATGAGACCCTTTATTGAGATTCCTTAAAATTATATATTCCTATGTTGTGTGGTATGGTTGACATGAAAATTACATCGTTGGGTGAATGGAATGGTTAGACAAAAACCATTATTTTGGTTACCTTACTTGACACCAAATTGACATGACAAAATTGATGATGAACCTTATGCGTAGCATTGTGTTAATATTTAGAGAATAAAGTCTTTCTTTTTTTATTTGTGTTTCAACACAAATATATATTTAAAATAAAATAAAGTATGCAAATATACATAGGAATTAAGTTCATCTTTTTATTTGTGTTCCCAACACAAATATTAACATAGAAATTGGAATACCTTTTTATTTGTGATTTCAACACAAATATAAACATGAAGAAAAAAATATCATTTCTTGATCAATGAAAAAGAATAACATTTCTTGATAAATGTAAAAGAATACACTTTTATCATGTTTGGTTTAAATAAAACAAGATAGCATATTTTTATCTGAATATGATTAGTGAATGTTAAAACATATTTTTATCAAAATATGATTGGTAGAACAAAATATATATATTTTTGTATATTAAAGTGAATTAGACAAAATACACATTTTGTATATTAAAAGTGTGTCAAAACAAAATAAGCATTTTGTTAAGATAAAAGATGGTTAAAACAAAATAGACATTTTGTTAAAAAAATATTTATTCACAAATAGGTAAATAAATAAATTATAATGCATAACCCGAGGTTGGATTGAGTTGTGATGTAAACCTGCCCGGACCCGCCCGGCTGTCCAGTAATCACAACAATACCTATCCAATGTGAGAGGTTAAAGCATTTGTAAAATATTTAGTGTAAATAAATAAAACATAAACAAAGGAAGACATATATATTTACATCAAACAAAATAAGAGGATAAATAAATTACATTTTTATATGTAATTGAAAGAATATATTTTACTCTGTAAAGAAGATCACATTTAATGTAATTAAGATTATAAGAATTTATTTACATTTTTCCTATGTAAATAAAAAGAATAAAAATAATAGTGATGTAAATAAAAAGAATTAAATGAATAATTTTATGAATAGAATTTATTTACATTTTCTTATGTAAGTAAAAAAGAATAAAAATAATAATTATGTGAATAAGTATTTATTTACATTTTTCTTATGTAAATAAAAAGAACCAATTTGTAAATGGTAATTATTTACATTTTCTTATGTAAATAATAAAAAGAAAGGTTAGAAAAGAACTAACATAAGATACTCTTTTTATGTTAAAAGGGAATATTAGAAAAGAATTAAAGAAATACAATTATTTACATTTGCTATGTAAATAGGATTTGCAAAGGAAATTGAAACCATTTATTTACAAATAGTGTAAATAAATATGAATAAGAAATTAGATACATTTATTTACAATTAATGTAAATAAATATAACAAAAGTAAAAGTAAAACATTTTTTTACATTTAGGTAAATAAGTAAGAAAAAGATAAGAATATATTTATTTACATTTAGGTAAATAAATAGGGTAAGAAAAAGAATGTAATTTATTTACATTTAGGGTAAATAAATTAAAACATAGAAAGATATAATTTATTTACATTTAGGTAAATAAAACATAGAAAAATGTATAATTTATTTACATTTAGTGTAAATAAAAACAGAGTAAAATTAAAAGTGATATTTTTATCGTCATTTTAGATGCGATAAAAAGAATAGACTTTTGAAATTGGAATAGTCAAACGATTTATATTTATATATATAAATATAAATTATAAATTAAACGGAACGCACACGGTAGTTCGCGTATCGACAATCGTAACTTTAAACGGTTATACCGAAAGATCCGACCGTCGGATTTTCCCAAAACAGGAACCGTTAGGACCGCTTTGGGAAAATCTTTCCAATGATATAAATTTCATCAAAATCCAACGGTTAGATATGCATAAGTCAAATTTGGTTGAAAACAGCGCCAGGGTCGCCCATTGACCCGAAGCGTCATTAAATTTATTCGAGCTATTTTTATATAAATAAAAATAGCAATAGGTCGTTATCAAATATTAATAACGATATGAAATGTTTTCAAATTATATATATATGCGAGAATCATTTGAGAAGACCGAGTTCAATCTCATTTCAAATGATTATACGACGTTTTAAATCTAAGAGTTGAAGACGGCGATTGAAAACCGACGATCTTCACATCGAATGGGTAACTAGCGTTGAGGTCCTTGATTGATTTGCTCCCAAGACGGGGCTAAGATGGTAGTTATCCGGATGTAGTGTTGATTTGTACGGATTTGACTTTCGCTCAGACCCAGAGCATAAGTTTATAAATGGAATGTATGTTTGACGTTGTAGTCCTTTATACTACATTCGTTGATCTCTGTTAATATATATCTGCTTGGTGGTTAACACCCTTCTCTGAGACATATGAGCTTAGAGGTTATATATTGGCAGAAATCAATGGTATAGTATGGACTGATAATGTGGCATGCTAAGATGCATTGATCAAGGCTTTTGTTGAAAAGCAGGCCTTGTGGTTGATGATCAAAGCACGGCCTGTTTAGGCGTAGCTTTGTGTATAGCGTGACTTCGCGAGCCTCACACCCCGGTATGAGTCAAAAACGGGATACGGACTGCAGGGTGTAACGACCCGTATTCTACACATCATAGGATTGTAGAATATTTATTTCTTTCCCGTGTGAAGTCGTATGGTCATATAACTTTGGGAAACATTTATTTGAGTCATTTCCAATGTTCATGATTTTTGTCGATTTTTATATGACCATTTTGCCCCTAGTTGGTACTGTTTTGGCCATAACTTTTGATAGGGAAGGAATTTTGACCTGAAACCACTTCCATTAGATTCGTTTGACGGTTTCTCTTTCCGTGGAGTGGTCATAATAGCCAAACGGACTTACCGTTTGGGAGATATGGCTGAAACAAGGTTTGGAGGGTGAAAAACTGCTTAACCGGGCCAAATCGAGTGATTAGTGAGTAGGCCCATGACCCATTTCGGGATTAGGGTTAGGAGAGGGCTGAGTTGGTCTAGGATTTGATCCCATTTCAGTTTTCTAGCCTCCACTTAGTCCCCAAGAAACCTAATAATGGCCTCCACTCTCTAAAGCCTCCAAATCACCTCCAAACCACTTCAACTTGAAGAAAAAGAGATTAGCAAGACCAAATCAAAGAAGATCTTCACCTAATCAACCTTGGAGCTGCTGTTAGCATTGGGATTCGCATCAAATCAGAGAATCATTTCAGATCTTAGTTTGTTTTGTGGCTAAGGTGAGTGATTAGCTTGCTTTTTGCACTAATTATGGTTATTTGGGGTGATTAGTGCTAATTAGCGTTTTTAAACGAAAATAAATTCTGGAAAAATGTTTATAAATTCATAAACAATGTTTTAGACCTCTGATATGAGTTTGGGTTAATTTGGTTAAGTTTTGCTAATCATGTCATTAGTTATGCTCACATATGCTTAAGGGGAAATATGGGGTTTTGGGCATGTTTTGATCTATTTTACCATGTCATATTGTTGTTTTGGTGTTTGAGGTCACTTGTATGTGTTGCTATGACTCTATGACATGCTTTGTGATTGATTGCAATAGTTAGAATGGTCAAAAACGTCGTCGAGTGGCGTAAACAGTCGCTGGAAAAGTCAGTGCAGGAAATCGGATCGGATCGCCCCTACCGATCCGAACCGCCCATATCCCTTCACCACGAACCGTTTGAGGACGTCACCAACCCGCCTCGTCCTTCACGAACCGTTCCGCCAGAAGTTAGCGCCACGAATCGAACTCTCGCATGAAGACAAGCACGAACCGATCCGCTGGAAGTATCCACTCCGACCCGATCCGAGAAGTCGTGATTGTAGGCCCCGACCCGACCCGCCTGGAGGGACAATTACCGACCCGAGCTGATATGCGGGGGCATATAGTGATGCATGCGATCCGATCCATCTGGCGCGACACGATCCGACGAGGCGAGAGATACCCGAACCGAACCGAGAAGGTGGACCTAGACCGATCCGATGAGTGGTCACGAACCCGAACCGATCCGAATTGGAGGAAGAGGTGATGATCCGAACCGATCCGAAAGGGGAAGATCCATATCCCGAAATGCAAAGGTAGTCCAAGTGGAAGTTCGAGCTCAGGATCCAGACGGGAACCAATGAGTTCACTTCGTGATTGGGCTTTGCTGCGGGACGCGTGCTAAGGAGTTGTCGATGTCAATGACTTTGGATCACTAGGTGTTGGAAGTAGAGAGACAAACTCGGGCTTTGGATATGGTGCGGCTAGGGAGCTACCTACCAATGGAGTGGGGTCATGGAAACGTTGGGCGTGATCCCATAGGTATGGCGTTGGTGGTAGTAGGAATGTACATAGTCGTACAAAGTCGAGTTCTGTCGTTTGAGTAAAGTGCTCTAGTGATCGAAGAAGTGGATGTCGTCTGCTTTACGCACTGAGTGAGAGATGCGAGGATTGTTGTTTTGCTTGATTGTTTGACACACACGTCCCCACCCCCGTATACTTATATTATGTGTTTGTGGCATCATAGAGTGTTGTACCGTGTAGTACTAACTCTTTGGTTGCAGGTCCAGGTTCAGGTATGACTTAGTATACCTGTTATTATTCTGTTTATGCTTGCTACCACTCATACCAGACTGATGTCTGACCCAGAGTTTTATGTTTCTTCTTATTACTCTGGGTGCTCACACGAGCAGACTAGAGACAGGGATAGCTGGTAGTGCGCTTGGTAGATGGACTGAAGGCGAGCAGGAGGCTCCACGTATGATACATAGTTATTCTCCCTGTGTCGTGATCGGTATCTACTTTGGGCATTAGTAGTATACCTATTTTGTTTATCTTGGAGACAGTATTTTGAAGTTGTAATAAGCTGTATTTGATATTTCCGCTACTCTGATGATGTTAGTTTAAGTTTTCAGCTTATGCACTGTCTCATCTGTTTTATGTCAAGTATATGTTGGCTATTATATTTTATTCCATGCGCTATGAGACATATTACAGGTTCTTTATTTGGTTCCTTTTCTTTCTTTCTCTTCTTTGGCGACCGTCCCATGCCAATTGGACATGTGTACAGCGCACAATTGGAGTAAAACGTCGGTTGGTGCGGGGCGGGCCGTCACATTTGGTATCAGAGCTCTAGGTTGCGTAATTTACCTAGGGAAAGACACTAGGGAGAGATAGTACGTATATGAGAGCGCGTATTTGTGATTATTTTGGTTTTCAAAAGCTATATCTATATATAGTATTAGTATGTTTAAGAGTGAAGTCGCATTGCACTGCACTGGCACCACTATGGAGATGGTTAATCGTTTTCTCTTTAACAGATTTGACGATGAGCCGAGGAAGAGGTGCTGGCAGAGGGGCTAATAATGGGAATCCCCCTGACATGAGGGCTATGTTTACCAACCTCATGAGAGAGATGCTTGTGGATATTCAGAGGGAGGCTCCTAATGTGGCCAATGCTGGAGGTGCAGCGGTGCAAGCGCCTAGGGCCGATTTCGCCAAGCTGAGTAAGGATTACACTAATCTTGGTGGAAAGCCGTTTCACGGAACAGAGTCGGCCACGGATGTTCAGGATTGGTTGGATAGCTGTGATCGGATCTTCGATGACTTGGGTATCGAGGATGCGATGAAGAGAAGGCTAGCGTCTCGTCAGCTGCAAGGACGAGCGATGAATTGGTGGAATGCTATCAGGGCAGCCACACCAGAAGATCAAGTTACTTGGGATCAGTTTAAAGCTCGCTTTAGCGACAAGTATATCCCAGCTGCCCAGAAGTCGGAATTGTTTAGGAAGTTCTTGGAGCTTAAGCAGAATGGAAGGACAGTATCGGATTATGTTGCTGAGTTCGACACTTTGTCGAAGTATGTTTTATCTCTAATCGATACTCCCGAAAAGAAAAATGAGAGGTTCATCACTGTCTTGGATGAATACTTAGGGGAGAGGCTGATTAATCACATCGATGAGACGTTTGAGTCGATCGTGGGAAAAGCTTTGAGGTCAGAAAGTCTTTACCCTAAGCCGAAGACTGGGGTTGTTGCTGCATCTGCTGAAGAGCCAAAGCCGCAAGCAAGCGGTGGAGGCAAGAATAACTCTCAGAATAAGAGGAAGCAGAACCAAGCTAAGGATGGCCAGAAGAAAAGCAGAAAAGAAGTCGAGTGCTTCAAATGTGGAAAGAAGGGCCATTATGCAAGGGAATGTAGGGCCAAGACAGTGGGAAAGAAGTGCTTTAACTGTGGCCAGGAGGGACATTTTAAGGATAAGTGCCCGCAACCTCTGAAGGAGAATCAGATTGTGAAAGCATATGCCATCAATGTTGTTCCTTCTTCGTCGAATGCCCCAACTGCGGCGGAGAAAGGAAAGGGAGTCGTCATTCAAGGTATGCTTTCCATTTATGATCTTCCTGTTAGAGTTTTGTTCGATACCGGGGCTTCCCATTCCTTCATATCTAGTGACCTGGTAGATAGGTTGGGATTGGAACCCGAGTTAGTCGATAGACCATTAGCTGTGACGAACCCGATTGGTGGTTCAACAAACCTCAGTATGATCTGTCGTAATGTGGTCTTATCGAGTCATGGATGTATGTTTGTTTGTGATTGCTTTGTTTTGGGCTTTACTGGGTATGGCATTATTTTGGGAGTCGATTGGCTCCAAAGATACGGGGTGGTGGTAGACTGTGAGGGCTTCTTGGTGACAGTTAGGGCGGATGATGGGCGGAGGGTAGTGTTTGGTAATCTACCCTGTGATGGGGTAATGGCTAGTTTTGTAAATTCCCTCGACATTCCGCATGATGAGTTATCAGGTTTGCCCGTGGTTGGCCAGTACCCGGACATCTTCGAGGAAGTGACCGGACTTCCACCACACCGAGAGATTGAGTTTCGTATTGATTTAGTGAAAGATGCCAGACCTATAGTGATGCCACTTCGTCGTATGGCACCACGAGAACAGCGAGAGCTCGAGGTGCAAGTTAGCGATCTTATGAAGAAGGGATTTATTAGAAGAAGTGTTTCCGAGTGGGGAGCACCAGTTGTGTTTGCTACTAAGGCAGATGGTTCCCTTCGATTGTGTGTGGACTATCGCGAGTTAAATAAGGTGACGAGGAAGAATAAGTATCCTCTACCACGGATAGATGATTTGTTTGATCAACTGGAAGGGGCGAGAGTGTTCTCCCAGTTGGACCTCGCGACAGGATTTCATCAGCTCCGTGTAGCAGCTGATAGTATAGCTAAAACGGCATTTAGGACGCCGTCTGGGTTTTATGAGTGGTTGGTCATGCCATTCGGGTTGACCAATGCACCAGCATACTTCGTGGATCTTATGAATAGAGTATTCAGAGACCAACTGAATAAGTTTGTTCTTGTGTTCGTAGACGATATCCTTGTTTACTCGAGGACAGAAGAGGAACACAAGGAACATTTGAGAATTGTGTTGGAGGTGTTGAGAAGACACCAATTGAAAGCGAAGTTTTCTAAGTGCCACTTCTGGAGGAGAGAAGTGAGGTTCTTGGGCCATGTTGTTTCAGAGAATGGTATTGCCGTGGACCCTGCAAAGGTAGCTACGGTACAAGATTGGTCTACGCCCAAGAATGCAAAGGATGTAAGAAGTTTCTTGGGATTAGCTGGATATTATCGTAAGTTTATCAAAGACTTCTCCAAGACAGCGGCACCGTTGACTCGATTGACTAAGAAGAATCAAGCTTTCGTTTGGGACGAAGGGTGTGAAAATGCATTCAAGGGTCTAAAGGAAAAGTTGACGCGTGCGCCAGTGTTGGTCATTCCTAAGGGAAATGAAGAGATGACGGTATACACGGATGCTTGTGGTACCGGACTGGGTGCGGTATTGAAGCAAGGAGGTAGGGTTGTAGCCTACGCTAGTCGACAGCTAAAGCCACATGAGAAGAAGTATCCTACCCATGATTTGGAATTAGCAGCGATTGTATTTGCAATGAAGATGTGGAGACATTACCTCTTGGGAGAAAGATTTGAGCTGTTTACCGACCATAAATCGTTAAAGTATCTCTTCTCTCAGAAAGATCTGAATCTCCGTCAGCAGAGATGGTTAGAGTTCTTGGCTTCGTATGATTTTGATATCGCGTATACACCTGGGAAGGGTAATGCGGTAGCCGATGCCTTGAGTAGGAGACATGCCAGTTTAGGGGCAATGTTTCTTGAATGGAAGCAGCTGGAGTTTATCGCGGGATTTGATTTCAGACCAAGGTGCGAATTGGATCCAGTTATGCTAACTAGTTTGACGATCAGACCCACTTTGATTGAGAGGATTGGTTCCAGTCAAAGGAACGACCCTAACTTATTGGAAGTCATCTCCAAGTTGGAAATGAATGTCGATGGGGAGATGGACAAGTATGGGCTTGATCGAGATGGATGGCTTCGGAAGAATGGGAAGCTTGTTGTACCCAATGTCAATGGATTGAGGGATGAAGTGCTTAGAGAATGCCATCACTCAAAGCTAACTATACATCCCGGTGGTAATAAGATGTATCGAGACATGAGACAGACTTACTACTGGGAAGGGATGAAAAGAGACGTTGGGAAGTTTATATCCAAATGCATGAATTGCCAGCTAGTTAAAGCCGAGCAAAAGAAGCCTAGTGGGTTGATGCAACCATTAGAAATTCCCGAATGGAAATGGGAACAAGTTTCGATGGATTTCATCGATGGTTTACCAAGGACTAGATCGGGATATGATAGCATTTGGGTAATTGTGGATCGACTGACCAAGAGTGCAAGATTTATACCAGTTAAGTCGAACAGAACTGCAGCTAAGTTAGCAGAACTATATATGAAGTGGGTAGTGAGATTTCATGGAGTACCCAAAAGCATTGTGAGTGACCGAGACCCGTTGTTCACTAGTGGGTTTTGGAAGAGCTTACAGGAGGCTTTAGGATCAGAATTACATCTCAGTACCGCATATCATCCTCAGACCGACGGTCAGACGGAGAGGGTGAATCGGATATTGGAAGATCTCTTGAGGGCTTGTATATTGGATTTCGGTGGAGCATGGGATGACCATTTGCATCTAGTGGAGTTTGCATATAATAATAGCTACCAATCCAGTATCGGTATGGCTCCATATGAAGCTTTGTATGGAAGACCGTGCAACTCACCATCATGTTGGATAGAGACTGGCGAGAAGTTTGTGCTTGGACCAGATGTGGTAAGAGAAACTTCCGATAAGATCAAGATCATTCGGCAACGAATGAAAGCTGCTCAGGATAGGCAGAAAAGCTATGCTGATAAGAGGAGAAGAGATTTGAAATTCTCCGTTGGTGACTTGGTGTTTGTCAAGATCTCTTCGTTGAAAAGCGTCATACGATTTGGCAGGAGAGGCAAGTTGGCACCAAGATTTGTGGGTCCTTTCCAAGTTCTCGAGGAAGTTGGGAATTTGGCGTATAGAGTTGGCTTACCAGAGAAAATGGCAGGAGTTCACAATGTGTTTCATGTTTCCCAACTAAGGAAGTTCGTTCACGACTCAAATGTGACTATTTCACCTGATCAGTTAGAGGACTTCGAAGTAGAACCTGAGGCGGTTGAGAACCGCAAGCCGATTCGTATCGTAGGGCATGATACGAAGCAACTTCGAAGAAAATCGGTGAAGCTAGTCAAAGTTCAGTGGGGCGAGGACGAAAATGATTGTGCTTGGGAGACGGAGGAGAGCATCAGAAAGGCTTATCCAGAACTCTTTGCCTGGTAAGATTTACTTTGCGATTTAGTTATTCCGCATGCTAGGATAGACTTGTTTTGCTTGTTTTGCATGTTTGATGGTTGTTTTATGATTGATAGGCATGCGGGACCCTTGTGTGTGTTTTGATTAAGGAATTTCGGGGGCGAAATTTCTTAAGGGGGGAAGAGTGTAACGACCCGTATTCTACACATCATAGGATTGTAGAATATTTATTTCTTTCCCGTGTGAAGTCGTATGGTCATATAACTTTGGGAAACATTTATTTGAGTCATTTCCAATGTTCATGATTTTTGTCGATTTTTAAATGACCATTTTGCCCCTAGTTGGTACTGTTTTGGCCATAACTTTTGATAGGGAAGGAATTTTGACCTGAAACCACTTCCATTAGATTCGTTTGACGGTTTCTCTTTCCGTGGAGTGGTCATAATAGCCAAACGGACTTACCGTTTGGGAGATATGGCTGAAACAAGGTTTGGAGGGTGAAAAACTGCTTAACCGGGCCAAATCGAGTGATTAGTGAGTAGGCCCATGACCCATTTCGGGATTAGGGTTAGGAGAGGGCTGAGTTGGTCTAGGATTTGATCCCATTTCAGTTTTCTAGCCTCCACTTAGTCCCCAAGAAACCTAATAATGGCCTCCACTCTCTAAAGCCTCCAAATCACCTCCAAACCACTTCAACTTGAAGAAAAAGAGATTAGCAAGACCAAATCAAAGAAGATCTTCACCTAATCAACCTTGGAGCTGCTGTTAGCATTGGGATTCGCATCAAATCAGAGAATCATTTCAGATCTTAGTTTGTTTTGTGGCTAAGGTGAGTGATTAGCTTGCTTTTTGCACTAATTATGGTTATTCGGGGTGATTAGTGCTAATTAGCGTTTTTAAACGAAAATAAATTCTGGAAAAATGTTTATAAATTCATAAACAATGTTTTAGACCTCTGATATGAGTTTGGGTTAATTTGGTTAAGTTTTGCTAATCATGTCATTAGTTATGCTCACATATGCTTAAGGGGAAATATGGGGTTTTGGGCATGTTTTGATCTATTTTACCATGTCATATTGTTGTTTTGGTGTTTGAGGTCACTTGTATGTGTTGCTATGACTCTATGACATGCTTTGTGATTGATTGCAATAGTTAGAATGGTCAAAAACGTCGTCGAGTGGCGTAAACAGTCGCTGGAAAAGTCAGTGCAGGAAATCGGATCGGATCGCCCCTACCGATCCGAACCGCCCATATCCCTTCACCACGAACCGTTTGAGGACGTCACCAACCCGCCTCGTCCTTCACGAACCGTTCCGCCAGAAGTTAGCGCCACGAATCGAACTCTCGCATGAAGACAAGCACGAACCGATCCGCTGGAAGTATCCACTCCGACCCGATCCGAGAAGTCGTGATTGTAGGCCCCGACCCGACCCGCCTGGAGGGACAATTACCGACCCGAGCTGATATGCGGGGGCATATAGTGATGCATGCGATCCGATCCATCTGGCACGACACGATCCGACGAGGCGAGAGATACCCGAACCGAACCGAGAAGGTGGACCTAGACCGATCCGATGAGTGGTCACGAACCCGAACCGATCCGAATTGGAGGAAGAGGTGATGATCCGAACCGATCCGAAAGGGGAAGATCCATATCCCGAAATGCAAAGGTAGTCCAAGTGGAAGTTCGAGCTCAGGATCCAGACGGGAACCAATGAGTTCACTTCGTGATTGGGCTTTGCTGCGGGACGCGTGCTAAGGAGTTGTCGATGTCTATGACTTTGGATCACTAGGTGTTGGAAGTAGAGAGACAAACTCGGGCTTTGGATATGGTGCGGCTAGGGAGCTACCTACCAATGGAGTGGGGTCATGGAAACGTTGGGCGTGATCCCATAGGTATGGCGTTGGTGGTAGTAGGAATGTACATAGTCGTACAAAGTCGAGTTCTGTCGTTTGAGTAAAGTGCTCTAGTGATCGAAGAAGTGGATGTCGTCTGCTTTACGCACTGAGTGAGAGATGCGAGGATTGTTGTTTTGCTTGATTGTTTGACACACACGTCCCCACCCCCGTATACTTATATTATGTGTTTGTGGCATCATAGAGTGTTGTACCGTGTAGTACTAACTCTTTGGTTGCAGGTCCAGGTTCAGGTATGACTTAGTATACCTGTTATTATTCTGTTTATGCTTGCTACCACTCATACCAGACTGATGTCTGACCCAGAGTTTTATGTTTCTTCTTATTACTCTGGGTGCTCACACGAGCAGACTAGAGACAGGGATAGCTGGTAGTGCGCTTGGTAGATGGACTGAAGGCGAGCAGGAGGCTCCACGTATGATACATAGTTATTCTCCCTGTGTCGTGATCGGTATCTACTTTGGGCATTAGTAGTATACCTATTTTGTTTATCTTGGAGACAGTATTTTGAAGTTGTAATAAGCTGTATTTGATATTTCCGCTACTCTGATGATGTTAGTTTAAGTTTTCAGCTTATGCACTGTCTCATCTGTTTTATGTCAAGTATATGTTGGCTATTATATTTTATTCCATGCGCTGTGAGACATATTACAGGTTCTTTATTTGGTTCCTTTTCTTTCTTTCTCTTCTTTGGCGACCGTCCCATGCCAATTGGACATGTGTACAGCGCACAATTGGAGTAAAACGTCGGTTGGTGCGGGGCGGGCCGTCACACAGGGAGTGCACACGTTTCTTTCTAGCTAGAGTGGTGTCAGTGACCTACCAGCCCTGACATTTTACTTATGTGGATGATGGATTTTGAGGCGCCTCGTTATTTTTATAGGCCGTTGGTGGTCATACTATAGGTCCAAAGGGACCGGGAAGCGTGTGTTCAGGCATAACTAATCCACTGCCCATAGGCGGGGACCGGCCCTGAAGATCCAAGGGTTCACTGCGGGGGATCCTGAGGCATTTGCTAGAGTGTCTCGAATCGGAGAGGAGCTTGCCCCTAGCCTCGACTCATGATGGAATCCAAATTTCCAATACGCCCTTGCGGTTTTGATTGTAGAACTAGTATTGGCGACATGCTATATGGTAACCATGCCGTCTAGGATTGATACTTATGATTCAAACCTTTTTATTAAAACATATATACACTAATAATAATATCAAATCCGTTTTATACGTATCAAGCATCTTTTGACCATTATAAGGTAAAACCCTATCCTCTGGTGTGCGTTGCATTGTGTGATGGGACTTGGGTCTTATAATGGTTTCATTTTTCCAAAAAGACATTGCGTTATTTCTCGATTTACTTTGGTTTATGCACTGGCAATCCATAGGAGTAAACCCGTTCCGCGAAAGTGGCGTGGTCCTTGGATTTGTCTTATTAGTTATATTAGTTTAGAATTCTCACACCAGTCCCATGACTGACTCGTAGTTTGTTTCACTTTGCAAACTCGGGTGCCCTCTTTTCCACACGGGCAGTCGAGTAGCTTTTTGCAGATATCTATTCTTTTAGCAGGATCCTGGATCGAAGCCTAAAGCTGTGTCCAGAGCTTAGTAGTCTTCCGCTGTTTACTGTATTTTATTTAATGTATTAAATCTTTTGTAGTTTATCTTCCGCTGTAATTTTATTTCAATGTACTCTGATATATTCTGTACTCTGATGTAACATTATTATAATGTAATAAAAGTCTGTTGTTATTGTTCTGATGTATTGTATTCCCAAAGTTAAAGTATTCGAAGATTTCCAACCTTTGGGTCAGACCTGTGTGGTTTATGGTCGATTCAAAGAGCGGGAATTTCCGGGTCTTTACAAAGATCATCCGTAATCACCCAAACGACGTGAAGACCTTCAACCACCGTCTTTACCTTCGACTTATCGTCGTATCAGTTATTCAGAATGGGATAAACCCGGTCTTTCCGAATAACTCGCGTATATAATAAACAAGTGTTACAAAAACACAACATATGCCTCATTCCAATTCAGAATATTCTTTTATTCAAATATTCTTATACTTTGGGAAAGGTTCCCATTAATTTTATCAAAGATAAATTCTTTAAATTTATTCTTTAATCCTCCTTTGAATATCACTTCAAACTAGTCGGGATTAGCGAACCACACCGAAGTAATTATTTATTTTATTTCCCAATCCCAACCTATTTATCCCATGAAGTAAAACTGGTCATACTTCATATCTAACACCATGGTGTTATCGGTAAATTCAATTACCATTTCACGTTCAAATCAAATTAAAGATTTAACTATCGCCTGGAGTAAAACTAGTGATACTCCATTCTCGATCTTTTCAATCTATTTAAAGATTCATTAAAAGCCCCTTTGTTTTAATTTTTAACTAGGTTAAAGAATCAGTGTCATTTAAAACACGGTCCATGATAAACCCCAAAATCACATTTCATTAATTATCGGGTTAAAGAACGAGTGTTATTTAAAACACCGTTCACGATAAACCCAAGAATCAATTCGAATTCAATTCCAATTAAATCCCATTTAATTGGTTCACTTCATTAAATCTAAATAAAGGATTTAATCTTTTTCTCAACTAGGCTTAAGAACAGTGTTAATGAAGACACCATTCACGACAAACCCAAATCACATTTGATATTAAATACAAGGCTCTGAATAGAAAATATATCGGCTTATATTCAATATCAAATTCTACGACCAACAAATATCGTATTGGAAATAACGATATATATTTATCTTTCAAATTTCCATAACAACATCTGTATAATCACGAAATCTAACATTGAAATATTCCAAAGACAATTTCGATTCAAATCCATTCCAATTCAATTATTGGAAATTCTGGTTACTTTTAAAACCCTTTTCAAATTCAATTTATTTATTTAAAAATAAATAGAATTATAATTCTAGTTGAAAAGTAGTTCATTTCGATAAAAATCTATTTTTATCTTTTCAAATAAGGAGTTTTTCATCCTAATTCTTCCCAAATCATTTCTTATGATTTTACACAAATTACTACTATTTTTAATAATTTTATCAAGGCCCGTACAGTCGATTTCCATCAACGGCCATCGAACTGCACTTACAGCGACCTTTTCCAAATTTGATTTGGACATAATTCCAAATCCAACCGTTAGATTTCAAATTTCTAATATTCTTTAGAAAGCTCTTTTCGATACGAACCCAACGGTTCCGGTTTTAGGAGAATCCGACGCTCGGATCTCCCGCAATATCCATTCGAAGTCAATGGTCGAAATTCGCGAACTGCAGCGGCGCGGCATGTTCTATTCAGGTCGTTATATATATAATATATATATATATATTATATATTTCGTCGATTTCCTTTTAAAACGTATTTTATAAATCGTTTTTAAATTCTTTTTCGAAACGATTTCAACTTCATTTCCAAATTCAAATCAAATTGAATTTTCCCTTACAAATTCGTTTTAAATTCATTTCAAATTGATTCAATTCAAATCGATTTTCATTTCAATTTGTTTTCACTTCAATTCAATTTCAATTCGAATTCATTTCTATTTGAATTTCAATTCGAATTCATTTCTATTCAATTTCAATTCGAATTCATCTCTATTCAATTTCAATTCAAATTCAATTCATTTCAAAATATCAGATTTTGAAATCACTTTCGATATTCATTATAAAATGAATAAAATCGATATAAATATCGTTCACTTCAAAATGGCGTCAATCTAATCAACACGGCTTCATATATTTCTATTTTCCAATATTCTATTTCAAATATCTCTTTTCAAATATTTCTATTCAGATATTCTATTTCAAAACTGGAATGAGGCCCAATCCGTTACCATATAATGTTAATTATATGGATTTCTACTGCACATGTATAAAATAACACGATAAATAATCAACCATCATCCAGAGTGCACCACACAACTGCATAAGCATTATATATAAATAACTAACGCTTACACAGTCTGTCGATCAATCGATCGACATACAGCTAAATAATTGGGATTAGTGTACGCCAAATATCATCCCAATACCCGTGTGGGGTTTCAAACAATCAAACACAGATTTTATTTGTGTAGTTGGGCGATGCGTAAAATTTATCGTCCCAATCAATATAAATCAAATCAGTGTATATAAACAAATCTCCGATTTGTTTATAAATATTTATTTTATATACACGTTAAAAATTCTATTTTCAACTATAAAATATTTTTAATTATATAAATATTTTATTTCATTTCACATCACATCACACAATCAACTACACATCAAAATCAAACAAACAAGCATACAAGCCGTCCATGATCTGTGGACGACGGGTGTCAGGTGCTACTAAACACCATCTGCATCCTAGTATATATTTTAACTAGAAAATTAAATTAAAAGTGAGAATTTCTCACCGACTAGCTAAACCAAACGCCATGGATCTTCATTTGTAGAAATCTTCGCCGCTCTCGCCTTTTGTCACTTTCGTCGTCCGTGTCCACTACATATATAAAAATCACACTTTTATATTGTTGCTATGTATATAAAAATCACATTTTTATATTCTCTATTATATAAAAATTATATTTTTACTTTGCTACATCATACGATTTAAAAACCCCACCTTTTCTATAATAAAAATCTAATCTTTATACAATGTTCATACAACAAAAATCAAATCTTTATTCTCACGTTCATATAATAAAAATCAAACCTTTATTTAAATAAAAACGAAAGCTTCCTATTAAACAAAAATCAGTTTTTCTAAGGATTTTAAAATCGAAGAAAAGAGGGAAAAAAAACTTACATTGGAAAAAAAAGGGGGGTTGGTCTGCTGCGTCGGGGATGGGGTGGCTCGAGGTGGAGGTGTTGCGACTGGGCATGGTGGTTGCGGCCAGAGGGGCACGACCAGGTGGCTGAGGGGGTGGGCGGTTGCGTCCATCGCCAGAGAGGAAAAGGGGGGGGGGGGTTGTCCGTTGGGGAGGAGGAGGGGGCTTGCCCTGGCGGCGCGCCAGAGAAGGCGGCAACGCGCTGAAAGGGGGGGGGGCGCTCCTCCCCGTTCATCGCTTTTTTTTTTAATTTGATACCGGGCTTCTGAAATGAGGGGGGGGGGAGAAAGAGGAAAATATGGGGGGGGGGTGGGTTATGTAAATAAATATATTTAATTATTTTTAAATTCCATATAGTTGACTTTTTATTCGACCTCGAAATGAGACCCATCGCCTGTCGTTCCTAACTAATTACCCCTATTCCGAACACAATGGGATATGTATCGCAAGCTGATTCGACTGTTTCGATCAGTTTTCATCAAAATCAAAATACAACTCTATATATTGAATTTGAACGCACATTTCAATTTACCGGGCCCACATACAGACTCTAAAAATTCCCAAATAATATTTTCTAGCTTCGTATTGACGATACGGTCCCAACAAAACTAATTTCGTCAAATTCTGAGACCGTTTGCAAAATGACCATTTTTAAGGGCCAGAATTCCATAGCGACTATTCTGAATTTTCAACTGGGCATAACTTTTTATCCCCGCTATGAAATTTTGATTTTTCGGATTCGTTGGAAAGATATTCTCAAATAGATTCAAACAATTTTGGTTTCACTAATATCTGGTTTATTTTGAATCCTGTACGTTCATTTGAAATTTGAAATCGAATTATCGAACTACCGCGCCATTTTCAATTCCTTTTATAATTATAAATAAATTCTTATATTCTAACGTCGAGTTATATAAATATATACATTCAAATTTTATTCAAAATAAATTTCTCGTCGATATTATTTAAAATAATTCATTTTAAATAATCAAAATTCATTAAAATTGCCAAAATAAAATTTTTAAATTGGCTCGGATTTTCGGGTTATTACAGAAATGGCGCGGCAGTTTGAAAATTTGATTTAAACTTTAACTGAATGTACAAGATTCAAAATAAATCGAATTTCGGTAAAACCAAAAATATTTAAATCTTTTTAACCATATCTTTCTAACGAATGTAAGAAACTGAAATTTCACTTTAAAAATAAATAGTTATGGCCAGTTTAAAATTTAGAAAATTCGCTATAGAATTTATATATATTTTAATTTAATATATGGCCCTTAAAAATAGCCATTTTGCAAACGACCTCCGTTTTCGATGAAACCACTTTAGTTGGAACCGGAATGAAAAATTATTGCTAGGTTTCATTTTTCATAATTTTTCGAATTAATATGTGAGCGTGGCAAAACGAAATGTGTTTTGTCAATTTCGGTCAAATTTAATCGACTTGAAAATAGCCATTTTTCCAACGGTCTCAGAATTCGACGAAATTAGTTTTGTTAGGACCGTATCGTTAAAACAAAGCCAGAAATAATTTTTCTGGATTTTTCTGAGTCCGTATGTGGCCCCGTTGGATTTAAATATACGATCGAATTAATTTAATAAATGATTTAAATATTAAATTAAATAAAACAGGCCACAGACGGTCGTTTGGGCTGACGAGACCTAGCCCATTGGATCCGGAACGGGGGCTATTGGGTGCGGTGAACTCTGGTTTGACTGAAATCGGATTGGTTTAAGATTTATGGATTTTATTGTAAAGTTACGTTGAAATATTATAAATAATGGAAAATAAAACCCTAACACTATTCATCATCATGTAGCCGCCGCCATCTCCAAAAATCCATGGCCACCGCGCTCCCCTTTTTATTCCTTAATTACCATCGATCCCCTCACCGAAACCTCTCCCTCCAGTTCAAGTTATTGTAGAGATTTTCCTACTCTACAATTCCATAAGGATGGATCATCATCAAGTGGCACGCAGCCCGAGATCCAGAGCCCCAAACCCGGAGCTTTGTAGCCGCGCCGCACCCCCCATAGCTCGATCGAGCTCGGCCATTTTGGGTCCCCTTTGTGCGCCTCCCGTAGCTCTCCGGCGTGGCGTATCCTGATCGAGACGAAGATGAACGGATTGCATTAGAAATCGAGACCTAGTTCTGAAGGTTTGGTAAAACGAACGACCGAATATTTGGTTGAGGAAGAAGGTATATCCGTATATAATCCTTAAGTAAATTAATTAATTTATTATATTTAAATGTTATCAACTTGAATAAATCATAACTCGATCATACTGACTCAGAATAACGCGATTTCTAAAGCGTTGGAATCGCATAAATGAGATCTACAACCTGGAACTGACTAGAGCTGAAATGGAGAACTTTTGAAATTCAGCCAAATTTCAATGTGAACAGAAACTCAGAATTCAACGAATGTGAGATTTCTTTATATATATATAATTTATTTATTTATTTAATTTAATTGCTATGGAATGATTGTATGTGTATGACTAAGATATGCTATGTGATGATATTGTGAATGATTTATCTGTTTGTTGGTGATGTATAAACACAAATTGGTATGTGTTAAATAAAAATAAATCATATTGCGTTATTTTTGATTTGGATTAGAATTTCCATTTCAATAAAAATAAATCATTTTGTTATAGAGTTGAATTGAAATAGAATTGTCAATTCAACATTTGAAACATTATTTTTATGATTGTTGTTGAATTGCATTAGATTTCCAATTCAACATAAAAAATATTATTTCGATCATATTTGTTGAATTGAATTAAATTGTCAATTCAATAATAAATTATCATTTTGATCATATTTGTTGAATTGAATTAGATTGCCAATTCAATATTAAAATAAATATTGATATAAAAAGTTATTCTTTTATTTGCATTCTTTGATGCAAATAAATATTGATATAAAAAGTTATTCTTTTGTTTGCATTCTTTGATGCAAATAAATATTGATATAAAAAGTTGTTGTTTTATTTGCATTCTTTGATGCAAATAAACAATTGATTGGAAAATTTTCTGTTATTTGCATTCTTTGATGCAAATAAATATTGAATCAAAAAGTTATTCCTTTATTTGCATTCCTTGATGCAAATAAATGATGAATAAAAAGTTATTCTTTTTTTTGCATTCCTTGATGCAAATATACGATGAATTAAAAGTTATTCTTTTATTTGCATTCCTTGATGCAAATATACATTGAAATAAAAAGTTATACTTTTACTTGCATTCTTTGATACAGATTAAATGTTAAAATTGGAAGTTAAATTTTTATTTGCATTTCTTCATGCAAATAAGATAGTTTTAAAAAGGTTATATTTTATTTGTAATTTAGATACAAATTAAAAACATGATTTGTAAGGATACATTTTTGTTTGCAATTTTAGATGCAAACAAAACATTAGAATTAAAGATACATTTTTGTTTGCAATTTTAGATGTAAACAAAACATTAGAATTAAAGTCACATTTTTGTTTGCAATTTAGGTGCAAACAAAACATTAAAATAAAAAGTTACA
Source organism: Allium sativum (assembly GCA_030737875.1). Classification (NCBI taxonomy): domain Eukaryota; kingdom Viridiplantae; phylum Streptophyta; class Magnoliopsida; order Asparagales; family Amaryllidaceae; genus Allium; species Allium sativum. The sequence goes on from CM060919.1 coordinate 421,973,118, forward strand.
TTTTTATTTACATCTTAGCTGTAATAAAAATGACAGGATTAAAAGTAATATTTTTATTGTTACTTTGGAGACAATAAAAAGAATAGAACTTAATGTACATTTTTATTACCACTTTCGAGACGATAAAAAGAGTAGAATGACGATTACATTTTTTATGTCACAGTATGCAATGCAAAAAGGGTTACATTTTTAATGTAATATAAAGATTACATTTTCATACATTGTAAAAGGATGTCATCTTTATGTAATATAAAAAGATTACATTTCATTGTAAATGAGTCAACATTAGAATTCACATTTTTAATGTAAATGAATCACTAGAAGAGATTCGTTGTTTTGATAAATTATGTTAACATGAGAACCTACATTTTTATTGTATATGAAAATGATTCATTGTTGCATTAAAATGTTTAACTATAAAAAAGTTCACATTTTTATTGTAAAAAGGGATTATATGAAAATATTCATGTGTTGAAAATATAATGTAGCGATGTCTTGAAATATATGTTTGCGATGTTGAAATGTTACACTTCTATTTACAAGTTGTCTGACTTGTTTATGTGATTGAGACGATAATTTTTCACACATCGCCCAAGTGCACGAATAATATATTATTGTTTGTTGGCTAAAAACCCTACACGGGTATTGGGATGATATTGGACACACACTAGTCCCAATATTTAATTAATTCATTCTATGGATTGACAATCTGTGTTGAACATTACTTATTTGTTTATTTTTATTCTCACACAGTTATAATTCTCACTATGGATGTGAATGTATTGTTTGATGATTGTTTATCATTATCTTTGGATATATGCAATGTATGAAATCCATATAACTGAATTTATATGGTAATTGATTGAGTCGCATTTCGATTCAGAATTATTTTAATGAAAAAGGTCTTTTTAATGGGAAAATACATTTTTGTGTAGATGAATGAAAAGATCATATTAATGTAAAAATACATTTTAATGTTTAAGAATATAAAGAAAGAACATTTTAGAACAATGAATATTTTATTATAATATATTTTAAAATAAAGAATATCTTAAAATAAATTTAGTGAAGAATTAAGTATGATTTTTATGTCCGTCTCAGAATGGATACAAAATTATAAAATATGAAGCCGTGTTATGTAGGTACGCTATTTCTAACCCGAACGGGTTTATCGATCGATTATTTCATTTTAGGATGAATATAAAAAGAAGTGATTTATAAATCTAATAGTTTAATATGATAAAAATATAGAATATTCAATGTTGCTTTAGAATTGAAATAAAGATAAAATCAATATAAATAAATTTATAAATATTTAATAAAATACTTTTTGAAATCGACAATATATATATATATATATAATGGCCTGAATAGAACGTGCCGCACAGCGACCGTTCGCGAATTTCGACCATTAACTTCAAATTGGTGTAACGGGAGATCCGACCGTCGGATTCTCCTAAACTCGGAACTGTTGGGTTCGTATCGAAATGAGCTTCCAATGAATATAAGAGTTTTGAAATCTAATGGTTAGATTTGGAGTTATGTCCAAATCAATTTCAGAAAAGGTCGCTATAAGTGCAGTTCGATGACCGTTTATGAAAATCGACTGCAAATGCCTTAATAAAATTATTTAAAATATGGAAAATTTTGGAAAAATCATAATAAACGATTTCAAAAGATTTTTGATGAAAAACTCCAATTTTTAAGGTAAAATATATTTTTATCAAAACAAACTAGTTATTAACTAGAAAGATAATCCAATGTTTTAAATTAAATAAACTGGATTTTTGGGTTATCGCGAATGGTATCTTAAATAATACTATTCTTAAAACCCCATGTAAAAAGAATAAACCTTTTAGTTAAGATTGATAGAGTTCTCAAATTATATTTAGTAATTGGAAGAAAGTGAAATGTGAATTAGGTTTATCGTAAACAATGTTTTAAAAGACATTAGTTCTTTAACCCAATCAACAGTGGAAATATAATTAGGAATTTATAAATCTTTTATTAAGATTTAAGTGGAAAATTTCCAAAGTAAAGTTTTCCAATTTAATATATTAAATTGGAATTGAATGAAATTCGATTTAACAATAATCGAGATGAGATTCTGTAAAAGAAGACTGTTACTATATATGGAATTTAAAAGGCTCTGCTGTTATTCCATTTATATTATTAGTCTGATACAGAAATTTATATCGATTATATATTGATTTGATTTCTGTAAAAATTCCATATTTAATGGAAGATGATTTTGGGGTTTATCGTGAACAATGTTTCTAAATGACATTTGTTCTTTAACCCAGTTAAAGATAAGATTTATCTCTTAATTCTGAATAATCATAAAGTAATGATTTTGGATATTAAAACCAAATTGGGGTTTTAATGAATCTTCAAAAGGGGGATTAAAGAATAAATTTAAGAATTTATATTTGATAAAATTAATGGGAACCTTTTTCCAAATAATGTGAATACCTGATTAAAAGAATACTCTGAATTGGAATGAGGCGTTGGATGAGTTTGCACAACACTTGATTTTAAATTACGCGAGTTATTCGGAAAGACCGGGTTTAACTCATTCTGAATAATTACTACGACGATTAAAAGTCGAAGATGAAGACGGTGGTTGAAGACCGGCGATCTTCACATCGAATGGATGAGGACTACTGATGCCTTTGATTGGAGTTGCTGCCTTGAAAAGGTTCCAGTGGTAGTTGTCCGGACGTATTGTTGATCGTTCGGATATGCGAGGTATAAGGTGCCTCCGGTTTCGTTCAGACCCAGAACGGACTTGTAAATGGATGGCATGTCTAACATTGTATTCCTTTACATTGTATCCATTGATTTCTGCTAATATATATCTGTTTGGTAGTGAAGAATTCATTATTTTGCTTAATACCCTTCTCTGAGACGTATGAGCTTAGAGGTTATATATTGGTAGAAATCAATGGTAAAGATTGACAATATGGCATGCTAAGATGCATAGATCAAGGATTTTGTTGAAAAGAAGAGCCTTGTGGATGATGATCAAAGCATAGCTTTAATTAACATAGATTTGTGTAGCGTTACTTCGTGAGCCTGACACCCCGGTAGAGTCTAAAACGGAGCGAGGGAACGTAGGGAGTGCACCCGTTTCTTTCTAGCTAGAAGTGGTATCAGCGACTTACCAGCCCTGACATTTTACTTATGTGGATGATGGAATTTTCGAGGCCTCGGATTTATCGGTCGCCAATGGCCGTATTATAGGTTCAATAGGACCGGGGAGCATGTGTTCAGGCATAACTAATCCAACCCATTGCACTATTGGGGGACCGGCCCTGCAGGATCCAGGGGTTCGCCAGCGTCCGAATCCTGAGACATTGCTAGAGTGTCTCGAATCGATCAGGAGATCGTTCCTAGCCTTGACTCATGATGGAAATCCAACTCCCAATATGACACCATGCGGTTTTGATTGTATAACTAGTATGACGACATAGTATATGGTAGCTATGTCGTCTATGATTGATACATTATGATTGAAATTGTTTTTAAAACATATATACACTAATAATAATATCCAATCCGTTTTTATCGTATCAAGCATCTTTTGACCATTATAAGGTAAAACTTTAACCTTCGGTTTGTGTGATGGGAATTGAGTCTTATAATGGTTTCATTTTTCTAAAAAGCATTGCGTTGTTTAGCGATTTACTTTATTTATGCACTGGCAATTCAATGGAGTAAACACGTTCTGCGTTCGCGGCGTGGTCCTGTGATCAGCCTTATTTTTAGATAAGTTAAGTAGGATTTTTCATACCAGTCCTTGTTGCTGGCTATGGAGCTGATTACGCATGATAGGGGGTTCTCGCCACATTGTTTGGTAGCTAACAGTGGGCTCTTACCCCTACATGTCCCTTATTTATTAGGGTTGGTTATTACAGTCGAGAGGTTGGCCGTAAAACAAGGTGTTTTGGGGATCATCTGTATGTCACGGTGGGAGGTTTACCCTCTATACGTATGTATTGTTACAGTGGTATCAGAGCCAATACCCAGCCGGAATTGTGGCTCCTGTGTGGACCACATCGCCTGGGTGAGGTGTTTGTGAGCCAACAGGGACAATATCTTGCGTGAACGGAGGCGCGGGCTGTTCCAGTGGTATCAGAGCCAGGTTAGCTCAAATCTTTGGGGTACAACTCGTCAGAACTGAACAAAAGACTCATCAGAGGTAGGATTAGTAATATCCTGCAAAAAGAATGACTCGTTAGAGATGGGATCAGTAGTATCCTAGAATGAGTCCGAAGAGTATTATTTTAAAATAAAAACAAATTTAGTTTTGAAAATTTTATCGTAAAATACGTATTTGAGATATTATTATATTTTAATTTGGACAATCGAGTATATAGAGATTTTAATATATGTCTGATCCACTTGTATACGAAGTCTCAAATATACTAGATAGATATAGAGTCACACTCTAGTCGCCCGGAGATGATTCTGATGATGATGCATCATCATCGGTGTCTATGTTCGAGTTTAAGAGTGGGATATCTATATATTTCCAATCGACTAGTATGAGAACCAAATCTTAATTAGAATTCATTGTTGTGATTTGCACTAAAAATATGATTTTTGACTATATATAAAAGTTATATATTTATAAAGTTAATCACCTAATTGATTGCTCGTTGTGATGTTTGATAGTTATTTTGACTAATTAAACATGTTAGTATGATCATTAATTTAACCAATATGAGAAAGAATGATAAATTTAGCGAAGTCGAATTTAATATTGAACTAAAATGACAAGAAATGAAAATCGAGTTGATTAATTAAATGACCTTTAGCTTCGCTCCTTTTCAAGGACGAAAAGATTTTAAGTGGGGGAGATTGTAACAACCTGCAAATTTTGAACCAATTTAAAATTTTTATTTTAGGAAATTTAATGAAAATTTAATATTTAAAATTGTTTATTTTAAATAATAACGACTAAAAATTTATTTTAATCAAAGTTAAAACGAATAAATTTAATATAAATATAAAAGGAATTAGAAATGGCGCGGTAGTTTGAAATTTTGATTTTAAACTTTAACTGAATGTACAAGATTCAAAATAAACCGGATTTCAGTAAAACCAAAAATATTTAAATCTGTTTAACCATATCTTTCTAACGAATGTAAGAAACTGAAATTTCACTTTAGAAATAAATAGTTATGGCCAGTTTAAAATTTAGAAAAGTCACTATAGAATTTATATATATTTTAATTTAATATATGGCCCTTAAAAATAGCCATTATGCAAACGACCTCCGTTTTCGACGAAACCACTTTTGTTGGAACCGGAATGTCAAATTATTGCTAGATTTCAATTTTCATTATTTTTCGAATTAATACGTGAGCGTGGCAAAACAAAATATGTTTTGTCAATTTCGGTAAAATTTAATCGACTTGAAAATAGCCATTTTTCCAACGGTCTCGGAATTCGACGAAATTAGTTTTGTTAGGACTGTATCGTTAAAACAAAGCCAGAAATAATTTTTCTGGATTTTTCTGAGTCCGTATGTGGCCCCGGTGGATTTGAATATACGATCAAATTAATTTAATAAATGATTTAAATATTAAATTAAATAAAACAGGCCACAGACGGTCGTTTGGGCTGACGAGACCTAGCCCATTGGATCCAGAACGGGGTCTATTGGGTGGGGTGAACTCTGGTTGGACTGAAATCGGATTGGTATAAGATTTATGGATTTTATTGTAAAATTACATTGAAATATTATAAATAATGGAAAATAAAACCCTAACAGTATTCATCATCATGTAGCCGCCGCCATCTCAAATCCAAGGCCACCGTGCTCCCCTTTTCTTCCCTTAATTACCATCGATCCCCTCACCGAAACCTCTCCCTCCAGTTCAAGTTATTGTAGAGATTTTCCTACTCTACAATTCCATAAGGACGGATCATCATCAAGTGGCACACAACCCGAGATCCAGAGCCCCAAACCCGGAGGTTTGTAGCCGCGTCGCACCCCCCATAGCTTGATCGAGCTCGGCCATTTTGGGTCCCCTTTGTGCACCTCCCGTAGCTCTCAGGCGTGGCGTATCCTGATCGAGACGAAGATGAACGGATTGCGTTAGAAATCGAGACCTAGTTCTGAAGGTTTTGTAAAACGAACGACCGAATATTTGGTTGAGGAAGAAGGTATATAATCCTTAAGTAAATTAATTAATTTATTATATTTAAATGTTATCAACTTAAATAAATCATAACTCGATCATACTGACTCAGAATAACGCGATTTCTGAAGCGTTGGAATCGCAGAAACGAGATCTACAACCTGGAACCGACTAGAGATGAAATGGAGAACTTTTGAAATTCAGCCAAATTTGAATGTGAACAGAAATTTAGAATTTAACGAATGTGAGATTTCTTTTTATATACATATATTATTTATTTATTTATTTAATTTAATTGTTGTGGAATGATTGTATCTGTATGACTGAGATCTGCTATGTGATGATATTGTGAATGATTTATCGGTTTGTTGGTGATGTATAAACACAGATTGGTATAAGTTAAATAAAAATATATCATATTGCGTTATTTTTGATTTGGATTAGAATTTCCATTTCAATAAAAATAAATCATTTTGTTATAGTGTTGAATTGAAATAGAATTGTCAATTCAACATTTGAAACATTATTTTTATGATTGTTGTTGAATTGCATTAGATTTTCAATTCAACATAAAAAATATTATTTCGATCATATTTGTTGAATTGAATTAAATTGTCAATTCAATATAAAATTATTATTTTGATCATATTTGTTGAATTGAATTAGATTGTCATTTCAATATTAAAATAAATATTGATATAAAAAGTTATTCTTTTATTTGCATTCTTTTATGCAAATAAATATTGATATAAAAAGTTATTCTTTTATTTGCATTCTTTAATGCAAATAAATATTGATATAAAAAGTTGTTCTTTAATTTGCATTCTTTGATGCAAATATACAATTAATTGGAAAGTTTTCTTTTATTTGCATTCTTTGATGCAAATAAATATTGAATCAAAAAGTTATTCCTTTATTTTCATTCCTTGATGCAAATAAATGATGAATTAAAAGTTATTCTATTATTTTCAATCCTTGATGCAAATATACGATGAATTAAAAGTTATTTTTTTATTTGAATTCCTTGATGCAAATATACATTAAAATAAAAAGTTCTACTTTTATTTGCATTCTTTGATACAGATAAAATGTTAAAATTGGAAGTTAATTTTTTTTTTTTGCATTTCTTGATGCAAATAAGACATAGTTTTGAAAAGGTTATATTTTATTTGTAATTTAGATACAAATTAAAAACATGATTTGTAAAGATACATTTTTGTTTGTAATTTTAGATGCAAACAAAACATTAGAATTAAAGATACATTTTTGTTTGCAGTTTTAGTTGCAAACAAAACATTAGAATTAAAGTCACATTTTTGTTTGCAATTTTAGGTGCAAACAAAACATTAAAATAAAAAGTTACATTTTTATTTACATCTTAGCTGTAATAAAAATGATAGGATTAAAAGTAATATTTTTATTGTCACTTTGGAGACAATAAAAAGAATATAATTTAATGTACATTTTTATTGCCACTTTCGAGACGATAAAAAGAGTAGAATGACGATTACATTCTTTATGTCACGGTATGCAATGCAAAAAGGGTTACATTTTTAATGTACTATAAAGATTACATTTTTATACATTGTAAAAAGGATATCATCTTTATGTAATATAAAATGATTACCTTTCGTTGTAAATGAGTCAACATTAGAATTTACATTTTTAATATAAATGAATCAGTAGAAGAGATTCGTTGTTTTGATAAATTATGTTAACATGAGAACCTACATTTTTATTGTATATGAAAATGATTCATTGTTGCATTAAAATGTTTTACTATAAAAAAGTTCACATTTTTATTGTAAAAAGGGATTATATGAAAATATTCATGTGTTGAAAATATAATGTAGCGATGTCTTAAAATATATGTTTGTGATGTTGAAATGTTACACTTCCATTTACAAGTTGTCCGACTTGTTTATGTGATTGGGACGATAATTTTTCACACATCGCCCAAGTGCACGAATAATATATTATTTTTTGTTGGCTGAAAACCCCACATGGGTATTGGGATGATATTGGACACACACTCGTCCCAATATTTAATTAATTGTCAATCGATGCATTGACAATCTATGTTGAACATTACTTATTTATTTATTTTTATGCTCACACAGTTATAATTCTCACTATGGATGTGAATGTATTGTTTGATGATTGTTTATCATTATCGTTGGATATATGCAATGTATGAAATCCATATAACTGAATTTATATGGTAATTGATTGAGTCGCATTTCGAATCAGAATTATTTTAATGAAAAAGGTCATTTTAATGGGAAAATACATTTTTGTGTAGATGAATGAAAAGATCATATTAATGTAAAAATACATTTTAATGTTTAAGAATATAAAGAAAGAACATTTTAGAACAATGAATATTTTATTATAATATATTTTAAAATAAAGAATATCTTAATATAAATTTAGTCAAGAATTAAGTATGATTTTTATGTCCGTCTCAAAATGGATACAAAATTATAAAATATGAAGCCGTGTTATGTAGGGACGCTATTTTTAACCCGAACGGGTTTATCGATCGATTATTTCATTTTAGAATGAATATAAAAAGAAGTGATTTATAAATCTAATATTTTAATATGATAAAAATATAGAATATTCAATGTTGCTTTAAAATTGAAATAAAGATAAAATCATTATAAATAAATTTATAAATATTTTATAAAATACTTTTAGAAATCGACGATTTATATATATGTATATATATATATATATATATAATGGCCTGAATAGAACGCGCCGCACAACGACCGTTCGCAAATTTCGACTATTAACTTTAAATTGAAGAAACAGGAGATCCGACCGTCGGATTCTCCTAAAACCGGAACCGTTGAGTTCGTATCGAAAAGAGCTTTCCAATGAATATAAGAGTTTTGAAATCTAACGGTTAGATTTGGAGTTATGTCCAAATCAATTTCAGAAAAGTTTGCTATAAGTGCAGTTCGATGGCCATTTATGGAAATCGACTGCAAAGGCCTTAATAAAATTATTTAAAATATGGAATTTTTTTGTAAAATCATAGTAAACGATTTCAAAAGATTTTTGATGAAAAACTCCAATTTTTGTAAAGGTAAAATATATTTTTATCAAAACAAACTAGTTATTAACAAGAAAGATAATCCAATGTTTTAAATTAAATAAACTGGATATTTGGGTTATCGCAAATGGTTTCTTAAATAATACTATTCTTAAAACCCCGTGTAAAGGAATAAACCTTTTAGTTAAGATTGATAGAGTTCTCAAATTATATTTAGTAATTGGAAGAAAGTGAAATGTGAATTGGGTTTATCGTGAACAATGTATTAAAAGACATTAGTTCTTTAACCCAATCAACAGTGGAAATATAATTTGGAATTTATAAATATTTTATTAAGATTTAAGTGGAAATTGTCCAAAGTAAAGTTTTTCAATTTAATATATTAAATTGGGATTGAATGGAATTCGATTTAACAATAATCGAGATGAGATTCTGTAAAAGAAGACCATTACTATATATGGAATTTAAAAGGCTCTGCTGTTATTCCATTTATATTATTAGTCTGATACAGAAATTTATATCGATTATATATTGATTTGATTTCTGTGAAAATTCCATATTTAATGGAAGATGATTTTGGGGTTTATCGTGAACAATGTTTCTAAATGACATTTGTTCTTTAACCCAGTTAAAGATAAGATTTATCTCTTAATTTTGAATAATCATAAAGTAATGATTTTGGATATTAAAACCAAATTGGTGTTTTAATGAATCTTCAAAAGGGGGATTAAAGAATAAATTTAAGAATTTATCTTTGATAAAATTAATGGGAACCTTTTTCCAAATAATGTGAATATCTGATTAAAAGAATATTCTAATTTGGAATGAGGCATTGGATGAGTTTGCACAGCAATTGATTTTAAATTACGCGAGTTATTCGGAATGACCGGGTTTTACCCATTCTGAATAATTACTACGACGATTAAAAGTCGAAGATGAAGACGGTGGTTGAAGACCGGCGATCTTCACATCGAATGGATGAGGACTACTAATGCCTTTGATTGGAGTTGCTACCTTGAAAAGGTTCCAGTGGTAGTTGTCCGGACGTATTGTTGATCGTTCGGATATGCAAGGTATAAGGTGCCTCTGGTTTCGTTCGAACCCAGAACGGACTTGTAAATGGATGGCATGCCTGACGTTGTATTCCTTTACATTGTATCCGTTGATTTCTGCTAATATATATCTGTTTGGTAGCGGAGAATTCATTCTTTTTCTTAATACCCTTCTCTGAGACGTATGAGCTTAGAGGTTATATATTGGTAGAAATCAGTGGTAAGGATTGACAATGTGGCATGCTAAGATGCATAGATCAAGGCTTTTGTTGAAAAGCAGAGCCTTGTGGATGATGATCAAAGCATAGCTTTAATTAGTATAGCTTTGTGTAGCGTTACTTCGCGAGCCTCACACCCCGGTAGAGTCTAAAATGGAGCGAGGGAACGCAGGGAGTGCACACATTTCTTTCTAGCTAGAAGTGGTGTCAGCGATTTACCAGCCCTGACATTTTACTTATGTGGATGATGAAATTTTCAAGGACTCGGATTTATCGGTTGCCGATGGCCGTATTATAGGTCCAATAGGACCGGGGAGCGTGTGTTCATGCATAACTAATCCAACCCATTGCACTATTAGGGGACCGGCCCTGCAGGATCCAAGGGTTCGCTAGCATTCGAATCCTGAGACATTGCTAGAGTGTCTCGAATCGGTCAGGAGATCGTTACTAGCCTTGACTCATGATTGAAATCCAACTCCCAATACAACACCATGCGGTTTTGATTGTATAACTAGTATGGTGACATAGTATATGGTAGCTATGTCGTCTATGATTGACACATTATGATTGAAATTGTTTTTAAAACATATATTCACTAATAATAATATCCAGTCCGTTTTTATCATATCAAGCATCTTTTAACCATTATAAGGTAAAATTCTATCCTTCAGTTTGCGTTGCATTGTGTGATGGGACTTGAGTCTTATAATGGTTTCATTTTTCTAAAAAGCATTGCGTTGTTTAACGATTTACTTAATTTATGCACTGGCAATCCAATGGAGTAAACCCGTTCCGCGTTAGCGGCGTGGTCCTGTGATTAGCCTTATTTTTAGATAAGTTAAGTAGGATTTATCATACCAGTCCTTGTTACTGGCTATGGAGCTGGTTATGCATGATAGGGGGTTCTCGCCACGTTGTTTGGTGGCGAACAGTGGGCTCTTACACCTACATGTCCCTTATTTATTAGGGTTGTTTTTGCAGTCGAGAGGCTGGCCGTAAAAAAGGTGTCTCGGGGATCATCTGTATGTCACGGTGGAAGGTTAACCCACTATATGTATGTATTGTTACAGTGGTATCAGAGCCAATACCCGGCCGGAATTGTGGCTCCTGTGTGGACCACAGTGCCTAGGTGAGGTGTTTGTGAGCCAACGGGATCTTGCGTGAACGGAGGTGCAGGCTGTTACATCCGATTTATATTGAATTCTACATATTCATTTGAACTTTAAAATCGAATTTTCAAACTACCACGCCATTTCTAACTCATTTTATTTAAATTTTATATTCTTACGTTTGAACTCCGATTTAAATAAATTTATAGTTGTTTTTATTTAAAATAAATCATTTTAAATATTCAAAATCCATTAAAATAGCTAAAATACAAATTTAAATTGGTTCAGAAATTCCGGGTTGTTACAATCTCCCCCACTTAAAATCTTTTCATCCTCGAAAAGGAATGGAGCTAAAAGTTTTTTAACTAACCAACTCAAATTTCATTCTGGCTTGAGTTCTTCAACATTTCAGTTTCGAAGAACTTTCTAATTTCTCAAAAATTTGGCTAACACCCTAAATTTTCGAAAAAATTCGCCATAACCTCCTTTGTACGGGCTGATCGATAAAACCGCAACTTGCCTCACAGGGCCCTCAACAACCAAAAAGAAAAAGCCAAGCGGCTTGCCAATCGGATCATAAAATTATCAAGCACAAAGAATATAGTAAACAGGTACCTATTTGTCGGGCATACAATTTTATTCCTATTCTTAGCTTCCATGCTATGATATGTTCATTATACATACATGTACATATATCCAATTGCACTCAGTTTTCAATTTAATTCAACATTTGATTCGATTTGGCTAAATTTACCTTTCATTCTCTTATTGGTTTGATCATTCCAATATTTTAATTAGTTGAACTAATAATCACACCACACAATCAGCAATCAATTAGTCGACTGGTTTTACAAATATATAACTTTTATAGACCCAAATTTCATACTTTCAGTGCCAAATCACAAACATTAACCCTATCTAAGTTTTGGTTCTCACACCAATCAATTGGAAATATATAGATATCCACTTTCGAAACTCGAACATATATGTTGATGATGTGGCCACATCATCAGAATCATCCTCTGGAGACTAGAGTGTGATTCTATATCTACCCAGTATATTTGCGACTTTGAATATACATCTCGTCAGGCATATACTCAAATTCTTCTTATATTAGATTGTCAAAATTCAATATAAAATAAAATACTCAAATACATAAAATAAGATTAATTTCATAAATTAATAAATTTGTTTTTATAAATAATACTCTTCAAACTCATTCTAGGGTATTACTAACCCTATCTCTAACGAATCATTCTTATAGGATGTTACTAATCCTATCTCTGATGAATTCTTTCATTTGGTTCTAATGTGTCTTGTTCTCTAGCTTTGTAAACCAAAGCTCTGATACCAAACTAAAACGACCCAGACTGCCCCGATCCCGGAAGAGACGGAGGAGCCCGGATTGCTTTGAGAACATGACACATCAGAACTCAAAAAGTAGAACATTTCATTGTTATTACAACAATTACATCAGAGTACAAAAATATATCAGAGTATGAATAAATATTACACAGCGGAAATAAAATAATATCATAGATTAAAATACAAAGCAGCGGAAATTTAAATGTATATATACAATGCGTAGCGGAAAATACATCAGCTAGCACAATTGAAAGAAATACACGGATACAAATCTTTCCGAATATATTTCCAGCTGTAAATCCAGAATCCTATGAAAAGAAATCTACAAAACCAAAACTACTGAATGCCCATGTGAAAAATATGGGCACTCAGAGTTCAGGTTAAAACAATAAAATCCGAGTCAGTCATGGGACTGGTGTGAGAACTAAAATAGTTATTAGCTTTTTATTTTAAAGTTGGGTAAATCACGGGACCACGCCGTATAACATGGAAAGGGTTTATCCCCCATGAATACCAGTGCATAAAACAAACAGTGCAATGAACACAGTCGAGGATAGAGTTTTTCCTTATAATAGCCAAATATGCTTGATATGTGAAATTCATCTTTTATTATTACTATAAGTGAAGAAATCAACTTCAAATATAAATGTATCAATCATGGTGGCGTAGGTACCATTATTAGACCTGGCAATCGTGTCGTTTCGTGTACTTTCGTTTCGTATACTTTCGTGTTTTCGTGTACTCAGAGCTAAAACCGAAAACGACCCGAAATCATTCTGTGTACCTGTTTACCCGATCCGAACACGAAACGAAATAATTCGTGTAAACACAAAACGACACGAAAAGTACACGAAATTAATTTCGTGTACTACCTGTTCGTGTAGTTTCGTGTACTTTTGTGTACACGAAAAGTACATGAAATTAATATATTATATGATATATAAAAAATAAAAATTATATATAAAATATTTCGTGTACTTTCGTGTATTGAAAGTGAAAACCCATATCCGACACGAAATTTATCGTGTAATTTCGTGTTCGTGTACTTTCGTGTTTCGTATACCAAAAATCAAAACCCATAACCGTTTATTTCGTGTCGTTTCGTTTCGTGTTAGCGTGTCACGTGTCAAATTGCCAGGCCTAACCATTATATTACGTCGCCATATAGGTTTACAACTAAAATCGTAAAATCGTGTATTGGAAATTGGGTTTCCATCTATGAACCAAGGCAAGGGATCGTCCTTACCGATTTCAAGACACATTAGCAATGACTCAGGACTCGGACGCTGGCGAACCCTTGGAAGTGGCAAGGCCGGTCATTCATCGATGATTGGCAATACCATAAACGATATGTTAGCCGGTTCTATCGAACCTCCAAAATGGTCAGTCACGTCGACCATATGAGCCACTAGGGACCCTAATCGTATCCCCCTCCCTTTCCGTCATAAAGTTTTCTAACATCCGCATGAGTAAACAGTCTTGCTCCATACCATGATGTTACTCGTAGCTAGAAACTAACATATGTCCATTTCCCTGTGGTCACTATCCCATTTTTTGAATATCGAGGTGTGAGGCTCGTGAATTAACGCTACACAAAGCTGTTCTATTTAAAGTTGTGCTTTGATCATCAACTACAAGGCTCTGCTTTTCAGAAAAAGCTTTAATCATTTGCATCTCAGCATGCCACACTGTCAATCCATACCGTACCACTGATTTCCACCAATATATAACCTCTAAGCTCGTACGTCTTAGAGAAGGGTGTTAAGCAAGATAAAAAATTCTCCGCCACCAAACAGATATATATTTAGTAAAGATCAACGAATATAGCACAAAGGAATACAATGTCAGACATACTATCCATTTACAAGTCAGTTCTGGGTCTGAACGAAACCAGAGGCACCTTATTTCTCGTCCCCTATGTCCAATACAGCAGAGTGGCCCTCGCATATCCTGTCGATCTCCAAGTACGTCTGGACGATCACCACTTATTACCTTGTCTTGGGTGTACATCCCAATCAAGATATCATTAATCGTCCAAACGATGTGAAGATCTCCGATCTTCAACCACCATCTTCATCGTCGACTTTTAATCATCGTATCAATTATTCAGAATGGGTTAAACCCGGTCTTTCCGAATAACTCGCATATCTTATAATCAAGTGCTATAAAAACACATCATACGCCTCACTCCAATTCAAAATATTCCTTTATTCACATATTGATATTATTAGGGAAAGGTTCCCGTTAATTTTATCAAAGATAAATTCTTTTAAATTTATTC
The DNA here is from genome assembly GCA_030737875.1 of Allium sativum. Lineage (NCBI taxonomy): Eukaryota > Viridiplantae > Streptophyta > Magnoliopsida > Asparagales > Amaryllidaceae > Allium > Allium sativum. The sequence continues at coordinate 421,988,353 of CM060919.1, forward strand.
TTTAATCTTCTTTTGGATATCATTTTCAAAAGATTTTGTTAACTAGTCGGAATTATCAAGCCTTACCGAAGTAATCATTTATTTTATCTTTCCAATCCCAACCTATTTATCCCATGGAGAAAAACTGGTAGCACTCCATATCTAACACCCACTATGTTATGGGTAAAATTAATTACAATTTCATGTTCAAATTTAATTAAAGATTTAACTATCGCCTAGAGTAAAACTAGTGGTAATCCATTCTTGATCATTTCATGAATTCGATAAATTTAATTATCCCGTTCTCATTCCAATCTAGTTAAAGATTCATTAAAACTCCAACTTTGTTTTAATATCATAAATCATTACTTTATGATTATTCAACTTTAAGAAATTAATCTTGTCTTTAATTGGGTTAAAGAACCAATGTGACTTAAAACACAGTTCACGACAAACCCCAAAAATCATATTCCATCAAAATGGAATTTTCACGGAAATCTGATTAGTATATAATTGATATAAATTTCCGAATTAGACTAATAATATAAATGGAATAATGACAAAGCCTTTTAAATTCCATATATAATAACGGTCTTCTTTTACAGATGCTCATCTCGATTATTACCAAATTGAATTCCATTCAATTCCAATTTAATATATTAAATTGGAAAACTTTACTTTGGAAAATTTCCATTAATCCTTAATAAAAAGATTTATAAATTCCAAATCATATCTTCACTGTTAATTGGGTTTTAAGAACAAATTTTATTTAAAACATCGTTCACAATGAACCCAAAATCATCTTCCATTTAATTCCAATTTATAATTATTAATTGGAAAACTTCATTTATCTTAATTAAAAGATTTATTCTTTTCTCAACGGTTTTAAGTACAGTGTTATTGAAGACATCATTCACGACAAATTCAAAATCCAATTTAATATTAAATATAAGGCTCTGAAAAGCTTATATTCAATATCAAATTCTGAAACCAATGGATATCATAGTGGGAATAACGATATCTTTATCTTCCAAATTCCTCAACAATATCTGTATAATCATCGAATCCAATATCAAAATATTCCAAAGATTATTTCCATTCAAATCCATTCCAATTCATATGTTGGAAAATTCTGGTTATATTAAAACCATTTTCAATCCAATTTATTTATTTAAAAACATTGGATTATTATTCTAGTTAATAATTAGTTCATTCAGATAAAAATATCTTTTATCCTTTCAAATATGGAATTTTTCACCCAAAATCTTTCCAAATCATTTATTATGATTTCACATAATTTTTCCATATTTTAATAATTTTATTAACCCCTTACAATCGGTTTCCAACAACGGCCAACGAACTGCATCCACAACAACCTTTTCTAAAATTGTTTTGGACATATTTTAAAATCTAACCATTAAAATTTAAATCTCTTATATTCTTTGAAAAGATCTTTTCGATACGAACCCAATGGTTCTGGATTTAGGAGAATTCGACGGTTAAATCTCCCGTTACATCAACTCGAAGTCAATGGTTGAAATTCGCGAACGGTCGCTGCGCGACTTGTTCTATTCAAGCCATTTAAATATATATATATATATATATATTATATTTCTTTGATTTCCATTCAAATCGTATTTTATAAATCTTTTATAAATTCATTTTAAAACGATTTTAACTTCCATTTCAATTTTAAATCAAAACTGAATATTCCATATCATTATAATATTTAAATGATAATTTTTTCAAAATATCAGATTTTTAAATCAACTCTTTTCGGTTTTCATTATAAAATGAATAAAATTGACAGAAAATTTCGTTCGAGTAAAAATGGTGCACTTCTACTTAACCCGGCTTCATATATTTCAATATTTTAGTGTCCATCCAAAATCGGACACCAAAATCATAATTCAATTCTTCACTGAATATTTATTTTAAAATATTCGTTATTTAAAAATATTTGTTATTTCTGAATCGGAATGTGACTCAATCAATTACTATATAATTTCAGTTATATGGATTTCATACATCGCATGTATTCAACAATAATGATAAATAATCATCAAACATTCAAACATCATCCAAGGTGCAATTTACAGCTGTATAAGCATTAAAATAAACAAATAACGCTTACAACTGTAACGTCCCGTATTTTTGGTAGCCAAATATTTTATTTAATTTATTATTTTAAAATATTATATTTGGAGTATTAATGAATTTTTATATTTAATTCGTTATTAAAAATGAAGTTCGAACGTTATATATAATTATAAATCGAGCTCGAAATCGCGCGGCAGTTCGTAATATTTGGTTTTGAACTTTAACTGAGTATACAGAATCCGATATAAGTCGGATTTCTGTGAAACAAGAAACGTTAGAACTGTATTGATGATAATTTTCATATGAAAGAGGAAAATTCAGATTTCGTGTTATAGATTGTAAGTTATGGCTAAATCAAATTTTAAAATAGTCGCTGTGGAAAATCGTTATTTAAATATCGGCCTTTAAAATGGCCATTTTGCAAACGGACTTCGTTTTCGACGAAATCAGTTTCATTGAGACTGTAACATTAAATTATTGCACGGTGTTAAATGGAGTGGCAAACCGATGTCGTATGTGGCCACGGTAGCTGTAAACGCCCGTTCAATTTCTATAACGCGCAATTAATTTAATAAAGGGTTATTTGGTATAACTTGAACAGACGATCGAATTAGGCCGCGAAACCAATTTCGTTGAGTTCGTATCGTCAATTAGAGTCACGATAGTTATATAGTTTGTTATTTTTGAAGACCGGATAATTTGGTGTCCAAAATGGCATTGCGATGCGCGTAAAAATAGCCTACCGGGGAAACAGTCTCAGAATGCGATGAAACTGGTGCCGTTGGGTTCGTATTGATAAATTATTATAGGATTTTAAGGTTTCAAGTTAATTTAACTTATCTAGTGACCGTGAAAAAATAAACGCGTGTTTGTTTCTGGTTTTATAAAGGAAGTTTTTTCATACGACCTCGGATTTCGATGAAACTTGTCCCATTGGGCCCGGAACACCTTTTTACTAAGATTAGCCTTTTTATCAGAAGACAGAAATTGTTTGTAGTGGTTTTAATCAATTACTTCACGACGAAGTTTTGTTATAATAAAATATAAATATATATATCCCTTCTAAATCACAATCCACGTTCCTACCTATCCCAAATTTCTGCCTCCTCAAGTATACCGCTGTTACCCTTTCTTTTCAGCAGACCTAGTGTTAAAAAGAAATTTGCGAGCAGCTACTAGCACATGCAGCTTTCCATCATCTGAAAAGTGACATCACCGGTAAATTCTAACTCCTGCTAACCCACCCTACGATTTACCCTCATATGAAAGATACACCCCATTTTGAATTTGTCAATACACTGAACTATGCGCACTACACTGCAGCTATACTGTATCTTCTGCTCCGTAATTTCAAATCACATAGTAATCAATTTTCTCTACACCACATGGCTATCCTATCTAAACGACGCAGACCTCATTTGGGAAGCTGAATCTATTATGTACTAGTAGACAAGACACTATTTCTATCTGAAGAACTATCCACTATATATACACACACGTACTCTGCATCTCTACCCCATACTCTCCTTTCCCAACTAACAATGAGACTGAGCGTGACCTTTCTTTTCTGTTTACATACTAAAATCAGTGGGAAGTGTGCATGAGACATGATGGGTTATGACGAAATGGAAGGTATGGGTGGATCAATAGCAGGTGAGTTTGCTGCCAGATCCCGGTGTTTGAGTGGACGGGAAGGCGGAGCTCCGACGTAGGAAGGGGCGGATCCGCAAATGGGGTGGACGTGTGCACGGTTTTGGTAAGGGGCGTGAAACTTGAACAGAGTAGGGGAAGCGCTTGAACAGAGTGAAGTGCAGCAGTAGTAGGTTGAAGTAAATTGGGTTCTGCCTGTGGTTGAGTATGAAGTCGACTTCATACAGGAAGAAGATGAACTGTGCTTCGGTGGTCATGTATGGGAAGGCAGTTTGAACGAAGAAAGGATCGGCTGAATTACCGATATACTGTAATTGTTAATTACTAATTAAAACTAATTTAACCCTAATTAACTAATTAATTGTATTTAAAACCCTATATCTATCATGGCAGGTTGACGTCGAACATAGGAAGAGGAAAAAAGGGTCTGCGTGGTATGTTATTTGAACAGAAGTTAACGAGAAGAATAGGAGCAGCAAATTTAGTAAAACGTAATTATTTAAGCGTTTATCTTAATTAAGGATTTTAATTATTAAATCAAGTAGTGTAAACTTATATTTGTTATTATCTTATCGCTGCTAGCTCCAAACTGATCACCACTTGTACACCGGAGTCGCATTGAGGAACATAATATCATGAAACTAATTTGAACGGTTCAAGACATAGCTGGAATTTTCAGTTAAATTAAACGACTGTTTAATTTAACTATAACCGAACCGTTTCAACAATGGAACCAGATCAAGGTGAGTTAAACTCACTTAGTTCCTCCCATTTATATTTTATATAAATTGGGTTTTTATTTTGTGTGCTCTGCTTGCCAATGGTTGACTGTTTGCTAGTTATATATTTATTTGCTGATTTAACTGATGAAATTAAACCGTCGTTTAATTTCAATGAAATACCAAATCATTATTCTAACGATTGGTTCCAATAAAGGTAACTTACCTTGTTGGTCATGTTTATAAAATAAACGTTTTTAAAATGGTTGAATTGCTTGTGAATTGGTTGATATTAATGGTCGTTATTTATTAAATGAAACTGAACGATCCGATTTGAGATAACCATTTGTAGACAGGGAAGAACAGGTTGGAGGGATCTAACCGAATTCCTCAAATATATTATTTACTTTCATATTCTCATATGAACAGTCATTCATTTGAGTATTGATCATTGACTGGAAAGTCAACCTGTGTTTTGTTTTAACCAATGGGCAGTATGGGTTGAGTAATCAGCAATAAATGGCCTAAAGGTAAATTGTTTTATTTATATCGATTTATCGTCAGGTAAATTGATAGGAATGAAGTTATAAAATCTATTTATAACTAAAGATAGATTTTGAAATAATTTTTTTTAATAAAACTTTATATACTTATCATTTAAGTTATAATCGATCATTAACTGTTTTTATAAAGCCAATTCTGATGTTAATTAGATTTATGAATAAGTGAATAGAAATTAACCTTAATAGTTAAAATTTGAATAATTGGTTTGTTAAGAATTAATTGAATGTAATTATTTAAATTAATTATATTATTAATTAATTTAAAGTGGAAACTAATTGGAATCGCCTGATGAGATAACCGTGTACTGAGTTGAATAAATCATCCGTTCTAATTGAGATTGATTATAAAATTAGTGTGTTTTGAATAAAATGGATACAGAATATTTGTTTAATTTTAATAAGGGTTTTAAAAAGGGGAAAGGTTAAAAGTGGTGTTTTATAAGGAATTACTTAATTATTAAATTAAGAAAAATGTTATATTCGAGAAAGAGAATTTCAAAGAGTAAGAAGGTCGTATGAAATCGTATTTGAATAAAATAGTTTAATGATATTTGAATTTGATATTAGAATGAAATATGGGGTTTTGGATTATAACTCGTATCCATCTTGAGATATGAACATTGTTGATCAAGGTCTGAGAGGTAATTAAAATACCCCAACTTGAACGACTTCAGGATTATTTGAGGATGATATAAGTTGTAATGGTAAAAGAGATTAGTAAAGTTATTATTTCATTAGAGAAATAATAACGCAACATTTGTGATGAAGATTTGGAAAATATATAATGCGGATTTCAAAGAAAAAGGGAAATAAAAGGAGTTGCCGAAAATATAATGATATTTTCGAATTAGAGGGAAAACGTAAGGCTGAGTTTTATCCTATCAGAATAACATTTGTATTATTTCAAGTAATGAAATAGACGATATTTCGTAACATCGTTTTACGAGTAATAATTTAATAAATTTCCCAGTAGTAGATAATAACGTGTCTAATGTTTTGAAAGTGAAATTCAGAAACTAAATATGATATAGGATTGTCCTAAGTATTAAAATGAATAGGTTTATAGAGAAAAAGCTTATGTTAAATAAGAAGAAGAAAGCTATATTCGTAATATCGAAATATTTAAGAGTTTTAAATTCACATTTGTTTTATTTAAAAGGCCAAGTTGTGCTAAATACTGAACCAGCGAACTCATTGGATTGTCATGATCGAAATACTGTTTATTTTGATAGTTAAATCACCGACTATCAAATCTGACCCATACGATTGTTGGTAAGGAAAGACCGGGATCGAATATAGGTTCGAAAACCATTCCGACCAACAAATACGTGAAGATATCAGATGATGATCGAGATGGAGCATTGAAGACCGTAGATCTTCATTACACGGAAGAACTACTAATAATCTCTGGTTTAGCGGCCAGAGATAAATTGTGGTTCTGTCGTGGTTGGAATCTACGGGTTGCAAGGACTTCTCGCTACTAATCCATGGGGTGCTTCCTATATTGGATGCAGTAGGAGAGTACCTATGGTTCATCCTGTTCCTGGATGACTTGTATGGACGAGTCTCTGACAGAGTATTTCCAGATGGTCACGTACATTGATTTTTACAAACGTACTTCTGTCAGCTGCAGAGTATTTTTGTGGACGTCAATTAGTGATTTGACAGATCTGACGATGTGGCATTCAAAGTGAATGATGACCAGGTGTTCAAAGTATATTTTAAACCTCAAGCCTCATCAATCGGGAAATGATAAAAATCGGGCAGGCAGCATGGCTATGTGGGTCGCTCCCATTAGGGTGTATAATCACCTATCTAGAGAAATTCATTTTGCTTCTTTAATCTATTTCGATGTTGTCCCTTTTCGGGAAACGGTGGTTTGAGCCCAACTGTTGGTGATATACATTCGATACACTCAAGCGAAATGAGTGGTCGGTCATGTGAGGGCCAGGTTGCAAGACGTTCTTGTTGAACCCAATGTATTCGCCTCTAAAGATACACTATCGGCAGGTGGTCCCATACCTTGTCAGAGTGGGAATCCAATCTCCAATAAGCGCCCGCAGTTTTGATTGTATACTATATGTGGAGCGTGAGATGCAAGCATTCCACTAGATTGATATTTACTTGTATTTAGACACTATTATAATATCAGAAAAGATATTGATTTCAAAAACTGTTTTGGGTTATCGTAAGGTAAAAACCATCCGTATTTATGTGTGGATTTGGTCTTATGATTATCCTTTTCTTTCGAAAGGATTTTGACTTTAAAATCAAGTTGTGTGGTACCCTTAATACTGTGCGAGTTTTTCTCGCTCTGGTTCACCAGACTGACCCGGTGTTTTGTAAATGCTCGGGTTAGCTCGGGGTGTACAGGTTCAGGTTATCGAATGATGTGAAGAGACGAGCTGGAAGAGTTCAGACGTATGATATTATATAGCTAGTATTCCGCTGTGTGTTGTATATGAGGACAGATTATTATAACTGTCCAAGTGTGTGATGTACTCTGATAATTGTAAGTATTTTTAAAGCTCTCAGTAAAGATTTATTTCTATATTATATTTTATTCCGCTGCGATGTGAGACTCTGATTCTGTGTTGTGTCGGTTCTTCTTCTTCTCCTATTCTAACATTCTTTCTTATCTCACCCTCTAAATTCTTTCTAATAACAATCCAGTGTTTTCGGTGTTAGGAAGGTCGGCATGAGTTACGGTAAAGGTATTTATGTCGATTTCCAGGGCCGAAAATCCCTGGGTCGTTGTAACAACGGTGTGTCAATCCATCGATCGACATACAACAAAATATTGGGATTAGTGTATGTCAAATATCGTCCCAATACCCGTGTGCGGTTTTCAAACAAAAGCAGTCTATTTGAATAAATTATTGGTTAACAAATTTAACCAATTCAAATTCGGTTTGAATTATTTTTCTAAACCAATTTTCACTGTTTAAATTATAAATGAATATTCACATCACATATCAACAACCACAATGTGTATCCACATTGTTTGAAATACGGATGTCGTATATTCAAACTACGCTTCTTGTGCAGATGAGTCGTGAATAGTTCATGTGTTGAACTCAAGCAATGTCACATATAACAGATAAAAATCAACACTGGCAATTTCTATATATTTACAGTTATAAAATAAATTAAATAACTGTACAAATATTTTACTGAGAGAATTCTCACTTTGGGTTCCACTCCGTCATTCTTTAAATGATGATTTTATTCTATTTGAATTTGAATTCCCCTTAAATTCTTATTTTCTCCAAATTTGTTCCAGTTGATTTCATTGTGAAGTGCTCGCCGATGCGGTTTCAACGGATCATCATTAACCCTAATCAAAAAGATTAGGCCGCCCCTTCATCATCTTCTCGTAGTAATCAGGGCCATGCTAAAACCCATTTCATCGATTTCATAGGGTTCAAATTCATCGCCTCCACATTGCACCAGAATACGATCGGATGACACCACGTTGTAGACCCCAAGTCCCTCCACCTTTACCACCAACGACGGGTTCGGTCGCCTTTGGCGCCGCGAAAACAGGTGCGACGGCGGCTACTTTGTGCTCGAATTTTGAGCAGAATATTAAACGTGACCCCATCATACTGCTATGGATTCGAAGAGCTAAAAAAGTTCTTCAATTTTTGTTTAGAAAGTTTTGATTTTTATTGAATATATTAGATGAAATTTGGAGGCGAAATATTGAGCGATTCTGGTCATTGAACAATGAAGAGCGGCGGAACTGATTTAGCGAGGGATTTAGGGTATAAAACGTTATTATATATATTTTAAATTATTATTTAATTCTAAAAAGTGAATTTCGCATCCGAACTCCAATTCAAACACAACGACTGTTGTTCCTAGCTAATTTCCCCCATTCCGAACACAATGGGATATGTTTCATAAGCCAATTCGATTGTTTTGATCAGTTTTTTATCAAAATTAAAATATGAATCAATATATATTGAATTTAAATGCACATTTTAATTTATCGAGGCCACATACTAACTCCAAAAATTATGAATTTTGAAATCTAGCTATGTTTTGACGATACGGTCCTAACAAAACTGGTTTCATCGAATTTGGATGTCGTATGAAAAATGGCCATTTTTCCAGTCGATTGAATTTAAACTGAATTGACAAAACATGTTTAGATTTACCACGCTCACATATTAGTTCAAAAAATTATGAAATTTGAAACCCAACGATAATTTGACATTCCGGATCCAACAAAAGAGGTTTCTTCGAAAACAGAGTTTGTTTGCAAAACGGTTATTTTTAAGGGCTATATATTATTTAAAATATATAAATTCCATAGCGACTATTCTAAATTTTAAACTGGACATAACTTACAATTTATAAAGTGAAATTTCAGTTTCTTACATTCGTTAGAAAATTACGACTCAAAATATTCCAGCATTTCTTATTTTACTGAAATCAGATTTATATTGAATTCTATATATTTATTTGAAGTTTAAAATCGAATTTTTAAACTACCGCGCCATTTCATGCTCGTTTTATTTAAATTTTATATTCTTACGTTCAAACTCCGATTTAAATAATTTTTTAGTTGTTATTATTTAAAATAAATCATTTTAAATATTCAAAACCCATTAAAATAGCTAAAATAAAATTTTTAAATTGGTTCAGAAATTCTAGGTTATGACAATTCCAAAATTACTTCCTATTTAAAATACATACATGTCTCTCAATATGTAAATTTACTTTCTTAGATTTTAATCTAAACACCTGATTTAAATATTTTAGATTTTCTTACTTGTATTTTAGTTTTAATTATATATGTTTACTTAAGTGTTAATATTATTATCTTCTTATATTCATACCTATAGTTTTATACATTAAGTTGTAAAGTTTCTTATATTTATATTTATAGTTTTATATTAAGTTGTATATCACTTTTATAGATTATTAATATAAGTTTTTAATTTATATTCTTGCCTTATTATACTACTTTAATATATAAGAGAATAATTTGTTTAAACTCCATAATTTCTAGGATTTATTTAAGCATCATTTACATTGTTTAAGAAAAACTTAATTTTAGAGTTCTCTAAGGCATCTCAACATCCCCTACCCCCCATGTCGACATGGTTACCGTAATTTCCAAATTTCAAATTTAAAAGATGTTTTTATTCACTTAAATCCTTTCCTGAAAGGATACGACTGTTAATACACTATAAATACCCATCCAAATTCGAATTTTTTTAACCACTTTCATTATCTTTTTCTCCTTTGTTCTCCTCTCCGTTTTTACTCTTAAAATCCAAGTTTCTATAATCAAATGTTACCGAAATTCAAAGAGAATCACACCAAATGTTTTCTAGTTTGATTCTTTTCCACACTTTCTCAAAGATTCAAGTGAGATTCGGAGTTATAGGACTATCTGTAATCAAAGATTGGAAGATCAAGTACCTATCTAGTCTTTCTTCCAAAACCGATACTATAAAGGTGTGGATGTAGTCTATTCAAATCAACTGGGTGTGTTTGTAGTTCGTAAATCAATTAGTTTATCTTGGAGCCTGGTTAAATCAAGAGAGGGCTCTATGCTCGAAACCAGATGGTAGTGGACTTCATAGGCATTGAAATCGAGGATTGTAAGAAGATTATATTTGAAAATAAATTCACACAACCTAAAGTTGTATGGGACTGGATGTAGGGTAACTCTGAACCCATATAAACCCCTAGAGTCTTTTTCACTTTATTGCTTTTACTTATTATTTGCATCTTTGTTTTATTTATATCCGTGATTTGCACTTGATTCTATTAAATTCAAAAAAAAATCAAAAAGTTCATAAATTTCACTAAATACAATTCATCCCCTCCTCTAGTGTTAAGTTCGCCTTAAGATCCGTAATCCGCATTTTCCAACAAAGTGAAATGGCACGACATTAATCCTAAAATCCAAGCTCGTCCTTGAGTCCATCAACTGCTTTCAAATCAATCGCCAAGCTCCAATGCTGATCCATCTTCAAATCAGTCTATATGCTCCGGTGTTACTCCATCTTCAGATCAGTTGGCACATTCCAATGTTTCCCAGCATTCAAATTAGTTGACATGCTCTAAACTCCTTATGAGTTTATCTCTTCCATTCTAGTTTATTATTGCTTATGCACTCAATTAGTATGCACTAAACTTTATCATGTCCCTATATTCATCACCATGTACATTTGTGTAACGAAAAGGAATTTTGATCGATCCGAATCAGTCGCTAAACCGACCAAGACCGTTTGAAACCCCTGATTGTTTTGAGAACACGACAAAACAGAACGCAAACAGAAGAACATTTCAATGTTTATTTCAACAATTCCATCAGAATACAAGAATATACAGAGTATGAATGAATAAAATACATTCAATAAATATCAGAGATCACAATAAATTACATAGCAGCGGGAAAATAATACAAAACACAACTGAAAGTAATACACGGATACAGGGCTTTCCGAGTATCGTTCCAGCTGTAAACCAGGTTCCTGTGAATATAAATCTGCAAAACCAAAACTACTAGCTGCCCGTGTCAAAATAAGGGCACCCATAGTTTAGGTTAAAACAATAAACTCTAGGTCAGTCATGTGACTGGTGTGAGAACTAAAACAGTTATTAATCTTTATTTTGAAGTTAGGTAAATCAAGGGACCACGCCGTATAACACGGAACGGGTTTCCTCCCAAGAATACCAGTGCATATAACAAAACAGCGCAATGCTAAATAAAGAACAATGAAGCTATTATAAGACCCAGGTCCCATCACACAATGCAACGCAAGCCAGAGGATAGGGTTTTACCTTATAATAGCCAAATATTGCTTGATACGCTAAATTTCATTTTTATTATTACTATAAGTGTATAATGTCAAAACAATTTCAATCATAAATATCAATCATAGACGGCATGGGTACCATATATCATATCGCCATACTAGGCTCTACAATCAAAACCGCAAAGTCACGTAATGGAAGTTGGATTTCCATTTGTAAACCGAGGCAAAAGATAGTCCTCTACCGATTCGAGACTGTCAAGCCCGAGCCTCAGGACCCAGACACAGGTGAGCCCTTGGATCGTCAGGGCCGGTCCACCGATGTGGATTAAAATGCCTGAACACTGCGTTTCCCCACCCTTTGGGGCGTAAATGTGCCAAATGACTCCATCGGCTCCACACAGTCACCGATATATCCGAGGCGCCTCGCAACAGCAACAACCACATAAGTCAAACTCGTCAGGGCGTGTAAAACCACTGATGCCACTTCTCGCTAGAAAGAAACGCATGTCCTCCCTGAGGTCCTTCTCCCGTTTATAGTTCATAACCGGGTGTGAGGCTCGCGAATCAACGCTACACAAAGCTATGCCACACAGGCTGTGCTTTGATCATCCACCACAAGACTCTGCTTTTCAACAGAAGCCTTGATCATTTGCCATTTAGGCATGTCACACAGGCAATTCACTCCATGCGTTTGATATCCATCAACACATAACCCCTGAGCTCGTATGTCTCAAAGAAGGGCGTTAAGAAAGAGAATAAATTCTCCGCCGCCAAACATATATATATTTAATAGAAATCAATCACACAGAATAAAATCCAATATCAGACACACAGTCCATTTACAAGTTTGTTCTGGGTATGAACGAAACCGGAGGCACCTTGTACCTCGCATATCCATCGATCTCCAAGTACATCTGGACGACCACTAACTGATTCCCTCCTCTTGGGTGTACGACCCAATCAAGATCATCAGTAATCACCCAAACGACGTAAAGACCTTCGGTCTTCAACCACCGTCTTCATCCTCGACACCACGTCGAATCAGTTATTCAGAATGGGATAAACCCGGTCTTTCTGAATAACTCGCGTATATAATAAACAAGTGTTACACAAACACAACATACGCCTCATTCCCATTCAGCATATTCTTTTATTCCAATATCCTTATACTTTGGTAAAGGTTCCCATTAATTTTATCAAAGATAAATTCTTTAAATTTATTCTTTAATCTTCTTTGAATATCAATTCAAACTAGTCGGGATTAGCGAACCACACCGAAGTAATCATTTATTTTATTTCCCAATCCCAACATATTCATCCCATGAAGTAAAACTGGTCATACTTCATATCTAACACCACAGTGTTATCGGTAAATTCAATTACCATTTCACATTCAAATCTAATTAAAGATTTAACTATCGCCTGGAGCAAAACTGGTGATACTCCATTCTCGGCCATTTCAATCTAATTAAAGATTCATTAAAACTCCACTTGGTTTTAATCTTCCCAAAAATCAATATCAATGATTATTTAACTTGGGAAATCACATCCTGTCTTTAACTGGGTTAAAGAACCAATGTCATTTAAAACACGATTCACGATAAACCCAAAATCACATTCCATTAATTATCGGGTTAAAGAACCAGTGTTATTTAAAACATCATTCACGATAAACCCAAAAATAAATCCCAATTCAATTCCAATTAAATATTATTTAATTGGTACACTTCATTAAATCTAAATAAAAAGATTTAATTTTTTTCTCAACTGGGCTTAAGAACAGTGTTAATGAAGACACCGTTCATGACAAACTCAAATCCCATTTGATATTAAATACAAGGCTCTGAATAGAAAATATATCGGCTTATATTCAATATCAAATTCTACGACCAACAAATATCATATTGGAAATAACGATATAAATATATCTTTCAAATTTCCATAACAATATCTGTATAATCGCGAAATCCAACATCGAAATATTCCAAAGACAATTTCGATTTAAATCCATTCCAATTCAATTATTGGAAATTCTGGTTACTTTTAAAACCCCTTTCAAATCCAATTTGTTTATTTAAAAATAAATAAATTATTATTCTAGTTCAAAACTAGTTCATTTCGATAAAAATCTATTTTTTATCTTTTCAAATATGGAGTTTTTCATCCCAATTCTTCACAAATCATTTCTTACGATTTTACTCAAATTATTACTATTTTTAATAATTTTATCAAGGCTCGTACAGTCGATTTCCATCAACGGCCATCGAACTGCACTTACAGCGACCTTTTCCAAATTTAATTTGGACATAATTCCAAATCCAACGGTTAGATTTAAAATCTCTAATATTCATTAGAAAGCACTTTTCGATACGAACCCAACGGTTCCGGTTTTAGGAGAATCCGACGGTCGGATCTCCCGTAATATCCATTCGAAGTCAATGGTCGAAATTCGCGAATTGCCGCGGCGCGGCGCGTTCTATTCAGGCCATTATATTATATATATAATATATATAATATATACTTCATCGATTTCCTTTTAAAACGTATTTTATGAATCGTTTTAAATTCGTTTTCAAAACGATTTCAACTTCATATTCAATTTCTAGTCGGAATATTCCAAATCATCGATATACAAATGATAATATTTTCAAAACGTTAAATTTTGAAATCACTTTCTTTTCTATATTCATTATAAAAATCGATATAAATACCGTTCATGTCAAAATGGCGTCAATCTAATCAACACGGCTTTTATTCAACACACGGATGTTTATTCTATTCAACACATGAATATTTATTCTATTCAACACATGAATTTATTTTCTATTCAACACATGAATTTTCATTCTATTCAACACATGAATTTATATTATTCCACACATGAATTTATTTTCTTCAACACATGAATTTTCATTCTATTCAACACATGAATATTATTTTCTTCAACACATGAATTTCCATTCTTTATTTTCCAAATTAGAATGAGGCTCAATCAATCCATATAATGTCAATTATATGGATTCCATACAACACATGTATATAACATCAACGATAAATCATCAACCATCATCCAGAGTGCACCACACAACTGCATAAGCATTAAATATAAATAATTAACGCTTACACAGTCTGTCAACCTATCGATTGACATATAACTAAACAATCGGGATTAGTGTACGTCAAATATCATCCCAATACCCGTGTGGGGTTTCAAATCAACAAACACATATTTTATTTGTGAGGTTGGGCAATATGTAAAATTTATCGTCCCAATCAATATCAGTCAAATCAGTGTATATAAACAAATCGTCCGATTTGTTTATAAGTATTTATTTTATATATACGTTAAAAATCATATTTTTAACTATAAAATATTTTCCACTATAAAATATTTTATTTCATTCCACATCACACGATCAAATTTCACAACACAGAAATCAAACAAACAAGTCATCCATGGTCTGTGGACGACGAGTGTCGGGTGCTGCTAAGCACCGTCTGCATCCTAGTATATATTTCAAACTAGAAATAAATTAAAGTGAGGAGTTCTCACCAACTAGCTAATCCAATACCACGACTCTTCGTATGCAGAAATCTTCATCGTGTCTCCAACGAGATCTGTTCAACACCGTCTGTGTTAAAAAATATATTTTTAACAACACTACTTCCTATATAAAAATCGAATTTTTATCGCTACTTCATATATATAAAAATCGAGTTTTTATATTCTCTATCTTATGAAAGTCATATTTTTAATATCCACATATAATAAAAATAATATGTTTACATCGTTCACATACGTATAAAGATCGTATCTTTCTAGAAATAAAAATCTCATCTCCATGTTGTATAAAAATCTCGTCTTTCATATCTAAAAATCTCTTCTTTCATATCAAAAAAAATCGAACCTTTCATGGTTATAAAATTTACCCTTTCAAGTTATATAAATATAATCTTTTATGTTATAAAAATATAATCTTTCATTAAACAAAAATCAAATCTTTTTAGAAGCAAAAATCGTTTCTTTTCTTTGTCAAAAATCATATCCTTTCTTATGTAAAAATTTAAACTTTCCTTTGTTAAAAATCTAAACTTTTTATGATAAAAATCAAATTTTTATTACTTTAAAAACTGAAAATTAATCCTATGCTCCACATATATAAATCAGAATTTCCTTATAGATTATTACATATAAAAACCGAAACTTTATATTTTATACTACATAATAAAAATCGAAACTTTATATTTTATTGTCTAAATAAAAGTAGTAAATCATAATATATATACCACTGATTTTTTTCTAATCATTTTGAAGTTTATTTACATTAAATAAATAAACAAGAATAATAAATAAAAGAATAGAAAACTTACAGTTGAAATCAGAAGGGGGGTTTGTCAGCGCGTCGGAGGTAGGGGAGGTCGCTGGTGGTAGCAGGGGCGACGTCGGCCTGTGGAGGCGGTGAGAGGGGGTGCGTGGCGGTTTGGGGGTTCATAAAAGGGCTTCGGTCTCGCGTGGAGGAGGTCAGTTTCAATTAGAGAAGAGGAGAGGAGGCGCACGCCAGGGGTGGCGGCGGCGAGCCCCCCCTGCGATCGTCGATCGCGATTGGCCCCCCGCCCTTTTTCTTATTATTTTTTATTATTACTGAAAGTCGGGTTGACCAAGTAGGAAAGGGGAGGGAGTTAGAGAGAGGTTTTTTTAATTTAATTTAATTTCATAAAGGTACCTTTTTATTTTGACCTCGAAACGAGACCCACCGCCTGTCGTCCATAGCTATTTACCCCCATTCCGAACACAATGGGATATGTATCGTAGGCCAATTCGACCGTTTCGATCAGTTTTCGTCAAAATCAAAATATAAATCTATATATTGAATTTGAACGCACATTTCAATTTACCGGGGCCATATACTAACTCTAAAAATTCCCGAAAAATATTTTCTAGCTTCGTATTGACGATACGGTCCTAACAAAACTAATTTCATCAAATTCCGAGACCGTTTGAAAAATGGCCATTTTCCAGTCGATTAAAATCAACTAAAACCGGTCAAACGCGTTTTCCTTTGCCACGCTCACAAATTGATTCAGAAAATTACGAATTTTGAAACCTAGCAATAACTTGAAATCATGGATCCAATAAAAGTGGTTTCGTCGAAAACCGAGGTCGTTTGCAAAATTTCCATTTTTAAGGGCCAAAAACTCCACAGCGACTATTCTGAGTTTTCAATTAGGCATAACTTTTAATCCCCACTATGAAATTTCAATTTTTCGGATTCGTTGGAAAGATATTCTCAAATAGATTCAAATATTTTTGGTTTCACTAAAATCCGATTTATTTTGAATCCTGTACATACATTTGAAATTTGAAATCGAATTATCGAACTACAGCGCCATTTTTAATTCCTTTTATAATTTAAAAAAAATATTTATATTCTAACGACGATCTGTATAAATATATACATTCAAATTCTATTCAAAATAAATTTCTCATCGTTATTATTTAAAATAATTCATTTTAAATATTCAAAATTCACTAAAATTGACAAAATAAAAATTTTAAATTGGCTCAGATTTCCGGGTTATTACAATCTCCCCCACTTAAAACATTTCGTCCCCAAAAAGAAACGAAGCTGAAAGTTGTTTTACTAATCAACTCAACCTCCATTATTTTCATTACGGCATAAGTTCTTCAACTTTTCAGTTTCTAAGAACTTTTCAAATCTTTCAAAAATTTGGCTAACAGCCTAAATTTTCGAAAAATTTCGCCATAACCTCCCCTGCACCGGGGACTTCGGGATATTTCAAATAGCCTCCCATGGCCCTCACCAATCCAAAAAGAAAAAGAAACAGCCAATCGACTCATAAAATCATCAAAAACCCAATAAATTTGTAAACATGTACCTATTTGTCGGGAAAACAATTTTATTCCTCTTCTCTAGCCTCCTTGCTATGACCTGTTCAATGTAAGTACATGTATATGTATGCAAATGTGACAAATTTTCAATACAATTCAATTTTTGGTTCAATTTGGCTAAAGGTTCAAATTTTAATTAATCAAACAATAATCAAACAATACAACCATCAATCAATTAGTTGATTATCTTTTCAAATTCATAACTTTGATACATAGTCAAAAAATCAGATTTTTGATGCCAAATCACAACAATAGCCCTATCTAGTTTTGGTTCTCACACCAGTCAATTGGAAATATATAGAAATCTCACTTCCGTCACTCGAACATAAATTCTGATGATGAACGATCAATCATCAGAATCATCTCCGGGCGACTACAGTGTGATTCTATATCTACCCAATATATTAAAACTTCGAATACACGCGGATCAGACGTATACACAAAATCTTTATATACTGGATAGTCCAAATCAATATAAATAAATATTCAAATACGAATAATTGAATTAAATTTTCAAAACAAAACTTGTTTTCACTTTAAAAATATACTCTTCACACTCGTTCGAGGATACTACTGATCCCATCTCTAATGAGTCATTCTTATTAGATTTTACTAATCCAATTTCTGATGAATTCTTTCGTATGGTTCTAATGTGTCTTGTTCTCGAGCTTTGTAAACCAAAGCTCTGATACCAAATGTAACGAAAAGGAATTTGGCTCGATCTGAATCAATCGCTAAACCGACCAAGATCGTTCGAAACCCCTGATTGTTTTGAGAACACGACAAACCAGAACGCAAACAGAAGAACATTTCATTGTTTATTTCAACAATTCCATCAGAATACAAGAATATACATAGTATGAATGAATAAAATACATTCAATAAATATCAGATATTACAATAAATTACATAGCAGCGGAAAAATAATACAAAACACAACTGAAAGTAATACACGGATACAGAGCTTTCCGAGTATCGTTCCAGCTGTAAACCAGGTTCCTGTGAATATAAATCTGCAAAACCAAAACTACTAGCTGTCCGTGTCAAAATAAGGGCACCCAGAGTTTAGGTTAAAACAATAAACTCCAGGTCAGTCATGTGACTGGTGTGAGAACTAAAACAGTTATTAATCTTTATTTTGAAGTTAGGTAAATTAAGGGACCACGCCGTATAACACGGAACGGGTTTCCTCCCAAGAATACCAGTGCATATAACAAAACAGTGCAATGCTAAATAAAGAACAATGAAGCTATTATAAGACCCAGGTCCCATCACACAATGCAACGCAAGCTAGAGGATAAGGTTTTACCTTATAATAGCCAAAGAATGCTTGATACGCTAAATTTCATTTTTATTATTACTATAAGTGTATAGTGTCAAAACAATTTCACTCATAAATATCAATCATAGACGGCATGGGTACCATATATCATGTCGCCGTACTAGGCTCTACAATCAAAACCGCAAAGTCACGTATTGGAAGTTGGATTTCCATCTGTGAACCGAGGCAAAAGATAGTCCCCTACCGATTTGAGACTGTCTAGCCAGAGCCTCAGGACCCAGACACAGGTGAGCCCTTGGATCGTCAGGGTCGGTCCACCGATGTGGATTAAAATGCCTGAACACTGCGTTTCCCCACCCTTTGGGGCGTAAATGAGCCAAATGACTCCATCAGCTCCACACAGTCATCAATATATCTGAGGCGCCTCGCAACAACAACAACCACATAAGTGAAACTCGTCAGGGCGTGTAAAATCACTGACGCCACTTCTAGCTAGAAAGAAACGCATGTCCTCCCAGAGGTCCTTCTCCCGTTTCTGGTTCACAACCGGGGTGTGAGGCTCGCGAATCAACGCTACACAAAGCTATGCCACACAGGCCGTGCTTTGATCATCCACCACAAGACTCTGCTTTTGACCAGAAGCCTTGATCATTTGCCACTTAGGCATGCCACACAGGCAATTCACTCCATGCGTTTGATATCCATCAATATATAACCCCTGACCTCGTACGTCTCAGAGAAGAGCGTTAATCATGAGAATAAATTCTCCGCTGCCAAACAGATATATATTTAATAGAAATCAATCACACAGAATAAAATCCAATGTCAGACACACGGTCCATTTACAAGTTCGTTTTGGGTCTGAACGAAACCGGAGGCACCTTGTACCTCGCATATCCATCGATCTCCAAGTACGTTTGGACGACCACTAACTGATTCCCTCCTCTTGGGTGTACGGCCCAATCAAGATCATCAGTAATCACCCAAACGACGTGAAGACCTCCGGTCTTCAACCACTGTCTTCATCCTCGACACCACGTCGAATCAGTTATTCAGAATGGGATAAACCCGGTCTTTCTGAATAACTCGCGTATATAATAAACAAGTGTTACACAAACACAACATACGCCTCATTCCCATTCAGAATATTCTTTTATTCAAATATCCTTATACTTTGGGAAAGGTTCCCATTAATTTTATCAAAGATAAATTCTTTAAATTTATTCTTTAATCTTCTTTGAATATCAATTCAAACTAGTCTGGATTATCGAACCACACCGAAGTAATCATTTATTTTATTTCCCAATCCCAACCTATTTATCCCATGAAGTAAAACTGGTCATACTTCATATCTAACGCCACGGTGTTATCGGTAAATTCAATTACCATTTCACGTTCAAATTTAATTAAAGATTTAACTATCGCCTGGAGCAAAACTGGTGATACTCCATTCCCGACCATTTCAATCTAATTAAAGATTCATTAAAACTCCACTTGGTTTTAATCTTCCCAAAAATCAATATCAATGATTATTTATCTTGGGAAATCACATCCTGTCTTTAACTGGGTTAAAGAACCAATGTCATTTAAAACACAGTTCACGATAAACCCAAAATAACATTCCATTAATTATCGGGTTAAAGAACCAGTGTTATTTGAAAACACCATTCACGATAAACCCAAAAATCAATCCCAATTCAATTCCAATTAAATATTATTTAATTGGTACACTTCATTAAATCTAAATAAAAAGATTTAATCTTTTTCTCAACTGGGCTTAAGAACAGTGTTAATGAAGACACTGTTCACGACAAACCCAAATCCCATTTGATATTAAATACAAGGCTCTGAATAGAAAATATATCGGCATATATTCAATATCAAATTCTACGACCAACAAATATCATATTGGAAATAATGATATAAATATATCTTTCAAATTTCCATAACAATATCTGTATAATCGCGAAATCCAACATCGAAATATTCCAAAGGCAATTTCGATTCAAATCCATTCCAATTCAATTATTGGAAATTCTGGTTACTTTTAAAACCCCTTTCAAGTCCAATTTATTAATTTAAAAATAAATAAATTATTATTCTAGTTCAAAACTAGTTCATTTCGATAAAAATCTATTTTTATCTTTTCAAAAATGGAGTTTTTCATCCCAATTCTTCACAAATCATTTTTTATGATTTTACACAAATTATTACTATTTTTAATAATTTTATCAAGGCCCGTACAGTCGATTTCCATCAACGTCCATCGAACTGCACTTACAGCGACCTTTTCCAAATTTGATTTGGACATAATTCCAAATCCAACCGTTAGATTTCAAATCTCTAATATTCATTAGAAAGCTCTTTTCGATACGAACACAATGGTTCCAGTTTTAGGAGAATCCGACGGTCGGATCTCCCGTAATATCCATTCGAAGTCAATGGTCGAAATTCGTGAATTGCCGCGGCGCGGCGCGTTCTATTCAGGCTATTATATAATATATATAATATATACTTCGTCGATTTCCTTTTAAAACGTATTTTATAAATCGTTTTAAATTCGTTTTCAAAACGATTTCAACTTCATATTCAATTTCTAGTCAAAATTGAATATTCCACATCATCGATATACAAATGATAATATTTTCAAAACGTTAAATTTTGAAATCACTTTCTTTTATATATTCATTATAAAAATGAATAAAATCAATATAAATATCATTCACATCAAAATGGCGTCAATCTAATCAACACGACTTTTATTCAACACATGAATGTTTATTCTATTCAACACATGAATATTTATTCTATTCAACACACGAATTTATTTTCTATTCAACACTTGAATTTTCATTCTATTCAACACATGAATTTATATAATTCCACACATGAATTTATTTTCTTCAACACATGAATTTTTATTCTATTCAACACATGAATATTATTTTCTTCAACACATGAATTTCCATTCTTTATTTTCCAAATAGGAATGAGGCTCAATCAATACCATATAATGTCAATTATATGGATTCCATAAAACACATGTATATAACAGCAACGATAAATCATCAACCATCATCCAGTGTGCACCACACAACTGCATAAGCATTAAATATAAATAATTAACGCTTACACGGTCTGTCAACCTATCGATTGACATACAACTAAACAATCGGGATTAGTGTACGTCAAATATCATCTCAATACCAGTGTGGGGTTTCAAATCAACAAACACATATTTTATTTGTGCGGTTGGGCGATGTGTAAAATTTATCGTCCCAATCAATATCAGTCAAATCAGTGTATATAAACAAATCGTCCGATTTGTTTATAAGTATTTATTTTATATATACGTTAAAAATCATATTTTTAACTATAAAATATTTTCCACTATAAAATATTTTACTTCATTCCACATCACACGATCAAATTTCACAACACAAAAATCAAACAAATAAGTCATCCATGGTCTGTGGACGAGGGGTGTCGAGTGCTGCTAAGCACCGTCTGCATCCTTGTATATATTTCAAACTAGAAATAAATTAAAGTGAGGAGTTCTCACCAACTAGCTAATCCAATACCACGACTCTTCGTATGTAGAAATCTTCATCGTGTCTCCAATGAGATCTGTTCAACACCATCTGTGTTAAAAATTATATTTTTAACAACGCTACTTCCTATATAAAAATCGAATTTTTATCGCTACTTCATATATATAAAAATTGAATTTTTATATTCTCTATCTTATGAAAATCATATTTTTAATCTCCACATATAATAAAAATAATATGTTTACATCGTTCACATACATATAAAGATCGTATCTTTCTAGAAATAAAAATCTCATCTCCATGTTGTATAAAAATTTCGTCTTTCATATCTAAAAATCTCTTCTTTCATATAAAAAAAAATCGAACCTTTCATGGTTATAAAATTAACCCTTTCATGTTATAAAAATATAATCTTTCATGTTATAAAAATATAATCTTTCATTAAACAAAAATCAAATCTTTTTAGAAGCAAAAATCGTTTCTTTTCTTTTTCAAAAATCATATCCTTTCTTATGTAAAAATTTAAACTTTCCTATGTTAAAAATCTAAACTTTTTATGATAAAAATCAAAATTTTCTTACTTTAAAAACTGAAAATTAATCCTACGCTCCACGTATATAAATCAGAATATCTTTATTGATTATTACATAAAAAAACCGAAACTTTATATTTTATACTACATAATAAAAATCGAAACTTTATATTTTATTGTCTAAATAAAAGTAGTAAATCATAATATATATACCACTGATTTTTTTCTAATCATTCTGAAGTTTATTTACATTAAATAAATAAAGAAGAATAATAAATAAATAAAAAGAAAACTTACAGTTGAAAATCAAAAGGGGGGGTAGGTTTGTCAGCGCGTCGGAGGTAGGGGAGGTCGCTGGGAGTAGCAGGGGCGGCGCCAGCCTGTGGAGGCGGTGAGAAGGGGTGCGTGGCAGTTTGGGGGTTCATGAAAGGGGTTCGGTCTCGCGTGGAGGAGGAGGAGGTCGGTTTCAATTAGAGAAGAGGAGAGGAGGCGCACGCCAGGGAAGGCGGCGGCGAGCCCCCCCTGCGATCGTCGATCGCGATTGCCCCCCCCCCCTTTTCTTATTTTTTTTATTATTACTGAAAGTCGGGTTGACCAAGTAGGAAAGGGGAGGGAGTTAGATAGAGGTTTATTTTATTTAATTTAATTTCAAAAAGGTACCTTTTTATTTTGACCTCGAAACGAGACCCACCGCCTGTCGTCCATAGTTATTTACCCCCGTTCCGAACACAATGGGATATGTATCGTAGGCCAATTCAACCGTTTCGACCAGTTTCCGTCAAAATCAAAATATAAATCTATATATTGAATTTGAACGCACATTTCAATTTACCAGGGCCACATACTAACTCTAAAAATTCCCGAAAAATATTTTCTAGCTTCGTATTGACTATACGGTCCTAACAAAACTAATTTCGTCAAATTCCGAGACTTTTTGAAAAATGGTCATTTTTCAGTCGATTAAAATCAACTAAAACCGGTCAAACGCGTTTTCCTTTGTCACGCTCACATATTGATTGAGAAAATTACGAATTTTAAAACCTAGCAATAACTTGACATCACGGATCCATTAAAAGTGGTTTCGTCGAAAACCGAGGTCGTTTGCAAAATTTCCATTTTAAGGGCCAAAACTCCACAGCGACTATTCTGAGTTTTCAACTGGGCATAACTTTTTATCCCCGCTATGAAATTTCAATTTTTCGGATTCGTTGGAAAGATATTCTCAGATAGATTCAAATATTTTTGGTTTCACTAAAATCCGTTTTATTTTGAATCCTGTACATTCTTGAAATTTGAAATCGAATTATTGAACTACCACGCCATTTTCAAATCCTTTTATAATTTAAAATAAATATTTACATTCTAACGACGATCTATATAAATATATATGTTCAAATTCTATTCAAAATAAATTTCTCATCGTTATTATTTAAAATAATTCATTTTAAATATTCAAAATTCACTAAATTTGCCAAAATAAAAAATTTAAATTGGCTCGGATTTCCGGGTTATTACAATTTGCTTTATTAGCACTAAAGTCTAAAAAATAGCTTTTCCTAGTCTTATATCGCCTTTAGATGGCATTTTCAACCGAACTAAGAAAATAAGCATCCATGCAATCATCAATCATATAAATATTTAAACTAGAGTATAAGCATCTACAATAACATGCATAAAACATATAAAACCTATTTAAAGTGACTAATGTAAGATTAGTGTCAACATGAACAAAATCCAAAAAATAGTGTCATAATAGCATGTAAATGGAAAAAGGTGGTATTTAAGTTAAAGCTACTTAAGATGCATTTTGTATTTCTTTTACTTATTAATATCTAATTTTAACTATTGTAGAAGTTCCATTTTAAATTAGAAATCACTTAGAAACAAAAAAATTATAATATTCTAACAATTATAGTATAGTTGAAGACAATATCGTTCACTTTAGCTAAATCAGTCCAAAGCAATGCCAAAATGTAGAGCTCACCATTATGAGTCCAACACTAGAAACTCCATCCAAAAAGGGCCTTGTACGCAAAAATTATGCAAGTTAGAAGATTTAGATATAACGTAGAAATCTGTAGATCCTAAAAAAAAAAAATAGGACCTTATAAAGAAATAACTTTTGTACATGAAATCTAAATCAAGTAAATTTCATGAAAAACAATTAAAACAACAAGAAGGAATTTACAAATGTTTTAGACAATTTTTTTAGGAGATTTAAGATTTGAAAATTTTTAATTAGTGAATAAAAGATTCGATCACTCACCCTTACGGACATAAGTTCCAGATCCGAACAAATCTTCTAGATCTGAGAAAAAATGACAAATAAAATAGATTCCTCATATAGAAATTGTAACGACTCGCTATTTTGACCGTGCCGAATCGACAAAACATGTCAACTCGAATCGTTCAAAACAACAGATCGTTACAGAAGTATATTTTCCTCGCTTGGTGTAGATCTCATTAACTTCTTTTTATTTGTTAATTTTGTTAATATTTTGGGTTTTTTGGATGTAAATTGAGAAAAAATAAAGAGGAAGCATTTGACGGAGGTAAGGAAGGTTTTGAGAAGAAGAGAAATGAGGTTACAATAGCCTATTCCAGCTTAAAGCTCTTCTATCACGAAATTAATTATGGACCCCGCCATTAATGATTCCTAATTGCATAGTGAAGCTATTAAAATTCAAAAAAAAACTTAAAATGACCACAACTTTCAAACTATAAGTCCATTTTCTTAACGTAACCGCTCTACAATTATCTTGATCAAATGAAAGAAGTCTTAAGTCGAAATTCCTTCTCAATCAAAAGTTGTGGACGAAATAATTTTCATTAGGAGCAAAATAGTCATGGAAAAGTTCAAGAAAAACCTAGAGATAAGAAATAACCATAGTAGCCATTTTTGAAATTATAGAATCATAAAATCGTATATGTAAATAATACTTATTATTTTATGTTCTAAAAATGCAAAAAATATGGGTCGTTACCTTTACCCTTCTATAAAAATTTTGCACTTGAATTTCCATAAACAAGTCAATGGGGTCATCTCGCATGCCTAGTAGTTATGTAGTACCATCCAAATAAAACATGCATACATTGCAATTAATAAGAAAATAAATTGTCTAATAATATCCTAGCATGTAGGATACAATACTAAGGAACATTAACAATATCGTATAAGATAGTAAAATTGATAAATAGAAAATCTTGTGATGTAAAGAGCTCTAGATACAATGTCCCCATACTCTTTTCAATCTTTTGGTCCAATCGTGTCACGACCCCAAACCCCGTACGACGGTGGCAAGGGTAATCTTTGGAATATAACACATAAACAGATAACAACAGAACAGAAATAAATAAATACACCAGATATACAATAGAATACACTGGATAAACATAATCATCAGAGTTACACAGTATACAGGATCATACTTAGTACAAATACAGTTCAGCTATACATAAATGTCTACAGCGGAAAACAAAACATAATATGTACAATAGGAGCTGAACAACATAAAAAGAGATAAATGATAGAATCCATCTTCAGCTCCAGCTATCCAGAAAGAGCCTGCTAAAACCTGAACACAAGGCTGCCCGTGTAGAAATAGGGGCACTCGAGTTTGCAAGTGAAACAAACTACGAGTCAGTCATGGGACTGGTATGAGAAATCTACTTAACACATTTTTCAATATGGCTAATCACAGGACCACGCCACTTTCACGGAACGGGTTTACTCCATTGGATTGCCGGTGCTTTAAAACAAGTAAATCTTTTAAATATCGCAATGCTTTTTATAAAAATGAAGCCATTTTAAGACTTAGTTCCCATCACACAATGCAACACAAACTGGAGGATAGAGTTTTACATTATAATGGCCAAAATATGCTTGATACGAGCAAAACAAATCATTTGATATTATTGCTAGTGTATATATGTTTCAAAAACAATTTCAATCATAACTATCAATCATAGACGGCATGGGTACCATATATCATGTCGCTATATATATATATATACAATCAAAACCGCACGGTGTCGTATTTGGAAATTGGATTTCCATCATGAACCAAAGAAAAAGATAGTCCTTACCGAATTCGAGACAATCTAGCCTACCATGTCTCAGGAACAACCGCAACTGCACCGTGGATCGTCAGGGCCGATCCACCGATGTGGATTAAAATGCCTGAACACTGCGTTTCCCCGCCCTTCGGGGCGTAAATGACTCCATCGGCTCCACATAGTCACCGATATATCCGAGGCGCCTCGCAACAGCAACAACCACATAGGTGAAAATAATATAAATGTCAGAGTTGGTAGGTCACTGACACCACCCTAGCTAGAAAGAAACGCATGTCCTCCCTGAGGTCCTCTCCCATTTCTGGTTCATACCGGGGTGTGAGGCTCGCGAATCAACGTTATACACAAAGCTATGCCACACAGGCCGTGCTTTGATCATCAACCACAAGACTTTGCTTTTCAACAGAAGCCTTGATCATCTGCCACTTAGGTGTGCCACACAGACAATTCACTCCATGCGACTGATTTCTATCAATATATACCCTCTGAGCTCGTACGTCTCAGAGAAGGGCGTTAAGCAAGAGAATAAATTCTCCGTCGCCAAACAATTATATATTTAATAGAGATCAATCAGCACAAAACAAAATCCAATGTCAGACACACAGTCCATTTACAAGTTCATTCTGGGTTTGAACGAAACCGGAGGCACTCAATACCTCGCATATCCGTACAATCAACAAGTACGTCTGGACGGCTACTACTTCAGCCCCTTCAAGGTAGCTACTCCTATCATGAGCATCACTAGCACCCCTCCATTCGACGTGAAGATCATCGGTCTTGCACCGTCTTCATATCTTCGACTTCTAATCGTCGATCAATTATTTGAAATGAGAATTAACTTGGGCTTTTCAAATAATTCACGTATATTTAGAATTTCAAATCAATTTATTTCAATGGTTAAATTATTCGATATCACTAATTCTGTTCTTTAATGTAATATTCGCACCAAACACATTCAAACATCAAATATCACATAAACCAAACAAATTCAGTTTATTTCCATTCCATATCGTTTATAATATTTTATCACGATTTATCGCTATTTTTATTTATTTTAAAAATAGTCAATTCACTCAAATGGCGCTTCAGGCCTTAACGCGACCGTGGCGCAGTTTTTCCTCAGATTTGATTTACACATATCTGAAAATCTAACCATTGGATCTTCACAAATTTTATATCATTAGAAAGATCTTTTCAAAACGAATCCAACGGTTTCAGTTTTGGGAAAATCCGATCGTCGGATCTCCCAGTACAATCATTTGAAGTTACGATTTCAAAATACGAACTGCAGCGTCGTTATTCGATTTAATTTAATTATATATATAATCGATTCTGGCGCTGTTTTTCTTCAGATTTGAATTAAACATTCCAGACAATCCAACCGTTGGATCTTCACAAAGTGGGTGTCGTTGGAAAGGTATTTCCAAAGCGAACCCAACGGTTTCGGGAAAATCCGATGGTCGGATCTCCCGCACTAATCGTTTGAAATCACAGTTTCAAAATACTAACTGCTGCTTCGTTATTCAATTTATTTTATTTATATTTATATATATATATATAAATATAATTTGTTCTTCGATTTCCAGACAATATTCACTTCGTATTTTTGATAAAAATGATATTTTTATCCAACAGATATTTATTTCAACACATCACTATTTTTAACACTTTATATTCACAACAAAAATGTAGATTTTATTGTTCAATCAATATATTCAAGACATGAATGTTTTCGACTTCACATATACGATAAAAATATGATTTTTATCGTTCTAGTCCTTCATTCAACACATGAATGTTTTCTATAGTTTATATATATATAATAAAAATGTGATTTTTATTGTTAAAAAAACTATTTCAAAACACGATTATTTTATACAGTTAATACATAAGGTAAAAATGTTATTTTTATATTTCAAACAATTTATTCAACACATGAATATAGTTCAATAGTTTATATATATATATATATGTATATATATAATAAAAATGTGATTTTTATTGTAAAACAATTTATTTCAAAACACGATTATTTTATATAGTTCATATATAAGGTAAAATTGTTATTTTTGGTGTTAAACCAATTTATTTAAAATACTAATATTTTATATAGTCTATATATATAATAAAAATGTTATTTTTAGCTTTCAAAGAATTTATTCAATACATGACTTCGTTCAACACATGAATTTCTATTCAACACATGAATTTCTGTGCAACACATGAATATAGTTTCAACACATGAAAATAATTCTAACGCATGAATATTATTGAAAATTTCGGCAGCATAACGGCAGGGTTGTTAAAACCGGCACCGTCCCTAGTACGGCTCCTCGCTCTACCTTAAAGTCTCGCAACTTTTGACAATGGGAATTTTCAATATCTAGTTCGTACGCAGACGAATTTTCCCATATACTAATCCTATTGGGATTTCAACCACAATCAATCATTTCAAATCAACCATTCATGATATTCACCAAATTTCACACCAACCAATAATCCAAACAACATCACAACCAATATATATCGTCCATGGTCTGTGGACGAGGGGAGAGTATATATATATAGATATACGTATATAACTATATTTCAATTTCATTTCAATATCATTTCAATTTATTTCAACGCATATATAATTTTTACAACGCATATATAACTTATACATCGAACATACAACTTATACATAGCTTATACATGAGGTGTACAATGCTTATATAACTCATACATCGACTATATAATTTATACATCGTTGTTTTCCATATCGTTGATAAATTAGAAATCTCACATTAGGTTCCATTACACCAAAAATTGTAGAAGGCTCAGAAAAATATGCGGTCTCTTCTAGAATGTAGAAGACGTTCGCACGAGTCCACTGTCTCTTGTTTCACTGAATTTCGACCAAATAGCAAAAAGATATGATTTTTAGAAGTTTGCAACGCTTTTAAACCGTTATTTTCAGTTTAAATAAAATACACTGTATACCTGCACGTTTGATTCAAAACTAGGTTTTGAATTTTCCTTCAATCCGCAGCATGTGATCGAGATCGGTTGGCGCCACCTGGAAGAGCTTGGAAAGAGCTCTCCGATGTTGGTCCTCTTCCTCAGTTCGACGGCACGAAGAAATGGCGGCGGCGCTTTAAACGGTCGCGTTTTGGAGGCATGGATCTCCGCGTACAGGCGATGGTAGGAGGTGAACCAGGTATGGATGTGGAGAGGGGATCGAGTTCTTCAAAAAGTTCCAAAGGGGTAGTGGGTTTTGGTGAGAGGAATCGCCGGGAAATGGTCGGGAAAGAAGGAGAGGCGGCCGTCGTTGATAATGAGAGGAGCGAGGTTTTTTTTTATATTTTTAATTAATGAATGAAAATTTTCTATTGGCCGATATTTATATAAATTCGAAAATAGGGTTTTATCCAAACAAACTCCAATCCCAACCCAACGACTGTCATCCCTAGCTAAATACCCCCATTTCGAACACAATGGGATATGTTTCGTGGGCCCATTCGACTGTTTCAGTAAGTTTCTCTTCAAATTAAAATATAAAACATTCAATATTTGTTTTGAACGTACATTTCAATCTGCCGGGGACACATACTGATTCTAAAAATTCCAGAAAAATAAATCTGGCTATGTTTTGATGATACGGTCCCAACAAAACTAGTTTCGTCGAATTCTGAGACCGTTTGAAAAATAGCCATTTTCTGGTCGATCCAATTTAACTAAAATTAACCAAACACATTTTCCTTCGCCATGCTCACATATTAACTTAAAAAATTATGGAATTTGAAACCTAGCAATAACTTGACATCCCGGATCCAACAAAAGTGGTTTCGTCGAATTCTGAGGTCGTTTGCAAAATGTCTATTTTCAAGGGCGATATATTCTCTATAGCGACCTTTCTGAAAATTCATTTGGCCATAACTTTTGATTCCCGCTATGAAACTTCGATTTTTCAGATTCGTTAGAAAGATATTCACTAACAGATTTAAATATTTTTGGTTTCACTAAAATCCGTTTTATTCTGCACCCGGTACAGTCAGTCAAAGTTTGAATTGAAATTTTGAAACTGCCGCGCCATTTCAGGCCTTGTTTATAATTTAAAATAATTATATTTATTTTCAATCATCGATTCAAACTTACTTTTCGTCGTTATTATTTAAAATAATTATTTTAAATATTTAAAATAATTATTTTAAATATTTAAAATCCACTAAAATAGCCAATTTAAAATTTTTAAACTGGCTCAGATTTTCCGGGTTGTTACAATCTCCCCCACTTAAAACTTTTCATCCCCGAAAAGGAACAAAGTCAAAAATCATTTAATTAACCAACTCAACTTTCCTTCTGGCTTCCATTCTCCAACTTTTCAGTTTTTAAGAATTTTCAAATTCTTCAAAAATTTGGCTAACACCCTAAATTTTCGAAAAATTTCGCCATAATCTCCTTTGTACGGGGAGCTTAGGGATATTTCAAATAGCCTCTCATGGCCCTCACCAATCCAAAAGAAAAAGGAAAAGCCAAGCGGCTAGCCAATCGGCTCATAAAATCATCAAATCCCAAGAAATATAATAAACATGCACCTATTTGTCGGGCAAACAATTTTATTCCTCTGCTTTGCTATTTATTCATAACCTGTTCACACATATATAATGCACATGTA
Organism: Allium sativum; assembly: GCA_030737875.1. NCBI lineage: Eukaryota > Viridiplantae > Streptophyta > Magnoliopsida > Asparagales > Amaryllidaceae > Allium > Allium sativum. Next base: position 422,020,153 of record CM060919.1, read on the forward strand.
TATATTTCTATCTATTTCTAACTCAGTTCAATACTTGTTCAATTGCATACATTTGACTTCATTCTCTCATTGATTAAATTAACTATCATTCTAATAATTCAATTAATCAAATCCACAATCACACAACGCAACCAACAATCAATTTGTTTTTAGCTTTTCAAATATATATCTTTTATATATTCAAAAATCATATTCCTAAAACCAGACTATATATAATCAGAAATACGTTATTTATAAACGTATAACTCTCAACTTGTTTTGGGGCATTTCTGACCCCATCTCTAACGAGTTATTCTGATTCTGCTATACTCATACTAGGACATTACTGATCCTATCTATAATGAGTTATTCGTCCTAGAACTCTAGTAGTTCTATCTCTGACGAGTTCGTTAATATGTTATATTCCAAAACTAAGCTTAACCAAAGCTCTGATACCACGTTTGTCACGACCCCAAGCCCCGTACGACGGTGGCAAGGGTAATCTTTGGAATATAACACATAAACAGATAACAACAGAACAGAAATAAATAAATACACCAGATAATGTACAATAGAATACACTGGATAAACATAATCATCAGAGTTACACAGTATACAGGATCATACTTAGTACAAATACAGTTCAGCTATACATAAATGTCTACAGCGGAAAACAAAACATAATATGTACAATAGGAGCTGAACAGCATAAAAAGAGATAAATGATAGAATCCATCTTCAGCTCCAGCTATCCAGAAAGAGCCTGCTAAAACCTGAACACAAGGATGCCCGTGTAGAAATAGGGGCACCCGAGTTTGCAAGTGAAACAAACTACGAGTCAGTCATGGGACTGGTAAGAGAAATCTACTTAACACATTTTTCAATATGGCTAATCACAGGACCACGCCACTTTCGCAGAACGGGTTTACTCCATTGGATTGCTGGTGCTTTAAAACAAGTAAATCTTTTAAATATCGCAATGCTTTTCATAAAAATGAAGCCATTATAAGACTCAGTTCCCATCACACAATGCAACACAAACCGGAGGATAGAGTTTTACCTTATAATGCCAAAATATGCTTGATACGAGCAAAACAAATAATTTGATATTATTGCTAGTGTATATATGTTTCAAAAACAATTTCAATCATAACTATCAATCATAGACGGCATGGGTACCATATATCATGTCGCCATCTATATATACAATCAAAACCGCACGGTGTCGTATTTGGAAATTGGATTTCCATCATGAACAAGGGAAAAAGATAGTCCTTAATGAATTCGAGACAATCTAGCCTACCATGTCTCAGGAACAGCCGCAACTGCACCTTGGATCATCAGGGACGGTACACCGATGTGGATTAAAATGCCTGAACACTGCGTTTCCCCGCCCTTCGGGGCGTAAATGAGCCAAATGACTCCATCGGCTCCACATAGTCACCGATATATCCGAGGTGCCTCACAACAGCAACAACCACACAGGTGGAAATAATATAAATGTCAGGGCTGGAAGGTCACTGACACCACTCTAGCTAGAAAGAAACGCATGTCCTCCCTGAGGTCCTCTCCCGTTTCTGGTTCATACCGGGGTGTGAGGCTCGCGAATCTACATTACACACAAAGCTATGCCACACAGGCCGTGCTTTGATCATCAACCACAAGACTTTGCTTTTCAACAGAAGCCTTGATCATCTGCCACTTAGGCGTGCCACACAGGCAATTCACTCCATGCGACTGATTTCTATCGATATATAACCTCTGAGCTCGTACGTCTCAGAGAAGGGCGTTAAGCAAGAGAATAAATTCTCCACCGCCAAACAAATATATATTTAATAGAGATCAATCAGCATAGAACAAAATCCAATGTCAGACACACAGTCCATTTACAAGTTCGTTTTGGGTTTGAACGAAACCGGAGGCACTCAATACCTCGCATATCCATACAATCAACAAGTACGTCCGGATGGCTACTACTTCAGCCCCTTCAAGGTAGCTACTCCTATCATGAGCATCAGTAGCACCCCTCCATTCGACGTGAAGACCATCGGTCTTGCACCATCTTCGTATCTTCGACTTCTAATCGTCGATCAATTATTTGAAATGAGAATTAACTCGGCCTTTTCAAATAATTCACGTATATTTAGAATTTCAAATCAATTTATTTCAATGGTTAAATTATTCGATATCACTAATTCTGTTCTTTAATGTAATATTCACGCCAAACACATTCAACCATCAAATATCACATAAACCAAACAAATTCAGTTTATTTCCATTCCATATCGTTTATAATATTTTATCACGATTTATCGCTATTTGTATTTATTTTAAAAATAGCCAATTCACTCAAACGACGCTTCAGGCCTTAACGCGACCATGGCGTTGTTTTTCCTCAGATTTGATTTACACAAATCTGAAAATCTAACCGTTGGATCTTCACAAATTTTATATCATTAGAAAGATCTTTTCAAAACGAATCCAACGGTTTCAGTTTTGGGAAAATCCGACTGTCGGATCTCCCGGTACAATCATTTGAAGTTACGATTTCAAAATACGAACTGCAGCGTCGTTATTCGATTTAATTTAATTATACATATATATACACACACAATCGATTCTGGCGCTGTTTTTCTTCAGATTTGAATTAAACATTCCAGACAATCCAATCGTTGGATCTTCACAAAGTGGGTGTCGTTGGAAAGGTATTTCCAAAGCGAACCCAACGGTTTTGGTTTCGGGAAAATCCGATGGTCGGATCTCCCGCACTAATTGTTTGAAATCACAGTTTCAAAATACGAACTGCAGCTTCGTTATTTGATTTATTTTATTTTTATATATATATATATATATATAATTCGTTCTTCGATTTCCAAACTATATTCACTTTGTATATTTGATAAAAATGATATTTTTATCCAATAGATATTTATTTCAACACATCACTATTTTTAACACTTTATATTCACAACAAAAATGTAGATTTTATTGTTCAATCTATATATTCAACACATGAATGTTTTCAACTTCACACATACGATAAAAATATGATTTTTATCGTTCTAGTCCTTTATTCAACACATGAATGTTTTCTATAGTTTATATATATATATAATAAAATTTTGATTTTTATTGTTAAACAATTTATTTCAAAACACGATTATTTTATATAGTTGATACATAAGGTAAAAATGTTATTTTTATATTTCAAAGAATTTATTCAACACATGAACTTCATTCAACACATGAATTTAGTTCAATAGTTTATATATATAATAAAAATGTGATTTTTATTGTAAAACAATTTATTTCAAAACATGATTATTTTATATAGTTCATATATAAGGTAAAAATGTTATTTTTGGTGTTAAAACAATTTATTTAAAATACTAATATTTTATATAGTCTATATATATAATAAAAATGTTATTTTTAGCTTTCAAAGAATTTATTCAATACATGACTTCGTTCAACACATGAATTTTTATTCAACACATGAATTTCTGTTCAACACATGAATATAGTTTCAACACATGAAAATAATTCTAACGCATGAATATTATTGAAAATTTCGGCAACATAACGACAGGGTAGTTAAAACCGGCACCATCCCTAGTACGGCTCCTCGCTCTACCTTAAAGCCTCGCAGCTTTTGACAATGGGGATTTTCAATATCTAGTTCGTACGCAGACGAATTTTCCCATATACTAATCCTATTGGGATTTCAACCACAATCAATCATTTCAAATCAACCATTCATGATATTCACCAAATTTCACACTAACCAATAATCCAAACAACATCACAACCAATATATATCGTCCATGGTCTGTGGACGAGGGGAGAGTATATATATAGAGATATACGTATATAACTATATTTCAATTTCATTTCAATATCATTTCAATTTATTTCAATGCATATATAATTTTTACAACGCATATATAACTTATACATCGAACATACAACTTATACATCGCTTATACATGAGGTGTACAACGCTTATATAACTCATTCATCGACTATATAATTTATATATCGTTGTTTTCCATATCGTTTATAAATTAGAAATCTCACATTGGGTTCCATTCCACCAAAAATTTTAGAAGGCTCAGAAAAATATGCGGTCTCTTCTAGAATGTAGAAGACGTCTGCATGAGTCCACTATCTCTTGTTTCACTGAATTTCGACCACAAAGCAAAAAGATATGATTTTTAGAAGTTTGCAACGCTTTTAAACTGTAATTTTCAATTTAAATAAAATACACTGTATACCTGCATGTTTGATTCAAAACTAGGTTTTGAATTTTCCTTCAATCCACAACATGTGATCGAGATCGGTTGGCGCCACCTGGAAGAGCTTGGAAAGGGCTCTCCGACGTTGGTCCTCTTACTCAGTTCGACAGCACGAAGAAATGGGGGCGGCGCTTTAGACGGTCGGGGTTTGGAGGCACGGATCTCCGCGTATAGGCGATGGTAGGAGGCGAACCAGGTATGGATGTGGAGAGGGGATCATGTTCTTCAAAAAGTTCCAAAGGGGTAGTGGGTTTTGGTGAGAGGAATCGCCGGAAAATGGTCGGGAAAGAAGGAGAGGCAGCCGTCGTCGATAACGAGAGGAGCGAGGGTTTTTTTTTATATTTTTAATTAATGAATGAAAATTTTCTATTGGCCGATATTTATATAAATTCGAAAATAGGGTTTTCTCCAAACAATCTCCAATCCCAACCCAACGACTGTCCCCTAGCTAAATACCTCTATTCCGAACACAATGGGATATGTCTCGTAGGCCCATTCGACTGTTTCACTCAGTTTCTCTTCAAATTAAAATATAAAACATTCAATATTTGTTTTGAACGTACATTTCAATCTACCGAGGCCACATACTGATTCTTAAAATTCCAGAAAAATAAATCTAGCTATGTTTTGATGTACGGTCCCAACAAAACTAGTTTCGTCGAATTCTGAGACCGTTTGAAAAATGGCCATTTTCTGGTCGATCCAATTTAACTGAAATTGACCAAACACATTTTCCTTCACCACGCTCACATATTAACTTCAAAAATTATGAAATTTGAAACCTAGCAATAATTTGACATCCCAGATCCAACAAAAGTGGTTTCGTCGAATTCTGAGGTCGTTTGCAAAATGTTTATTTTCAAGGGCGATATATTCTCTAAAGCGACCTTTCTGAAAATTCATTTTGCCATAACTTTTGATTCCCTCTATGAAACTTTGATTTTTCAAATTTGTTAGAAAGATATTCACTAACAGATTTAAATATTTTTGGTTTCACTAAAATCCGTTTTATTATGCACCCGGTACAGTCAGTCAAAGTTTGAATTGAAATTTTGAAATTGCCGCGCCATTTCAGGCCTTGTTTATAATTTAAAATAATTATATTTATTTTCAATCATCGATTCAAACTTACTTTTCGTCGTAATTATTTAAAATGATTATTTTGAATATTTAAAATCCACTAAAATAGCCAATTAAAATTTTTTAAACTGACTCAGATTTTCCGTGTTGTTACAAATTGTCTTCACTTTAACTCCGTTGAACCTTCACTAAACTCATTAGTTTTCTCTACGCTGCTTCATATAATGCTTGACTATGCGAATAAGCTTGCAAGGCCTCAAAACTCCTGGTTCAACCATGATATCATCCAACCATCCTATGCAATAGTTATACTTGAGTCGTGGAAAATTTCTGTAATCGAGACGTATGGAATAAAGTATGCACTCCTGCCATCTTCTAGGTTAAGTTGGCTCTATATGTTAGGCTCCCAATCTTTTCAAGAATCGAAAAAGGACCTTAAAAACGACATCAACTCCCATTTCCTACTGCAGCGATTGATACTCTTCAAAAGTGAAATTTTGAAAAACACCATATCACCAATAGAGAATTCCAAATCTCAGTATCTCTTGTTAGCCTAACTCTTTTGTCTTTCTTGGGCGTCTTTCATCTATTGTCGAAATATCTCTATCTTATTTGAAATGTCCTTCATCGTATGTGGCCCAAATACTAATTTCTCGACTATTTCCCACCAATATAAAGGGTTTTTGTATGGTCAGGCATACACCTCGAATGGTTCCATACCGATGTTGGTTTAACAAGATGCAAATGATCGTCCCATGAGCCCACAAAGACTAATATGAAATCACGAAAGAGATCCCCAAAAATATGATTCACTATCTCGGTTTGATCATCGGTTCAAAGGTGATAAACTGTGCTAAGATGCAACTCTATCCCCGATATCTCTTGTATGCTTTTCTAGAACTCACTAGTAAACAATCGGTTTTGGTTGCTCATAACATTCTTCGGTATACCATGGAATCATACTACCCACTTTACATGCAAATCGTCCAGTTTGTCACCCGTCCTACTTGACTTAGCGGGTATAAATATAACACCCTTAGTCAGTCGATCGACCATAATGCAAATGTTATCATACCCTGCTAGAGTCATTGTCATTCCATCAATGAAATTCATCGACATTTGTTCCCGCTTCCATCCAAAAATCTCCATCGTTGTAGGGAACCACTTGATTCCTCCTGTTCAATATTAGATAGCTAACAATTCATTCGTATTGAAATGAATGCTCAATCTTCTTTCTCCAATAATGTTGGGTACAAGCAACGCCTCTTCCACACGAGGCCAACCATTTCGGTCGAGTCTGTACTATATCTCCTTAAGTTCTAGAGCCATAATTAGTAATAAATGCAAGCAATGCACAATTGAGGAATATTGCACCCAAACTGGTACATCTTCAACTTAAGACACAATAACTGCATTAAAATATTAAGAAATATAAACATTGATATTGGCAAAGGTCAAGATCCCTTTCAAAGAAGAGATACTCCAATGATGCGATATCACTGAACAACTCTATTTTCTTTCCTTATAGATAGCACCTTTAAATTCTCTAAGTGAACTCTATCGTCACTGACTCCAATTCGAGAATCGAACATTTTCTCGTGTAGTTTTGGTTGTCAACTAATGTGCGATGTCCTCCTTTTTTGTATCACCTATAGCCGAGTACCATAGACAAGTGTGCAATATCAACTCCTCATTCTCACTTGAAATGAATAATATTTATATACCCACCAACCTCTCAATTAAAATCACCAATGCATGTATGTACTTTGCATCTCGAATGAAAGTATGATTCCACCATCAACTTATTAATCAACGGCTTTTTGTGGCTTCAGAGTAGTCCTTGGTAGAACTAATACAAGATCTCATAAATCCAAGGAAAACTTGAAATCTATAGCACCTTTGGCTCAATTCATATACCGAAATATTATAAACTTTGCACGTTCTATAGCGACATCATTTCAAAGAAATGTGACCTAAATATCTCATTTATCTCGTTCAGTGGTGATACTTCCGAGATCTCACCATCAATCAGTGCTTTGTCAACACCTGCAATGCAATCATGTCTTGTCCTTCCATCTCATCCATGAGCAGATGAAATAACTACCAAATACCACACGAATATTTCACCAAAGTGATATCTCGGAACATTGTCCAAGAAAATAATAAAATAAGCTGACTCGTTAGTTAGCCCGAATGGCATGACTAACAAATAAAAGACAAAAGCAGCATTTGAAATGCTATGATTGGTACAATCCCTTTAGTTATATTAAATTGGTAAAATCCCCATGGAAAGTTTAGCTAATAGAACGTTGTTGCACCCATTGAGCTGATTAGACAAGTTGTACGAATAAAGGAATGGATACTTTTTCTCCCTTCACTCCATAATACCATATGCCTCTAAAAGCATAACCATTGGTCTAACATTTCAATCAAACTGATATAAAACTCAACTTCTATATTGTAGTAACCCGGATTTTTAAGCGACTTTGGTTATCGACGTAAGCTCGACGTCGATAACCAAAACATCGAAAAATCCCGGTAATTAATGAAAGAAATTAGAAGGTGAGAATAGATAAGATAGAAACGTAGAATAGAAGAAGAAGAAGAACACAACATCAGAGTAACACGAACCTCACAGCGGAACGAATAACATATAATAGATAACATAACTTTGAAATATAACAGTTATGTACACAATAGCACTTATCAGAGTACAATACAGCGGAAATAACTATAGCTATATGATCTTGAAGCCTCCTGCTCCACGCTCTTCCAGTATATCTGTAAATTCCTGACTACTTGACTGCCCGTACAAAATTAGGCACCCAAGAGTTTAGGCAAAACAAAACACATAAACTCCGGGTCAGTCATGGGACTGGTATGAGTAAAACAGTTTAAACAGGTATATGAACAAGTAAACGATATCTCATAAGACCACGCCGCAGAACGGAACGGGTTTTTCCCTTATGAGAATCCAAAATATCTTTATATCAAAAACCTTTTGATATTATAATAATGTCTATGTACAAATAGATATCAACTAGCAGAAACGCTTTCATCTCACGTTCTACATATATAGTATACAATCAAAATCGCAAGCACGTATTGGATAATGGATTTCCAACTATGACAAGGTATGGAACCACCTTCCGATCAGTGTACTCTAGGAACGATACACTGGAGTTCAACAAGAACATCTTGTAACTCAGCCACACATGACCGACCACTCATTTCGCTTGAGTGTATCGAATGTACATCACCAACGGTTGGGATCAGCAACCGTTTCCCGTATATATATGGGACAGCATTGATAGATTTAAGAAACAAATGAATATTCACTAGATAGGTGATTATACACCCTACTTCGGTGCGACCGACTTAGCCATGCTGCCTGCCCGATTTCTGTCATTTACCGGTTGATGAGGCTAGAAGCTACGCTTTATCATTACATCAGATTTACTTCGAATGCTACATTGTCAAATCCATCGAAAATCACTAATTGACGTCTACAACAGTACATTACGTGTTAGCTAAAAGAAGTTTCCTTCTCCGCTTCCACTCTTGGTACGGTTGAAGAAATCAATGTACGTGACCTTTCTGGAAATACTCTGTCAGACATTCATTCATACAAGTCATCCTCATTCACTTAGAATGTCACATCGTCATACCCGCCAAATCACAAATTGACTTATCCAAAAATAACACGGGTATACAGCTAAGAGAAACGAATTCCTCCGCCACCAAACGTGAATACGTTTGAACAGATCAACTTACGCGATCCATTTGATATACTCTGTCAGACTTTCGTCCATACAAGTTGTCCTGGGACTGGACAAACCGAAGGCACTATTCTGTATATCCATCTTAGTCACTGTTATCTAAGACTTATACAACAGCCCTTGCATTTTACTCCGTCTTCAATTATCTTTGGCATATATGATTCGCGACGCTTATGCCAATACAGAGTGGTTCTATGGATAATAATCCAACCGGTCTCTCCATATTAACAACGTTAAAATGGTCAAAACTTCGATAGTCGGTGAGTTAACTATCAAAGAAAAACAAGTGTGCAAACAACGATATTATTTCCAGATGGAAATTATATCGAACAAACATCATTTAACATTAATCTCTTTAGTTCATTTAACATCTCCTGTTTCCCTATATTCAACATTTGCTATTTTCTATATTTAGAAAATATATGTTATCAACACTGGAAACATTTCCATTCCTTGTTTTCTGCATTTAGAAAACATTTCTGATTCTTATTTGGAAACATTTCCCAAACTCCTTTACGATCAAACCTTACCATTTCTTAGCTAAGAAGGAAGTCACTCAAGTTGGGGTATAATTACCTCTCAGACCTTAACTGAACAACGTTATAACTTCAAAATGGTCAAAGTTTATCTTTTAATCTTTAACAACTTCTTTACGCCTTTCTCGGATCCAATTTTACTAATCTACTTCTATATTTAAAACATTGGTTATAACGATAACGTTATAATCCCTACTTTCGAATTATCTAACTTTAATTATAACTTCTATTCTTATTAGTGAATAATTTACCTAACACTTATTTATTTATAAATAAATAAATCTCTATTTAAACACTGGAAAGTATAAGTACTTTCCCGAATTCGATATAATCGAATTTGCCGATTTACTCTCTTCGAGAAATCTCTACTTGATTAACTCTTCTTCGAATAACCTATATTCGATTAACTTCTTCTCGAATAAACGATATTCGATAATCTCTCTTCGAATAACTAATATTCGATGATTCTTTCTTTTCAAATATCTCATATTTGAAAATCTCACCTCGATTAAACTATAATCGATAACTCCCTTCGATGAAACTACCATCGATAACTCCTTTTGATGAAACTAACATCGATAACTCCTTTCGATGAAACTAACATCGATAACTACTTTCGATGAAACTAACATCGATAACTCCTTTCGATGAAACTAACATCGATTATTTAACTCGACGAACTTAACTCGACTAACTTAACTTGATTCGACTAACTCGACTTACTTGGTTCGACCAATTCGATTCGATTAACTAGGCTCGACTAACTTGACTAACTTAACTCGACTTACTTGGTTCGACCAATTCGATTCGATTAACTAGGCTCGACTAAGTTGACTAACTTAACTCGACTTACTTGGTTCGACCAATTCGATTCGATTAACTAGGCTCGACTAACTTGACTAACTTAACTCGACTTACTTGGTTCGACCAATTCGATTCGATTAACTAGGCTCGACTAACTTGACTAACTTAACTCGACTTACTTGGTTCGACCAATTCGATTCGATTAACTAGGCTCGACTAACTTGACTAACTTAACTCGACTTACTTGGTTCGACCAATTCGATTCGATTAACTAGGCTCGACTAACTTGGTCGAACCACCCGATCAACTCAACTTATTTAACTTAACTTATTTCTCAACTCGATTAACTCCTATCGAATAACTAATATTCGATTAAACTCCATTCGCTTGACTCTAGATCGCAGCGATCACAATGGTTACGCCTGACTCCCTCAGGAAACATCCGACCGCCGTAGGCTATTTACATCCCTGCGAATTACGCTAGCAGTCGTACAAGATGGCAACTTACCCTGAATACTATGTTTGACTGACTCTGTCTCAAATAACTATATTTGATTAACTCTAGTTCATTTTAACTCAAATCGATTAACTCTAACTAATTAACTTCAACTGGTTAACTCTAACTGATTAACTCAAACTGGTTAACTCTAACTGACTAACTCGACTTGACTAACCCCTTTCGAATAACATATTCGATTAACTAACTTTCGAATACCATATTCGATTAACTAACTTCGAATACCATATTCGATTAACTCCTTTCGAATGTCTATATTCGATTAACTAACTTTCAAATACCATATTCGATTAACTAACTTTCGAATACCATATTCGATTAACTAACTTCGAATACCATATTCGATTAACTAACTTCGAATACCATATTCGATTAACTCCTTTCGAATGTCTATATTTGATTAACTAACTTCGAATACCATATTCGATTAACTAACTTCGAATACCATATTCGATTAACTTTATTCACTTTATAAAGATTTCCTTTTTAACAACGTTTTATTCATTTGAAAAGACTTACTTTTAAATAACGGTTCTACACTTTAAAAATGATTTCCTTTTTATAATGTTCCCTTTCCAATTCTATTTGTAAATGGTTTACAAATATTTCCTTTTCAAATTTATTCTTGAAATATTCTAACTCCTTAAATTTCCGGGAAAATTCGCCATAACCTCCTTTGTAACGGGAGCATCGGGAAAATCCCCAAACCCGCCACACAGGCCTTTCCATTCAAAAAGAAATGTATTGAATTTATTTCCTTTTAAAATATCTCCTATTTATAAATATCCCAATTTATAAATATTCCTTATTTATAAATATTCCACTTTATAAATATCTCTTATTTCAATATCACTTTGAAAATTATTCCCTACCAACATTCCGGTATGTTATGGTATTCAATCATATCAAATCACGATGTTCATTATCGTCCCAACACATATAATCGCCAACAGATTATATATCACATTATATATCACAATATATAAATCACAGTAAAATAACTGTTGAGGAATCCAGTTGGATTCCTCCAACCTGTTTCCCTGCATCACAGATGTTAGACAATATAGATAACATCACTTTCATTTCCATATGATATATTCTGTTAAACAGAATCAATTATAGAAATTTAACTAACTGACTAGCAGTTCAATCAAACAATCAACATATAGTAAATCAGACAATTTCTAACAGTTCTAAAAATACAACATGAAATTATAAACTGTTCAGAGTTGGTGAGTTTTACTCACATTTGCAGTTCATCGTTAAAGAACGATAAACTGTTGTTTGATTTGAATCAAACAATTTGATTCGCCGTAAATTCAGACGAGCTCCATTCCACTCCCAGTCAGCTTCGTTTTGAAGCTCTCGTCCGTACGATCCCGTTGGATCTTGTTTCGCTGAATTTCGTTCACGAATGCATTAGTTATGATTTATACAATTTAATACACTAAAAATTAAATTAACTTAGATTCCTATCTTCAACCCCGGGCCTTACCGTTGCAATCCGGCCCACCTTCCTTCTCAAGCATTCAGACCCGCACCCGCTTATATTTTTCTTCGATACACAAATTCCGTCCTCCATAAATCATCTTCGCCAAACACGTACTGCTCTTCACAGCCTCAAACATTCCAACCCAGAAAAATAAGTCCAACGTGTTCTCCCCACTTCTCAGTTTCCACGTCCTCCATTAAACAACCCTCCTTTACGTCATACTCCTTCATCATCTTTGCCAAAAAGAATACACAGCAATGACCCTCTTCTTCCTCAATACTCTTTCTTCACTTCACCCCTCAACGCACGTGTGCCCCCGTGCTTCTGCCTTTCCCATTTCAAAATCCATGAACCCGATAATTATAACCCAACTCCTTCACCGTTGACCCCACTTTGACCGTCGTCCTCCACTACTCCGGCCACCTAATGTCGTCGCCGCCCTCACCAGTGACCTCTCCACCCAAATCCGTACTCACCAGGCACCATCTCCCCCAACTCGAACTCCCATACACTGACCTGACCTGCTGCTAAACCACCGATCCGACCACTGTTATCACCACCGCAACTCAAAGAATTCGCGTCCCCTTTTCTCCTTCCCTCTGTACATCACACTGACCTCGAAAATAGAAGAGGACCGAGCCACAAAATTTCTTATTCCAGCCAATACATCGTTTGAACCCGTCGAGCTTTAAAAACCCTATACTGTGTTGAAGAGATTTCCATCGAACTGGTTTGTTGCGATTTTGTTTTGAGTTGTTCACGTTTTTAAGAAGAAGAAAAAGAGAAAAAGAGAGTGGCGGCTTGGAAAACATTGTCCAGAGAAGATTAGGTCTTAAGGATGTTAGTGGGGTATTTATAATGAACACAAATATCTAGATATTTTAGCTTACCGATTTCATTAAAACTCCACTCGTTTTCGGACTTCAACCGACGGAAATAAAAATACCGTTGCAATCAGCGATGTGCCAGGATTCCAAAAATATAATAATATCGGTAGTTCAACTCATATTATGAAACCAAAAAAATATTGATTTCAGGGTGCAAAATACCCCAAATAAAAAGTGGCGTATTTTAATTAATTAAAAATTACCATAAAATTCTAAAAATTAAATTATCGTTACGTCTCAAAAGAACCTCGTCTAAATTCAAAACCGATATTCAAATATTTTTAAATAACCGTTATGGCCACGAACGAATATACCGCTGTTTTTCTGAATATTTAATTTGGACATAACTAAAAATCTACACGACGAAATCTCGATTTTTCTCTTCCACTAGAAAAATATACTTCACCAGCTCCACACGTTTCTTGTTTCACAGAAATCCGGCTTAAAACGAATCCTGTACATTCAGTTGAAGTTCGAATCGCCAATTTACGAACTGCAGCGCCATTTCGAGCTCGATTTTAATTATATTATAATTATACGTTCAACTGTCATCGATTCAATATAATCGTTATTATATTTCGAATCGAAACTCCACCAAATCTCATATGCTATTCCATTCACATGATATTGTGAATTTCACTATTTCCGACTATTTCGACATTATAATATATTATTATATTATAATTATTAATTAAATATTCAATATTATTTAATTGAACGATCATTAACTTCTCTAAATCACCAATTATATAATTAAATAAATTAATTATATATCTCTAAAAATGCGGGTCATTACATTCTTCCCCACTTAAAATAATTTCGTCCTCGAAATTGCTAAGTTAGAGGACGACCCTATCTATTGGAATTCCTAAGATTTGTTCACACCTTAATTCTGATTTCAACTGAACCAATTAATATTGATTAAAATATTTATTCATTCCGACTAACTAAAATTTTCAAAAATTTTGAAAATTTTCTAACACTTTAAACTTTCGAAAAATTTCGCCAGCACCTCCTTTGTACTGGTCAATAGCTCAAACTCCAACTCGCCTCTCTGGGCCTTCTTCAACCCAAAAGAAAATCAAACAGCCAAGCGGCTTGCCAATTCGGCTCATAAATCACCAAACTCATATGAAATATAAACTTGTACCTTTTTGTCGGGCATATCATTATATCTCTACCATCTGTTATCAACTCGGCATATACAAATGCCATCCCAATCAACTCCAACCAAGTTATTCTTAACCAACCATTCGCTTATTCAAGCCGAATTCAATTTCAAGTTCGAGTTTCAAATTCCAAACTCTCAACTTATCATTTCAAATCCAAATCCAGATTATTCTCTAATCACTTCCAGTTTTTCTTAACCTATCATCTCAAGTTAAATTCTGGTTTATTATTTACTTTTACCATCCCATTCGAATTAACATCACAAGTTAAAATTTTTAATTTCTAGAACTTAAATCCCTGGGTAAATTTCAAATCAATTTGAAATCATACTGCCAATTCAAAACCTTTGAATTTTCTAAATAACTTGTTTCCTCAAATCAATTCAAATCGAAATCTCTGGTAGTAATCCACCACTTAGAACTCAAAAATCACACCGATGATACTGCGCAGTCATCATCGGAATTATTTTCCAGCGACACAAGTGATTTCAATACTATATCATTTTTAAAATCATTACCAAATACTTCCATTTTGAAAACATTTCAAAATCTCCCAAGAACTTAAAATTTCCTTATTTTAACTCCAAATCTGATTTAAATTCATATTTAATTCATCTTATTTCATATACTTTACTTATATGATTCTGATTAGTTATATATAACCATTTCACTTTATAATCTCATTCGATTATAATCACAACCTATATATGATAATATATCACATATCCATACTGTGTCGGTCCATCGTATTCAAGTGTTTATTTACTCCTACCGATACAGTGGATCAAACTGATCGACCAGAACTCATAAACTACTCAACCGATGAATCTCCACAATATAAAACCATTTTTATATCAAATACAAATACGCACTCGTATATATACACTCAACTCAATCTAGGGTGTTACTAACCCTATCTCTACCGAGTCACGCCACAGAGCCAAGGTAATTACTTAACTTAAGCTCTGATACCAACTGTAGTAACCCGGATTTTTAAGCGACTTTGGTTATCGACGTAAGCTCGACGTCGATAACCAAAACATCGAAAAATCCCGGTAATTAATGAAAGAAATTAGAAGGTGAGAATAGATAAGATAGAAACGTAGAATAGAAGAAGAAGAAGAACACAACATCAGAGTAACACGAACCTCACAGCGGAACGAATAACATATAATAGATAACATAACTTTGAAATATAACAGTTATGTATACAATAGCACTTATCAGAGTACAATACAGCGGAAATAACTATAGCTATATGATCTTGAAGCCTCCTGCTCCACGCTCTTCCAGTATATCTGTAAATTCCTGACTACTTGACTGCCCGTACAAAATTAGGCACCCAAGAGTTTAGGCAAAACAAAACACATAAACTCAGGGTCAGTCATGGGACTGGTATGAGTAAAACAGTTTAAACAGGTATATGAACAAGTAAACGATATCTCATAAGACCACGCCGCAGAACGGAACGGGTTTTTCCCTTATGAGAATCCAAAATATCTTTATATCAAAAACCTTTTGATATTATAATAATGTCTATGTACAAATAGATATCAACTAGCAGAAACGCTTTCATCTCACGTTCTACATATATAGTATACAATCAAAATCGCAAGCACGTATTGGATAATGGATTTCCAACTATGACAAGGTATGGAACCACCTTCCGATCAGTGTACTCTAGGAACGATACACTGGAGTTCAACAAGAACATCTTGTAACTCAGCCACACATGACCGACCACTCATTTCGCTTGAGTGTATCGAATGTACATCACCAACGGTTGGGATCAGCAACCGTTTCCCGTATATATATGGGACAGCATTGATAGATTTAAGAAACAAATGAATATTCACTAGATAGGTGATTATACACCCTACTTCGGTGCGACCGACTTAGCCATGCTGCCTGCCCGATTTCTGTCATTTACCGGTTGATGAGGCTAGAAGCTACGCTTTATCATTACATCAGATTTACTTCGAATGCTACATTGTCAAATCCATCGAAAATCACTAATTGACGTCTACAACAGTACATTACGTGTTAGCTAAAAGAAGTTTCCTTCTCCGCTTCCACTCTTGGTACGGTTGAAGAAATCAATGTACGTGACCTTTCTGGAAATACTCTGTCAGACATTCATTCATACAAGTCATCCTCATTCACTTAGAATGTCACATCGTCATACCCGCCAAATCACAAATTGACTTATCCAAAAATAACACGGGTATACAGCTAAGAGAAACGAATTCCTCCGCCACCAAACGTGAATACGTTTGAACAGATCAACTTACGCGATCCATTTGATATACTCTGTCAGACTTTCGTCCATACAAGTTGTCCAGGGACTGGACAAACTGAAGGCACTATTCTGTATATCCATCTTAGTCACTGTTATCTAAGACTTATACAACAGCCCTTGCATTTTACTCCGTCTTCAATTATCTTTGGCATATATGATTCGCGACGCTTATGCCAATACAGAGTGGTTCTATGGATAATAATCCAACCGGTCTCTCCATATTAACAACGTTAAAATGGTCAAAACTTCGATAGTCTGTGAGTTAACTATCAAAGAAAAACAAGTGTGCAAACAACGATATTATTTCCAGATGGAAATTATATCGAACAAACATCATTTAACATTAATCTCTTTAGTTCATTTAACATCTCCTATTTCCCTATATTCAACATTTGCTATTTTCTATATTTAGAAAATATATGTTATCAACACTGGAAACATTTCCATTCCTTGTTTTCTGCATTTAGAAAACATTTCTGATTCTTATTTGGAAACATTTCCCAAACTCCTTTACGATCAAACCTTACCATTTCTTAGTTAAGAAGGAAGTCACTCAAGTTGGGGTATAATTACCTCTCAGACCTTAACTGAACAACGTTATAACTTCAAAATGGTCAAAGTTTATCTTTTAATCTTTAACAACTTCTTTACGCCTTTCTCGGATCCAATTTTACTAATCTACTTCTATATTTAAAACATTGGTTATAACGATAACGTTATAATCCCTACTTTCGAATTATCTAACTTTAATTATAACTTCTATTCTTATTAGTGAATAATTTACCTAACACTTATTTATTTATAAATAAATAAATCTCTATTTAAACACTGGAAAGTATAAGTACTTTCCCGAATTCGATATAATCGAATTTGCCGATTTACTCTCTTCGAGAAATCTCTACTTGATTAACTCTTCTTCGAATAACCTATATTCGATTAACTTCTTCTCGAATAAACGATATTCGATAATCTCTCTTCGAATAACTAATATTCGATGACTCTTCCTTTTCAAATATCTCATATTTGAAAATCTCACCTCGATTAAACTATAATCGATAACTCCCTTCGATGAAACTACCATCGATAACTCCTTTTGATGAAACTAACATCGATAACTCCTTTCGATGAAACTAACATCGATAACTACTTTCGATGAAACTAACATCGATAACTCCTTTCGATGAAACTAACATCGATTATTTAACTCGACGAACTTAACTCGACTAACTTAACTTGATTTGACTAACTCGACTTACTTGGTTCGACCAATTCGATTCGATTAACTAGGCTCGACTAACTTGACTAAATTAACTCGACTTACTTGGTTCGACCAATTCGATTCGATTAACTAGGCTCGACTAAGTTGACTAACTTAACTCGACTTACTTGGTTCGACCAATTCGATTCGATTAACTAGGCTCGACTAACTTGACTAACTTAACTCGACTTACTTGGTTCGACCAATTCGATTCGATTAACTAAGCTCGACTAACTTAACTCGACTTACTTGGTTCGACCAATTCGGTTCGATTAACTAGGCTCGACTAACTTGACTAACTTAACTCGACTTACTTGGTTCGACCAATTCGATTCGATTAACTAGGCTCGACTAACTTGGTCGAACCACCCGATCAACTCAACTTATTTAACTTAACTTATTTCTCAACTCGATCAACTCGATTAACTCCTATCGAATAACTAATATTCGATTAAACTACATTCGCTTGACTCTAGATCGCAGCGATCACAATGGTTACGCCTGACTCCCTCAGGAAACATCCGACCGCCGTAGGCTATTTACATCCCTGCGAATTACGCTAGCAGTCGTACAAGATGGCAACTTACCCTGAATAGTATGTTTGACTAACTCTGTCTCAAATAACTATATTTGATTAACTCTTGTTCATTTTAACTCAAATCGATTAACTCTAACTAATTAACTTCAACTGGTTAACTCTAACTGATTAACTCAAACTGGTTAACTCTAACTGACTAACTCGACTTGACTAACCCCTTTCGAATAACATATTCGATTAACTAACTTTCGAATACCATATTCGATTAACTAACTTCGAATACCATATTCGATTAACTCCTTTCGAATGTCTATATTCGATTAACTAACTTTCGAATGCCATATTCGATTAACTAACTTTCGAATACCATATTCGATTAACTAACTTCGAATACCATATTCGATTAACTAACTTCGAATACCATATTCGATTAACTCCTTTCGAATGTCTATATTTGATTAACTAACTTCGAATACCATATTCGATTAACTAACTTCGAATACCATATTCGATTAACTTTATTCACTTTATAAAGATTTCCTTTTTAACAACGTTTTATTCATTTGAAAAGACTTACTTTTAAATAACGGTTCTACACTTTAAAAATGATTTCCTTTTTATAATGTTCCCTTTCCAATTCTATTTGTAAATGGTTTACAAATATTTCCTTTTCAAATTTATTCTTGAAATATTCTAACTCCTTAAATTTCCGGGAAAATTCGCCATAACCTCCTTTGTAATGGGAGCATCGGGAAAATCCCCAAACCCGCCACACAGGCCTTTCCATTCAAAAAGAAATGTATTGAATTTATTTCCTTTTAAAATATCTCATATTTATAAATATCCCAATTTATAAATATTCCTTATTTATAAATATTCCACTTTATAAATATCTCTTATTTCAATATCACTTTGAAAATTATTCCTTACCAACATTCCGGTATGTTATGGTATTCAATCATATCAAATCACGATGTTCATTATCGTCCCAACACATATAATCGCCAACAGATTATATATCACATTATATATCACAATATATAAATCACAGTAAAATAACTGTTGAGGAATCCAGTTGGATTCCTCCAACCTGTTTCCCTGCATCACAGATGTTAGACAATATAGATAACATCACTTTCATTTCCATATGATATATTCTGTTAAACAGAATCAATTATAGAAATTTAACTAACTGACTAGCAGTTCAATCAAACAATCAACATATAGTAAATCAGACAATTTCTAACAGTTCTAAAAATACAACATGAAATTATAAACTGTTCAGAGTTGGTGAGTTTTACTCACATTTGCAGTTCATCGTTAAAGAACGATAAACTGTTGTTTGATTTGAATCAAACAATTTGATTCGCCGTAAATTCAGACGAGCTCCATTCCACTCCCAGTCAGCTTCGTTTTGAAGCTCTCGTCCGTACGATCCCGTTGGATCTTGTTTCGCTGAATTTCGTTCACGAATGCATTAGTTATGATTTATACAATTTAATACACTAAAAATTAAATTAACTTAGATTCCTATCTTCAACCCCGGGCCTTACCGTTGCAATCCGGCCCACCTTCCTTCTCAAGCATTCAGACCCGCACCCGCTTATATTTTTCTTCGATACACAAATTCCGTCCTCCATAAATCATCTTCGCCAAACACGTACTGCTCTTCACAGCCTCAAACATTCCAACCCAGAAAAATAAGTCCAACGTGTTCTCCCCACTTCTCAGTTTCCACGTCCTCCATTAAACAACCCTCCTTTACGTCATACTCCTTCATCATCTTTGCCAAAAAGAATACACAGCAATGACCCTCTTCTTCCTCAATACTCTTTCTTCACTTCACCCCTCAACGCACGTGTGTCCCCGTGCTTCTGCCTTTCCCATTTCAAAATCCATGAACCCGATAATTATAACCCAACTCCTTCACCGTTGACCCCACTTTGACCGTCGTCCTCCACTACTCCGGCCACCTAATGTCGTCGCCGCCCTCACCAGTGACCTCTCCACCCAAATCCGTACTCACCAGGCACCATCTCCCCCAACTCGAACTCCCATACACTGACCTGACCTGCTGCTAAACCACCGATCCGACCACTGTTATCACCACCGCAACTCAAAGAATTCGCGTCCCCTTTTCTCCTTCCCTCTGTACATCACACTGACCTCGAAAATAGAAGAGGACCGAGCCACAAAATTTCTTATTCCAGCCAATACATCCTTTGAACCCGTCGAGCTTTAAAAACCCTATACTGTGTTGAAGAGATTTCCATCGAACTGGTTTGTTTCAATTTTGTTTTGAGTTGTTCACGTTTTTAAGAAGAAGAAAAAGAGAAAAAGAGAGTGGCGGCTTGGAAAACATTGTCCAGAGAAGATTAGGTCTTAAGGATGTTAGTGGGGTATTTATAATGAACACAAATATCTAGATATTTTAGCTTACCGATTTCATTAAAACTCCACTCGTTTTCGGACTTCAACCGACGGAAATAAAAATACCGTTGCAATCAGCGATGTGCCAGGATTCCAAAAATATAATAATATCGGTAGTTCAACTCATATTATGAAACCAAAAAAATATTGATTTCAGGGTGCAAAATACCCCAAATAAAAAGTGGCGTATTTTAATTAATTAAAAATTACCATAAAATTCTAAAAATTAAATTATCGTTACGTCTCAAAAGAACCTCGTCTAAATTCAAAACCGATATTCAAATATTTTTAAATAACCGTTATGGCCACGAACGAATATACCGCTGTTTTTCTGAATATTTAATTTGGACATAACTAAAAATCTACACGACGAAATCTCGATTTTTCTCTTCCACTAGAAAA
Source organism: Allium sativum (assembly GCA_030737875.1). Taxonomy (NCBI): domain Eukaryota; kingdom Viridiplantae; phylum Streptophyta; class Magnoliopsida; order Asparagales; family Amaryllidaceae; genus Allium; species Allium sativum. Next base: position 422,041,618 of record CM060919.1, read on the forward strand.
ATATACTTCACCAGCTCCACACGTTTCTTGTTTCACAGAAATCCGGCTTAAAACGAATCCTGTACATTCAGTTGAAGTTCGAATCGCCAATTTACGAACTGCAACGCCATTTCGAGCTCGATTTTAATTATATTATAATTATACGTTCAACTGTCGTCGATTCAATATAATCGTTATTATATTTCGAATCGAAACTCCACCAAATCTCATATGCTATTCCATTCACATGATATTGTGAATTTCACTATTTCCGACTATTTCGACATTATAATATATTATTATATTATAATTATTAATTAAATATTCAATATTATTTAATTGAACGATCATTAACTTCTCTAAATCACCAATTATATAATTAAATAAATTAATTATATATCTCTAAAAATGCGGGTCATTACATATATAGTGGTAATTTGCTCACTTCATCGAATGTGTCTAGACACTCTCAAGCTAAAGGCTCAGAGGATGACTTGCTATTAGGGAGCTCAGTATCCTAGCCTACTATCGTCCAATTATAAGTAACTGTCTACTAAAAAGAATGATATCTCCTCTACCTATAGCTAAATCGAAGATGACCCGCTACTAAGGATCTGGATGTCTTATCCTCGTATTGCAACCAATAGCCTCTCAAAGTCCACTAGGATTTCATGTTCCATCAGTAGTTAATTACAAGACTTAAATTGTATACAACTAAACCAAAAGCAATCAAGCAAAAAAAGTAAACATGGCTCGATTTGATGAAGTTTTGACAAACCATCTATAATGCTAAGTGTAGATAGGCTATGCTAATACATTCCCATACTCTGAGGCACAAAACTAAATGTTACAACTGCTCCACATTACTAATCTCTAGCGACAAAAACACAAAAGTTGCTAATACGTAATTTGACTAAGACATAAATAAGGCTCATCCTAATTTAAATACCAATTAATTATTTCTAGTGCCAACCATCACCCCATCCGTTAAACTACAAGATCAGATGGAACCATGGAATCTCAACGTCAAAATAAAACACGTAAGGAAACACCATAAGTGGAGAACATATCTCAAATGCTAGTGTCATTTCCCTTCTCTTTCATCGAGGGATCAATTGATGAAACGAAAAGGAAAATCAATGCATATGTTTGCATGATTTTTCCCTGCACAACAACGTTCTGCACTGGGTTCAAACCCAAACATCGTGAGGTTTCCCGACCAAGTGCTTAAAGCCCTCATCCGTTCGCTGAATAAAATTGTCTTTGATCATTCAAACCAATGATATACCTATGTCCATTTTGGGTGGAGTACTTACAAGAAGGTAAATCGCATTTCGATAGCACAACAAATTCAATCACATACTCCAACACAGACATATTGCATTACTTAAAATCAGCGAACTCTTCGTTGAACATCGACTTCTGGGAAGTGGACATAAATTTCTTTGGAGTGAACCATTAATTGACTCGAGCGAATCAGTCTTCTGGAAATCAAAGATATAAGGACCTTCAATCAATTGTGGTTCAGCTTTGGAGTTTTCTAGAGGCGAACTTCTACCTTAATACACCATCTAACTCCAAGTCGTAGAAGATCCCCTTGCAAGAAACCAAACTACTATTGCACTACAATTGTCGATCATGTTCCAAGGAACAATTTTCCTCACAGACACTTAAGTCTTTATATAGTGTAGCATAGTCGAATCTGTGCCCCTAAACATCATAACCATTTAGGGAGTTAGAGCATTCTAGATAGCGATTCGCACCGCCATTGAGAATATATTATGTAATTTAAGACTAACAGTCCCCAGTTTCGCCTAATACTTAACTCCTGAGATATAGTCAATAATATTATTTCTCGTTTGCTAGATCATCCTACAATAATACAAAGGAGAATCAATCTCTCACAGAGAAAAACTACATCAATGGTACTAATATTCAAAACAACTTATATATGTGTATACTACGATGTTGTTTGGATAACCAAAATATATACAAATACGTGCTCCCTCGTTTGTGTATGTGTGTGTATACACGCACTCTGGACATCAGTGACCCCCTTAGGTTAAACAATGCATCATAAGCTCTGATATTAAATTTGACGACCGCCATATGGCATTGATACTTATACAACCTAATAGTGCTTTGTACAAGCACCTGATAACCCGATTGATGTAGAATGATTATCAAGGGAAAGAAATAAAAGAAAAGAAGAAAACTGATTAAAAGAAAAGATAAGTAAAGAAATACCGTAACAATCACATTTCCTATTGTATATCTCATAGAGCATCAAATAAAGTATAGTAAAAACCAATGCAAATGAGACAGTAATAATTATATAAACCATATAATAAGAGTATATGGACTAATACCATTATATAAACGGAAATAGAGTTTACATAAGTGGTAGATAAACTCAACTAGTAAACTGTCTCTAATAATAATAAGTCAACACTTTTAAAGCTATATAGTGCCACATAACAGAATAAACAATAATGATACAAGTATAAATATAAGAAAGTGTCAACTTCTATTCATCCATCTGCACAGAACTAGATAATTTTCACACACTTGTTATCTAGTCTACTCATTTAAGAGTACCATATATAATACGAAGAAAAACATAAAACCTTAATCTAGATAGCAGCCTTATGTGAGCAATAAGCAATCTCAAAATACTATGAAAGTCGTAATAGTATACGGAATGGAAATTATGGATAACCATGCCTGACATATCCCTTCATCCACAAGGTTAGAAAATAAAAGTATATACTAATCTATGGCATCATCATCACGAGTGTACCCAACATTATAGTATTAAGGATGTTTAATATGCATCAATGATATCTACATCATGCGACATCTCTCAAGTGGTAACAATCAAACAAACATAACATCCATCATTCATTCTCAAATCCATCATATAATATTAAGTGCTTTGGTCACAAAATCCATCGAAGCACAGGCAAGTTCTAATATCGGTGAAATCTGCTACCCATCCACTACTTCACAACGCCGATGGACAATAGCGGATAAACCTACCTAACCCAAAATGTCGATAGGCGCAAAGGTTTGGGTAAATCAGGTCGAAATGTCGACAAACTCTAATCCATCCTCGTGCTTCCCCCCACAAAGGTATGCTGAAGTCCTGATTACCAGTAACTCCTTCGCACACATTTTCCACAGCAGAATCCATCTCTAGACTGTCCATAAACTTCTGTTAGAAGTCATCACACTCAGAGGACTATCGCTATCCATCATAAGACGTCATCATGTGACTTCCATCCTCTTCCAGTCAAAAAAATGTTACCCAATGTCGTACACTCTACATCTAGGAGTACAACCATCCACCGTTGGAGCCACTGCTTCCCATCAAGGATTCATGATTCTCAAATGACGAAATCACTACGTCAAAGCAACATAACGACTCTATGAAAAACCACTAGTTGAAGAGCTATCATATCGAAACCCATCGTCAAACGAATCAAGATATTCGACTCTTCAAAGCCTCATCATTTCTTATGTCAAATTTGGCCAAAATGGTTATCGTCAACAGTAGTCGGTATCAATTGCTTGATAGTAAGGACTACCCCCCAACATGTATCTAACCAATATTGATTAAATAAACATCAAGTTAACATGTCTGACATTTGTTCTAAAATCCAAACTTGTCATCGAGTATATTTTTCTGCCTTCAAATAAGTCAATAAGCTCTAATGATGCTTCATCTTCAAATCAGTTTATATGCTTTGATGTTACCCTATCTTTGGATCAGTTGGTATGCCCCAATGCTTCTCCGTCTTTATATCAGTCTGTACGCTTTAATGCTTTTTGGTGAATTCATCTCATCAGTTCCATTCCATCGTCGCTTATGCGCTCAATTAATATGCACTAAGCTATATCATGTTCTTAGAGTCATAACTATGTGCAATTGATCGATAAACATTAAACTTTAGCAAATCACATGTTCCTAGTCCTATGTCGCATTCGAACGTCATTTTCAACCAAACTAGGCCAATAAGCAGTCTTGCAACTAGCACTCATATAAATATCTAAACTAGCATATAAACATCCAATATAACATGTATATAACATATAAACATGTAACGTCCCGGATTTTTCGGCCATTTAAATTCGAATATTTAAATTTGTTTATATATTATATTTGAAATATAATAGATTTTTAATTGAATTTATCTAATTAAAATAGAGTTCGAATATATATATATTTATATATTATTTAAAACGAGCTCGAAACGACGCGATAGTTCGAAATTTTCAATTTGAACTTTGATCGGATATACATGATCCGATATAAGTCGGATTTCTCTGAAACGAGACACGTTTGGACCGGTTCGATTATATTTTTCTAATGAAAGAGAAAAATCGAAATTCCAGCTTATAGATTTCAAGTTACGTCCAATTCAAATTTTTAAATAGTCGCTGTGAAATCGTTTTTAAATTATAACGATTTATTATTTAATATAAAAGAATATTTATAAATAGAATATTATTTAAAGTTAGAATTTTTAAAAGTTGAGTTTTAAATATTTTACTGAATGAACTAGGAAGTTGGTGGTTCTCAATTTGATAAAAGTAACACAAACAAAAAGTTGTATTCTCTTTCATGTTTTCTCATAAAATATCAACCCATGCATTACGCACTCCAATTCCCGACATGTTACTAAAAACTATGTAGTAAGTTGTTGTTTATTTCATGTGTTGTTTAGTCATTTTGTAACTCCACCACGATTCTGTTTAACTATAATATAAGCCGCAAAATATTTAATCCTAGGTGACTGATAATTCAATGTCAGGATCTTTATAAGTTACAACTCAGTTATACTTGGGTGGAAACGCTCTGATAACAGCATTGTTGCTTTTGCACTGGATTTAGGATCTATTTGTGCAAAATTTAATCAATGTGTCAAATATCTGCAGTACCATAAATGTGAAATTGAACACAGAAAAAGAGAGAAAAAAACAGTAAAATTATACATGAACAGAAACATGAATAGCTAAAGAAATAGGATATGACAATTCAAATTTGTAATATGACCATACAAACAGTATATACATATTTATATATACAATGAACTTTATAAATCAAATGAACATTTATAACAGATCTTGACAGGAACAAAACATAACTAAAAGGATTTCATTTTAACATCAGCAACCTTTGTCCTTTCAAGGAGTAGTGAATCCATCTCGAGCAGTTTGATCTGAAAATATAGGAAAGGGAAAAGAGAAAAATACGGTTAGAATAGTATATATTCCTATCGAAACAGCTAAGAAACTGAGATGAACAGCTAAAATTAAACACACAAATATATTGTATATATTCGTACATCAAACATGTACAATGAACAGCTATAGTGAAATGCATAGCTGAACTAAAACAGGAAATCCCAAGTGCAAATTCACTGTGTACATATATTTAAATTGGAAACAAAATCTATGTTCAGTTTTGAAATCTATGATTTGAATTAATAATTCAGAGCTCGGTTCTATCTAATCTACAGCTCGACAGGATCTATTTCGAACCCACTATCTAGACTAAAATCCTATACCAAAATCCGAACACAAAATCTAAATTTCAGATTTGAATCCGATTGAAATAACGATGCGATTTTGACAATGATTCTATCCGATCACCCACCACTATAAATACGTACAAGCGTTGGTATTCAATCCATTCCAACAACAACCACAAACAAATACAGTAAATGCGAAACCACCAGAAGAAAGAAAAAATATGTACTGTAATTAAAATACTTATCTTTCGGTCCTTGAAATTTCTTGCGTCGAAGCCTGTTCGAATTGAAGTCGTAGGGTCAGTGGAGGTTGAAGGTGGCCCGGGGTTGGATGCAGTGGAGATCCAGGGGTTGATTGCGATGCCGTGGTGGTGGATTGAAGGGCGGAAGAGGGGGCGACGTCGTTATCTCGAGATTTGCTGAAGAAAGGTGATTTAGGGTTCGGTCTGGAGTAATTTTTTGAGGCGGCTGTTGAAAATGAAATGGAGGATCGGTGGAAAGGGTTTTTAAAAGTGAGGCGGGTTTGGATTGTTGGGCCGGGTGATTATAAGGTAAGGCCCATCAAACTTAAAAAGAAATTCATGTTTTAAATAAATTAAATTTCTTTTATAAATTTCGTTATACGATTTCTCACTCATACAGTATTGGATTTACGCACGGTCAGTTGCGTTGAGACCGTAAAAATGAGGACTTCGAGATGGAGCAGAGTTGATCAGGGTCTGGAACAACTGAGAATTTTATTCGAATTAAACATCAGTTTAATTGAACTAAAAACCGGATATTTATCGACGGATTTAAACCAAGGTGAGTTAAACTCACTCAGCTCTTCCCATTTATAATTTATATAAATTGGGTTTTTATTTTGTGTTTTCTGGTTGTTAGTAATTGACTGTTTGCTAGTTAAATATATTTATTGTTGATTCAATTTCTGAAATTAAATGGTCGTTTAATTTTAGTAAAACCCCAATCATTTTGATTTGACCCGAATAAAGTAAATTCCCTTGATTGGTCACATTTATAAACGTGTTTGAAATTGTTTGAAATTGTTTGAATTGGTTAAATTGGCTGTTAATTGATTGATGATCGTTGTAAACATTATCAGTCAAATAAAAAGGAATGGTTGATTACTGTTGATTGTTGAACCTTATTTCAACATTTGTTCTGATAGTAACCAATAGGTAGTGTGTGTAACAACCCGTATTTTCAATAACCTGTAATAATGTAAATCGAGGCAGAATTTAATTCTAAAATCTGAATCAAGGGAAACGGGCTATGCCATTGCGTTCGTCTCGGAAAAATAGGCGAAATAGAGTCCGAGTTTTCGAAAATCGGAGTCCGTATGACCCGATTAAGGCCCAACGAAGTTTTCAGAAAATTTCAAAGTAAAAACAGATTTCAAATTCAAGTTTGAATTTGAAAAATTAGGTCAGATTGGGCTAGGCGGGAAAATTCCCGCCAGAGCACCCAAGTCGACAGCCCTGTCGACTTGGGAGTCGACTTGGTTGGACCCAAGTCGACAGCCCTGTCGACTTGGCTGTCGACTTGGTCCAGCCGGGCTGTTTAGCCTGGTGCACCATTTTGAGATTGTGTTGAGTTTGGGGGCCAGATTCAGTTTTGAGGGCTGAGATTGGAACTAGGGTTTAATCCTAAGGCTAGAACTAATCCTAATCTCTATAAATAAGACCCTAACCTAAGCCTAAATCAACATTATTCACTCATACAACTAAACTATGGCAAAATCACTCCTCTCATGGCCTCCACTCTCTTCATAAATTCCTAAATAAATTTCTATGAGAGATTTTTCATGCATACAAGTGTTTTCAAACTTGTATGAGCATCATTAGCTTGCATTCAAGTCAAGTTTCTATATTTACATCATAAAGCAAGGGTTTTGATCATTTTTGCTCAAGGGTTATTCTATTGAAGCTTGCATTTTGGGTTTAATTGATTTCATAAGGGCTTTGTCATATTTTTGTGACTTCCTAAGCATTGTAAGCCCTATTCTACTTTCATACTTAAACTCTAAAGTTAAATGTATGATATGCAAGTTTGCCATGATATGCAAGTTTATTATGTCATGTTATGCAAGTTTGAGATGTTATGATATGCAAGTTTATCATGTTATGATTTGCAAGTTTATATGCAAGTTTGCCATGCTATGATATGCAAGTTTATCATGTTATGATTTGCAAGTTTATATGCAAGTTTGCCATGCTATGATATGCAAGTTTATCATGTTATGATTTGCAAGTTTATATGCAAGTTTGCCATGCTATGATATGCAAGTTTATGATGTTATGATTTGCAAGTTTATATGCAAGTTTGTCATGTTATGATATGCAAGTTTATCATGTTATGATTTGCAAGTTTATATGCAAGTTTGCCATGTTATGATATGCAAGTTTATCATATTATGATATGCAAGTTTATATGCAAGTTTGCCATGTTATGTTATGCAAGTTTGCTATGTTATGATATGCAAGTTTGCCATGTATGTTATGCAAGTTTGGGGTGATCATTTTGTTCATGTTATCATGTTATGCAAGCTTATCTTGAGTATATGAACATAAAGCTTCAAGCTTTATGCTAAAGGTTGCATTTTGGCAACATGTAAGTTATCATATCTCTTATGATAACTTGCATGGGAGGCTAAATGCGAGCTTATGGCCATTTTTACATGTCATTTATCACCATGTATCACCAATATGCTAAGTTTGGTTTTATGCATGCTTTTGAGGCCTAAAATGTAATATGCAAGTATATGAACATATGTACGTTTCATATGCCACCATGTTAAACTTGTGGCTTCAACACCTTTATGTCATGATTATGCCAAGTTCCCTCTTTCTATCCTTTATGCGCTATTGCGATATGTAAGCGATGGGATTGCGTTTGGGGTTGGTAAACTTAAAAGACATAAAAATATAAGATTGGGAATTTACCTATTAAGTTAGGTCTACCCATTGGGAATTTACCTATTAAGTTAGGTCTACCCAATTGCTTGAAAATTTGTAACATGTTTTGGAAACATAATGGACATGACACTTAGAGAAGATAAGTGTGACCAACTCGAGGTTGGGTTGAGTTTGTAGCGTAAACCTACCCGGAACCGACCGGCTTAACTAGTTGCTACAAACAATAGGACCCAATGTGAGAAGTTGGCCATGTTGTACCTTGAACCCGAGGTTAGACCAAGTTGTGGTGTAAAGCTACCCGGACCCGCCCGGCTTAACTAGTAACCACAACAAGGTCTAATGTGAGAGGTTAAGGCGCATTAAATTAATTAATGCCTCGTGATTAGGGTTAAGTCATGGTCCACTTAATACTTAACCAATTTGGGCTTGGTAGATTAATCAGGGTTAAGTCGTGAACTCATCGTTACACTTAACCAAGTTAATCCATGATTAGCAAGAGGGTTAAACCGTACTTAACCCACTAGAAAAATCCTAGCAATGGGGGTCCACTCCAGCAGTAATCCCAAGTTCGTATCATTAAGGCCCTAGGGTCTAGGCTAGGGAGGGAGCACGATTACTGGACTGGAGGTAAGCGACCAAAAGCGACGGCCGAAGGGTACGCCGGTGTAGTTCCGGGCGGACTATGGTCGTGCACACAGTCCGAAGCCGGGGAAAACATGCACGGGTACCAGTAGATCGAGACTGTGCACGCATGATTATGGTGTCCAGGGGTTGACACCCTAGGGCTTGATACACCCGACGGGAGACCCTGCACAGTCTGACTACAATTATGTTTGGGCCGTATGGACACCAACACGTGACGAGTTAGGCTTATAGGGAGCCGATCGACTAGACCGTTTGGTTGGACCTTGTATTGGGGTCACTTCATGTTATTGGGCCAAAGCTTGGGCCAAGGGATCAATACTTGTTTATTCAAGTCATGTTAGTTTGCTAGTACACCTGTGGTGCAAAACCTTAAACCTGATTATGCGATGACACCTTTATCTACCTTGTTAGTTAATCATCATGCTAGTATGTTGTTATCCTTATGTTCATCCCTGCTGCTCATGCCAGTTAACTTTACCAGTTTACATTGATTGTAGTAGGGCTTACTCAGACTTTTTGACTGACCTGTTTTCTTTCGCCTCTTTTCTTCCGTTCCCCCCCCCCAGGTTCTCAGGGAGGGAATATTGGAGCTTAACTTGGATTTCTGATCGCTTGCTTGTGGGACTTTAGCTCATGTACGGTCTTGACATGAAGCTAGCTATGGTTATCACTTATTTTGGGGATAGTACTTATGTATTTCAGTTTTTCAGTAATGTTGTTTTTGTCTAGACTTGTGTATTTGGAAAGTTGACATTATGTTGTACCAGACTTGTTTTTGAAATAGCTTGAAATATTCCGCTGTTTTACTTATCTTATTTACTCTGTTTATGTATATACATATGTTCTTGTTCTGCCTTGATATATCATTATGCATGTTTACCTGATTCAAACGCCCCTCCAAAGTCAGAGTGCTTGCAAGAGTCACCCTGGCGGAGGTGGGGTGTTACATTTGGTATCAGAGCATATGGTTTACGAGAAGGAACAAAAAGGTTTTTAGAAAACTTTTGAAAAACTATTTTCAAAACCAAGTATAAAGTATTTTACAAAGAAAAGTCTAGTTTATTTTAAAGGCTATTCCCCAAAAAGCCATTAGCAAAATTCCTTCGTTTTTCTCCATTCTGAATCTGTCTTTTCTTCGTTTTTAGTATGGCCGATAACTTCGCTATTACGGAGGGAGTACACGTACCTGTTTGGTATAGGAGACTTTTGGAGGCTAGGGCGACCGAAGCCGGCCCCGTAGATGTTCCCCCTCCTCCTCCGGTAGTTAATGTTCCTCCTCCTCCTATCGCTGAGGTTCCTCTTCCTCCTCCCCCTCAGCATCCTCAAGCTGACTTCGTAGAGATTTGCAAAGACTTTAAGGCGATGGGTTGCAAGAATTTCTTTGGAACTGAGACTTTTGTAGAGGCCAGGAATTGGTTGAAAGAAACCGAAGATCTTTTCGCCTCCTTTGATATAGATGACCGTAGGAAGGTTTTATTAGCAGTGTGGTTGCTAAAGGAAGAAGCTGCACATTGGTGGGTGGTCACCACCGTTACTAGGCCAATTGAGACTTGGGATGACTTTCGGGGAAAGTTTGGACTAAGGTTCCTGTCACTGAAGCAAGGGGACATGACTATTAGGGAATACATAGATAAGTTTAATCAACTGGCTCGGGTCGGTTTAGACTTGGTTAACACAGCTCAGAAGAAGGCCCTATACTTTGCTCTAGGATTAAACGAACCATTACATGGTTTAGCCATGACTCACATACCCTTGGGGGCAACTTTCGAGAGTATGGTGAATATGGCCCTACTCAATGAAGAGAATAGGAGTGACAAGAAGGAGATCAGGATGAATGATACTCAAGCCAAGAAGACTGATTCCCAGTGGAAAGGAAATCAGGGTAATCCAAGTGGTCAGAGCAGTCAAGGCAATCAGAACAAGAACAAGAACAAGAGCCAAGGCAACAAGAGGAAATGCCATTATTGCGGTTCAGTTGGGCATCTTATTAAGAATTGTAAGAAGAGGAAAAGGAAGAATGGTGAATGCTTTTTCTGCGGTGAGACTGGGCATTTCAGTAAGGATTGCCCGAAGAAGCAAGGGCAAGGACAGGGTCAGACTCAGCGTGCTGGACCTTCAGGAGGGCAAGTTCATGCTCTCAATGCCGCTCCAGTTCCCGATCGAGGTAGTATTTCTGTTGAAAGTCTTGTTTACATTTCTGATTTTCCTGTTCGTACCTTGTTTGATTTTGGTGCATCGCATAGTTTATTTCATCTGATCTAGTTGAAAGTTTGCACCTAAGTACTAGTCTAGTGAATGATCCCGTGTGTGTTTCAAATCCAATTGGGGGTTCCGCCCATTTGTCTATGATCTACGTGGACTTGAAAATCTCTATCTTAGTGTAGAGTTCTCGTGTGATGCTTATATTCTCGGTTTCATGGGGTGTGGGTTGATTTTGGGCATGGATGGGTTGTCCAGTTTTGGAGCCATCCTTGATTTTTGAGCATAGGGTTGTGGGGCTCATGACTCGCCTCGGTAATACCCTGAAAATTTCTAGTAACCCTATGAGTCCCGTCATGTTGTGTTATCTTGAATCCCTCAACTCGTCTATCGATAGTTTGCAATCGGTGAGGGTGGTCCGAGAATATCCTGATATCTTGGGTGAAGTGAAGGGGGTTACCCCTAAACGAGAGATAGATTTCCGCATTTATCTGGTGGATAATGCAAAGTTGGTTTCTTTTCCCGTTCGGCACATGGCTCCGCGTGAAAGACGGGAGCTAAGTAAGCAAGTGAAGGAGTTGCCTGAGAAGAACTCCATTCGATGAAGCATTTCCGAGGAAGGTGCTCTAGTAGTATTCGCTACTAATGTGGACAGTACGCTTCGCCCGTGTGTTGATTATCGTGAGTTAAACAAAGAGAATAGACAACCATTACCAAGGATCGATGATTTGTTCAGCTTGTAGGAACATCTGTTCTCTCTTGATCTTGCTACTGGATTCCATCAGCTCAGAGTAGCTGAGGATAGTTGAGACGACCCGATTTCCCGTTCTCACGGAAACAAGGTTATCTTTTGGAATATAACACAGAAACAGATAATAGCAGAACAGAATTAAATAAATACACCAGAATGAACAACAAAATATACTGGATAAAAGTAATCATCAGAGTTACACAGTATACAGGATCTTACTTAGTACAAATACAGTTCAGCTATACATAAATGTCTACAGCGGAAATAAACAAAATATGTACAATAGGAGCTGAACAGCATAAAAAGAAATAAATGATAGAATCCATCTTCAGCTCCAGCTATCCAGAAAGAACCAGCTAAACCTGAATACAAGGCTGCCCGTGTAGAGAAAGGGGCACTCGAGTTTGAGAGTGAAACAAACTACGAGTCAGTCATGGGACTGGTATGAGAAATCCACTCAACACATATATATAATTGGCTAATCACAGGACCACGCCACTTTCGTGGAACGGGTTTACTCCATTGGATTGCCAGTGCTTTAAAACAAATCTTTCTTTTAAACATCGCTATGCTTTTTATAAAAATGAAGCCGTTATAAGACTCAGTTCCCATCACATAATGCAACGCAAACCGGAGGATAGAGTTTTTACCTTATAACGGCCAAAATATGCTTGATACGAATAAAGCAAAGGCATTTGATATTATTGCTAGTGTCTATATGTTTTGAAAACAATTTCAAATCATAACTATCAATCATAGACGACATGAGCGTCCCATGCCACTATGTCGCCAAATGTATTTATACAATCGAAACCGCATCGTCACGTATTTGGAAATTGGATTTCCGTCATGAACCAAGGCAAAAGATAGTCCTTACCGAATTCGTGACTCTCTAGCCCGAGCCACAGGATCAGAACGCATCAACCCTTTAGATCGTCAGGGCCGGTCCACCGATGTGGATTATTATGCCTGAACACTACGTCTCCCCGCCCTTTGGGGCGTAAACGAGCCAACGAATGACTCCATCGGACCCGGATCGTCCGATCAAACCGAGGCGCCTCGCAACAGCAACAACCACATAGGTGAAAAGTATATAAATGTCAGGGCTGGTAGGTCACTGACACCACCCTAGCTAGAAAGAAACGCAGGCCCTCCCTGATGTCCTCTCCCGTTTTAGGTTCATACCGGGGTGTGAGGCTCGCGAATTCACGTTATACACAAAGCTACGCCACACAGGCGGTGCTTTGATCATCACCACAAGACTTTGCTTTTCAACAGAAGCCCTGATCACTGCATCTTAGCATGCCACACAGGCAATTCACACCGTGCAACTGATAGCTATCAATCACACAGAACAAATTCCCATGTCGGACACACAGTCCATTTACAAGTCCGTTCTGGGTCTGAACGAAACCGGAGGCACTAAATACCTCGCAAACCCATCGACCAACACGTACGTCCGGACGATCACCACTTATTATCCATATTTCGGGATGCCTCCCAATCAGGACCTCGGTTACCATCCAAACGAGGTGAAGATCTCCGGTCTTCGACCATCGTCTTCATCTTCGAATTTCAATCGTCGGTCGATTATTCGAAATGAGAATTAACTCGGCCTTTCCAAATAATTCACGTATATTTAGAATTTCAAATCGATTTATTTCAATGGTTAAATTATTCGACAACACCAATATTGTTCTTTAATGTAATTTTCACACCAAACACATTCAACCATCAAATACAACATAAATCGAGCAAATTCAGTTTATTTCCATTCCATATCGCTTATGATATTTTATAATGATTTATCGCTATTTTTATTTATTTTAAAATAGCCCATTCATTCAAAACGACGCTTCGGGCCATAAGGCGGCCGTGGCGCTGTTTTTCTTCAGATTTGATTTACACATATTTGAAAATCTAACCGTTGGATCTTCACAAAATTTACATCATTAGAAAGGTCTTTTCAAAACGAACCCAACGGTTCCAGTTTCGGGAAAATCCGACGGTCGGATCTTCCGGTACAATCGTTTGAAATTTCGATTTCAAAATACGAACTGCAGCGTCGTTATTCGATTAAATATAATTATATTTATATATATAAATAAATATAATCGTTTCTGGCGCTGTTTTTCTTCAGATTTGAATTAAACATTCCAGACAATCCAACCGTTGGATTTCTACAAAGTTGGTGCCGTTGGGAAGATATTTCCAAGGCGTACCCGACGGTTGAGGTTTCGGGAAAATCCAATAGTCGGATTTCCCGCACTAGTCGTTTGAAATCACGGTTTCAAAATACGAACTGCACGGCCCCGTTTCGTTTTAATTTTATTTATATTTATATATTTATATAAATATAGTTCATTCAATGTTTTCTATATCGTTTTCACTTCAAATATTTTTCTAACACTTTAAATTTTGGAAAAATTTCGCCATAACCTCCCCTGCACCGGGAGCGTCGGGAAATCGCAAATAGCGTCCCGGTCCTTCTAATCTCAAAAAGAAAAAGAAAAAGCCAAGCGGCTAGCCAACAGGCTCAAAATCAACACCCAAACAAATCAGTAAATGTGTACCTATTTGTCGGGCACAAAATTTTATTCCTCTTCTCTAGCCCCTTTGCTATAACCTGTTCAATGAATATACATGTACATATATATACAGTTCTTATCATTTTTCATTTTTTATTCAACTTCATATTTGATTTCTATTTGGTTTAAAAACACCATTCATTCTAATGTTACATAAATAGGTGCAAATCATTTCATTAGCTAATTAATGAATATTTCAACTGATATATGTTTATTTTGAACAAGTGGCTATTTTTAACATTTCACATTTCAACGATTTATGCATACAATAAAAATGTGATTTTTATTGTAAAACAATTCATTTCAAACACTAATTTTCTATATAGTTCATATAGTCGATAAAAGGTGATTTTTATTATCAAACAATTTATTTCAAAATATGAATACCATTCAACACATGAATTTCTAAACAACGAATGAATATCAATTCAACACATGAATGTTTTCTATAGTCTTTATATATAGATAAAAATGTGATTTTTATTATCGAACAATTATTTTCAAAATATGAATACCATTCAACACATGAATTTCTAAACAACGAATGAATATCAATTCAACACATGAATGTTTTCTATACAATGAATAAATATAGTTTAAGCATATGAAAAAAATTCAAACACACAAATATTATTCAAAATTTCGGCAGCATAACGACAGGGTAGTTAAACCGGCACCGTCTCTAGTACGGCTCCTCGCTCTACCTTAAAACCTCGCGGTTTTTGACAATGGGGATCATGCATCTAGTTCGCACGCAGGCGGCATGTATATATTTATTTCATTTCCACAAACTAATCCTATGTGGTTTCAACCAAATATTTCACAACCACAAATGGGTATTTTTCAACCAATATCAATCCCAAACAATCAATTGCCATCAATCAATTTTCACAACGATTTCAACCAATAAATATCGTCCATGGTTTGTGGACGAGGGGCGTATATATATATATATATATTTATATATAGCAATTTATATATAGCTATTCACTTTCATATCACACATATATATAATATTTTTAAATCAGAAATCTCACCAATAGCTATCCAACTTCACGACACTTCACTTATAGAAATCTTCGCCTTTTGTCGCTTTCGCCCGTATTCTCTACACATGTAAAAATCGAATTTTTATTATGTTATTCAATATATAAAAATCGAATTTTTACTTCGGCTTTCAATATATAAAAATCTGATTTTTACTTCGGCTTTCAATATATAAAAATCTGATTTTTACTTCGACTTTCACTAAATAAAAATATGATTTTTACTTCGACTTTCGATAAATAAAAATATGATTTTTACTTCGACTTTCGATAAATAAAAATATGATTTTTACTTCGACTTTCGATAAATAAAAATATGATTTTTACTTCGACTTTCACTAAATAAAAATATGATTTTTACTTCGACTTTCACTAAATAAAAATATGATTTTTACTTCGACTTTCGATAAATAAAAATATGATTTTTACTTCGACTTTCGATAAATAAAAATATGATTTTTACTTCGACTTTCAATATATAAAAATCTGATTTTTACTTTTAAATTTCTAATCTCTTTTTAGTTTATAAATCATTTTAAAATCAGTTTTCATATTCCTTTATAAATCCGTTTTTAACTTTTTTAAAAACCAAATCAGTTTCTAATTTTAAAAAAAATAAAATCAGTTTTTATACTTTTCAAGAAAACCAGTTTTATTCTTAAACTAATCAGTTTTAATACTTTAAAAAAAAAGCAGTTTTATAAAATCTTTAAATCTGTTTTTAATTGCTTTTAAAACAGTTTTTAAAATCTTTTTAAAAAGCAGTTCTTAAAATCTTTAAAAAAAATCAATTCAGTTTTATACTTTTATTTTTATAAAATAAAATAAAATAAAAATATAAAAAGAAATACTTACAGATAAGGGGGGGGTTTCTGCAGTTCGTCGGCGGCAACTTCGAGGTGGCGGCGCTCGGGGTTCGAACGGGGTCTTCGATCGATGCAGGGGGAGGCGATGCTTCGGGGTTCGAACGGGGTCTTCGTCGATGCAGGGGGAGGCGATGCTTCGGGGTTCGAACGGGGTCTTCGTCGATGCAGGGGGAGGCGATGCTTCGGGGTTCGAACGGGGTCTTCGTCGATGCAGGGGGAGGCGATGCTTCGGGGTTCGAACGGGGTCTTCGTCGATGCAGGGGGAGGCGGCTGGTGAACGTCGCGATGGATTTAGGGTTTTTTTTTTCACTTTTCTTTCTGTCTGAAATAGAAAAGGAACGGGGGGGGGGGGGGCAAGCAGGAGATAGGAGGGAAAATATTTTTTTTTATTTTTTTATTATTTAATTTCGCAAATAGGTTGACTTTTACATACGACCTCGAAACGAGGCCCACCGCCTGTCGTCCATAGCATTTCACCCCCATTCCGAACACAATGGGATATGTATCGTAAGCTGATTTGATCGTTACAATCAGTTTCCTTTTGAATTTTCATTTAAATCTCTATATTGAATTTTAAACGCACATTTCAAATTACCGGGGTCACATACTAACTAGAAAAATTCCAGAAAAATATTTTCTAGCTTCGTATCGTCGATACGGTCCTAACAAAACTAGTTTCGTCGAATTCTGAGACCGTTTGAAAAATGGCCAATTTCCAGTCGATTAAAATCAACGGAAACTGGTCAAACGCGTTTTCCCTTGCCACGCTCACATATTGATTCGAAAAATTATGAAATTTGGAATCTAACAATAACCTGACACTGCGGATCTAACAAAAGTGGTTTCGTCGAAATCCGAGGTCATTTGCAAAATGTCCATTTTTAAGGGCCTGAATTCCGTAGCGACTATTCAGAATTTTCAACTGGACATATCTTTTGATTCCCGCTATCAAATTTCAACTGGTCGGATTCGTTAGAAAGATATCATCAATTAGATCCTAATGTTTTTGGTCTCACTAAAATCCGGATTGTTTTGCACTCGGTATATTCAATTGAAGTTTGAAATCGAATTATCGAACTACCGCGCTATTTTCAATTCTATATATAATTATAATTAATTATATTAGTTTTCAATTGTCGATTCAAACCCAGTTTTCATTGCCATTATCTAAAATATTTATTTTAAATATTTAAAATCCATTATTTTAGCTAATTTAAAAAAATTTAAATTGGTTCAGATTTTCTGGGTCGTTACAATCTCCCCCACTTAAAACTTTTCGTCCCCGAAAAGGAATAAAGTCGAAAGTGGTTTGATAAATCTACAATCACACAACTCAACAACCAATTTGTTTTTAATATTCAGAGTATAGAATAAACAATGCACATCCATGGGAAGAAAATAGCAACATAATAGAGAATTAAATGGTAATGCAAGGTAGGGTAAATGTACCTTGCACCGGAGTCATTCAGAGATATCTATTCGGCATCTAGGATAAGCTTTCTGAATGCTCTCCTCAGTTTCCCAAGTACAATCTCGCGGATCTCCACTCCATTGCACTTTGACTAAGTGAACCTTCTTGTTTCTCAGCTCTTTGGTTTCTTTGCCGATAATCTTTAGCGGCTCTCGCCTCACAGCTAATTCTGGAGTAATTTCAATGTCCTGCTGAGCTGCTTCTTCCACGATCAAGTCTGGATCATGAACGTGCTTTTGAAGTTGAGATATATGAAATACATCATGAACTCCAGGCAACCAATCAGGCAGTTTGACCCTATAAGCGAGAGTCCCAATCCGTTCCAGAATAGGAAACGGACCAATGAATTTGGGTGCCAACTTTCCTGTTTTACCGAACCGGATTACTCCTCTCATCGGCGATACTTTCAAATATACATAGTCGCCAACTTCAAAGGATATATCCCTACTTCTTTTATCGGCATAGCTCTTTTGTCGGCTTTGAGCGGCGAGTAATCGCTTCTTAATAAAATCGACTTTGTCGGCAGCTTCTCGAATCATATCAGGACCCAACACAAGTCTATTTCCAGGCTCGACCCAACAAGCAGGAGATCGGCACGGTCTACCATATAATGCTTCGAATGGCGACATTGTCAGACTCGCCTGGTAGCTGTTGTTATAAGAGAATTCAGCCAAATGCAGATGGTCTTCCCATGATCCACCGAAATCTATAATACAAGCCCGCAATAGATCTTCTAAAATACGATTCACCCTCTCAGTCTGACCGTCTGTCTGAGGATGATAAGCGGTGCTCATGTTTAACTTCGTTCCCAGTTCGACTTGAAATGCTTCCCAGAATTTACTAGTGAATATTGTATCTCTATCACTTACTATACTGAGCGGCACTCCATGTAGTCTAACTATTTCCCTGAAGTATATCTGCGCCAGACTCTGAGCAGTTCTGTTTGATCCGACAGGTATGAAATGGGCGGTCTTCGTGAAACGATCTACGATCACCCAAACACTGTCATTTCCCTTTCTGGTTCTGGGCAGACCATCAATGAAATCCATAGAAATATGCTCCCACTTCCAACCAGGAACTTCCAGTGGTTGTAATAATCCAGCCAATTTCTGTTGGTCGCTTTTAACTAGCTGGCAAGTAGGGCATCGACTAACATATATTGAGATGTCTCTTTTTAACGACTTCCACCAGAATGTGCGTTTGATGTCGTTATACATTTTATTCACACCTGGATGGATACTGAGCTTAGATTTGTGGCATTCATCAAGCACTTCTCTTCTGAGTTCAGGAATTTCTGGAACACAAATTCGTCCTTCTAACCTCAGAATCCCTTCGCTGTCTAACTGGAAATCCGAAGCATTGCCTTCGCGAATTCGCTGACTTATTCCTTTGATAAATTGGTCATCTTCTTGGAGAGCCGATATCTTATCAATCAACGAAGTCGCAATGATGAAACTGGCGATCATTTCATTCTTTCGGCTTAACGCATCAGCCACGACATTGGCTTTCCCTGGAGTATATATAATTTCAAAGTCATATGCTGCAAGAAACTCCAGCCAACGTTACTGCCTCAAATTTAAGTCCTTCTGAGTGAACAGATATTTCAACGACTGGTGATCTGTAAACAGTTCAAACCTCTCGCCCAGAAGATAGTGTCTCCAGATTTTCAAAGAGAATATGATAGCCAATAACTCAAGATCATGAGTTACGTAGTTCTTCTCGTGTGGCTTCAGTTGACGGCTAGCATAAGCAATTACTTGGCCTCTTTGCATTAACACTGCGCCAAGGCCTTCTCTAGAAGCATCAGTCCAGACTTTCAAATCTTGGTTGCCATCGATGATGGTTAGCACTGGAGCAGTTGTTAATCTCAACTTTAGCTCTTCGAAAGCTTCCTCACTCTCTTGAGTCCATTTAAATTTAGAATGCTTCTTTGTAAGCTTCGTTAAGTGGCCAGATATCTTCGAAAAGTTTTTAACGAACTTCCGGTAATAGCTAGCCAATCCAAGAAAACTGCGGACTTCAGTGGGAGTACTGGGCTGTTTCCAATTTTGAATAGCTGTGATTTTGCTTGGATCCACAGCGATTCCATCTTTCGATACGACATGGCCCAGAAATTTCACTTCATCTTGCCAGAATATACATTTGGAAAACTTGGCTTTCAATACATTCCTTCTGAGGATTTCTAGAACCTGTTCCAGATGCTTTTCATGTTCGGCCTTTGATTTAGAGAAGATTAGAATATCATCAATAAAAACCAGAACAAATTTATTCAAAACCCCTCTGAACACTCTGTTCATCAGATCGACGAAGTAAGCGGGAGCGTTACATAAGCCGAATGGCATTACTAACCACTCGTAGAATAAGTCGGGGCCTCTGAACGCTGCCATTGGAACACACTCTTCGGCAATTCGAAGTTGATGGAAGCCTGTAGCTAGGTCCATTCGTGAGAATACTTGTGCTCCATTTAATCGATCTAACAAATCATCAATCCGCGGCAGTGGATATTTGTTCTTTATTGTCTGTTTGTTCAGATCACGATAATCCACACATAGACGTAGAGTACCGTCAGATTTTGGGACAAACACCACTGCTGCACCCCAATCAGAGAAACTAGGCCTGATCAGACCTTTCCATACTAGTTGTCTTGTTTGATTGTCTAATTCCTCCTTCTCTTTCAAGGACATTCTTCGAATAGCGTGAACTACCGGCCTTGCATTCGGAATTAAAGCAATTTTGAAATCTATTTCCCTTTGCGGAGGTAAGCGAACAACTTCCTCGAACACATCCGCATAGTTCTTGACGACAGGAATATCTTTGATGAGGTCAGGAATATTCTCTGTGATTTCAGGGACATTTTCAATTTGGGCTGGAGAAACATTCAAAGCTGCCCAGAAGTCTTTTCTATTAGCATTCTGACCTTCACAGGGAATGGTTATATAACCCCCTGATTTAATCTTAGCTCTAACAACCCTCTCGGCGCATCTAACCTCTGCTTCATATTTGGTTAACCAATCCAATCCCAAAATAAGATCGAATTCATCAAAATTCATGACGACAGAGATAATAGGGAATTTATAGCAAGAAAAAGAGACGGGTACTGCACAAACCCAACTGAGATTGATGGAACCTCCAACTGGATTTCGGACAGTCATTGGCTCTTTGAGCTTCTTCAAATTCAAATCCAACTTCTTGACTACACCTTTGGCAATGAAACTTCGTGACGCGCCTGTGTCAAACAGTACTTTGACTGGAATGTTTTTGACAGTAAGCGTGCCTTCTAAAACATCGGCCCTTTCTTGACTAGCTGAGGGCTCGGAAGTTTCTGCTACTTCATTCACTTGAACTATTTCAGTCTTTTTCAACTGCCAGCAATCCTTTGCGAGATGACCAGTCTGCTTGCATTTACTGCAACCTCTTTTCTCTTGGAAATTCTTCTCTGATTTAGATCCACTCTTGATTCGTTTCTTTAGAGATCTGCAACTTATCGAGAGATGTCCTTGCTTATTGCAGTTAGAGCATACAGTTGCCGTTACTGGTTTCTTCTCAGTTTTGGCCCTTTTCCTCTTGGCACTGGGCTTCTTACTGATCTCCGACCTTGTACTGGTTTCAGGAATATCAGTTTCTGACTCTGTTTTGTCACTAGAACAGACTTCTTCTTCGTCGCATAACATTCCTTTCTTATGGAGATCTTCATACTGATAGGCCATATATATCATTTCAGAAAAAGGAAGCTTCACATGCCCCAATACTTTATTCTGGTATTTCCTTTGAAGCCCGTGAATAAATCTCAGATTTTTCCTCTTCGGATTTTCAATTAGATGAGGGGCAAAGTGAGAAAGTTCATTGAATTTCTTATGATATTCGGGAATTGTCATGTCTCCTTGTATTAGATAAGAAAATTCATCACATAGTCGCTCGGTCGCTTCGGGAGGAGTAAATTTTCCTAAGAAAATCACTTTGAATCTGTCCCAGGTGATATCACCTTCTGGATTATTCTTTATAACTGAATCCCACCAAAACAAAGCTTCTTCTTTAAGTGCCCAGGAGGCCAGTAATCTTTTCTGGTCATCCCTCAGCTTTAATGCTTCGAAGATTTTCTCAGCCGAACGAATCCAAGCTTGTGTCTTCATAATAGATTCTTCACCAGAGAACGGTATTCCACCCATATTTCGATATTTGATTAATAGGGCCTCAATACCCGGTTCTGCATTCCTTCTGCTTCTGACACTCATTTTTCTAGTACTTCTGCAAATGGCAGATCAAGTGTCAGGTCACAGAAAAGGTATTTTTAAATATAGAAACACATACTTCAAATGTAAATGTGTCTATCAAGGTGTAATTTCATTCTGCTTTACTCATACTAGGATATTGCTGATCCTATCTGTATGGAGTTGCCCGCCCTAGAACACTACTGGTTCTATTTCTGACGAGTTCGTTCGAATGTTATATTCCAGAACTAAGCTTAACCAAAGCTCTGATACCACGTTGAGACGACCCGATTTCCCGTTCTCACGGAAACAAGGTTATCTTTTGGAATATAACACAGAAACAGATAATAGCAGAACAGAATTAAATAAATACACCAGAATGAACAACAAAATATACTGGATAAAAGTAATCATCAGAGTTACACAGTATACAGGATCTTACTTAGTACAAATACAGTTCAGCTATACATAAATGTCTACAGCGGAAATAAACAAAATATGTACAATAGGAGCTGAACAGCATAAAAAGAAATAAATGATAGAATCCATCTTCAGCTCCAGCTATCCAGAAAGAACCAGCTAAACCTGAATACAAGGCTGCCCGTGTAGAGAAAAGGGCACCCGAGTTTGAGAGTGAAACAAACTACGAGTCAGT
The DNA here is from genome assembly GCA_030737875.1 of Allium sativum. Classification (NCBI taxonomy): domain Eukaryota; kingdom Viridiplantae; phylum Streptophyta; class Magnoliopsida; order Asparagales; family Amaryllidaceae; genus Allium; species Allium sativum. The sequence goes on from CM060919.1 coordinate 422,064,475, forward strand.
CATGGGACTGGTATGAGAAATCCACTCAACACATATATATAATTGGCTAATCACAGGACCACGCCACTTTCGTGGAACGGGTTTACTCCATTGGATTGCCAGTGCTTTAAAACAAATCTTTCTTTTAAACATCACTATGCTTTTTATAAAAATGAAGCCGTTATAAGACTCAGTTCCCATCACACAATGCAACGCAAACCGGAGGATAGAGTTTTTACCTTATAACGGCCAAAATATGCTTGATACGAATAAAGCAAAGGCATTTGATATTATTGCTAGTGTCTATATGTTTTGAAAACAATTTCAAATCATAACTATCAATCATAGACGACATGAGCGTCCCATGCCACTATGTCGCCAAATGTATTTATACAATCGAAACCGCATCGTCACGTATTTGGAAATTGGATTTCCGTCATGAACCAAGGCAAAAGATAGTCCTTACCGAATTCGTGACTCTCTAGCCCGAGCCACAGGATCAGAACGCATCAACCCTTTAGATCGTCAGGGCCGGTCCACCGATGTGGATTATTATGCCTGAACACTACGTCTCCCCGCCCTTTGGGGCGTAAACGAGCCAACGAATGACTCCATCGGACCCGGATCGTCCGATCAAACCGAGGCGCCTCGCAACAGCAACAACCACATAGGTGAAAAGTATATAAATGTCAGGGCTGGTAGGTCACTGACACCACCCTAGCTAGAAAGAAACGCAGGCCCTCCCTGATGTCCTCTCCCGTTTTAGGTTCATACCGGGGTGTGAGGCTCGCGAATTCACGTTATACACAAAGCTACGCCACACAGGCGGTGCTTTGATCATCACCACAAGACTTTGCTTTTCAACAGAAGCCCTGATCACTGCATCTTAGCATGCCACACAGGCAATTCACACCGTGCAACTGATAGCTATCAATCACACAGAACAAATTCCCATGTCGGACACACAGTCCATTTACAAGTCCGTTCTGGGTCTGAACGAAACCGGAGGCACTAAATACCTCGCAAACCCATCGACCAACACGTACGTCCGGATGATCACCACTTATTATCCATATTTCGGGATGCCTCCCAATCAGGACCTCGGTTACCATCCAAACGAGGTGAAGATCTCCGGTCTTCGACCATCGTCTTCATCTTCGAATTTCAATCGTCGGTCGATTATTCGAAATGAGAATTAACTCGGCCTTTCCAAATAATTCACGTATATTTAGAATTTCAAATCGATTTATTTCAATGGTTAAATTATTCGACAACACCAATATTGTTCTTTAATGTAATTTTCACACCAAACACATTCAACCATCAAATACAACATAAATCGAGCAAATTCAGTTTATTTCCATTCCATATCGCTTATGATATTTTATAATGATTTATCGCTATTTTTATTTATTTTAAAATAGCCCATTCATTCAAAACGACGCTTCGGGCCATAAGGCGGCCGTGGCGCTGTTTTTCTTCAGATTTGATTTACACATATTTGAAAATCTAACCGTTGGATCTTCACAAAATTTACATCATTAGAAAGGTCTTTTCAAAACGAACCCAACGGTTCCAGTTTCGGGAAAATCCGACGGTCGGATCTTCCGGTACAATCGTTTGAAATTTCGATTTCAAAATACGAACTGCAGCGTCGTTATTCGATTAAATATAATTATATTTATATATATAAATAAATATAATCGTTTCTGGCGCTGTTTTTCTTCAGATTTGAATTAAACATTCCAGACAATCCAACCGTTGGATTTCTACAAAGTTGGTGCCGTTGGGAAGATATTTCCAAGGCGTACCCGACGGTTGAGGTTTCGGGAAAATCCAATAGTCGGATTTCCCGCACTAGTCGTTTGAAATCACGGTTTCAAAATACGAACTGCACGGCCCCGTTTCGTTTTAATTTTATTTATATTTATATATTTATATAAATATAGTTCATTCAATGTTTTCTATATCGTTTTCACTTCAAATATTTTTCTAACACCTTAAATTTTGGAAAAATTTCGCCATAACCTCCCCTGCACCGGGAGCGTCGGGAAATCGCAAATAGCGTCCCGGTCCTTCTAATCTCAAAAAGAAAAAGAAAAAGCCAAGCGGCTAGCCAACAGGCTCAAAATCAACACCCAAACAAATCAGTAAATGTGTACCTATTTGTCGGGCACAAAATTTTATTCCTCTTCTCTAGCCCCTTTGCTATAACCTGTTCAATGAATATACATGTACATATATATACAGTTCTTATCATTTTTCATTTTCTATTCAACTTCATATTTGATTTCTATTTGGTTTAAAAACACCATTCATTCTAATGTTACATAAATAGGTGCAAATCATTTCATTAGCTAATTAATGAATATTTCAACTGATATATGTTTATTTTGAACAAGTGGCTATTTTTAACATTTCACATTTCAACGATTTATGCATACAATAAAAATGTGATTTTTATTGTAAAACAATTCATTTCAAACACTAATTTTCTATATAGTTCATATAGTCGATAAAAGGTGATTTTTATTATCAAACAATTTATTTCAAAATATGAATACCATTCAACACATGAATTTCTAAACAACGAATGAATATCAATTCAACACATGAATGTTTTCTATAGTCTTTATATATAGATAAAAATGTGATTTTTATTATCGAACAATTATTTTCAAAATATGAATACCATTCAACACATGAATTTCTAAACAACGAATGAATATCAATTCAACACATGAATGTTTTCTATACAATGAATAAATATAGTTTAAGCATATGAAAAAAATTCAAACACACAAATATTATTCAAAATTTCGGCAGCATAACGGCAGGGTAGTTAAACCGGCACCGTCCCTAGTACGGCTCCTCGCTCTACCTTAAAACCTCGCGGTTTTTGACAATGGGGATCATGCATCTAGTTCGCACGCAGGCGGCATGTATATATTTATTTCATTTCCACAAACTAATCCTATGTGGTTTCAACCAAATATTTCACAACCACAAATGGGTATTTTTCAACCAATATCAATCCCAAACAATTAATTGCCATCAATCAATTTTCACAACGATTTCAACCAATAAATATCGTCCATGGTTTGTGGACGAGGGGCGTATATATATATATATTTATATATAGCAATTTATATATAGCTATTCACTTTCATATCACACATATATATAATATTTTTAAATCAGAAATCTCACCAATAGCTATCCAACTTCACGACACTTCACTTATAGAAATCTTCGCCTTTTGTCGCTTTCGCCCGTATTCTCTACACATGTAAAAATCGAATTTTTATTATGTTATTCAATATATAAAAATCGAATTTTTACTTCGGCTTTCAATATATAAAAATCTGATTTTTACTTCGGCTTTCAATATATAAAAATCTGATTTTTACTTCGACTTTCACTAAATAAAAATATGATTTTTACTTCGACTTTCGATAAATAAAAATATGATTTTTACTTCGACTTTCGATAAATAAAAATATGATTTTTACTTCGACTTTCGATAAATAAAAATATGATTTTTACTTCGACTTTCACTAAATAAAAATATGATTTTTACTTCGACTTTCACTAAATAAAAATATGATTTTTACTTCGACTTTCGATAAATAAAAATATGATTTTTACTTCGACTTTCGATAAATAAAAATATGATTTTTACTTCGACTTTCAATATATAAAAATCTGATTTTTACTTTTAAATTTCTAATCTCTTTTTAGTTTATAAATCATTTTAAAATCAGTTTTCATATTCCTTTATAAATCCGTTTTTAACTTTTTTAAAAACCAAATCAGTTTCTAATTTTTTAAAAAATAAAATCAGTTTTTATACTTTTCAAGAAAACCAGTTTTATTCTTAAACTAATCAGTTTTAATACTTTAAAAAAAAGCAGTTTTATAAAATCTTTAAATCTGTTTTTAATTGCTTTTAAAACAGTTTTTAAAATCTTTTAAAAAAGCAGTTTTTAAAATCTTTAAAAAAAATCAATTCAGTTTTATACTTTTATTTTTATAAAATAAAAATAAAATAAAAATATAAAAAGAAATACTTACAGATAAGGGGGGGGGTTCTGCAGTTCGTCGGCGGCAACTTCGAGGTGGCGGCGCTCGGGGTTCGAACGGGGTCTTCGATCGATGCAGGGGGAGGCGATGCTTCGGGGTTCGAACGGGGTCTTCGTCGATGCAGGGGGAGGCGATGCTTCGGGGTTCGAACGGGGTCTTCGTCGATGCAGGGGGAGGCGATGCTTCGGGGTTCGAACGGGGTCTTCGTCGATGCAGGGGGAGGCGATGCTTCGGGGTTCGAACGGGGTCTTCGTCGATGCAGGGGGAGGCGGCTGGTGAACGTCGCGATGGATTTAGGGTTTTTTTTTTTTTTCACTTTTCTTTCTGTCTGAAATAGAAAAGGAACGGGGGAGGGGGGGCCAAGCAGGAGATAGGAGGGAAAATATTTTTTTTTATTATTATTATTTAATTTCGCAAATAGGTTGACTTTTACATACGACCTCGAAACGAGGCCCACCGCCTGTCGTCCATAGCGTTTCACCCCCATTCCGAACACAATGGGATATGTATCGTAAGCTGATTTGATCGTTACAATCAGTTTCCTTTTGAATTTTCATTTAAATCTCTATATTGAATTTTAAACGCACATTTCAAATTACCGGGGTCACATACTAACTAGAAAAATTCCAGAAAAATATTTTCTAGCTTCGTATCGTCGATACGGTCCTAACAAAACTAGTTTCGTCGAATTCTGAGACCGTTTGAAAAATGGCCAATTTCCAGTCGATTAAAATCAACGGAAACTGGTCAAACGCGTTTTCCCTTGCCACGCTCACATATTGATTCGAAAAATTATGAAATTTGGAATCTAACAATAACCTGACACTGCGGATCTAACAAAAGTGGTTTCGTCGAAATCCGAGGTCATTTGCAAAATGTCCATTTTTAAGGGCCTGAATTCCGTAGCGACTATTCAGAATTTTCAACTGGACATATCTTTTGATTCCCGCTATCAAATTTCAACTGGTCGGATTCGTTAGAAAGATATCATCAATTAGATCCTAATGTTTTTGGTCTCACTAAAATCCGGATTGTTTTGCACTCGGTATATTCAATTGAAGTTTGAAATCGAATTATCGAACTACTGCGCTATTTTCAATTCTATATATAATTATAATTAATTATATTAGTTTTCAATTGTCGATTCAAACCCAGTTTTCATTGCCATTATCTAAAATATTTATTTTAAATATTTAAAATCCATTATTTTAGCCAATTTAAAAAAATTTAAATTGGTTCAGATTTTCTGGGTCGTTACAATAGTATAGACAAAACTGCGTTCAGAACTCCAGATGGATTCTTAGAATGGCTGGTCATGCCATTCGGTTTGACTAATACACCCGCGTACTTCGTGGACTTGATAAGTAGGGTGTCTAGGGAGTTCCTGAACGAGTTTGTGGTAGTCTTCGTAGATGATATTCTGATCTTCTCTAAGGATGAGGAAGAGCACGCAAGGCATCTCGTGGAGGTGATGGATACGCTTAGAGTGCATCAGTGAAGGCCAAGTTCTCCAAGTGTCACTTTTGGAGAAGGGAAGTTAGATTTCTTGGGCACATAGTTACTACGCAAGGCTTAGCGGTGGATCCCGCTAGAGTGGTCGCGGTTCAAGACCGGAAAGCCCCGACGAGGACAATTGAAGTAAGAAGTTCTCTCAGTTTAATTAGTTAGTTAGCGTCCCTTGAGCTTAGACCTACCCTTCTGGATCAAGTAGGGACTTCGCAGAAGGAAGACCCGCAGTTAGTCGAGATCATGAACAAGTTGATTCGAGGCGAGATGTTAAGACACCTCGCTATAGATGACAAGTGATGGCTAAGACGCAATGAGAGAAAGAAGGCTCTTGAAGGTGCACATCACTCGAGGAGGTGGCCGAGTTTGTCCCAAGGAGCATGTTGTGCCAACAGATTAAGGCCGAGTCATAAAAAGCCCGGTGGGCTATTACATCCATTGGAGGTCCCCGCAATGGAAGTAGGAAAAACGTCACGAAGGGTTTCGTGGATGGACTGCCTAGATCAAGAAAAGGGAATAAGAGCATGTGGGTCATAGTAGGTAGACTCACGAAGAGTGCTCATTTCACTCCGGTAAAGAGCGAAAGGACTGCATCATAGCTAGCGACAGTTTACTTTCAAGAAAATAAAGCGGTTGCACGAGGTTCCCTAAAGTATAGTTAGTAACCATGACTCAATCTTCACTAGCCAGTCTTGGGATAGTCTACGGGAAGTCATGGGCAAGCAACTGAATCTAAGTACGGCCTATCATTCGCAGGCGGATGGTTCATTTCGTTCAAGCATGAGTTATAGAAAATCACGTTAGTAAGAGCAATTGGCAACGTGGATTGGTATTTCCAAGAAAAGTTCTGCTGCGTGGAATACTTTATAGTAAGTAAACGAGATCCAAGATTCACTAGTGAATTTTGGAGAGCTTGCATGAAACCATGAGGTCACGGTTATGTTTAAGCCAAGAATGATAGAAGAGTAAGTGAAAAAGTAAGACGAGAGGCGACAATGAAATGGGTTCCAACTCATATTTGGAAATAAGAGTTAAGAAGCTAAGAAATCATGAGGTAAAAGACAGTCAAAGCACAGTGGAGTTAAACTCAAGGAAACGTGACTTAGAAGATTGAAGGCTGGATACGCGCATCATATCTCTTTTTAAGAGCATATCCTTGATCCTTGTTTTCCTGTGGAACTTACTCGCATGTTATCTTTTTACGTATATCCTCTCGGTCCCATTCTCGGTCCTATTTCTATCGGGAGGTATGACTTATTGGCTAGCAATACATGTCAGGGTTTGGAGGGGTCCGTTAGGTTGACTAAACCTTTTGGGCTTTTATAGAATATGGGTTGGGTTAGGAAGGGATTTCTTGTAATCCGAAAGGAGTATATCCTGCTTATCTTCCCGATCTCTTTGTAGCATATCTTTGCTATCCATGATTATCTAGTTTATCATGTTGATCTTGTCATGAGAACCTTAGGTAGAAACCCTTTGGATGAAACATGTGTTTGAAACATGTTATGCCTGATGGTTGCAAGTGGTTGCAAGTGTTTGCAAGTGGTTACTCGTGGATGCATTATACACGTTAAGAACTAGATCGGCTCACACACTCCTCATATTGCATATGCATGAGTGTTTATGCTTATTCATGGATGAAAATTTTTGTGTTATCACATGGATGTCGCATATGGATGTATGTTATGTGCACACATATAGATGTTATACATTATGTTAGGAATTGCATACATATGGATTCATTTCACTAACATAATTTGCATTGATGATATTTGCATTAAATAAGTACATATACACACACCTTTGCATATGTTCATACAACATTTAGAATCTTGTAAGGACAATGATTGCTCGTGGATGATGTTTTGAGTAGATGGATGATTGGATGGTAGGATACGTTCTTCCTAACTTGAAGATTTCGGGGACGAAATCCTTTAAGGAGGGGAGAATGTAACAACCCGTATTTTCAATAACCTGTAATAATGTAAATCGAGGCAGAATTTAATTCTAAAATCTGAATCAAGGGAAACGGGCTATGCCATTGCGTTCGTCTCGGAAAAATACGCGAAATAGAGTCCGAGTTTTCGAAAATCGGAGTCCGTATGACCCGATTAAGGCCCAACGAAGTTTTCAGAAAATTTCAAAGTAAAAACAGATTTCAAATTCAAGTTTGAATTTGAAAAATTAGGTCAGATTGGGCTAGGCGGGAAAATTCCCGCCAGAGCACCCAAGTCAACAGCCCTGTCGACTTGGGAGTCGACTTGGTTGGACCCAAGTCGACAGCCCTGTCGACTTGGTCCAGCCGGGCTGTTTAGCCTGGTGCACCATTTTGAGATTGTGTTGAGTTTGGGGGCCAGATTCAGTTTTGAGGGCTGAGATTGGAACTAGGGTTTAATCCTAAGGCTAGAACTAATCCTAATCTCTATAAATAAGACCCTAACCTAAGCCTAAATCAACATTATTCACTCATACAACTAAACTATGGCAAAATCACTCCTCTCATGGCCTCCACTCTCTTCATAAATTCCTAAATAAATTTCTATGAGAGATTTTTCATGCATACAAGTGTTTTCAAACTTGTATGAGCATCATTAGCTTGCATTCAAGTCAAGTTTCTATATTTACATCATAAAGCAAGGGTTTTGATCATTTTTGCTCAAGGGTTATTCTATTGAAGCTTGCATTTTGGGTTTAATTGATTTCATAAGGCCTTTGTCATATTTTTGTGACTTCCTAAGCATTGTAAGCCCTATTCTACTTTCATACTTAAACTCTAAAGTTAAATGTATGATATGCAAGTTTGCCATGATATGCAAGTTTATTATGTCATGTTATGCAAGTTTGAGATGTTATGATATGCAAGTTTATCATGTTATGATTTGCAAGTTTATATGCAAGTTTGCCATGCTATGATATGCGAGTTTATCATGTTATGATTTGCAAGTTTATATGCAAGTTTGCCATGCTATGATATGCAAGTTTATCATGTTATGATTTGCAAGTTTATATGCAAGTTTGCCTTGCTACGATATGCAAGTTTATCATGTTATGATTTGCAAGTTTATATGCAAGTTTGTCATGTTATGATATGCAAGTTTATCATGTTATGATTTGCTAGTTTATATGCAAGTTTGCATGTTATGTTATGCAAGTTTGCTATGTTATGATATGCAAGTTTGCCATGTATGTTATGCAAGTTTGGGGTGATCATTTTGTTCATGTTATCATGTTATGCAAGCTTATCTTGAGTATATGAACATAAAGCTTCAAGCTTTATGCTAAAGGTTGCATTTTGGCAACATGTAAGTTATCATATCTCTTATGATAACTTGCATGGGAGGCTAAATGCGAGCTTATGGCCATTTTTACATGTCATTTATCACCATGTATCACCAATATGCTAAGTTTGGTTTTATGCATGCTTTTGAGGCCTAAAATGTAATATGCAAGTATATGAACATATGTACGTTTCATATGCCACCATGTTAAACTTGTGGCTTCAACACCTTTATGTCATGATTATGCCAAGTTCCCTCTTTCTATCCTTTATGCGCTATTGCGATATGTAAGCGATGGGATTGCGTTTGGGGTTGGGTAAACTTAAAAGACATAAAAAATATAAGATTGGGAATTTACCTATTAAGTTAGGTCTACCCATTGGGAATTTACCTATTAAGTTAGGTCTACCCAATTGCTTGAAAATTTGTAACATGTTTTGGAAACATAATGGACATGACACTTAGAGAAGATAAGTGTGACCAACTTGAGGTTGGGTTGAGTTTGTAGCGTAAACCTACCCGGAACCGACCGGCTTAACTAGTTGCTACAAACAATAGGACCCAATGTGAGAAGTTGGCCATGTTGTACCTTGAACCCGAGGTTAGACCAAGTTGTGGTGTAAAGCTACCCGGACCCGCCCGGCTTAACTAGTAACCACAACAAGGTCTAATGTGAGAGGTTAAGGCGCATTAAATTAATTAATGCCTCGTGATTAGGGTTAAGTCATGGTCCACTTAATACTTAACCAATTTGGGCTTGGTAGATTAATCAGGGTTAAGTCGTGAACTCATCGTTACACTTAACCAAGTTAATCCATGATTAGCAAGAGGGTTAAACCGTACTTAACCCACTAGAAAAATCCTAGCAATGGGGGTCCACTCCAATAGTAATCCCAAGTTCGTATCATTAAGGCCCTAGGGTCTAGGCTAGGGAGGGAGCACAATTACTGGACTGGAGGTAAGCGGCCAAAAGCGACGGCCGAAGGGTACGCCGGTGTAGTTCCGGGCGGACTATGGTCGTGCACACAGTCCGAAGCCGGGGAAAACATGCACGGGTACCAGTAGATCGAGACTGTGCACGCATGATTATGGTGTCCAGGGGTTGACACCCTAGGGCTTGATACACCCGACGGGAGACCCTGCACAGTCTGACTACAATTATGTTTGGGCCGTATGGACACCAACACGTGACGAGTTAGGCTTATAGGGAGCCGATCGACTAGACCGTTTGGTTGGACCTTGTATTGGGGTCACTTCATGTTATTGGGCCAAGGGATCAATACTTGTTTATTCAAGTCATGTTAGTTTGCTAGTACACCTGTGGTGCAAAACCTTATACCTGATTATGCGATGACACCTTTATCTACCTTGTTAGTTAATCATCATGCTAGTATGTTGTTATCCTTATGTTCATCCCTGCTGCTCATGCCAGTTAACTTTACCAGTTTACATTGATTGTAGTAGGGCTTACTCAGTCTTTTTGACTGACCTGTTTTCTTTCGCCTCTTTTCTTCCGTTCCCCCCCCCCCCCCCCAGGTTCTCAGGGAGGGAATATTGGAGCTTAACTTGGATTTCTGATCGCTTGCTTGTGGGACTTTAGCTCATGTACGGTCTTGACATGAAGCTAGCTATGGTTATCACTTATTTTGGGGATAGTACTTATGTATTTCAGTTTTTCAGTAATGTTGTTTTTGTCTAGACTTGTGTATTTGGAAAGTTGACATTATGTTGTACCAGACTTGTTTTTGAAATAGCTTGAAATCTTCCGCTGTTTTACTTATCTTATTTACTCTGTTTATGTATATACATATGTTCTTGTTCTGCCTTGATATATCATTATGCATGTTTACCTGATTCAAACGCCCCTCCAAAGTCAGAGTGCTTGCAAGAGTCACCCTGGCGGAGGTGGGGTGTTACAGTGTGGTTGGGTAATTGGCATCACCTGGCTTATAAATCAATCGATTTATAAAATATGGGTTTTACCGACAGTGGATCGATGATATTTGAGTTATAAATATATTTTATAACGAAAATAGATTTTTAAAGTTATTACATTGAAAGGCTATTTAAAAAGGGGAAATAAATATTTAACTATTTATTTAAAGTTTATATAGAAATTATGAAATGGGTTTTATAAAACAGATTTCTTACATTGATAAAAATTATAAACAAATGAGCAGGAAATACCTAGCGGTTAAGTATTTGATTTATCGTGAACGTTTAAATAAAGTTATTTATATAAATTATATTTTAATTAATTTAAGGAAGGAATTAAATAGAATTGGTTAGAAGAGTAATCATGTTTGTGTTGATCGACCATTTAAACTTGGTTAGACTTTAAATTAGTGAATTAACTTAATGGATAATTTGTTAATCCTAGTAAGGGTTTAAAAAGGAAATTTATTATTTATTCTAGCAATATAGAGAAGTTAATTAATTTGAAATGATTTATGTTGAAGTAAATAATCTTTTCTTAAATGTAACACATTTAAGTAACCAAGTTGAAATGAAAAATGGTCGAGTGTTGGTAAGAAGCTATGGATGAGTTTTTATATTTTGAACTCGAGTTTTAATCAGGAAGTAAAGAGCTCTAAATGAATGCGATAGCGTAAGTGAAAGGTTTTACTTCAGGTTTGAATCAAGTAAAGGGAGGTGAAGAGGTAACAAGGGTTTATATATAAAACCTAGAATTTATAAACAAGGTTTATAAATGAATATGAGTTTAAGCGTTGTTTTTAAATTGGAAATACTTAATAATGGTATTAAGTTGAATCAATGGTTTTAAAAAGGTGTTTCCCGAAAGAAAAGGAAATTGGTAAAAGGGGTTTGTTTTGAGCTTGGTAAACGAGGTTGGAAATAGAAATTGAAATAATAACATCGCGTTTTTGAATTACAACTCGTATTTATCTGAAGATAAGAACGTTGTTGATCAAGGTCTGAGAGGTAAATAAAATACCCCAACTTGGTCGACTTCGGGACTATCCAAGGATGATACTAGTTGGTAATAGCGAAAGTGTGTAATAAGGTTTCCAAAGTAACGGAAATGAGATTTCCCTGGTAACAGAAATAAAAAGGAGATTTCCCTGGTAATAGCGAAATTTTAGAAACCAAGTGATGCTGAGTACCAGACCAGTGAATCTATTTTTGTGATTTTATGGATGTTTACTTGATAGTTAAATAACCGACTATCAAGTCTGACCTTTACAATTGTTGGTATGGAAAGACCGGGATCGAATGTATATTCGAAAACCATTCCAACCAACAAATACGAATATAAAGAAGAGATCAAGCGACGATCGAGATGAAGCATGTGAAGACCATATATCTTCATAAAGCGGAAGAACCACTTACAATCTCTGATTTGACCCGGAGATATACTGGGGTTCTGTCGTGGTTGAAACTGTGGATTGCAAGGACTATCGCTACTGATCCATGGGGTGATTCCTATATTGGATGCAGTAGGAGAGTACCCTCGGTTCATCCTGTTCCTGGATGACTTGTATGGACGGATGTCTGACAGAGTAGTTCTTAAGAGTCACGTACATTGACTTTTACAAACGTATCTCTGTTAGTGGCGGAGAGGGGCACCTCTCTAGTTTAACGACCGGAATATTTTTGTGGACGTCAATTAGTTATTTGGTGGATCTGACGATGTGGCATTCAAAGTGTATGATGATCAGATGTGTTCTGACCTCAAGCCTCATCAACCGGGAGATGACAAAAATCGGGCAGGTAGCATGGCTATGTGGGTCGCTCCCATTAGGGTGTATAATCACCTATCTAGAGAAATTCCTTTTGTTTCTTACTTTATCGATTCTGCCCATTCGGGAAACAGTGGTTTGAGTCCAACCGTTGTTGATATACATTCGATACACTCAAGCGAAATGAGTGGTCGGTCATGTGAGGGCCGGGTTGCAAGACGTTCTTGTTGAACCCAGTGTATTCGCCTCTAGAGATACACGATCGGTAGGTGATCCCATACCTTGTCAGAGATGGAATCCAATCTCCAGTAAGTTCCCACGGTTTTGTTTGTATACTATATATGTGGAGCGTGAGATGCAAGCGTTCCACTAGATTGATATTTACTTATATTTAGACACTATGATAATATCAGAAAAGATATTGATTTCGAAAACTGTTTTGGGTTATCGTAAGGTAAAAACCGTCCATATTTATGTGTGGATTTGGTCTTACAATAATCCTTTTCTTTCGAAAGGATTTTAACTTTAAAATCAAGTTGTGTGATACCTTAATGTTGTGCGAGTTTTTCTCACTCTGGTCCACCAGACTGACCCGGTGTTTTGTAAATGCTCGGGTTAGACCGAGGTGTACAGGTTCAGGTTATCAGGTACTGAGAAGTCCAGAGACAAGCTGGAGATGTTCAGACATATGAAATATAATATATATTCCGTTGTGTATATGAGGACAGATTATCAAAACTGTCCAGATGTGTGATTGTACTCTGATATGGTAAGTATTTTAAAAGCTCTCAATAAAGGTTTATTTCTATATTATATTTTGTTCTGCTGCGATGTGAGACTTTGTGTTGGTTCTTCTTCTTCTTCTATTCTAATATTTCTTTCTCTCTTATCTCACCCTCTAATTTCTTTCTATAAACGTTCCTGTGTTTTCGGTGTTGGAAGGTCGGCAAGAGTACGGTGAAGGTATTTATGTCGATTTTCGAGGGCCGAAATCCCAGGGTCGTTACAGTGGTATCAGAGCTATTGGTTGAGTAGTAACCCTTGCTCTGTGGCGCAACTCAATAGAGATGGGGTTAGTAACACCCTAGATTGAGTTGAGTGTATATATATATATATGAGAGCGTATTTGTAAGATTTTATATATAAATGTTTTGTATTGTGTTATTTGACTGGTTCAAGTGTTGAGAAGCCTTGAGCTAGTGAATGGATACGATATTATTTTATAAAAAGGGGTAAATGAAATAACTTTACCCAAAGTATATTTTTTTTATAAAAAGGAGAAATAATTTTCTATATTATAGTAATGGAGGGGTGTTTGTTTGTTGTTCTGATTGATTTGATTTGAAATCAAATTTGAATTTTGAAATAAAGTTGAACTGATTAGAAAAACAATTCGTAAATCGAATTAGATATGAAAGTGAAACTGAACCTGGTTAAGTGGAAAACAAGGAGATAAATCCCGGTATGCTGGATTGGAAATAAGATTGGGTGGTGAAGTGGAAACAGAATTTTCTAACCTAGATTATTATTTGTATTATAAGTGGAATAAGTGCAGAATCTTGAAGGCTGTGGAGGTGAGTCGGTTATACAGACTGGGAATGCAGACAATGAACGGTTACTGGCTACGCTTGGAAGTTGGAATTTGAGTTGCAATGCTCGACCAAAAGGTAAAACTTAATATTATGGGTTAAGAAATTAATTTATACCCTGAGTGGGTTGCCATTTGGATTTCGAATTTTCTTTCCGAAGGAGTTGAGGCCCAGAGTGGCAGTTATAGACATATCGATTGAGCCATGCAGAAAAGCTACTGGCAAAATTTTACAAAATTTTTAAAGTTTGAATTTATTTTGAATTTAATGCAAGTGTAATGATTTTAAAATAATTCGATTCGGAATATTCTTCTTACCTTGCAATTTCGAGGACGAAATTATTTTAAGAGGGGAAGAATGTAACGTCCCGGATTTTTCGGCCATTTAAATTCGAATATTTAAGTTTGTTTATATATTATATTTGAAATATAATAGATTTTTAATTGAATTTATTTAATTAAAATAGAGTTCGAATATATATATATATATATATATATATTATTTAAAATGAGCTCGAAACGACGCGGTAGTTCAAAATTTTCGATTTGAACTTTGATTGGACATACAGGATCCGATATAAGTCGGATTTCTGTGAAACAAGACACGTTTGGACCGGTTCGATTATATTTTTCTAATGAAAGAGAAAAATCGAAATTCCAGCTTCTAGATTTTAAGTTACGTCCAATTCAAATTTTTAAATAGTCGCTATGAAATCGTTTTTAAATTATAACGATTTATTATTTAATATAAAAGAATATTTATAAATAGAATATTGTTTAAAGTTAGAATTTTTAAAATTTGAGTTTTAAATATTTTACTGAATGAACTAGGAAGTTGGTGGTTCTCAATTTGATAAAAGTAACACAAACAAAAAGTTGTATTCTCTTTCATGTTTTCTCATAAAATATCAACCCATGCATTACGCACTACAATTCCCGACATGTTACTAAAAACTATGCAGTAATTTGTTGTTTATTTCATGTGTTATTTAGTCATTTTGTAAATCCACCATGATTCTGTTTAACTATAATATAAGCCACAAAATATTTAATCCTAGGTGACTGATAATTCAATGTCAGGATCTTTATAAGGTACACAACTCTGTTATACTTGGGTGGAAACGATCTGATAGCAGCATTGTTGCTTTTGCACTGGATTTAGGATCTATTTGTGAAAAATTTAATCAATGTGTCAAATATCTGCAATACCATAAATGTGAAATCGAACACAGAAAAAGAGAGAAAAAATAGTAAAATTATACATGAACAGAAATATGAATAGCTAAAGAAATAGGATATGACAATTCAAATTTGTAATATGACCATACAAACAGTATATACATATTTATATATACAATGAACTTTATAAATCAAATGAACATTTATAACAGATCTTGACAGGAACAAAACATAACTAAAAGGATTTCATTTTAACATCAGCAACCTTTGTCCTTTCAAGGAGTAGTGAATCCATCTCGAGCAGTTTGATTTGAAAATAAAGGAAAGGGAAAAGAGAAAAATACGGTTAGAATAGTATATATTCCTATCGAAACAGCTAAGAAACTGAGATGAACAGCTAAAATTAAACACACTAATATATTGTATATATTCGTACGTCAAACATGTACAATGAACAGCTATAGTGAAATGCATAGCTGAACTGAAACAGGAAATCCCATGTGCAAATTCACTGTGTACATATATTTAAATTGGAAATAAAATCTATGTTCAGTTTCGAAATCTCTGATTTGAATTAACAATTCAGAGCTCAGTTCTATCTAATCTACAGCTCGACAGGATCTATTTCGAACCCACTATCTAGACTAAAATCCTATACCAAAATCCGAACACAAAATCTAAATTTCAGATTTGAATCCGATTGAAATAACGATACGATTTTGACAATGATTCTATCCGATCACCCACCACTATAAATACGTACAAGCGTTGGTATTCAATCCATTCCAACAACAACCACAAACAAATACAGTAAATGCGAAACCACCAGAAGAAAGAAAAAATATATATTGTAATTAAAATACTTAGCTTTCGGTCCTTGAAATTTCTTGCGTCGAAGCCTGTTCGAGTTGAAACCGTAGGGTCAGTGGAGGTTGAAGGTGGCTCGGGGTTGGCTGCAGTGGAGATCCAGGGGTTGATTGTGACGCCGTGGTGGTGGATTGAAGGGAGGAAGAGGGGGCGACGTCGTTATCTCGAGATTTGCTGAAGAAAGGGGATTTAGGGTTTGGTCTGGAGTAATTTTTTTAAGGCGGCTGTTGAAAATGAAATGGAGGATCGGAGGAAAGGGTTTTTAAAAGTGAGGCGGGTTTGGATTGTTGGGTCGGGTGATTATAAGGTAAGGCCCATCAAACTTAAAAAGAAATTCATGTTTTAAATAAATTAAATTTCTTTTATAAATTTCGTTATACGATTTCTCACTCATATAGTATCGGATTTATGCACGGTTAGTTGCGTTGAGACCGTAAAAACGAGGACTTCGAGATGGAGCAGAGTTGATCAGGGCCTGGAACAACTGAGAATTTTATTCGAATTAAATGTCAGTTTAATTCAACTAAAAACCGGATATTTATCGACAGATTTAAACCAAGGTGAGTTAAACTCACTCAGCTCTTCCCATTTATATTTTATATAAATTGGGTATTTATTTTGTGTTTTCTGGTTGTTAGTAATTGACTGTTTGCTAGTTAAATATATTTATTGTTGATTCAATTTCTGAAATTAAACGGTCGTTTAATTTTAGTAAAACCCCAATCATTTTGATTTGACCCGAATAAAGTAAATTCCCCTGATTGGTCACGTTTATAAACGTGTTTGAAATTGTTTGAATTGGCTGTAAATTGATTGATGATCGTTGTAAACATTATCAGTCAAATAAAAAGGAATGGTTGATTATTATTGATTGTTGAACCTTATTTCAACATTTGTTCTGATAGTAACCAATGGGTAGTGTGGTTGGGTAATTGGCATCACCTGGCTTATAAATCAATCGATTTATAAAATATGGGTTTTACCGACAGTGGATCGATGATATTTGAGTTATAAATATATTTTATAACGAAAATACATTTTTAAAGTTATTACATTGAAAGGCTATTTAAAAAGGGGAAATAAATATATAACTATTTATTTATTTAAAGTTTATATAGAAATTATGAAATGGGTTTTATAAAACAGATTTCTTACGTTGATAAGAATTATAAACAAATGAGTAGGAAATACCTAGCGGTTAAGTATTTGATTTATCGTGAACATTTAAATAAAGTTATTTAAATAAATTATATTTTAATTAATTTAAGGAAGGAATTAAATAGAATTGGTTAGAAGAGTAATCATGTTTGTGTTGATCGACCATTTAAACTTGGTTAGACTTTAAATTAGTGAATTAACTTAATGGATAATTGGTTAATCCTAGTAAGGGTTTAAAAAGGAAATTTATTATTTATTCTAGCAATATAGAGAAGTTAATTAATTTGAAATGATTTATGTTGAAGTAAATAATCTTTTCTTAAATGTAACACATTTAAGTAACCAAGTTGAAATGAAAAATGGTCGAGTGTTGGTAAGAAGCTATGGATGAGTTTTTATTTTTTGAACTCGAGTTTTAATCAGGAAGTAAAGAGTTCTAAATGAACGCGATAGCGTAAGTGAAAGGTTTTACTTAAGGTTTGAATTAAGTAAAGGGAGATGAAGAGGTAACAAGGGTTTATATATAAAACCTGGAATTTATAAACAAGGTTTATAAATGAATATGAGTTTAAGCGTTGTTTTTAAATTGGAAATACTTAATAATGGTATTAAGTTGAATCAATGGTTTTAAAAAGGGGTTTCCTGAAAGAAAAGGAAATTGGTAAAAAGGGGTTTGTTTTGAGCTTGGTAAACGAGGTTGGAAATAGAAATTGAAATAATAACATCGCGTTTTTGAATTACAACTCGTATTTATCTGAAAATAAGAACGTTGTTGATCAAGGTCTGAGAGGTAAGTAAAATACCCCAACTTGATCGACTTCGGGACTATCCAAGGATGATACTAGTTGGTAATAGCGAAAGTGTGTAATAAGGTTTCCAAAGTAACGGAAATGAGATTTCCCTAGTAACAGAAATAACAAGGAGATTGGGCATTAAATTTTAGAAACCAAGTGATGCTGAGTACCAGACCAGTGAATCTATTTTTGGGATTTTATGGATGTTTACTTGATAGTTAAATAACCGACTATCAAGTCTGACATTTACGATTGTTGGTATGGAAAGACCGGGATCGAATGTATATTCGAAAACCATTCCAACCAACAAATACGAATATAAAGAAGAGATCAAGCGACGATCGAGATGGAGCATGTGAAGACCATAGATCTTCATAAAGCGGAAGAACCACTTACAATCCTTGATTCGACCCGGAGATATACTGGGGTTCTGTCGTGGTTGAAACTGTGGATTGCAAGGACTATCGCTACCGATCCATGGGGCGATTCCTATATTGGATGCAGTAGAAGAGTACCTTTGGTTCATCCTGTTCCTGGATGACTTGTATGGACGGTTGTCTGACAGAGTAGTTCTTAATAGTCACGTACGTTGACTTTTACAAACGTATCTCTGTTAGTGGCGGAGAGGGGCACCTCTCTAGTTTAACGACCAGAATATTTTTGTGGACGTCAATTAGTGATTTGGCGGATCTGACGATGTGGCATTCAAAGTGTATGATGATCAGATGTGTTCTGACCTCAAGCCTCATTAACCGGGAGATGACAAAAATCGGGCAGGTAGCATGGCTATGTGGGTCGCTCCCATTAGGGTGTATAATCACCTATCTAGAGAAATTCCTTTTGTTTCTTACTTTATCGATTCTGCCCATTCGGGAAACGGTGGTTTGAGTCCAACCGTTGGTGATATACATTCGATACACTCAAGCGAAATGAGTGGTCGGTCATGTGAGGGCCGGGTTGCAAGACGTTCTTGTTGAACCCAGTGTATTCGCCTCTAGAGATACACGATCGGTAGGTGGTCCCATACCTTGTCAGAGTTGGAATCCAATCTCCAATAAGTGCCCACGGTTTTGTTTGTATACTATATATGTGGAGCGTGAGATGCAAGCGTTCCACTAGATTGATATTTACTTATATTTAGACACTATGATAATATCAGAAAAGATATTGATTTCGAAAACTGTTTTGGGTTATCGTAAGGTAAAAACCGTCCGTATTTATGTGTGGATTTGGTCTTACGATTATCCTTTTCTTTCGAAAGGATTTTAACTTTAAAATCAAGTTGTGTGATACCTTAATGCTGTGCGAGTTTTTCTCACTCTGGTCCACCAGACTGACCCGGTGTTTTGTAAATGCTCGGGTTAGACCGACGTGTACAGGTTCAGGTTATCAGGTACTGATAAGTCCAGAGATGAGATGGAGATGTTCTGACATATGAAATCTAATATGTATTCCGCTGTGTATATGAGGACAGATTATCAAAACTGTCCAGATGTGTGATTGTACTATGATATGGTAAGTATTTTAAAAGCTCTCAATAAAGGTTTATTTCTATATTATATTTTGTTCTGCTACGATGTGAGACTCTGTGTTGGTTCTTCTTCTTCTATTCAAATATTTCTTTCTCTCTTATCTCACCCTCTAATTTCTTTCCATAAACGTTCTGGTGTTGGAAGGTCGGCATGAGTACGGTGAAGGTATTTATGTCGATTTTCGAGGGCTGAAATCCCTGGGTCGTTACAAAACATATCTAAAGTGACTACTCTAGGATTAAAGTCAAAATGACCTAAATCTAGCAATAGTGTCACAATAGCGCGTAATTAAAAAAATGGTATTTTAGTTAAAACTATTTAAATTTATTTTTTTAGTTCTCGTAACATTAAGATCTAAGTTTAACTATTATAGAAATTCTTTTTGAAGTTAGAAAACACATAAAAGCATCAATTTTATACTATACTAACAATTATCCTATAGTGAAAACAATATCACTCAATTCAGCCAAATCAATCCAAACAAATACTTGAATGTAGAGCTCGCCATTATGAGTTCAATGCAAGAAACCATACCCAAAATGGACCTTGTATACGAAAGTTATGCAAGTTAAAAGATTTAAATCCATGGTAAAAAATTTGTAGAGCCAAAATAACAAAATCAGGACATTATAAAAGAAATAAGTTTTGCATAAGAAGTCTAAATCATGTAAAATTAACATAAAATATTTTAAAAAACTTAAAAGAATTTATAAAAAATTTAGATGATCTTCTAAGTGAGATTAATGTTTCAAAATTACTTAATTAGTAAATGAGAGATGCAATTGCCCACCTTTGACTACACAAGTTCTAGATCTGAACAATTCATCCAGATCTTAGATTGTATAACAAATTAAATAGATTCCCCCTCTTTCATAGCAACATCTTTTCCTCTTTATGTAAACTTCAACAATATTATTTTTGTTTGTTAAAGTAGTCAAGATTTTTTGGGTTTTTAAATGTAGATGCGAAAAGAATAGGGAGGAAATATTATATTTGAGGTTGGGAAGGTTTTGAGAAGTAGAGAACTGAGGTTGTAGCAACCTATTTCAACTCCATCTTCTTTTAATCCTGAAAGTAGCGATAGACCCCACCATTAATTACCCTTAATTTCATAGTTAAGTTGTTTTAAATTCAAAAAAAAAAAGCAGTCCTACTCTTAAATGCTAGGTCCATTTTTTTAATGTAGACACTCTACAGAAAGGTAAATCGACACTCTACAGAAAGGTAAATCATCAATGATCGAAGGAAGTAGTTTCATGTTGACTTCCTCTTACGTCAAAAGTTATGGATGGATAAGATACATTAAGGGTAAAACATGATAACTTTATTCATCACATGAAATAGAATAGAAAATAAAAGATAACAAGAAGAAGAAGAAGAAAATAATGGAGATTGCTTTATTAATTGATTACTTGATTTCTTACATTGCAAATCCTTTCCTCTATTTATACATAGTTTATCCTTATCTAAAAGAACATTCTAGATAAAAATATTCTAGAGTATATTTAGGTCTATTATAATAAATAATTCAATACCAAATATAAACCCAAATCAATGCAATTAAATAAAGGCAAAATATCTTTTAGCATATTATCTAACATCCCCCCTCAAACTCACAATGCAGCTGCTATGAGCATCGAGAGAGTCTGCAAACTAGAAACGAAAACGAAAAACTGAATATGACTTGGTAAAGAAATCTCCAATCTGCAAAGAAGATGGTACAAAAGGTAAGGTGATGGTGCGCTTCTCAAGATGATGCCAAGTAAGGTGACAATCAATCTCAATATGTTTAGTTTTTCACGAAATACTGAATTGTGAGTTATTTGAATTGCACTTTTGTTAGCATAATACATAGGAGTTGGCAGAGAAAAAGATACTCCTATATCCTGAAGTAACCAACATAACCAAACAATCTCTTTAGTAATAGATGTCATAGCACGATATTCTTCTTCAGTTAAAGAATGGGAAACAATAAATTGTTTCTCACTCTTCCAAGATATAGAGAATCTCCTAAAAAATACAATAACTAGTAACTGATTTACGATCAGTTGGATTACTACCATAATCAACATCATAATATGCACGCAACCCTAAGGAGGAAGTAGAAGAAAGTATCAAACTATGGAAAATAGTACCTCTACGATATCTCAATATGCGAAGAACAACGACCTAATGAACTGTAGTGGGACAAGCTACAAACTGACTAACAATATGAACATCATATGAAATATCTGGACATATGATAGTAAGATACACCAAGTTTCCAAAAATAGTACGATACAAAGTAGGATCTGATAAAGGACTTCCATCAAAAGCAGAAAACTTGCGTTAATCTCAATGGGGGTATTAGTAGTCTTATTATCTGTGAGTCTAGCACGATCAAGAATATCTATGATATATTTTGACAGAGAAAGAAGACATCCTTTGGGTGAATGTGCTACCTTAATACCCAAGAAATATCTTAATGGACCCAAATCTTTCGTTACGAATCATCTAGCTAACTCTGTCTTTAATACAGAAATTCCCTGTACATCATCACCAATAATAATCGTATCGTCAACATATAATGATAAGATTATACATCCAACATTAGTTCATTTAACAAAGAGAGCAGGATCACGACGACTAGAGATAAATCCAAGAGAAGATATGACAACTGAAAATTTCTCAAACCAAGCTCGTGGAGCTTGGTTTAGACCATACAATGCTTTCTTTAGTCTACAAACATATCCAGAATCATGTGG
Source organism: Allium sativum (assembly GCA_030737875.1). Taxonomy (NCBI): domain Eukaryota; kingdom Viridiplantae; phylum Streptophyta; class Magnoliopsida; order Asparagales; family Amaryllidaceae; genus Allium; species Allium sativum. Next base: position 422,086,884 of record CM060919.1, read on the forward strand.
AACACCTGGAGGAGGTTCATGTAAACTTCTTCTTGAAGATCTCCATTTAAGAAAGCATTCTTAACATCAAGTTGAGAGATAGACCACTGACGAACTGAAGCTACAACAATTAAGTGCGAACAATTGTCATCTTAGCAACAGGAGCAAATGTTTCCGCATAATCCATGCCATACTTTTGAGAATACCCTTTTGCAACCAATCTAGCTTCGTATCTCTCAACAGATCCATCAGAATTAGTTTTAACTTTACATACCCAATGACAACCTGTTGGAGAATGGATTTTTTATGACAACAACCTAATTTCAATATTGATTGATTATAAAATATATACTAACATCTCTATCTAGAATGTGTATATATATACATATGCAGGATTTGTGTATGGGAATTAATACTGAAGACTGTAAAGATTTAGAGTTTTAAAGATTCAAGAGATTCAGAATTCAGAAAAGATTCAAGACTCATGAGTAATCAAGAAATCAAGAGTTCAAGATAAATATAGTAATAGAGTCTAGTTTATGTAAGACTCTGAATAGCACTCCAAGTTCAAATTCAAATTCAAATTCTGATTTTCAAATTCTATTCGAATTAAGTTTTTCTATCTTACCTTTAATTTTAAACTTGAGTTTTTAAAGATTATAAGTTTTTATATATTTATCTAGTTATATACTTTTATATTTATATAGTTTTAAACTTCATAATTTTATAAATACATTTATATAATTTATATTTAAGATTTCATATAATTTTCTACCTTATAATACTTATTTATATCACTATGTTTCAATTCCAGAATTTCAAGAATTATATATGTATTAAAACAATTGAAAAATAATCAAATTTTGAATTTTGAATAACATATGTCGACATACATATGTTGGCATGTCGACATATAACTGTCGTTTTTTCAATTTTGGAAGGAAGTGTCTTTTCACCATTTGTAACGTTCCAGAAGCGTTGCAACCTTTCAAATCTTATAAATAGGGGTTGATTTCGAATTTTTCATCAATTCTTCTTCTCCATCTTCATCCCTTTTCATTCCTCCATTATTATTTCATATTTTTTTGATTTCTACACTTATGCTCTACCGATTTCTATCTAAATATATAAAACTTCTTCTCTTCTCACTCTCTACTCATTACTCTCTTAATCGAAGTGCTATTGAAGAGCTATAATGCTATTGTAATCATTTGGGATGTGTTTGGGAAAAAGTGTGTTCCTTGCAGCCTTAAAATCAAGGAAAGGGAGTGGTGTTAACCTTGTAGCCATGAAATCAAGGGAATTGTACTTGATCAAGGGAGTCTGGAAACGATGGTAACCTTGTAGCCGTGAAATCAAGGGGGTTGTACTTGGATATTGATATAGTAATAAAACTCTGTGCAATCCAGCATTCGTGGAATTGTACGTAGGAGTAATCCAAACAAGTATAAAATACGGTGTGTTGTTTCCTTTTCTGCATTATATTTTTTTTTCTGTGTTTGTGTTTGATTCTGTTTCTGTGATTATCTATGTGGTGTGTTACTCATATAGTAGATTATATAAGTTTTAGATTTTCTTAAATTCCTTATAAACACTATTCACCCCTCCCCCCTCTAGTGTTAGTTTTGCCTTAAGATCCATTCCGCATTCCCTAACAATTGGTTCAGAGCAAGGTCTTTTAAAAAGTTTATAATCTGATTTTTGAAAATTTTAAAATGGCAAATTTTGAAATGATTATTAACAATAGTTTCAATTCATGCATTGCATCAATGTTGAAAGAGTCTGCATTGAATCATGTTGAAAATTAAAGTGATCTACTAAACTATTGTCCAATATAGGAAAAGATGTGTTATATGGCTTTTGAAAATTCAAAAGTTGAAAAGATGGGCGAAGTCGTTGTTGAAAATTCAAATTCCGGAATGGTGTGTTACATGGCTGTTGAGAATTCAAATTCTGGCAAACAAATGGTGGAAATCAAAAAGGGCAAATGGATACTGGATAGTGGTTGTTCGAGACATATGATGGGAAATCCATAAATACTAAATAATCTAATCTACGAAGATGGTGGAATGGTGAACTCAGGAGATAACTCTAAATGATATATTGTTGGCATCAACAATGTCGGTTTTTCTGAAACTCCTACTATTTCTGATGTTTTGTTAGTTAGGAATCTAAAACACAACCTACTAAGTATAAGTCAACTTTGCGATAAGGGTTATAGAATAAACTTTGAGAAAGATAAATGTTTTATAGAAGATAGGAATTCAAAAGTAATATTAGAAGGAGATAGAAAGAAAAATATCTATGTATTGAGTATGAAAGTCTCCAACGATAATCTGTGTCTTATGGCTAATACAAGTGACCCTTGGATCTGGCATAAGAGATTCAATCATATAAATTTCAAACACATATCTAGGATTTCAAAAATAGATCCGGTTAGCGGATTACCCGAAATGAAGTTTAAAGGTAATAGTCTATGCGACGCTTGTCAATTCGGAAAATTAAAAAGAAGTTCATTTAAATCAAAAGAGGAAATTAGAACCATGAAACCATTAGAGTTAATTCATATGGATGTATTTGGTCCATCTCAAACCCAATCAATAAACCACAATAGATATGTTTATGTAATAGTCGACGATTTTTCTAGATTTACTTGGACTTTGTTTCTTAAAAATAAAAGTGATGCTTTTGGTCAATTTAGAACTTTTGCTAAAAGAATTCAAAACTTTATATCACTAAAAATCAAAACAATACATAGTGACCATGGAAAAGAGTTTGAAAATGAAAATTTTGTAATTAAAAGGGAATAACCCATAATTATTTTGTTCCTAGAACCCCTCAACAAAACGGAGTAGTTGAACTTAAAAATAGGACTATACAAGAGTGTGTGAGAACAATGTTGTCTGATAGTAATTTATCAAGAAATTTTTTGGCTGAGGCGGTTGTTACAGCATGTTATATTTTAAATAGAATTTCTGTAACATCCTGTATTTTTGATAACACTAAAAAAGGATAAATTAAATAATAATTAATTTAATATTTGGAATTAAGGGAAACGGACTGCGCCATTGTGTCTGTCTCAAAATTCTGGTTAAGATAGACATTTGGTTTACGTAAAACAGACACCATATGAAGAAGTCATGAGGGTTTTAAGTTTGTATACGCACAAGATATATATATATATATATATATATATATAAGGTCCAAGAATTAAAAATCGGGTCCAGAAAGTTCAAATTCGTTCAAATTTCAAAAATTTGGGGTGAGCGGGAAAATTCCCGCCTAGGGGAGTCGACCCCTAGGTTGACCCCCCAACGGGGGTGTCGACACCTGGGTCGACCCCCTAAGGGGTGGGTCGACCACCTAAGGGGTGGTCGACCCCCTAGGGCTGACGTGGCTAAGTCAGTTTCTGGGGCTGGTAGCTATAAATACATGGTCATTTCTCTTGTTTTCTTCATTGGAGATCAATGGAGGCTAAATGTTGTTGGTGCCTGAATTGAACATAACCTTTTTCTTCAACAACAATCAACTTTGCAAATCAAACTTAGAGATTCAAGTGTAGATCCAAACTCTGCTATTTTCTACCTTTTCTTTTAATCCAAACACTGTGAGCTAGTTACTTTTAGATTTAAATGATTAAAAGTAATTTGTGATATGACTGTGATTTGGATATATACATGCCTGTAACGGAATCATATTGGATCTATCATAATTTGTGAATCTATCAACCTAGACCTTGTCATGCTAGATCTATTTTATAGATCTAATTCTTTTGTGGTTAATTAATCATGTCACCTATGTGGATCTTACCTTTTTTTCTTCTAAATTTGTGGTTAATTTGGGATTATCATTATCTGGACAAATAAACCTTTGTTTAGATCTAGATCATCATGTTGTGATTAATTGAGGTCTTTCATTATTGGATATATGAATTCTTATTTGGATATGGTCATCCTAAGTATGTTAGATCTAGTTTTATCATTACGCTTTTCACTAGATCTGTTTTTATGTCCACCTAATTATTATGCCAATTACATGTCTATGCCAGTATATACGTTTATGTCACTTTTGTTAGAATGATTACTATTGTCATTTTTCCCATTATCTTTCCCTTTTTTTGTTTATGGCTAGGCTACTTTCTAGCCTAGAGGCCTCCAAATATATACGAATGCGTTAGTGAGGGAACGGGGGAAAATATTGGAATTGGCATAACTTGGTTAATAGATATGAATATGGACATATAATTCACTTTGTACAAAATTAGGGAAAAAGGGGCATGGAACCTATAACCTATAACGACATAGGTGAGAATTTGGATAATAATGAAATGTCTAAGATTACAATTAGAAATTGTAATTGCACTTATGACACGAGGTTAGGTTGCATTAGTGGTGGAAGTCTGCCCAGACCCGACCGACATATCCAACAACCACTAATGTTGAACCTAATGTGAGAGGTCTAAGTGCACAAATAAGAATCGGGCTAAGACACGAAGTTAGGCCCAACTTGTGGAAGAAGTCTGCCCGGACCCGACCGGTATATCCAGCATCCACAAGCTGTAGGCCTAATGTGGAAGGTCTAGTCCATTATAACCATAAATGAAAATATGGTAATAATTGAAATACTTAACCTAGTGGAATCCATAAGGATTGTGTGAAAAAGAACATAAATACGGGGTTAAGTAAACTTGGGGGTGGTGGGTTAAGTTAAGCATATCTGAGATGGGCGGGTAATATCTAAATATAGGCCCAAAAAACTTAAACAATTGGGGGTTATGTAATTAAAGACACCTAGCGGTTTACATAATCGATGGAAATGATAAAGATACGTAATTAAAGACACGTACAGGTATACATAATCAAATGGAAAACCTAGTGGGGGATACAAGACAAAGGGGAAAGCTTGTATCATATTGTGTGGGACCCATTTCATCCAGTAACCCGTAGTAGATATCAAAACATGTACTCCGAACTAAGTCAGAGAAGGGGCACGCTTACTAGACTGATTGTAAGAGATTCAAACGTGGGGGACGGTGTGGGCGGCGCAAACCGACCGGGCCGTGTGTGTGCATGAGCCGGGCAGATGGGGATAAGACGACCGTGACACCTGTAGTATGGGGCTATGCGTATCAGCGAGGTGTTGCCACTTTAGGACGTGATACATCCTACGGTGGGCCGGCACAAAGTATCTACGTGGATTAGGGAGACGATCGATTAGGGTAGTAGTTAGGATACATTTGGACGTATGCCTAAGTCTACCACCTTATAGTGGAAGGGATCATCTCACTCTGGTTATACTAGTAATAGTGCAGAGTAATCATTAGAAGCGTATACACCCTATCCTGTTCACCTTGTCATACTTGCCTTTTATGTAGTCATCTCTCTCTTATCCACTTTATATGCCTGTCATGCTACTTTTATTTATTTACTTGCTAAAAGTAACTGGACTCGCTAGACTTTATCTCTGACCCTTTTTGTTTCCTCTTCTTTCTTCCATCCCCCCCCCCAAAGGTTCTCAGGGCGGGAACACTCAGGCTTGACTGTGATTCTGCTTACTTTTGCTGGAGCTGCTGAGATGCATGGCTCAAGCTCCTATCCTTGTTGCTATGGCTATATTTTGTTTTTGGAGAATTTTATTTCTTTTTATGTACTCTGATATTTTTGAAGTACAAGAAAGTAGCTTTTATGTTGTAATGGGCTTTTGTATTTCAGACATGTGATGTTTTTGGACCACGGTATCTTATAATAAATAAAGTTTTTATTGTGCTCTTATTTTTTATGTCTGTCTTGTAATATTTCTGTTCTGTTTACTATAACGCTTCACGAAACTTAATGCATTTCGTTAGTGAGTGACATTAACGGACGTGGGGTGTCTCACTTGGTATCAGAGCTGAAGATTACCAGATTAGATAAAAGTTTTTGAAAGCTATTTTTAGAAGAAAAAAAATGTTTTAAAAGAAAGCATTTTCAAAAAGAAAAGTCTGTTTTGAAAAACATTCCCCAAAAATCCATAAGTAATATCTTTCGATCCCTTGTTTGAATATCTTTCCTTTTCTTTTTCAGCATGTCTGGGGAACCCAACATTCCAAAGGGCGTTACGATACCAGGATGGTTCCGTAGGTATCTGGAGGCCACGGTGCCTGCCGAAGGCCAAGGAAACGTTCCTCCCCCAACTGCACCCGTTGCTCCTCCTCCTCCGCGTGCAGACAACTTCTCAAAGATCTGCCAAGATTTCCGTGCTATAGGAGGGAAGCCATTCCATGGAACCGAGATGTTTGTGGAGGCAAGGAACTGGCTCAAGGAGACTGAGGACTTGTTTGTAATCTTTGAAGTAGAGGATCGAAGAAAGATTCAGTTAGCTGCTTGGCTATTGAAGGATGAAGCTTCATTTTGGTGGGAGGTAACCAAAGCAGGTCGTCCGGCGGAAACTTGGGATGACTTTAGACAGAGGTTTGCGATGAAATTCCTTTCCCAAGCTGAGAAGAGCATGCAGATGGAGAGGTTCTTAGCACTCAAACAAGGGAACTTGACGGTTAAAGGGTATATGAACAAATTTAACCAGCTGGCAAGATTTGGACTAGAACTGGTAGAAACGCCACATAAGAAGGCTTTGCGGTTTGTTAAAGGGCTAAACGAACCCTTTCATGGGTTAGCCATGTCCCATATCCCAATGCGAGCCACCTTTGAAAGACTTGTTGATATGGCCTTGATGTATGAGGAAGAGAAAGGGGAAAAGAAGGAGGTTAAAGCTGGGGAAACAACGCAAAATAAGAAGGTATGGCCCAAGAAGGGGCAATAGCAGCAACAACAGCAGAAGAAAGGTGGAAAGAATGACAATGCCAAGGATAAGAGGATATGTCATAGTTGTGGTAAAGAGGGTCACTTGGTCAAAGACTGTAAAAGAAGGAAGAACACTTGCTTCAATTGTGGAGAAGTCGGACACTTTGCTAGGGAGTGCCCAAAGAAACAGGGATCAAAAGGACAAGGTGTAATGACCCGCATTGGCAGCGGTATTATAATTAATTTATTTAATTATATAAATAGTGATATAGTGAATTAAATAGTGATTTAAATAAATAATGGTGAATATTTAATTAAAATAATAAAGTAAATAATATATTTAATTCTGAAATAATCAGAATTGGCTGAAATGACGATATGGTGTGAACTGGATCATCTGTGGTATTTAATTCAGTTTAGAATTGAATTAGAATAACGAATATATTATATAAATGACAGTTTGAACATAGAATTATAATATAATTAAAATAGAGCTTGAAATGGCGCGGCAGTTCGCTATTTGGCGATTTGAACTTCAACTGAATGTACAAGATTCGTTTTAAGCCGAATTTCTGTGAAACAAGAAATGTGTGGAGCTGGTGGAGTATATCTTTCTAGTGGAAGAGAAAAATCGGGATTTCGTCGTGTAAATTTTGATTTATGTCCAAATCAAATATTCAGAAAAACAGCGGCATATTCATTTATGGCCATAATGGTTATTTGAGTATATTTAAATATCGGATTCAAATAAAGGCAGGGTTCTTTTGAGACATAGCAATAATTTAATTTTTAGAATTTTATTGTAATTTTTAATTAATTAAATAAGCAACTTTTATTTCGGAGTGTATTGCACCCTGTATCAATATTTTGGGGTTTCGAAATATGAGTTAACCTACCGACATTATTACATTTTTGGGATCGTGGGGCATCGCTGATTACAACGGTATGTTTATTTCTGTCTCTAGCAGTTCGTAAACAAACGAAATTTCATGAAATGAAGTACCCTAAATATCTAAATATCCTAGTATGATACTAAACCTCATTATATCATATTTCTGATCAAACAATTGGCCACACACCCCCTTTCCTAGCCACATCCTTTCTCTCCTTCTTCAAGGACGTGGAGACCGAATCCTCCACAGAAAAATTCACCAACAAAGATCCAAACAAAACTCAAATAAAACACTATAAATACCCTACCCTTCTTTAACCTAATTTCCATTTTTTCTCTCTGGTCAAACCGATTCACGGCCGCCAGTTCTTCCCTTTCTCAAAAGCAAACCGCACCTTCAGAAAATCATACAACTCAAATTAAAATCCTTAAATCTAAATACCCATATATTTGAAATCGTTGGTTGAGGCTCTTCGTTCTGGTATGCTGTTTGATGGGTTCGACGTCTTCTTTCTGGCCTCGGATTCTTCTACAGGCCGACTAGGGCTGGACTTCGATGGCGAAAAGGGGTGGCGTTGGGTCGAGTAGGGGTCAGCGTGGTGTTCATGAGGGGGGAGGCTAGGGGCTTGCGGATATATGAAGAGGAGTGGAGCAAGCGCTCAGCAACGCAAGGAAGAAAAGAAATAAATACAGCGGAAATTTGGACCGAGAGTTTGGGTTTGGAAATACTGGAACAGCGGAAACGTTGTAGTTCATGGAAGGGAAAAAGGAAAGGGAGGGAGACCGTTTGCTGAGGAGTCGGAAACGAGATAGTGAGAGGGGAAGGAAGCACTAGCGGATTTGTTGTGGGAGAAAGAACAAGGTGCAGTCATGTTTGGTGGCGGTTGTATACATGTATACTGGAGTTTTCGCTTTGGAGTTTATTTTCAAATGGTGGTCCGAGTTTTCAAATATGTGAGGTGTAGAGTGTGTTGGAGATGGAGGAAGAATAGACCATGGAAATTTTGTTTTTCTTATACATGGGCCGAGCGTATACAAGGGTGAGGCCCAAATTCTAAATTAATTCAAGTTTATTTCAATTTTTAATTTATTCAAACTTGTAAATGTAATAACTTGTTCATACGGGGACGAAACTCAGCGAAACAAGATCCGTTGGGATCGTATGGACGGGAGCAACACAATGAGACTGACCGAGAGAGAAACAGTGCTCGTTACAATTTATGGCGAAATAAATTGTCCGACTGAGTCAAATAACGCAAACCGTTATTTAACGGTTAACGCGCCAAAGTGAGTAAATCTCACCAACTCTGAACAGTTTATAATTTCATGTTGTATTTTTAGAACTGTTAAATATTGGCTGATTGACTGTGTGTTGACCGATTGATTGAACTGCTAGTCTGTTAATGAAATTATATATATATATATAATATAAACAATTTGATAGTTATATATTGATTCTGATTATTAGAATAATTCATATTGAACTGAAAGTGATAATAATCATATTGTGTAACATTTGTGGATGCAGGGAGACAGGTTGGAGGAATCCGACTGGATTCCTCAACAGTTATTTTATTGTTTTTCATATATTGTTATATGATGTGATATAAAATCTGTGGGCGATTATATGTGCTTGGACGATATTGAACATCGTGATTTGATATGATTGAATACCATAACATACCGAAATGTTGATAAGGGGATTTTCAAAGTGATATTGAAAATAGGATATTTATAAAATGGGATATTTAAAAATAAGAGATTTATAAAGTGGAATATTTATAAATAAGAAATGTTTATAAATTGGAATATTTATAAATAGGAGATATTCAAAAAGGAAATAATTACAAACCATTTTCTTTTTGAATGGAAAGGCATGTGTGGCGGGTTTGGGGATTTTCCCGATGCTCCTGTTACAAAGGAGGTTATGGCGAATTTTTCAGAGAATTTAAGGAGTTAGAATATTTCAAGAATAAATTTGAAAAGGGAATATTTGTAAACCATTTACAAATAGAATTGAAAAGGAAACGTTATAAAAAGGAAATCATTTTTAAAGTGTAGAACCGTTATTTAAAAGTAAATCTTTTCAAATGAATAAAACGTTGTTAAAAAGGAAATCTTTATAAAGTGAATAAAGTAAATTGAATATGGTATTCGAAGGGATTAAATCGAATATGGTATTCGAAAGTTAGTAAAACGAATATGCTATTCGAAAGGGGTTAGTCGAGTCGAGTTAGTTGAATAGAGCTAACCAGTTCAGTAGAGTTAACCAGTTCAATAGAGTTAACCAGTTGGGTTAAGTAAGTCAAGTTAACCAGTTGAGTTAAGTAAGTCGAGTTAATCAAGTCGAGTTGATCGAGTTAGAGTTACTCAGTTAGAGTTAATCGATTAGAGTTAAAACGAACTAGAGTTAATCAAATATAGTTATTTGAGACAGAGTTAGTCAAACATAGTATTCAGGGTAAGCTGTCATCTCGTACGACTGCTAGCGAAATTCGCAGGGCTACAGATAGCCTAAGGCGGTCGGATGTTTCCTAAGGGAATCAGGTGTAACCATTTGTGATCGCTGCGATCTAGAGTCAAACGAATGGAGTTAAATCGAATATTAGTTATTCGATAGGAGTTAATCAAGTTGAGTTAAATAAAACTAAGTTAGTCGAGCCTAGGTTAATCGAATCGAATTGGTCGAACCAAGTAAGTCGGGTTAGTCGAGTCAAGTTAAGTTAGTCGAGTTAGTCGAGTTAAGTTCATCTAGTTAAATTAATCGATGTTAGTTTCATCGAAAGGAGTTATCGATGTTAGTTTCATCGAAAGGAGTTATCGATTATAGTTTGATCGAAGTGAGATTTATCGAATAAGAGTTATTCGAAAAGAGATTTATCGAATATAGTTTATTCGAAAGTGAGATTTTCATATATGAGATATTTGAAAAGAAAGAGTTATCGAATACTAGTTATTCGAGGAGAGATTATCGAATATCGTTTATTCGAGAAGGAGTAATCAAATATAGTATATTCGAAAGGAAGGGGTTAATCGAATTAGTTATTCGAATAGAGTTAAATAAATAAGAGTGATTTGAATTAGTTTATTCGAATAGAGAAAAGGAGTTAATCGAATAGAGTAAATAAGTTAATCGAATATAGTTTATTTGAATAGAGAAAAGGAGTTAATCGAATAGAGTAAATGAGTTAATCGAATATAGTTTATTCGAATAGAGTTAGAGGAGTTATCGAATATAGTTTATTCGACAGGAGTTAAGTGAATTAGTTAAGTTAAACTAAGTGAATTAGTTAAGTGAATTGGTTAAGTTAACCAAAGTGAATTAATCGAGTTAATCAAAGTGATTAGTTCAGTTAATCGAGATAAGTAAATCAAGTTAGGTTAATCGAGTTGAATTAGTCAGTCGAGTTAATAAATTAAGTTAGTCAAACCAAGTAAAACCAGTTAGAGTTAATTAATTAAGGTTGACCAGTTAGAGTTGATCGGTTAGAATTAACCAGTTAGAGTTAATCAATCAGAGTTAATCAAATAGAGTTAAGTAAAATTAGAACTGACTAGGGATTAGTAAATTGAATGGTTTTCTAAGTGCCTATCTGATGTTGGTTTCGGCCTTCGGGATTTATACTTAGGGGATTGTTCTCATACTAGTTTACAGTCAGGGACTGATAGTTGGGGAAGAGTAGTGATTTGTAAATAAGCAGATGGAAACGTTTTCCAGTGTTATTAACATATATTTTCTAAACATAGAAAATAAGGCAATGTGAATATATATATAGATATATGTTGATGATTGATCGATATAATTTCCATCTGGAAATAATATCATTGTTTGCACACTTGTTTTTCTTTGATAGTTAAATCACAGACTATCAGAGTTTTGACCATTTTAACGTTGTTAATATGGAGAGACCGGTTGGATTATTATCCGAAGAACCACTCTGTATTGGCATAAGCATTGCGAATCATATATGCCAAAGATAATTGAAGATGGAGTAAAATGCAAGGGCTGTTGTATAAGTCTTAGATAACAGTGACTAAGATGGATATACTGAATAGTGCCTTCGGTTAGTCCAGTCCCAGGACAACTTGTATGGACGAAGGTCTGACAGAGTATATCCAATGGATCGCGTAAGTTGATCTGTTCAAACGTATTCACGTTGGTGGCAGAGGAATTCGATTCTCTAAGCTGTATACCCGTGTTATTTTTGGATAAATCAATTTGTGATTTGGCGGGTATGACGATGTGACATTCTAAGTGAATGAGGATGACTTGTGTTGATGAATGTCTGACAGAGCATTTCCAGAAAGGTCACGTACATTGATTTCTTCAACTATACCAAGAGTGGAAGCGGAGAAGGAAACTTCTTTAGCTAACACGTAACGTACTGTTGTAGATGCTGTAACACCCCACCTCCACCAATGCCACTCTTGCAAGCACACTAGCTTTGGAGGGGTGTTAAACAAGGTAAACATGCATGCAGATATCACAAGACAGAACATATAAGTAAAAACAGAGTAAATAAAGCAGCGGGTAAAAACTAACATTTCAAAACCATAGTCAAGTTACATCAAAGTACTTGGTCATTATTTTCCACAAACAAAGTCTAGAAACATAAACTAAAAACTGGAAAGAAAATCATAAAGTAACTATCCCCAAAGTAGGATAAAGCCATAGCATGCTCAAGTCCAAACCGTACATGAGCTATCCAGAAAAGCAGCTAAAGATCCAAGCTAGGTACCAGTGTTCCCACCCTGTAAACCGGGGGGGGGGGGAAACGGAAGAAAAGAGGCGAAAGAAAACGGGTCAGTCAAAAAGACTGGTAAGTCCTACCTACTATTAGTATAAAAACTAATAAAGTTAACTGGACATGTAAGGCAGAGATGAAACATAGGGTGATAACTGGCATGGTGAAAAGTTAACAAGATAGATCAAGTGTGGCATCGCATATACAAGGTTAAGTTGCACCAAGTGTGTACTAGTATTCCAATCCATGTCAAGTATAAACACGAAATGATCCCTTGGCCCAAAGCTGGCCCAATATCATGAGGTGACCTAAATCAAGGTCCAACTACCCGGTCTAGTCGATCGGCTCCCTATAAGCCTAACTCGTCAAGTGTCGGTGTCATACGGCCCAATCACGAAGTGTAGTCAAACTGTGTTAGGTCCACCCTAGGGTGTATCAGGCCCTAGGGTGCCAACCACGGACACAAATCAAGCACGCACAGTCTAAACCTACTGGTGCCCGTGTCTGCTTTTTCAACTCCGGACTATGTGCATGACCATGGTCCACCTGAACCTACACCGGCGCACCTACTCAGCCGTCGTTTTGGTCGCTTACATGTCAGCCCAGTAATCGTGCCCCACCCTAGCCTAGTCCCTAGGGTACCATGATACAATCAAGAGGGTTACTGGTGAAAAGGACCACGTAAATAGGGTTTCTAACGGGTTAAGCATGGTTAACCCTATCCAATCAAGTACCAAGTCGGTTAAGTGTACCCAAGGTTCATGACTTAACCTTACTAACCCATCGTGTTTAATTGGTTAAGTATTCAAGCGGTCCATGACTTAACCCTATCATGTGGCATTAATTAATTTAATGCACCCAACCTCTCACATTAGACCTTGTTGTGGTTACTAGTTAAGCCGGGCGGGTCCGGGTAGCTTTACACCACAACTTAGTCTAACCTCGGGTTTCAAGTGCGACATGACCAACTACTCACATTGGGTCCTATTGCTTGTAGCCACTAGTCAAGCCGGTCGGTTCCAGGTAGATTTATGCTACAAACTCAACCCAACCTCGAGTTGGCCATTCTCATGTTTTCTAGAAGTCATGTCCAAGTTCATGTTCATGTTTCAAGCATAATCACATGTCATATTTCATGTCATCTTTTCAAGTCATGTTTTTATGTCATTTTAGTTTACCCATAACGTAACCCCATCGCATGTAAGTTCGCATAAACGCAAATAGATCTCAAAGAGGGAACTTAGAAGCATGACATAATTAATAAGCTTTGGGCCACAAGTTAAACATGGTGGCATATGAGGCAAATGTGTTCATAAACTTGCATATTACATTATAAGCCTCAAAACATGCATGATATCAACTTTGGCAAAATAGATGAAACATGGTCATAAATGACATAGGATGATAGCAAGTGATTCGCATATAACATCATATGCAAGATAACATAAGGTTTATGAGAGTTTCTATGTTGCTCTATGCAACATTTCAAATCAAAGCTCATAGCTTTCTATGCACAAAGTCAAGGTGATAGCTTTACAAACATGCATAGAATAAATTTATGCATAACATGATAGAATCAAAGCTCCTTTGATTTGTATGAAGAAAGATCCTCGTTTTAATGAAGAAAGATTGAACTTTGGCCTTGAATCAAGCTTTGAAATTCTCAAACAAGCTTAGGAACTCTCATATGAATGAAGATGGAGGCTATGACAAGAGGGTGGAGGCCATGATTAAACATTTTGGCATAGTTTAGTTGTAGGAATGATTTATGTTGATTTAGGCTAGGTATTAGGGTCTTTTTATAGAGGATTAGGTTAGTTTAGGCCATAGGATTAACCCTAATTCAGATCTGGGCCATCAATTCACGTCACTAGCCTCCAAACATGTCTTGAGGAACAAGTCAGGTGCACCCAGGCCAGACTGGCCGACCACCCAAGTCGACAGGGGTGTCGACTGGGCAGTCGACACAGCCTGGGGTGTGTCGACTCCCAAGTCGACTCCCCAATCGACTTGGGGGGTGGCGGGATCTTTTCCCGCCTATCCTGCTCAGCTGAATTTGAATTCTGAATTCAAATTTGAACTTGAAATTTTCTGAAAACTTTGACGGGCCATAACTTGGTCATATGGACTCCGATTTTCGAAAACTCGGACTCTATTTCGCGTATTTTTCTGAGACAAACGTAATGGCACAGCCCGTTTCCCTTGATTCGGATTTTGTCATTTAATTCTGCCTTGATTTATGTTATAACTTGTTATTCAAAATACGGGGTTTTACATCCTCCCAACCTTAAAGGATTTCGTCCCCGAAATCTCTAAGTTAGGAAGAACGTATCCTACCATCCATCATCCATCTACTCAAAACATCATCCACGGGCAGTCAATGTCCTTAACAAAATCTAAATGCTGTATGATTATATGCAAAGGTGTGTGTATATGTACTTATCCAATGCGAAAATCAGGCGGTTACTGATTCAGTAAACCTCCTTAATGCAAAGTATGTTAGTGAAATGCGTCCATATGTATGCAAATTCCTAACATAATTTATAATCTCTATATTAGTGCACATAACATTCATCCATATGCAGCATCCACGTGATAGCATAACAAGTTTCATCCATGAATAAGTATAAGCACTCATGTATATGCAATATGAAAGTGTGTAACAACCCGAGAATCTGGGCCCGTTTAAATTTTTTTATTTTGGCAATTTTAGCGAATTTTGATTATTTAAAATGAATTATTTTAAATAATATCGACGAGAAATTTATTTTGAATAGAATTCGAACGTATATATTTATACGCGTCGTCGTTAGAATATAAAATTTTATTTTAATTATAAATAGAATTGAAAATGGCGCGGTAGTTCGATAATTCGATTTCAAACTTCAAATGGATGTACCGGGTGCAAAACAATCCGGATTTTAACGAAACCAAAAACATTGGGATCTATTTGTGAATATCTTTCCAGCGAATCCGAAAAATCAAACTTTCATAGCGGGAATCAAAAGTTATGTCCAGTTGAAAATTCTGAATAGTCGCTATTATAACTAACATGAGTTTTCAAAATCAACAAGATTTGAGTTTTCAAAATATAAACAAGACATGAGTTTTGAAAATAAAATTAGAACTATTTTTGAAAATAAAGGCAGAATTGATTTTAAAAAAATATAGAAGTAGAATTGTTTTTAAAAATAGAAATATCACATTTTTAAAATATAAACATAGTATAAGAATGGGGATTTTATATATATAGCATTAGAATAAAATTTGATTTTTATATATTGAACAACATAGTAAAAATTCGATTTTTATATATTGAATAGCATAGTAAAAATTCGATTTTTATATATTGAATAGCGAAGTAAAAAATTTGATTTTTACATATGTAGTGGCTACGGGCGACGAAAGTGACGAAGAGCGAGAATGGCGAGAATTTCAATAAATGAAGGGTCAAGATGATTGGATAGCTATCGGTGAGAACTTCTCACCTTAAATTTCTTTTTCTAGTTATATATATATACTAGGATGCAGACGGTGTTTAGTAGCACCCGACACCCGTCATCCACAGACCATGGATGGCTTGTTTGTTTAATTGTTTGGTTGTGTAGTTGGTTAGATTATTTGGTTTGAATTGAATAGTTGGGTGAAATGAAATTGATTTGATTGATGTGTGAATGGCGTGGGCCTTCACTAGACCGGGGATAAGGCTAGGCCTTGTCCCGTTTCTAGTATCGTGCCGTTATGCCGCCGAAATTTTCTAAAGATAAGTTAGAAAAATAAAGATAACATTTTATTTAATAAATGAACTAAATAGAATATTCATAGGTTGAATAAAATAGTTTGATCGTTAAAAATATAATATTTAACGTGAATGTGAATAAATAAATATTCATTTACAAACCGGACGGTTTGTTTATGTACACCTATTTGAAGGACATTGATTGGGACGATAAATTTTACACGTCGCCCAACTGCACAAATAAAATATGTGTTTGATTGTTTGAAACCCCATACGGGTATTGGGATGATATTTAACGTACACTAATCCCGATTGTTTAGTTGTATGTCGATCGATTGATTGACAGACTGTTATAAGCGTTGAATATTTATATTTGATGCTTATACAGTGTAGAATGCACTTTGGATGATGGTTGATTATTCATCGTTGTTGATATATACATGTGTTGTAGAAAATCCATATAATTAACATTATATGGTAATTGATTGGGCCTCGTTCCAGTTTCGAAAAAGAAATATTTAAAATAAAAATATTTGAAATAGAAATATTTGAAGAGAAATATTTGAATAGAAATATTTGGAATAGAAATATTTAAAATAAAAATATTTGAAATAGAAATATTTGAAGAGAAATATTTGAATAGAAATATTTGGAATAAAAATATTTGAAATAGAAATATTTGGAATAAAAATATTTGAAATAGAAATATTTGAAATAGAATATTTGAAAATAGAAATATGTGAAGCCGTATTGATTAGATTGACGCCATTTTGACGTGAACGATATTTATATCGATTTTATTCATTTTATAATGAATATCGAAAATGATTCCAAAATCTGATATTTTGAAAAGAATTGAAAATCGAATTGAAATCGAATATAAATGAAATCGAATTGAAATCGAATATAAATGAATTCGAATTGAAATCGAATATAAATGAATTCGAATTGGAATTGAATATAAATGAATTCGAATTGAAATTGAATTGAATTGAAAACGAACTGAAATTGAATTAGAAATCAATTTGAATTGAAATCGATTTGAAATCAATTTAAAACGAATTTATATTGGAATATTCAATTTTGATTTGAAATTGAATATGAAGTTGAAACCGCTTTGAAAATGAATTGAAAAACGATTTATAAAGCATGTTTTAAATTGAAATCGACGAAGTATATATTATATATATAATATAATGGCCTGAATAGAACGCGCCGCGCCGCGGCAGTTTGCGAATTTCGACCATTGACTTCGAACGGATATTGCGGGAGATCCGACCGTCGGATTCTCCTAAAACCGGAGCCGTTGGGTTCGTATCGAAAAGAGCTTTCTAACGAATATTAGAAATTAGAAATCTAACGGTTGGATTTGGAATTATGTCCAAATCAAATTTGAAAAAGGTCGCTATAAGTGCAGTTCGATGGCCGTTGATGGAAATCGACTGTACGGGCCTTGATAAAATTATTAAAAATAATAATAATTTGTGTAAAATCATAAGAAATGATTTGGGAAAAATTGGGATGAAAAACTACATATTTGAAAATATAAAAATAGATTTTTATCGAAATTAACTAGTTTTGAACTAGAATTATAATTCTATTTATTTTTAGATAAATAAATTGAATTTGAAATGGTTTTGAAAATAACCAGAATTTCCAATGATTGCATTGGAATGGATTTGAATCGAAATTGTCCTCGGAATATTTCAATGTTGGATTCCGTGATTATACAGATGTTGTTATGGAAATTTGAAAGATATATATATATATATCGTTATTTCCAACACGATATTTGTTGGTCGTAGAATTTGATATTGAATATAAGCCGGGATATTTTCTATTCAAAGCCTTGTATTTAATATCAAATGTGATTTGGGTTTGTCGTGAATGGTGTGTTGACTAACACTGTTCTTGAACCCAGTGGAGAAAAGATTAAATCTTTTTATTTAGATTTAATGAAGTGTACCAATTAAATAATATCTAATTGGAATTGAATTGATAGTGATTTTTGGGTTTATCGTGGACAGTGTTTTAAATAACACTCGTTCTTTAACCCGACAATTAATGGAAATGGGATTTTGGGTTTATCGTGAACCGTGTTTTAAATGACACGGATTCTTTAACCCAGTTAACAATTAAAACTAAGTGGAGTTTTAATGAATCTTTAATTAGATTGAAATAATCGAAATGGAGTATCACCAGTTTTGCTCCAGGCGTTAGTTAAATCTTTAATTAGATTTGAACGTGAAGTGGTAATTGAATTTACCGATAACACCGTGGTGTTAGATATGAAGTATAACCAGTTTTACTTCATGGGATGAATAGGATGGGATTGGGGAATTAAAACAAATGATTACTTCAGTAAGGTTCGTTAATCCCGACTAGTTGAATCGAAATTCAAAAGATAATTAAAGAATAAATTCAAGGAATTTATCTTGGATAAAATTAATGGGAACCTTTCCCTACAAATGTGAAATTTAGAAACAAACTAACGGTTAGCCAAGCAGAATGGTTTTCTGGATATTGATCTGATGTTGGTTTCGGCCTTCGGGGTTAATATTTGGGGAATTATTCTCTTGATTAATTTACGGTTAGTGACTAATGAATTGGAATGAGGCGTATGTTGTGTTTGTGTAACACTTATTTAAAATATACGCGAGTTATTCGGAAAGACCAGGTTTGTCCCATTCTGAATAACTGATACGACGATAAGTCGAAGATGAAGACGATGGTCGAAGACCGGAGGTCTTCACGTCGTTTGGGTAATTACTGATGATCTTGATTGGGCTGTACACTCAAGAAGATGGAAACAGTTGGTGATCGTCCAGACGTACTTGGAGATCGATGGATATGCGGGGTACTAGGTGCCTCCGGTTTCGTTCAGACCCAGAACGGACTTGTAAATGGACTGTGTGTCTGTCATCGGATTTCATTCTCTGTGACTGATATCGGTTGCATAGAATGGTTTGACTGTGTGGCATGCTAAGATGCAAATGATCAAGGCTTCTGTTGAAAAGCAAAGTCTTGTGGTGATGATCAAAGCACAGCCTGTGAGGCACAGCTTTAAGTAACGTGAATTCGCGAGCCTCACACCCCGGTATGAACCAAAAACTGGAGACGGACTTCAGGGATATGGACATATGCTGGTTTCTAGTTAGGAGTGGCGTCAGTGCTTGAACTGGATGACGAGTTTGACTCATGTGGTTGTTGGAATTGGAGGCGCCTCGGTTATATCGGTCGTTCTCGAACCGATGGAGTCATTGGACTCATTTATGCCCCATAGGGAAGACTAGCATATAGTTCAGGCATTTTAATCCACTCCGTGTGGACCGACCCTGTCGCTCCAAGGGTCACTCGAGCTCTGATCCTGAGGCTCGGGCTAGAGAGTCTCGAATCGGTAGAGGACTATCTTTTGCCTTGGTTCATAGATGGAAATCTAATTTCCAAATACGTGACATTTGCGGTTTTATTTGTAGAGCCTGGTATGGCGACATAGTGGGATGGGGCGCTCATGCCGCCTATGATTGATACTTATGATTTGAAGTTGTTTTATACACTATGCACTTACAATAGTATCAAATGACTTGTTTTAAACGTATCAAGCATTCTTGGCTATTATAAGGTAAAAACCCTATCCTCCGGCTTGCGTTGCATTGTGTGATGGGAACTGGGTCTTATAATAGCTTCATTTTTCCTTATTTAGCATTGCGCTGTTTGTTTTATGCACTGGTGTCCTTGGGAGGAAACCCGTTCCGTGTTATATGGCGTGGTCCCTTGATTTACCTGACTATAAAATAAAGATTAATAACTGTTTTAGTTCTCACACAAGTCACATGACTGACCTGGAGTTTATTGTTTTAACCTAAACTCTGGGTGCCCTTATTTTGACACGGGCAGCTACTAGTTGTGGTTTTGCAGATTTATATTCACAGGATCCTGGTTTACAGCTGGAACGATATCCGGAAAGCTTTGTATCTGAAACACCCCACCTCCGTTAGGGTCACTCTCAAAGGGAATGCCCTAATTTTGGTGGAGGTTTATAAGTATAAGTCACAGATATACAAGACAGATATAAGAACACATATTTTTAAACAGCGGAAAAACAACAACTTTTATTTCATAAAGAAAATACGTGTTTCAACAACATGCCATAATTGTCTTACAACACTTCAAAAACATAACATCTTCATAACTGTCTTGATTACATCATTTAAAGAAGCATAAAGAAAACATAAATAAATTGCAAAAGCCCCCTAGTTGTTGTCCAAAGCCATAGTCCAAAACGAAAAGGTCCAAGCAATACATTCTTTCTCTTCAAGCTGGATGTGAAGGCTGGTCAAGCTGCGGTATTCCCTCCCTGTGAACCTGGGGGGGGGGGGGGGGGTGGGAAACAGAAGAGAAGAAGACGAAAGAAAAGTAGAGTCAGACATAAAGCCTGAGTAAGTCTAGGACTATTCAGTCTATGAATAAAGAACTGGGTATGATAAGTATAAACTCGAAATGGGAAAGCACTATAAACTTGGTTAAGTTGTCCAGGGTCGAATATACTATCGTACCCCATATTAATCTCTGAACCCATATAAACTAGTTCCCAACTGGCACCCCATAATCTGGGTGAAGTGATCCATTTTATGATAATCGGCTCCTACTCGCATAGTTACATGTGTCTTACGGCCCCCGATGTTGTAGTTACCTATGCTGGTCCCACCATGGGGTGTATCAAGTCCCATGGCGGCGGCCCGACACAACCCTAGAATGCACAGGTATTCTACTGGCGCCCAGTGCCTTATTTTTCTGCGCCGGAGTGTGTGCACGCCCGCACCCCGTTAGAACCTACACTGCTGCACCACCGCCGTCGATTTGACCTCTTACAGTCAGCCCAGTAATCGTGCCCCACCCTGCCTAGTTTCAGGGTATCATGATACACCTTATAGGGTTACTGCTGAAAAGGGTCCCCCGCTACTAGGTTTTCTATCTCTAGCCAACATGCTAAGTTGGTTAAGTGTTTTATGAACCTAACCCCCAATCAGTCTGTTTAGTTTAGCATGTTCCATTTTGATTAAGTCTTTAGTTCACTTAATCCTAACAATCCTGACTCAGCCTTAATTGTCTTATTAAAGCCTTAACCTCTCACATTAGACAGGTATTGTTGTGGCTGCCTGTTGCCGGTTGGTTCCGGGCAGTCTTACGCCACAACTCAGTCTAACCTCGGGTCCTTATTGGGCTCCATGTTTAACCTCCCACATTGGATAGGTATTGTTGTGACTACTGGACAGCCGGGCGGTTCCGGGCAGGTTTACATCACAACTCAATCCAACCTCGGGTTAAACACATCGTATTTTCTACATTTACATATTTTGTCTTTCTTCTTTATTTTCTTATATGTAAATATTTGCGGCCCATTATTAAAAATCAATTTAAGCTAATGGTGTAAAGGTTTACACCAATCATGGGCCCAACCCATTCTTGAATTTGGGCCCCTCTACTTTATATTTTCATTTATTAATTAATTTGGCCCAACGCTATTTTCCCCCGTTTAATACGTTCGTTTATTATATATATATGTTGGGCTTAGCCTTTTTAAGCCCAACTTAGCCATGTGAAGAAGGGGAGGCTTAAGGCGTGATTACATACACAAAAAGGGGAATGTGAACGCATGAACTTGCAACATAACGTAAAATAGAAACAGGTGTACTTGCATAGTAGTAACATATACTTTGGTCATAAAGCATAAGTGACATGAATCAAACCATGTAAACTTGTAGTTAAGTTAAGAATCTAACTAAATTAGATATCATTATTGACACATAGTCTTAACTACAACATAAACCTATGTTTTTACTTAGGCATAATGTCAAACATAAGCAAATCATGTTTATAAGATTACTGCATGTTTACAAAGGTGCCTACTTTTGTTACTAATACAAAAGTATAGTTCAACTAGAATTATTCCAACTTAATCATGGTTTTAAATCTATTCACATGACCATGGCACAAATATACTTATGGCATAAATATTTCTAAACATGAAATCATGATTTTTACTTTAGTCATGCAAACTTGCAAATGGGATTTTAAATCTAACCTAGCTATGTACCACATATGTCATCATATAATTCTTGTTAACAATATAGACCTAACATGTTTTTCAATTATGCAAAATATCAAACATAGCCTAGTCATATTCGTAAGTTCGCAAAGAGGCTTACTTTTGTTTCTAATACAAAGGTATGGTCTTATACATAGATCATGATGCCAAATTTTCAACATAATTTCATATGAATTACAATAACCCAAATTTGTTCCAATTACATACAAAATGATTTTTGTACAAAAATATACATTATGATGGCATAGTAGCAAAACCACATACTTGCATGAATTTCAATTAAACAACTACATACATGTAGCTTCAGCATGAATTACATACTTTGCGAATATCCAAACGTATACTTGCATAAAACTACCGCAAACATGTAGTTTTTTATAATGAATAACATACTTTGCGAATATCCAATCGTTATACAACATTCCAAATCGATAAGAATCATAGTAACGCACAAATATGAATTACTTATCACCACAAATCAAGTGTACAAACCAACACAGTTATTTGTTCATACCGGAATAATACTCTACTTACAATCGTGTGACGAATTCTCCAATTCAGGAATTTGGAGATGCGACTCCCTTGACGTAGGCGTTGATTTGATTCGTTTAAGTTGCTTTATGCTTTAGAATTTGCCTCCTAATCGTCTCTCAAATTGGTGGCTACTCCTAGTCGTTCCTCAGCAGCATGGTGGCCTCGTTCTTATTTTTGAATGAATAGATTAGGTAGAGTCTAGGGTCATTTTTATAGAGTTTATGAACTGATTAGGACCATCGATGTTGCTTGGATTGATCGTAGCCATTCATTCGAAAGAGAGACCAATCAGGGGCTGCCACCTAGCCCTAGTGACAAAGCAAGCTTCTGAAAATCGGCCAAACACAGACCTGGCCAGCCAGGATGGGCTGGGTTCGACCTGGCTCTGGGCCAGGTCGACAGCCCTGTCGACATGGCTAGCCCAGGTCGACAGCCCAGTCGACCTGGGTACCTTAGGCGGGAATTTTCCCGCCCTGGCCAATTGGGCCCGATTTTGAATTTTGAATTGTTTTTCTGAGCTGTTTTTTTCTTATGTTCGAATTTTAAACTTAATTCAGAAACTTCCGGAGGCCATATCTTCTTCATACGGACTCCGTTTTTCGAAAACTCGGACTTTATTTCGCGTATTTTTCCGAGACGAACGCAATGGCGTATCCCATTTCCCTTAATTCTTTGACTTGAAATTAATTATATTTTAATTTGTGAATTTCACTGTTATAGAATACACGGGGTGTTACATTCTCCCCCACTTAAAAGGATTTCGTCCCCGAAATCTTCAAGTTAAGAGGAATGTATATCCTAACATCCAATCATCCATCTACTCATCCATCAAACACGAGTATCCATTGTCCTTAAAAGACTTCTAATGCTTCATGATCATATGCGAAGTGTGTGTGTGTACATGTACTTATCTAATGCAAAATCAGGCGGTCTACTGATTCAGTTGACCTCCTTAATGCAAATTATGTAAGTGCCATGAATCCATTGTGTATGCAAATTTTCCTATTCATGATTCTGCATGAGTGCACAATCATTCATACAAATGCAACATCCATATGACAACACATTAAAGTTCAACCATATACGAATGCAAACATATATGCATATGCAATATGAAGTGACTGAGCCGATCTAAAACCTAGATTGTGTGTGTATATGCAACCACGAGCAACCACTAGCAATCACTTGCAACCACTTGCAACCATCATCCATAACATGTTTCAATTACATGTTTTCATCCAAAGGGTTTCTACCTAAAAGATAAGGTCGAGGAAATATACCTAAAAAGATAGATAAAAGTGCAACTTAAGGAAAAAGAAAGATCAAGGATGTACCCTCGAAAAGAAAAGGGTAGGCAGTGCGTATTCTAGCTTCAGTTTCCCAAGTTGCATCTCCTTCGGCGTCGCTCCACTGAACTTTGACGAGCTTGACTTCGCGGTTGCGTAGCTTTTTCACTTCCGTTCCTAATATGCGGGTTGGAACTTTTCTTATGGTTGCTTCGCGTTCCACTTCAGCTTCTTCTAGGATATTTGGCTCTACCACTTCAGCAGACTCATGTAGACATTTTCGGAGATGTGAAACGTGAAAGACGTTGTGAACTCCGGCCAATTTTTCGGGTAGCTCTAATCTATAGGCCATTTTTCCAATTTTCTCGATGATAGGGAATGGCCCTACGAACCTTGGTGCTAGCTTTCCTGTGGTTCCAAAACGAACAACGTTCCTTAGCGGAGATACCTTAAGAAAAACTCTGTCCCCAACCTCAAATTCAAGGTCGGTTCTCCTCTTGTCGGCGTAGGATTTTTGTCTGTCTTGGGCCGTCTTCATTCTTCTTCGTATTAAGTCTACGTTCTCTGAAGTCTCTCGGATCATATCTGGTCCAAGTATGAGCTTATCAGTAGACTCCCACCAACAAGTGGGTGATCGGCACGGTCTTCCATATAAAGCTTCGAAGGGCGCCATTCCGATGGTTGCTTGATAGCTGTTGTTGTAGGCAAATTCCACCAAAGGAAGGTGGTCTTCCCATGTCCCTCCGAAGTCAAGGACGCACAGTCTTAAAAGGTCCTCCAAAACTCTGTTCACTCTTTCCGTTTGGCCGTCGGTTTGGGGATGATAGGCTGTGCTCAAGCATAACTGCGTGCCTACTGCTTCTTGCAGACTCCGCCAAAACTCACTTGTGAAGATAGGGTCTCGGTCGCTAACAATGCTGGATGGTATTCCGTGGAGTCGGACAATTTCCTTGAGGTAAAGAGATGCTAGGGATGAGGCAGTTCTTTTACTTTTGACAGGTAAGAAGTGGGCGCTTTTAGTAAGCCTATCCACTACTACCCAAATGCTAGTGTTGCCTCTCCTAGACCTAGGCAGCCCATCGATGAAGTCCATTGAGATGCTATCCCACTTCCACACCTCTAGAGGATGTAGTAGTCCGCCAGGCTTTTTCTGTTCCGCCTTAACCTGTTGGCACACCATACACTTAGAAACGAATTCTGCCACGTCCTTTTTCATGCCGTTCCAGAAGAAAGTTCTTTTTATATCTTTGTACATTTTATCTCCGCCTGGGTGTATCGTCATCTTGGAGTGATGTGATTCCTCGAGAACCTTCTTTACTAAATCTTTTGTCTGTGGGACGCATAGTCTTCCGTCTCGCCTTAGCAAACCCTTATCGTCGATGGAGTATCTGTTGAGGTGACTTGAAGTCTCACCCCTATCAATCGTTTCCACGAGCTGAGGGTCTTCGCGTTGTGCTGTCCCTACTGAGTCCACTAAAGTCGGGCGCACTTCGAGAGATGCTAGCAAGCCTGGTACAAAATCGGAGGAAGGCCTAAAGTCGAAGCTGGCTATAAACTCTAGGCTTTGTCTTTCAACAAACAGCGGGCTTAGGGTCAATTTCTTTCGGCTCAACGCGTCTGCCACTACGTTGCCTTTGCCCGGAGTGTAGGAGATTTCGAAATCATACGAGGCAAGAAACTCCATCCATCTCTGTTGCCTCAAGTTAAGATCTTTCTACGAGAAAAGATATTTCAACGATTTATGGTTAGTGTAAAGTTCGAACTTCTCACCTAGGAGATAGTGTCGCCAAGACTTGAGTGCAAAGACGATGGCAGCTAACTCGAGATCGTGGGTTGGGTAGTTCTTTTCGTGCACTTTCAACTGCCTCCCGCCATAAGCTACTACCCTCCCTTCTTGCATTAAGACGGCGCCTAGCCCTGTCCCACATGCATCTGTATAAACAGCGAACATCTTGCTTCCATCTGGCAACGTCAAAACTGGGGCTGTTGTAAGAGCCCTTTTCAGTCGCTGGAAAGCAAACTCGCAATCCAAGTCCCAATTGAACACTAGATTCTTCTTGGTCAATTTCATGAGCGGAGCCGAGATTTTCGCAAAATCCCTTATGAACTTTCGATAGAAACCTGCTAGTCCTAGAAAACTTCGGACCTCAGTTGCATTCCTTGGTGTCTTCCAATCCTGTACCGCCACTACCTTAGCAGGGTCCACTGCTAACCCTTGTTTGGATACTATGTGCCCAAGGAACCTCACCTCTTCTCTCCAAAAGTGGCATTTGGAGAATTTGGCTTTTAGTTGATGGACTCGCAGAGTTTCCATGATTGCCCTTAAGTGCTGAGCATGTTCCTCTTCACTCTTTGAGAAGATAAGGATATCGTCTACGAAGACCACTACGAACTTATTGAGAAAATCTCTGAATACCCTACTCATCAGGTCCACGAAGTAAGCAGGTGCATTTGTCAAGCCGAAAGGCATGACAAGCCATTCAAAGAAGCCGTCTGGGGTTCTGAATGCCGTTTTATCGATACTATCTTCAGCAACCCTTAGCTGATGAAAACCGGTCGCTAAATCGATTTGGGAGAAAACGGATGCTCCTACAAGCTGATCAAACAAATCGTCAATTCTGGGGAGAGGGTGCCTATTCTTTTTCGTTAGCTTGTTGAGCTCCCTATAGTCAACACATAGATGGAGTGAGCCATCCGCCTTTGTAGCGAACACCACTGGAGCGCCCCATTCTGAAATGCTCCTCCTAATGAACCCCTTTTCTAGAAGCTCTTTAATCTGTTTACTGAGCTCTTTCCTTTCCCGTGGAGCCATGTGTCTAACGGGCAACGCAACGGGCTTTGCATTATCTACAAGATATATGCGGAAGTCTATTTCCCGCTTCGGAGGCAAGCCCTTCACCTCTTCGAAGACATCCGGATATTCCCGGACCACTTTAACTGATTGCAAATTTTCAACAGAGGCATCTAGCGATTCAAGATAACTAAGCATAACCGCATACGAGGGATTACAAGAAATTTCCAAAGTATTACCGAGCTGGGTTAGGAGCCTAACAACCCTTTTCTCACAATCAAGGATGGCCCCATTACTGGATAGCCAATCCATGCCCAAAATCAAACCATATCCCGAAAAGCCCAAAACAAAGGCACTACATTGAAATTCTACGCTTAGAATAGAAATTTTCAATCCCAAACAGATCATAGACAAATGAGCTGGGCCCCCAATTGGGTTTGAAACAATTAAGGGGTCCTCTACCATACTAGTTTTTAGGTGCAGAGATTCTACTAAAGCAGACGAGATAAAGGAGTGTGATGCGCCAGAATCAAATAAAGTGCGAACGGGGTGATCATAAAGATAAACTATACTTTCTACAGAAGTATGTATACCTCGCTGTTGCAGAGGTGGCGCTTCTAGCACATGAACTTGTGCCCCTGAGGTGGATCCAGCCCTCTGCCCCTGTCCTCGTTTCTTTGGGCAGTCCTTAGCCCTGTGGCCTGTCTCACCGCAAGAAAAGCACCCACCATTCTCCTTGGCCTTCTTTTTCCGGCAGTCCTTTACTAAGTGCCCCACTTTGCCACAGAAATTACACTTCCTCTTCTCTTTGTTGCCTTTCCCGCCCTTCTTAAAGTCTGTCTTCTTAGGCTGCAAACCCTCTTTCTTCCCTTGAGAGCTTTCTGCCTTTGTCTCCTTCTTGCCCTTATCCTCTTCGTTCAGCAATGCCATTTGCACCAGTCTTTCATACGTGGCCCCCATGGGTATATGGGTCATGGCCAAACTGTGTAATGGCTCATTCAACCCTTTGACGAAACGGAGAGCCTTCTTGTGCGGGGAGTTGACTAGGTCTAGCCCAAACCTAGCCAGCTCATCGAACTGATTAACATACTCTCTGACGGTCTTGTTCCCTTACTTAAGAAATAAGAATTTTTCCAACTGCAAACTCCTTTCCGCATCTGAGAGAAATTTAGCCTCAAACCTTGCCCTAAAGTCCTCCCATGTCTCCACTAGTCTTTCAGCATTAGTGACTTCCCACCAGTAGGAAGCCTCGCCCTTTAATAGCCACACTGCCAGTTGTACTTTTTGTCTATCTTCTACCTCAAAGATGATGAATAAGTCCTCGGTTTCTTTTAGCCAATTTCTAGCTGCCACGAAGGACTCAGTTCCATGAAAATCTTTTCCTCCCATAGCTTTAAAATCTTTACATATCTTAGCAAAAGTGTTTCCCCGCGGAGGAGGTGGAGGAAGAGGTGCCGCTGCAGCTGGATGATTTCCTGCAGCTGGGGGAGGAGGAACGGTAGGACCTGGCTGAGTGGCCCTTGCTTCTAAGAACCGTCTAAACCAACCAGGTATTGGTACCCCTTCTGGCAAGTTAAGTTCTTCGGACATGCTGAAACAAAAAGGATAGATTCAAAACGAAGGATAAGAGATAGTACCTATGGCTTGGTGGGGGACTTTGCCTTTTTAAAATAAAATAATATTTTTCTTTTAAAAATGCTTCTTTAAATTTCCTTTTTGAAAATAAATTTTCAAAACTTTTTTTTTCTTATCTGGTAAACCTATGCTCTGATACCAAGTGAAACACCCCACCTCCGTTAGGGTCACTCTCAAAGGGAATGCCCTAATTTTGGTGGAGGTTTATAAGTATAAGTCATAGATATACAAGACAGATATAAGAACACATATTTTTAAACAGCGGAAAAACAACAACTTTTATTTCATAAAGAAAATACGTGTTTCAACAACATGCCATAATTGTCTTACAACACTTCAAAAACATAACATCTTCATAACTGTCTTGATTACATCATTTAAAGAAGCATAAAGAAAACATAAATAAACTGCAAAAGCACCCTAGTTGTTGTCCAAAGCCATAGTCCAAAACGAAAAGGTCCAAGCAATACATTCTTTCTCTTCAAGCTGGATGTGAAGGCTGGTCAAGCTGCGGTATTCCCTCCCTGTGAACCTGGGGGGGGAACAGAAGAGAAGAAGACGAAAGAAAAGTAGAGTCAGACATAAAGCCTGAGTAAGTCTAGGACTATTCAGTCTATGAATAAAGAACTGGGTATGATAAGTATAAACTCGAAATGGGAAAGCACTATAAACTTGGTTAAGTTGTCCAGGGTCGAATATACTATCGTACCCCATATTAATCTCTAAACCCATATAAACTAGTTCCCAACTGGCACCCCATAATCTGGGTGAAGTGATCCATTTTATGATAATCGGCTCCTACTCGCATAGTTACATGTGTCTTACGGCCCCCGATGTTGTAGTTACCTATGCTGGTCCCACCATGGGGTGTATCAAGTCCCATGGCGGCGGCCCGACACAACCCTAGAATGCACAGGTATTCTACTGGCGCCCAGTGCCTTATTTTTCTGCGCCGGAGTGTGTGCACGCCCGCATCCCGTTAGAACCTACACTGCTGCACCACCGCCGTCGATTTGACCTCTTACAGTCAGCCCAGTAATCGTGCCCCACCCTGCCTAGTTTCAGGGTATCATGATACACCTTATAGGGTTACTGCTGAAAAGGGTCCCCCGCTACTAGGTTTTCTATCTCTAGCCAACATGCTAAGTTGGTTAAGTGTTTTATGAACCTAACCCCCAATCAGTCTGTTTAGTTTAGCATGTTCCATTTTGATTAAGTCTTTAGTTCACTTAATCCTAACAATCCTGACTCAGCCTTAATTGTCTTATTAAAGCCTTGACCTCTCACATTAGACAAGTATTGTTGTGGCTGCCTGTTGCCGGTTGGTTCCGGGCAGTCTTACGCCACAACTCAGTCTAACCTCGGGTCCTTATTGGGCTCCATGTTTAACCTCCCACATTGGATAGGTATTGTTGTGACTACTGGACAGCCGGGCGGTTCCGGGCAGGTTTACATCACAACTCAATCCAACCTCGGGTTAAACACGTCGTATTTTCTACATTTACATATTTTGTCTTTCTTCTTTATTTTCTTATATGTAAATATTTGCGGCCCATTATTAAAAATCAATTTAAGCTAATGGTGTAAAGGTTTACACCAATCATGGGCCCAACCCATTCTTGAATTTGGGCCCCTCTACTTTATATTTTCATTTATTAATTAATTTGGCCCAACGCTATTTTCCCCCGTTTAATACGTTCGTTTATTATATATATGTTGGGCTTAGCCTTTTTAAGCCCAACTTAGCCATGTGAAGAAGGGGAGGCTTAAGGCGTGATTACATACACAAAAAGGGGAATGTGAACGCATGAACTTGCAACATAACGTAAAATAGAAACAGGTGTACTTGCATAGTAGTAACATATACTTTGGTCATAAAGCATAAGTGACATGAATCAAACCATGTAAACTTGTAGTTAAGTTAAGAATCTAACTAAATTAGATATCATTATTGACACATAGTCTTAACTACAACATAAACTTATGTTTTTACTTAGGCATAATGTCAAACATAAGCAAATCATGTTTATAAGATTACTGCATGTTTACAAAGGTGCCTACTTTTGTTACTAATACAAAAGTATAGTTCAACTAGAATTATTCCAACTTAATCATGGTTTTAAATCTATTCACATGACCATGGCACAAATATACTTATGGCATAAATATTTCTAAACATGAAATCATGATTTTTACTTTAGTCATGCAAACTTGCAAATGGGATTTTAAATCTAACCTAGCTATGTACCACATATGTCATCATATAATTCTTGTTAACAATATAGACCTAACATGTTTTTCAATTATGCTAAATATCAAACATAGCCTAGTCATATTCGTAAGTTCGCAAAGAGGCTTACTTTTGTTTCTAATACAAAGGTATGGTCTTATACATAGATCATGATGCCAAATTTTCAACATAATTTCATATGAATTACAATAACCCAAATTTGTTCCAATTACATACAAAATGATTTTTGTACAAAAATATACATTATGATGGCATAGTAGCAAAACCACATACTTGCATGAATTTCAATTAAACAACTACATACATGTAGCTTCAGCATGAATTACATACTTTGCGAATATCCAAACGTATACTTGCATAAAACTACCGCAAACATGTAGTTTTTTATAATGAATAACATACTTTGTGAATATCCAATCGTTATACAACATTCCAAATCGATAAGAATCATAGTAACGCACAAATATGAATTACTTATCACCACAAATCAAGTGTACAAACCAACACAGTTATTTGTTCATACCGGAATAATACTCTACTTACAATCGTGTGACGAATTCTCCAATTCAGGAATTTGGAGATGCGACTCCCTTGACGTAGGCGTTGATTTGATTCGTTTAAGTTGCTTTATGCTTTAGAATTTGCCTCCTAATCGTCTCTCAAATTGGTGGCTACTCCTAGTCGTTCCTCAGCAGCATGGTGGCCTCGTTCTTATTTTTGAATGAATAGATTAGGTAGAGTCTAGGGTCATTTTTATAGAGTTTATGAACTGATTAGGACCATCGATATTGCTTGGATTGATCGTAGCCATTCATTCGAAAGAGAGACCAATCTGGGGCTGCCACCTAGCCCTAGTGACAAAGCAAGCTTCTGAAAATCGGCCAAACACAGACCTGGCCAGCCAGGATGGGCTGGGTTCGACCTGGCTCTGGGCCAGGTCGACAGCCCTATCGACAGCACTGTCGACATGACTAGCCCAGGTCGACAGCCCAGTCGACCTGGGTACCTTAGGCGGGAATTTTCCCGCCCTGGCCAATTGGGCCCGATTTTGAATTTTGAATTGTTTTTCTGAGCTGTTTTTTTCTTATGTTCGAATTTTAAACTTAATTCAGAAACTTCCGGAGGCCATATCTTCTTCATACGGACTCCGTTTTTCGAAAACTCGGACTCTATTTCGCGTATTTTTCCGAGACGAACGCAATGGCGTATCCCGTTTCCCTTAATTCTTTGATTTGAAATTAATTATACTTTAATTTGTGAATTTCACTGTTATAGAATACACGGGGTGTTACAGTATCCGTATATCTCCTTCTAGTTGTGTATTGTATTATTTTCCGCTGCGATGTATTTAAATGTAATTTAAATCTCTGATATTTCTGTGAAATATTTATTTGTTTATACTGTATATTCTTGTAATCTGATGCATTGTTGTGATATACAGTGAAATGTTCTTTTGTATGCGTTCTATTTTGTCATGTTCTCAAACGATAGGGCGTTTCGAACGGTCTGGGTCGGTTTAGCGACTGGTTCGGACCGAGCGAAATTCCTTTCCGTCACAAAGTGTGTGAGCCGATCTTAGTGCCTAATGTGTATCATGCATCCACGAGTATCCACTTGCAAACACTTGCAACCACTTGCAAACATCAAGCATAACATGTTTCAAATACATGTTTCATCCAAAGGGTTTCTACCTAAGGTTCTCATGACAAGGTTAACGAAGTTACAAGATAAACAGGATAAACATGGATAGCAAAAAGGAAGATATGCTCAAAAGGAAAAGAGATCGAGAATGTACCCTCAAAAAGAAATGGATAAAGCCCACGCATCTTCTCCTTGGTTTCCCAAGTTGCATCCTCTTCGGCTTCACTCCACTGAACTTTCACCAATTTGACCTCTCGATTTCTTAGCTTCCTGATCTCCGTTCCCAAGATACGAATCGGAGCTCTCCTCAAGTTTGCCTCTTTCTCTACCTCCACGTCTTCAAGAATGCTAGGTTCAACCACCTCAACGGACTCGTGTAGGCACTTTCGGAGATGCGAGACATGAAAGACATTATGCACTCCGGCCAGCTTCTCGGGCAATTCCACCTTATAAGCCATCTTTCCAATTCTCTCTATAATAGGGAAGGGTCCTACGAACCTTGGTGCCAGCTTCCCAACTGCTCCAAAACAAACCACATTACGCAAAGGAGAAACCTTCACGAAAACCATATCTCCAACTTCGAATTCCAAATCTGTCCTTTGCTTGCCAGCATAGGATTTCTGTCTGTCTTGGGCCGCTTTCATCCGTCTTTTCACCAATTCAACTTTCTCGGATGTGTCCCGTATCATATCGGGCCCAAGTATAAGCCTATCCGTTGTCTCCCACCAACAAGATGGTGACCTACACGGCCTCCCATACAGAGCTTCAAATGGTGCCATCCCTATGCTAGCTTGATAGCTATTATTATAAGCAAATTCTACAAGAGGGAGGTGGTCTTCCCAAGTACCACCAAAGTCAAGAACACAAAGCCTCAAGAGATCTTCTAGCACTCTATTCACCCTTTCGGTTTGGCCATCCGTCTGGGGGTGATAGGCTGTACTTAGATTCAATCGCGTACCCATCGCTTCTTGCAAACCATTCCAGAACTGGCTAGTGAAGATTGGGTCACGATCGCTAACTATGCTAGAAGGAACTCCATGCAATCGCACTATCTCTCGAAGATAACCAGATGCTAGCCATGATGCGGTCCTCTTGCTCCTCACTGGAATGAAATGAGCACTCTTCGTAAGTCTGTCAACTATGACCCATATGCCCGTATTCCCTTTCCTTGACCTAGGCAATCCATCCACAAAATCCATAGAGATACTTTCCCACTTCCATTGCGGGACCTCCAATGGATGTAATAGCCCACCGGGTTTCTTCGACTCGGCTTTCACTTGTTGGCACACCATGCACTTTGAAACATACTCTGCCACATCCTTCTTCATTCCATCCCAAAAGAAAATGCGCTTCATGTCTCTATACATCTTATCTCCTCCAGGATGTATAGTCATCTTCGAGTGATGTGCTTCTTCGAGAACTTTATGCACCAAGTCTCCTACTTGTGGAACGCATAGCCTTCCATCACGCCGTAGCCAACCCTTGTCGTCAATAGTATATCTAGCAAGGTGACTAGACGTCTCACCACGAATCAACTTGTCCATGACCTCGACTATCTGTGGGTCTTCCTTCTGCGAAGCCCCAACTTGATCAAGAAGTTTAGGTCTAAGCTCAAGGGATGCTAACGAACCAGTCATCGATTCAACAGCCGTGTGAAATCAAAGGTTGCCAAGAACTCTAGGCTCTTCATCTCAACAAACAAGGGACTCAAAGTCAACCTACTTCTGCTTAGTGCATCTGCCACAACATTTCCCTTGCCAGGGGTATAAGCTATCTTAAAGTCATAAGATGCCAAGAATTCCATCCACCTTTGCTGCCTTAGATTCAGATCTTTCTGCGAGAAGAGGTACTTGAGCAACTTGTGATCAGTATATAACTCAAACCTTTCGCCTAGAAGATAGTGGCGCCAGGATTTGAGTGCAAAGACGATTGCTGCCAACTCCAAATCATGAGTGGGATTGTTCTTCTCATGAACTTTAAGTTGCCTACCCCCATAACATATCACTCTTCCTTCCTGCATCAGAACATCACCTAACCCCGTGTCACATGCATCGGTGTATACGGTAAACATCTTACCACCATAATGTAATGCCAAAACTGGAGCTGTAGTAAGGGCCCTCTTGAGCCTTTGAAAAGCAAGCTCACACTCTAAGTCCCATGCAAAGACTAAGTTCTTCTTCGTCAACTTAGTAAGAGGGGCTGAAATCTTAGCGAAGTCCCTG
Source organism: Allium sativum (assembly GCA_030737875.1). Taxonomy (NCBI): domain Eukaryota; kingdom Viridiplantae; phylum Streptophyta; class Magnoliopsida; order Asparagales; family Amaryllidaceae; genus Allium; species Allium sativum. The sequence continues at coordinate 422,121,487 of CM060919.1, forward strand.
ATGAACTTCCTATAGTAGCCCGCCAGACCGAGAAAGCTTCTTACTTCGGTTGCATTCCTAGGAGTCTTCCAGTCTTGAACTGCAACCACTTTCGCGGGATTCACCGCTATGCCTTGCTTAGAAACTATATGTCCAAGAAACCGAACTTCCCTTCTCCAAAAATGGAATTTGGAGAGCTTGGCTTTCAACTGATGAGCTCTAAGCATATCCATCACTTCCTTGAGATGTCTAGCATGTTCTTCCTCATCCTTTGAGAAGATCAGAATATCATCCACGAAGACAACCACAACCTTGTTAAGGAACTCCCTGAACACCCTACTCAACAAATCTACGAAGTAGGCGGGTGCGTTAGTCAAGCCGAATCGCATGACAAGCCATTCAAAGAATCCATCTGGAGTCCTAAACGCTGTCTTATCGATACTATCCTCAGCCACTCTAAGCTGATGGAATCCGGTGGCTAGATCGAGCTGAGAGAAAACAGAAGCACCAACAAGCTGGTCAAAGAGGTCATCAATCCTCGGTAACGGGTGCCTATTCTTCTTTGTCAGCTTGTTCAACTCTCTATAATCAACACATAGACGAAGCGAACCATCCGCCTTAGTAGCGAATACCACAGGAGCACCCCATTCAGAAATGCTTCGCCTAATAAAAAATTTCTCAAGCAACTCCTTGATTTGCTTACTGAGCTCTCTTCTTTCTCGCGGGGCCATGTGCCTAACGGGCAATGAAACTGGCTTGGAATTATCAACAAGATAAATGCGGAAATCAATCTCTCGTTTAGGGGGTAACCCCTTAACCTCTTCAAAGACATCAAGATATTCTCGAACCACCCTTACAGATTGCAGATCATCGATGGACGAGTCAAGAGATTCAAGATAACATAACATGACGGGATCCAGCGGGTTGCAAGAAATCTCTAGGGTATTACCGAGGCGAGTCATGAGCCTCACCACCCTATGCTCACAATCGAGGATGGCTCCATAACTGGACAACCAATCCATGCCCAAAATCAACCCGTATCCCGTGAATCCGAGAACATAAGCATTACACGTGAATTCTACGGTCAAGATAGAAATCTTCAGATCCACACAAATCATAGATAGATGGGCGGAACCCCTAATTGGATTTGAAACACTAACGGGATCCTCAACTAGACCAGTACTTAGGTGCAAACTTTCAACAATGTCAGAAGAAATAAAGGTATGTGATGCGCCAGAATCGAATAAAGTGCGAACAGGAAAATCAGAAATATAAACAAGGCTTTCTACAGAAATACTACCTCGGTCCTGAACTGGAGCAGTGTTGAGAGCATGCACTTGCCCTCCAGAAGGTCCTGCACGCTGAGTCTGCCCTTTCCCTTGTCCTTGCTTCTTGGGGCAATCCTTGCTAAGGTGTCCAGGCTCTCCACAGTGAAAGCATTCGCCCAACTTCCTCTTCTTCTTTCTGCAATCTTTGGCTATGTGCCCAACAATCCCACAGAAGTTGCATTTTCTTGGGTCCTTTGCCTTGTTGTTGTTGGTCTTATTGCCCTTGTTGTTCTTGTTGTTCTGATTGCTCGGATTCCCTCCCCACTTGGAGTCCGCCTTCTTGGTTTGAGTCTCATTAGGCTTGACTTCTTTCTTGCCATTCTTATCGTCTCCTTGAAGCAATGCCATGTCCACTAGGCTTTCAAAAGTGACTCCCATGGGTATATGAGACAGGGCTAAACCTTGTAATGGCTCATTCAACCCTCGTGCAAAGCGTAGAGCCTTCTTCTGGGGAGTATTAACCATGTCCAAACCGAATCGAGCAAGTTGGTTGAACTTATTCACATACTCCCTCACTGTCATGTCCCCTTGCTTCAAAGATATAAACTTCTCCAATTGCAGATTTTCCTCAGCAGATGATAGAAACTTAAGCCCAAACCTCGTCCTAAAGTCGACCCAAGTCTCTATGGGCCTAGTAGCATTGGTGACCTCCCACCAATAAGCAGCTTCTTCTTTCAATAGCCATGCTGCCAACAGAACTTTTCTACGGTCTTCCACATCAAAGATGGCGAAGAGATCTTCAGTTTCTTTCAACCAATTTCTCGCCTCCACAAAAGTCTCCATCCCAATAAAATTCTTGCCACCCATCGCCTTAAAGTCTTTGCAAACCTTTGCGAAATCTGCTTGTGGATGCTGAGGAGGAGGAGGAGGGGGAGGAGGAACCTCGGTTACGGTGGGGGTGTTTGCTGGGCCCACATCGTTGGCCCTAGCTTACAAGTACCTCTGGAACCATCCAGGAATGGTTACTCCCTCGGGAAGATTAAGATCGGCCATGCTGAAAAAGGAAAAGATAGATTAAGAACGAGGAAACAAAGGATAGTGCTAATGGCTTTTGGGGAATAGCCTTTTAAAATAAACTAGACTTTTCTTGGAAAATACTTAATTGGTTTTGAAAATAGTTTTCCAAAAGGGTTTTTTAAAACTTTTGTCCGGTTTAGTAAAACCTCGCTCTGATACCAAATGTAACACCCCACCTCCGCCAATGCCACTCTTGCAAGCACACTAGCTTTGGAGGGGTGTTAGACAAGGTAAACATGCATGCAGATATCACAAGACAGAACATATAAGTAAAAACAGAGTAAATAAAGCAGCGGGTAAAAACTAACATTTCAAAACCATAATCAAGTTACATCAAAGTACTTGGTCATTATTTTCCACAAACAAAGTCTAGAAACATAAACTAAAAACTGGAAAGAAAATCATAAAGTAACTATCCCCAAAGTAGGATAAAGCCATAGCATGCTCAAGTCCAAACCGTACATGAGCTATCCAGAAAAGCAGCTAAAGATCCAAGCTAGGTACAAGTGTTCCCACCCTGTAAACCTGGGGGGGGGGGGGGGGAAACGGAAGAAAAGAGGCGAAAGAAAACGGGTCATTGAAAAAGACTGGTAAGTCCTACCTACTATTAGTATAAAAACTAATAAAGTTAACTGGACATGTAAGGCAGAGATGAAACATAGGGTGATAACTGGCATGGTGAAAAGTTAACAAGATAGATCAAGTGTGGCATCGCATATACAAGGTTAAGTTGCACCAAGTGTGTACTAGTATTCCAATCCATGTCAAGTATAAACAAGAAATGATCTCTTGGCCCAAACCTGGCCCAATATCATGAGGTGACCTAAATCAAGGTCCAACTACCCGGTCTAGTCGATCGGCTCCCTATAAGCCTAACTCGTCAAGTGTCGGTGTCATACGGCCCAATCACGAAGTGTAGTCAAACTGTGCTAGGTCCACCCTAGGGTGTATCAGGCCCTAGGGTGCCAACCACGGACACAAATCAAGCACGCACAATCTAAACCTACTGGTGCCCGTGTCTGCTTTTTCAACTCCGAACTATGTGCACGACCATAGTCCGCCTGAACCTACACCGGCGCACCTACTCAGCCGTCGTTTTGGTCGCTTACATGTCAGCCCAGTAATCGTGCCCCACCCTAGCCTAGTCCCTAGGGTACCATGATACAATCAAGAGGGTTACTGGTGAAAAGTACCACGTAACTAGGGTTTCTAACGGGTTAAGCATGGTTAACCCTATCCAATCAAGTACCAAGTCGGTTAAGTGTACCCAAGGTTCATGACTTAACCTTACTAACCCATCGTGTTTAATTGGTTAAGTATTCAAGCGGTCCATGACTTAACCCTATCATGTGGCATTAATTAATTTAATGCACCCAACCTCTCACATTAGACCTTGTTGTGGTTACTAGTTAAGCCGGGCGGGTCCGGGTAGCTTTACACCACAACTTAGTCTAACCTCGGGTTTCAAGTGCGACATGACCAACTACTCACATTGGGTCCTATTGCTTGTAGCCACTAGTTAAGCCGGTCGGTTCCGGGTAGATTTATGCTACAAACTCAACCCAACCTCGAGTTGGCCATTCTCATGTTTTCTAGAAGTCATGTCCAAGTTCATGTTCATGTTTCAAGCATAATCACATGTCATATTTCATGTCATCTTTTCAAGTCATGTTTTTATGTCATTTTAGTTAACCCATAACGTAACCCCATCGCATGTAAGTTCGCATAAACGCAAATAGATCTCAAAGAGGGAACTTAGAAGCATGACATAATTAATAAGCTTTGGGCCACAAGTTAAACATGGTGGCATATGAGGCAAATGTGTTCATAAACTTGCATATTACATTATAAGCCTCAAAACATGCATGATATCAACTTTGGCAAAATAGATGAAACATGGTCATAAATGACATAGGATGATAGCAAGTGATTCGCATATAACATCATATGCAAGATAACATAAGGTTTATGAGAGTTTCTATGTTGCTCTATGCAACATTTCAAATCAAAGCTCATAGCTTTCTATGCACAAAGTCAAGGTGATAGCTTTACAAACATGCATAGAATAAATTTATGCATAACCTGATAGAATCAAAGCTCATAGCTTTCTATGCACAAAGTCAAGGTGATAGCTTTACAAACATGCATAGAATAAATCTATGCATAACATGATAGCATCAAAGCACAAATCATACTTAGGCCCAAACTCAAACTAGCAACATGTCATATTTAACTTCATAGTTAGAATCTAAGAGTAGAATAGGGCTTACAATGCTATGAAGACTTATAAAATAAAATAAGATTGAGACGAAGCCACTAGCAACTCTAAAGACCCCAAATGAATACAAGCTCCAAGAAGCTCCTTTGATTTGTATGAAGAAAGATCCTCGTTTTAATGAAGAAAGATTGAACTTTGGCCTTGAATCAAGCTTTGAAACTCTCAAACAAGCTTAGGAACTCTCATATGAATGAAGATGGAGACTATGACAAGAGGGTGGAGGCCATGATTAAACATTTTGGCATAGTTTAGTTGTAGGAATGATTTATGTTGATTTAGGCTAGGTATTAGGGTCTTTTTATAGAGGATTAGGTTAGTTTAGGCCATAGGATTAACCCTAATTCAGATCTGGGCCATCAATTCACGTCACTAGCCTCCAAACATGTCTTGAGGAACAAGTCAGGTGCACCCAGGCCAGACTGGCCGACCACCTAAGTCGACAGGGGTGTCGACTGGGCAGTCGACACAGCCTGGGGTGTGTCGACTCCCAAGTCGACTCCCCAGTCGACTTGGGGGGTGGCGGGATCTTTTCCCGCATATCCTGCTCAGCTGAATTTGAATTCTGAATTCAAATTTGAACTTGAAATTTTCTGAAAACTTTGACGGGCCATAACTTGGTCATATGGACTTCGATTTTCGAAAACTCGGACTCTATTTCGCGTATTTTTCCGAGACGAACGTAATGGCACAGCCCGTTTCCCTTGATTTAGATTTTGTCATTTAATTCTGCCTTGATTTATGTTATAACTTGTTATTCAAAATACGGGTTGTTACAGACGCCAATTAGTGATTTTCGATGGATCTGACAATGTGGCATTCGAAGTGAATCTGATGTAATGATAAAGCGTAGCTTCTAGCCTCATCAACCGGTAAATGACAGAAATCGGGCAGGCAGCATGGCTAAGTCGGTCGCACCGAAGTAGGGTGTATAATCACCTATCTAAAGAATATTAATTTATTTCTTAAATCTATCAATGCTGTCCCATATATATATACGGGAACGGTTGCTGATCCCAACCGTTGGTGATATACATTCGATACACTCAAGCAAAATGAGTGGTCGGTCATGTGTGGCTGAGTTACAAGATGTTCTTGTTGAACTCCAGTGTATCGTTCCTAGAGTACACTGATCGGAAGGTGGTTCCATACCTTGTCATAGTTGGAAATCCATTATCCAATACGTGCTTGCGATTTTGATTGTATACTATATATGTAGAACGTGAGATGAAAGCGTTTCTGCTAGTTGATATCTATTTGTACATAGATATTATTATAATATCAAAAGGTTTTTGATATAAAGATATTTTGGATTCTCATAAGGGAAAAACCCGTTCCGTTCTGCGGCGTGGTCTTATGAGATATCGTTTACTTGTTCATATACCTGTTTAAACTGTTTTACTCACACCAGTCCCATGACTGACCCGGAGTTTACTTTGTTGTTTTCCCTAAACTCTTGGGTGCCTAATTTTGTACGGGCAGTCAAGTAGTCGGGATTTACAGATATACTTGAAGAGCTGGAGCAGGAGGCTTCTGGATCATATAGCTATAGTTTATTTCCGCTGTGTTGTAACTGCTGTACTCTGATAAGTACTATTGTATACATAACTGTTATATTTCAAAGTTATGTTATTTATTATATGTTATTCGTTCCGCTGTGAGGTTCGTGTTACTCTGATGTTGTGTTCTTCTTCTTCTTCTATTATAAGTTTCTATCTTATCTATCCTCACCCTCTAATTTCTTTCATTAATTACCAGGATTTTTCGATGTTTTGGTTATCGACATCGAGCTTATGTCGATAACCAAAGTCGCCGAAAATCCGGGTCGTTACACAAGGTCAAAGGGCAGGAACTTCTGGAGGGTATGTGCATGCTCTCGCGACCAGTGCTCTAGATAGAGGTAGAAAAATTTCTATGGAAGGTTTAATTTCTCTTTCAAACCATCCTATTAGAACACTTTTTGATTCTGGCACTTCACATTCATTAATATCTAGTTCTTTGGTTGAATCTTTGCACTTAATTACTAGTATGGTAGTGGATCCCGTAGTTTTCTCAAACCCCATTGGTGGTTCGGCTCATTTATCTATGATTTTTCGGGGTTTAAAAATATCTGTGTTAGGCGTCAAGTTTGAGTGTTACGCGTACGTGCTCGAGTTTATGGGCTATGGGTTGATTCTAGGAATGGATTGGCTTACCATGTATCATGCCATTTTGGATTGTAAGAAGAGAGTTGTTAGGCTCCTGACTTGTCATGGGAGGACCCTCGAGATTTCTTGTGACCTACAAGGATCGGTTATGCTTAGTTTCCTAGAGTCTCTTAGTGCATCTATCGATGATCTACAATCTGTTCCAGTAGTCCGAGATTATTCTGATGTTTTTGATGAGGTACAGGGTTTACTTCGGAGGCGCGAGATCGATTTTCGCATATATCTGGTGGACAATGCAAAGCCAGTTGCATTACTAGTGCGACATATGGCTCCAAGGGAAAGGAGGGAGCTGAGTAAGAAAGTAGGGGAGCTACTTGAGAAAGGATTTATCAGACGAAGCATATTTGAATGAGGTGCTCCAGTTGTATTCGCAACTAAGGGGGGTGGATCGCTTCGTTTGTGCGTGGACTATAGAGAATTGATCAAACTCACAAAGAAGAATAGGAACCCACTTCCGAGGATAGACGACTTGTTTGACCAGCTTGTCGGTGCCTCAGTATTCTCTCAGTTAGACTTGGCCATGGGGTTTCATCAGTAGAGGGTGGCTGATGACAGTATAGACAAGACTGCTTTTAGGACTCCGGATGGTTTCTTTGAATGGCTAGTTATGCCTTTTGGGCTGACGAATGCACCCGCCTATTTTGTCGATCTAATGAGTAGGGTATTTCGAAAGTTCCTAAATAAATTTATCATAGTCTTTGTTTATGATATTTTGATCTTCTCCAAAATTGAAGAAGAGCATGCCCAACATTTGGGAGAAGTTTTGAAAACTCTTCGTGTGCATCAGCTTAAGGCAAACTTCTCCAAATTCTATTTTTGGAGAAAAGAGGTGAGATTCTTAGGGCGTACGGTCTCCAAAGAAGGGATAGTTGTAGATCCCGCAAAGGTAGTTTCAGTACAGGACTGGCAGATTCCTAAAAATGCAACAGAGGTGAGGAGCTTTCTTGGATTTGCAGGTTATTATAGAAAGTTCATTAAGGAGTTCGCAAAGATATCAGCCCCTCTCACCAGGCTGACAAAGAAGAACTTGCCATTTTCATAGGATATACATTGTGATGTTGCTTTCCAACGTTTGAAGAGGGCTCTTACAATAGCCCCCGTTTTGACTTCGCCCAATGGTAACAAAGTGTTTACCTTTTACACTGATGCATGTGGTACAGGGCTTGGTGCGGTTCTGATGCAAGAAGGAAAGGTAGTGTGTTATGGTGGTAGATAGTTGAGAGTTCATGAGAAGAACTACCCCAACCATAATATAGAACTAGCGGCCATAGTATTCACACTAAAGACGTGGCATCATTATTTACTTGGAGAGAAGTTCAAGTTATACACTGATCATAAATCTCTCAGGTATATGTTCTCATATAAGGATCTTAATTTAAGGCAACAAAGGTGGATGGAGTTCTTAGCTTCTTATGATTTTGAAATCGCTTATACCCCTGGCAAGGGTAATGTGGTGGCTGACGCACTAAGTAGACAGAGGATGGCCTTAAGTCCTTTATTTGTGGAGAGGAAGAGCTTGGAGTTCATATCAACCTTTGACTTTAGACTCTCCATTGAGATTTTGCCTGATTTGTTTGCATCGCTAGAAATACGACCAACTCTTATGGATCAGATAGGAGCCTCACAGCAAGATGACCCAAAAATTTTAGACATCATGGATAAGCTCAGAAAAGGGAAGACTTCTAGTCACCTCAGTCGATATACCATAGACGAAAAGGGGTGGTTGCAACGAGATGAAAGGCTTTGTGTTCCTCAAACTGGAAGTTTGATAAAATCAGTCCTAGAAGAAGCTCACCATACTAAAATGACTATTCATCCAGGCGGTGACAAGATGTATAGAGACATGAAAAGGGTTTTCTTTTAGGCTGGGATGAAGAAAGATGTGGCAGAATTTATTTCTCAATGTTTAGTTTGCCAGCAAGTTAAAGCTGAGCAAAAGAATCCTAGTGGTTTACTTCATCCTTTGGAAGTTCCACAGTGGAAATGGGAGAGCGTCTCTATGGATTTCATAGATGGTTTGCCTAGATCAAAGAAAGGCAATACCAGTATCTGGGTTGTGGTAGATAGACTCACTAAGAGCGCTCACTTTATTCCAATTAAGAGCAAGAGGACGACATCATGGTTGGCAGCAATCTATGTCCGAGAGATAGTTCGTCTTCATGGAATACCTTCCATCATCGTGAGCGATTGTGACCCCATCTTCACTGTTGAATTTTGGAGGAGCTTGCAAGAAGCATTAGGTACATAGTTGTTTTTGAGCACCGCTTATCATCCTCAGATTGATGGGCAGACGGAGAGGGTAAACAGAATTCTTGAAGATCTTTTAAGGCTGTGTATCCTAGACTTCGGAGGGACTTTGGAAGAGCATCTTCCTTTAGTAGAGTTTGCCTATAACAATAGTTATCAAGCTAGAATCGGCATGGCACCCTTTGAAGCATTGTACGGACGACCCTGTAAATCACCAACTTATTGGTGGGAATCTACAGAAAGGTTATTACTTAGACTAGATATGGTTAGGGAAACGTCCGAGAAGATTGACCTTATTCGACGGCGGATGAAGACAATTCAAGATAGGTAGAAATCCTACGTAGACAAGAGAAGGACTAACATCGAATTTGAAGTGGAAGACTTAGTTTTTATTAAAGTGTCACCTCTGAGGAATGTGGTTCGCTTCGGATCTATAGGGAAGTTGGCACCCAGATTTGTGGGACCATTCCCCATAACCGAAAGGATTAGGCAAATGGCCTATAGAGTAAAGCTCCCAGAAAATCTATTTGGCGTTCATGATGTTTTCCACGTTTCTCATCTGCGGAAGTGCTTGCATAACACCACGGAAGTTGTTGAGCCAAGTATATTAGAGGAAGTAAAAGTGGAACGGGAGGCAATAGTTAGATGAGTTCCTACCCGTATTCTTGGATCAGAAGTTAAGAAGCTACACAATAAAGAGATCAAGCTGATAAAGGTTCAATGGGGAGATAACCCAGAGGATGCGACTTGGGAGACCGAAGACAAGATTCAGGCTTCGTACCCTTTTCTTTTCAAGGGTATGTTCTTAACTCCTTTTCCAAAATTTTATCTGTGCTTGTTTCTATCATTTGAATATATCCTATCCATAGTATTTTCGACCTTTAGATACAAATCCTATGGATGTAAACATGTGTTTGAGACATGTTATGCTTGATGGATGCAAGTGGATGCAAGTGTTTGCTAGTGATTGCCTGTGGATGCATATACACACACACATTAGGCACTAGATCAGCTTAATTGCTCTTATACTGCATATGGATGTGTGTGCATTTTATTTTATTTTACGGATTAAAATGGATGTATTAGCATATGGATGTTGCATTTGGACGAATGAGTGTGCACACATATAGAACTCACATGTTATAATAGGATTATTTGCATACAAATTGGATACATGGCACTAACATACATTGCATTAAGGAGGTCAACTGAATCAGTACACCGCCAGATCTTCGCATTAGTATTGGGACATATACACACACCTTTGCATATATTCATAGCCTTAAGGATAATGGACGCCAGTGATTGATGGATGAGTAGATGTACGATGGATGGTAAGATATGCATTCTTCTTAACTTGGAGATTTCGGGGATGAAATCTTTTGAGTAAAGGAGAATGTAACACCCCGTATTTTTAACAACACTAAAAGAGGATAAATTAAATAATAATTAATTTAATATTTGGAATTAAGAGAAATGGACTGCGTCATTGCGTCCATCTCGAAATTCTGGTCAAGATAGACATTTGGCTTACGTAAAACGAACACTGTATGAAGAAGTTATGATGGTTTGAAGTTTGTATACGATATATATATATATATATATATATATATATATATATATATATATATAGGGTCCAAGAATTCAAAATCGGGTCCCAAAAGTTCAAATTCGTTCAAAATTCATAAATTCGGGGTAAGAAGGAAAATTCCCGCCTAGGGGAGTCGACCCTTTAAGGGGGGGTGTCGACCCCTAAGGGGTGGGTCGACCCCCCTAGGGCTGACATGGCTAAGTCAGTTTTTGGGGCTGGCAGCTATAAATACATGGTCATTTCTCTTGTTTTCTTCAGTGGAGATCAATGGAGGCCTAATGTTGCTGGTGCCTGAACTGAACAAAACCCTTTTCTTCAACAACAATCAACTTTGCAAATCAAACTTAGAGATTCAAGTGTAGATCCAACCTCTGCTATTTTCTACCTTTTCTTTTAATCCAAACACTATGAGTTAGTTACTTTTAGATTTAAATGATTAAAAGTAATCTGTGATATGACTGTGATTTGGATATATACTAGCCTATGACTAAATCATATTGGATCTATCATAATTTGTGAATCTATAAGCCTAGACCTTATCATGTTAGATCTATTTTATAGATCTAATTATTTTGTGGTTAATTAATCATGTCACCTATGTGGATCTTACCTTTTTTTTCCAAGTTTGTGGTTAATTTGGGATTATCATTATCTAGACAATTAAACCTTTGTTTAGATCTAGTTCATCATGTTGTGATTAATTGAGATCTATCATTATTGGACATATGAACTCTTATTTAGATTTGGTCATCCTAAGTATGATAGATCTAGTTTTATCATTACCATTTTCACTAGATCTGTTTTTATGTCCACCTTATTATGCCAATTACATGTCTATGCCAGTATGTATGTTTATGTCACTTTTGTAAGAATGATCACTAGTATCATTTTTCCCATCACCTTTCCCTTTTATTATTTATGGCTAGGCTACTTTCTAGCCTAAATGTCGCAAAATATATATAAATGCGTTAGTGAGGGAACGGGGGAAAATATTAGAATTGGCATAACTTGGTTAACGTATATGAATATGGACATATAATTCACTTTGTACAAAATTGGGGAAAAAGGGGCATGGAACCTATAACCTATAATGACATAGGTGCGAATTTTGATAATAATAAAATGTCTAAAATTACAATTAGAAATTGTAATTGCACTTACAACACGAGGTTAGGTTGCATTAGTGGTGGAAGCCGGCCCGGACGCGACCGGCATATCCAGCAATCACTAATGTTGAACCTAATGTTAGAGGTCTAAGTGCACAAATACAAATCGGGTTAAGACACGAGGTTAAGCCCAACTTGTGGAAGAAGTCTGCCCGGACATGACCGGCATATCCAGCATCCACAAGCTGTAGGCCTAATGTCGGAGGTCTAGCCCATTATAACCATAAATGAAAATATGGTAATAATTGAAATACTTAACCTAGTGGAATCCATAAGGATTGTGTGAACATGAACATGAATAAGGGGTTAAGTAAACTTGGGGGAGGTTAAGTTAAGTATCTGAGATGGGTGGGTAATATCTAAATATAGGCCCACGAAACTTAACCAATTGGGGGTTATGTAATTAAAGACACCTATGGTATACATAATCAAATGGAAAACCTAGTGGGGGATTCAAGACAAAGGGGAGAGCTTGTATCATATTGTGTGGGACCCATTTCATCCAGTAACCCGGAGTAGGTATCAAAACATGTACTCCGAACTAGGTCGGAGAAGGGGCACGCTTACTGGACTGACTAGAAGAGATCCAAATGTGGAGGACGGTGTGGGCGGCACAAACCAACCGGGCCATGTGCATGCATGAGCCGGGTAGAAGGGGATAAGATGACCGTGACATCTTAGATATAGGGATGTGCATATTAGCGAGGGGTTGCCACTTTAGGACGTGATACATCCTACGGTGGGGCCGGCACAAAGTATCTACGTGGATTAGGGAGCTGATCGATTAGGGTAGTAGTTAGGATACATTTGGACGTATGCCTAAGTCTACCACCTTATAGTGGAAGGGATCATCTCACTCTGGTTATACTAGTAATAGTGCAGAGTAATCATTAGAAGCGTATACACCCTATCCTGTTCACCTTGTCATACTTGCCTTTTATGTAGTTATCTCTCTCTTATCCACTTTATATGCCTTCATGCTACTTTTATTTATTTACTTGCTAAAGGTAACTGGACTCGCCAGACTTTATGTCTGATCCTTTTTGTTTCCTCTTCTTTCTTCCATTCCCCCCTAGGTTCTCAGGGCGGGAACACTCAGGCTTGACCGTGCTTCTGCTTACTTTTACTGGAGCTGCTGAGATGTATGGCTCAAGCTCCTATCCTTATTGCTATGGCTATATTTTGTTTTTGGGGAATTTTATTTCTTTTATGTACTTTGATATTTTTGAAGTACAAGATAGTAGCTTTTATGTTGTAATGGGCTTTTGTATTTCAGACATGTGATGTTTTTGGACCACGGTATCTTATGATAAACAAAGTTTTTATTTTGTTGTTATTTTATATGTCTGTCTTGTAATATTTCTGTTCTGTAGCTATAACGCTTCACGAAACTTAATGCATTCCTTTTGTGAGTGACATTAACGGACGTGGGGTGTCTTAATTTCACTCAAACCCTTAACTCGCAAAACACCATATAATTTTTTTTATAATAAGAAACCAAAAGTATCATACTTTAAAATATTTGGAAGTAAATGTCTTATACTTAATACTAAAGAAAATTTAGATAAATTTGACTTGAAATTCGATAAAGGAATATTTATTGGATATTCAAGGAGAAGTAAGACATATATAGTTTTTAATTCAAGAACTAATACTATAGAAGAAACCTTAATTGTAACTTTTGACGAAAATTATAAAAATACAATACAACACAACACAACGAAGATGAATGAAAAAATGAAGTTAATGAAACAAATAATGAAGATAGTTAACCAAATAAATGAGTTAGATTACTAAGAGACCACCCTGTAGAAAATATCTTAGGAAATATTGAATCAATTGTTAGGACTCGCAATCAATTAAATAAAATAAGTAATTCTGCATTCATTTCAACTATTGATCCTAAGAATCCAAAGGAAGCATCTTTCGATGATTGATGGATCCTTGTCATTAAGAAGAACTAAATTAGTTTACTAGGAATGATGTTTGGGAACTTGTTCCTAGACCAGAGGATAAAACTATAATAGGAACTGTATGGGTTTGTAAAAATAAAATGAATGAAAATGGTGAGGTCGTAAGAAATAAGGCACAATTAGTAGCGTAAGGTTATACTCAAGAAGAAGGAATAAATTACGATGAAATGTTTGCTTCCATAGCCAGATCAGAAGCAATTAGGATATTCCTAGCCTTTGCAAGCTATAATAATTTCAAATTATATCAAATGGATATTTAAAGTGCTTTTCTAAATGGATTTATTAAAGAAGACGTATATGTAGAGCAGCCACCTCTTTTTGAAGAAGAAAAATTACCAAATCACGTACATAAGTTAAAGAAAGCGTTATATGGATTAAAATAGGCTCCTAGGGCTTGGTATAATAAATTAAAAAATTACTTATTACAATCCAATTTTGAAATAGGAAAACTAAATAACACCTTGCTTATTAAAAGAAATAATAAGGATATAAAATTAGTGCAAATATATGTCGACAATATAATTTTTGGATCGACAAATAATAATATGAATAAAGAATTTTCAGATATTACAACCTAAGAATTTGAGATGAGTCAAATGGGAGAACTAACATTCTATTTAGGTTTACAAATTCGTCCATTAAAGAATGGAATATTTATTAATCAAGAAAAATACGCAAAAGATTTAATTGATAGATATAATTTAACAACTAATGGAAGACCAACACCAATGGCAACTAATATAGTCTTAAGTAAAGATGATACATCAAAAGACGTTGATCAAAAATTATACAGTGGAATGATAAGATCACTATTGTATATAACCGCTAGTGGACCAGATATAATGCATAGTTATGTCTCTATGCAATATATCAATTGCAACCTAAGGAAACACATTTAAAAGCCATAAAATGTATTCTAAGATATGTAAAACATACATCAGACTTCAGATTATTTTATCTTACGAATGATTCATTCGATTTAATTTCTTATTGCGATGTTGATTATGCCGAATGTAAATCCGATCATAAAAGCACTAGTGGAACATGTCATTTCTTAGAACAATTACAAGTCTCGTGGTTTAGTAAAAAGCAAAATACCGTATCTTTGTCAACAGCTAAAGCAGAATATATTTCTGTTGCTTTAGCTTGTTCACAAGTAATATATATGCAACAAACTCTAAATGATTTTGGATTAACAATAAATAAATCACAAATATACTGCGATAATACGAGTGATATAAATATATCTTAAAATCCAACTCATCACTCAAGAACTAAACATACCGATATACGACATCATTTTCTAAGAGATAACGTAAGTAAAGGGAAAATTTCACTCGAATTTATAGAAACAGATAAACAAATAGCAAATATATTGACAAAACCATTAAACGAAGCAACGTTTACAAAATTTGGAAGAGAATTAGGTATTTGTTCATTAAGTGAATTAGAATAATTAAATATATTAATATATGTAAGAATAACATTAAAAATTAGAAAAATAAAATAAAAACATAAGTACGTCGACATACATATGTCACTATGCCAACATATAACTGCCATTCTTCTTCATTCTCTTATTTCACTTCTGTAAAAACTCAAAACCAAAATAAATCATGGCCTCTACCAATTATAACAACCAAATTAACCCCTAATCATCCGGTGGACCATCCGAAGGTCCATTCCAACGTTCTACTCCATCTCTTGTGATCAAATTGGAAGAAAAAATGGAGTATACTTGTAACAGCCCGAAAATCTGGGCCAGTTTAAAAATTTTATTTTGGCAATTCTAGCGAATTTTGATTATTTAAAATGAATTATTTTAAATATAAACGATGAGAAAATTTCTTTTGAATAAAATTCAATCGTATATAGTTATATAGATCGACGTTAGAATATAAATAATTATTTTAAATTATAAATAGGAATAGAAAATGGCGCGGTAGTTCGATAATTCGATTTCAAACTTCAATTGAATGTACCGGGTGCAAAACAATCCGGATTTTAGTGAAACCAAAAATCATAGGATCTATTTGATAATATCTTTCCAACGAATCCGACAAATCAAGATTTCATAGCGGGAATCAAAAGATATGTCCAGTTGAAAATTCTGAATAGTCGCTATGGAATTCTGACCCTTAAAAATGGAAATTTTGCAAATGACCTCGGATTTCGACGAAACCACTTTTGTTGGATCCGTGATGTCAAATTATTGCTACATTCCAAATTTCATAATTTTTCGAATCAATATGTGAGCGTGGAAAAGGAAAACACGTTTGACCAATTTCAGTTGATTTTAATCGACTGGAAAATGGCCATTTTTCAGACGGTCTCAGAATTCGACGAAACTAGTCTTGTTAGGACCGTATCGTCAATACGAAGCTAGAAAATATTTTTCGGGAATTTTTCGAGTTAGTATGTGACCCCGGTAAAATGAAATGCGCGTTCAAATTCAATATATAGAGTTATATGTTGATTTTGACGAAAACTGATCGAAATAGTCGAATCAGCTTACGATACATATCCCATTGTGTTCGGAATGGGGGTAATTAGCTATGGACGACAGGCGGTGGGCCTTGTTTCGAGGTCGAATGGAAAAGCTACCTTTTGGGATTAAAATAATATAAAATTATAATTAAAAATAAATCCCTCCCTCTTCATTTAACTTCTCAGCACCCCCCCCCCCCCGTTCATTATTTTACAAATCGAAAAAGAAAAAAACCTAAACTACTACACCCCCCCCCCCCGATCGATCGCCGCGCCGACAGCCCCCCCCCCCCTCCTCCAGCGTCGTCGCGCTACCCCCCCCCCCCTCTTTCCACTGCGACGCGATACCTCCCCCCCTCTCTCACCACTGCGACGTGATACCCCCCCCCACTTCCTCCTGCGCCACCGCGCCGACACCCCCCCTGCCTGCCAAAACCGCCGAGCCCCCCCCCCCCACGTCGAAGACCGCAGACACCCCCCTTGGAAAATCCGATTCAATGTAAGTTTCTTTTATTTTTATTTTGGTTTATTGAATTGTCTAGGTTATTTATTTATAAAGTAATTAGTTTGTTAGAGATAAAAATATGATTTTTGATATTAGTAGACTATTAAAAATATAATTTTTATATGATAGGCATAGGAAAAATATAATTTTTACATGATAGAAAGAATAAAAATTCGATTTTTATCATGTGTGGAATATAGAAATATAATTTTTATAATATAGAAAGGTTAAAAATACAATTTTTATACTAGTGGCATAGTAAAAATATGATTTTTATTCATGGAGAGTAATAAAAATATAATCTTTATTAAGCGAAGAGAAATATAAAAATATAATTTTTATAACGAAGTGAAGTAAAAATTCGATTTTTATATATTGAATAGTGAAGTAAAAATTCGATTTTTATATATTGAATAGCAAAGTAAAAATTCGATTTTTATATATTGAATAGCAAAGTAAAAATTCGATTTTTATATATTGAATAGCAAAGTAAAAATTCGATTTTTATATATTGAATAGCGAAGTAAAAATTCGATTTTTATATATTGAATAGCATAGTAAAAATTCGATTTTTATATATTGAATAGCGAAGCAAAAATTCGATTTTTATATATTGAATAGCATAGTAAAAATTCGATTTTTCAATATTGAGTAACAAAGTAAAAATGTGATTTTTACATATGTAGAGGATGCGGGCAGTGAAAATGGACAAGAGGCGAGAGCGGCGAAAATTTCTGCAAAGAAGGGTCGTGGGATTGAATTAGCTAATCAGGTGAGAGCTTCTCACCTTTAATTTTATTTTCTAGTTATAAATATATACTAGGATGCAGACGGTGTTTAGTAGCACCCGACACATGTCGTCCACAGACCATGGACGACTTGTATGCTTGTTTGTTTGATTTTGCTGTGTAATTGATTGTGTGATGTGATGTGAAATGAAAATAAAATATTTATATAGTAGAAAATATTTTATAGTTAAAAATAGAACTTTAACGTATATATGAAATGAAATAAAAATAAACAAATCGGAGGATTTGTTTATATACACACATTTGACTGATATTGATTGGGACGATAAATTTTACACATCGCCCAACTGCACAAATAAAATCTGTGTTTGATTGTTTGAAAACCCCACACGGGTATTGGGGTGATATATGACATACACTAATCCCAATAGTTAGTTGTATGTCGATCGATTGATTGACAGACTGTTGTAAGCGTTAAATATTTATATTTGATGCTTATACAATGTAGAATGCACTTTGGATGGTGGTTGATTATTCATCGTTGTTATTGTATACCTATGTTGTAGAAAAATCCATATAATTAACACTATATGGTAATTGATTGGGCCTCATTCCAGTTTTGAAAAAGAAAGTTTTGAAATAGAAATATTTGAATAGAAATATTTGAAATAGAAATATTTGAAATAGAATATTTGAAAATAGAAATATATGAAGCCGTGTTGATTAGATTGACGCCATTTTGACGTGAACGATATTTATATCGATTTTATTCATTTTATAATGAATATCGAAAGTGATTTCAAAATCTGATATTTTGAAAAGAAATGAATTCGAATTGAAATTGAATATAAATGAATTCGAATTGAAATCAAATAGAAATGAATTCGAATTGAAATTGAATTGAAACGAACTGAAATTGAATTAGAAATCAATTTGAATTGAAATCAATTTGAAATGAATTTAAATCGAATTTATAAGGAAAAATTCAACTTTGATTTGAATTTGAAATGAAGTTGAAATCGTTTTGAAAACGAATTTAAAACGATTTATAAAATACGTTTTAAAAAAGGAAATCGACGAAGTATATATTATATATATTATATATATAATATAATGGCCTGAATAGAACGCGCCGCGCCGCGGCAGTTCGCGAATTTCGACCATTGACTTCGAACGGATATTACGGGAGATCCGACCGTCGGATTCTCCTCAAACCGGAACCGTTGGGTTCGTATCGGAAAGTGCTTTCTAACGAATATTAGAAATTTGAAATCTAACGGTTGGATTTGGAATTATGTCCAAATCAAATTTGGAAAAGGTCGCTGTAAGTGCAGTTCGATGGCCGTTGATGGAAATCGACTGTACGGGCCCTGATAAAATTATTAAAAATAGTAATAATTTGTGTAAAATCATAAGAAATGATTTGTGAAGATTTGGGATGAAAAACTCCATATTTGAAAAGATAAAAATAGATTTTTATCGAAATGAACTAGTTTTGAACTAGAATTATAATTCTATTTATTTCTAAATAAATAAATTGGATTTGAAATGGTTTTGAAAATAACCAGAATTTCCAATAATTATATTGGAATGGATTTGAATCGAAATTGTCTTCGGGATATTTCGATGTTGGATTTCGTGATGATACAGATATTGTTATGGGAATTTGAAAGATATATTTATATCGTTATTTCAAATATGATATTTGTTGGTCGTAGAATTTGATATTGAATATAAGCCGGTATATTTTCTATTCAGAGCCTTGTATTTAATATCAAATGTGATTTGGGTTTGTCGTGAATGGGGTCTTCACTAACCCTGTTCTTGAACCCAGTTGAGAAAAAGATTAAATCTTTTATTTAGATTTAATGAAGTATACCAATTCTATAATATTTAATTGGAATTTAATTCGAATTGATTCTTGGGTTTATCGTGAATGGTGTTTTAAATAACACTCGTTCTTTAACCCGATAATTAATAGAATGTGGTTTTGGGTTGTTGTGAACGGTATCTTCAATAATACTGTTCTTAGACCCAACGAAGTTAAGAAAATCAGAAACTAACTGGAGATTAGTTAAGTTGAACGGTTTCTTGGGTATTGATCTGATGTTGGTTTCGGCCTTCGGGGTTAATATTTAGGGAATTTCTCACTTGCTAATTCATGGTTAGGGACTGATTGAATTGGAATGTGATTTCGGGTTTATCGTGAACCGTGTTTTAAATGACACTGATTCTTTAACCCTGTCAGAGATTAAAACTAAGTGGAGTTTTAATGAATCTTTAATTAGAATGAAAAGATCGAAGATGGATTATCACCAGTTTTACTTCAGGCGGTAGTTAAATCTTTAATTAGATTTGAACGTGAAAATGGTAATTGAATTTACCGATAACACCGTGGTGTTAGATATGAAGTATTACCAGTTTTACTTCATGGGATGAATAGGTTGGGATGGGGGAATTAAAACAAATGATTACTTCGGTAAGGTTCGTTAATCCCGACTAGTTGAATCGAAATTCAAAAGAAGATTGAAGAATAAATTTAAAGGAATTTATCTTTGATAAAATTAATGGGAACCTTTCCCTATGAATGTGAAATTTAGAAACTAATTGTCGGTTAGCTAAGCAGAATGGTTTTCTGGATATTGATCTGATGTTGGTTTCGGCCTTCGGGGTTAATATTTGGGAAATTATTCTCTTGTTAATTTACGGTTAGTGACTGATGAATTGGAATGAGGCGTATGTTGTGTTTGTGTAACACTTGTTTATTATATACGCGAGTTGTTCAGAAAGACCGGGTTTATCCCATTCTGAATAACTGAATCGACGATAAGAAATCGAAGATGAAGACGGTGGTCGAAGACCGGAGATCTTCACCTCGTTTGGATGGTAACCGAGGTCCTGATTGGGAGGCATCCCGAAATATGGATAATGAGTGGTGATCGTCCAGACGTACGTGGTGATCGATGGGTTTGCGAGGTATTTAGTGCCTCCGGTTTCGTTCAGACCCAGAACGGACTTGCAAATGGACAGTGTCTGACATTGGAATTTATTCTGTGTGATTGATAGTCATCAGTTGCACGGTGTGAATTGCCCGTGTGGCATGCTAAGATGCAGTGATCAGGGCTTCTGTTGAAAAGCAAAGTCTTGTGGTGATGATCAAAGCACCGCCAGGGTGGCGTGGCTTTGTGTATAACGTGAAATCGCGAGCCTCACATCCCGGTATGAACCAGAAACGGGAGAAAGGACCTCAGGGAGGGCCTGCGTTTCCTCCTAGCTAGAAGTGGCGTCAGTGGTTTTACACGCCCTGACGAGTTTGACTTATGTGGTTGTTGCTGTTGCGAGGTGCCTCGGTTAGATCGGACGATCCGGGTCCGATGGAGTCATTCGTTGACTCGCTTACGCCCCAAAGGGCGGCGAAACGCAGTGTTCAGGCATTTTAATCCACATCGGTGGACCGGCCCTGACGATCCAAGGGTCACTCGAGCTCTGATCCTGAGACTCGGGCTAGGCAGTCTCGAATTCGGTAAGGACTATCTTTTGCCTTGGTTCATGACGGAAATCCAATTTCCAAATACGTGATTTTGCGGTTTTAAATTGTAGAACTAGTATGGCGACATGATATATGGTACCCATGCCATCTATGATTGATACTTATGATTTGAAATTGTTTTGACACTATACACTTATAATAGCATCAAATGATTTGTTTTAAACGTACTAAACATGTTTGGCTATTATAAGGGAAAACCCTATCCCCCGGCTTGCGTTGCATTGTGTGATAGGACCTGGGTCTTATAATAGCTTCATTTTTCCAAAAAGCATTGCGCTGTTTTGTTATATGCACCGGTATTCTTGGGAGGAAACCCGTTCCGTGTTATACGGCGTGGTCCCTTGATATATTTGATTTAAAGTAAAGTTTTAAATAACTGTTTTAGTTCTCACACCAGTCCCATGACTGACCTGGAGTTTATTGTTTTAACCTAAACTCTGGGTGCCCTTATTTTGACACGGGCAGCTAGTAGTTTTGGTTTTGCAGATTTATATTCACAGGATCCTGGTTTACAGCTGGAACGATACTCGGAAAGCTTTGTATCCGCGTATTACTTCGAGTTGTGTATTGTATTATTTTCCGCTGCTATGTAATGTATTGTAATCTCTGATATTTTATGAACTGTAATGTTTATTTGTTTATACTTTGTATATTCTTGTATTCTGATGAATTGTTGTAATATACAATGAAATGTTCTTCCGTCTGCGTTCTATTTTGTCGTGTTCTCAAAACAATCAGGCGTTTCGAACGGTCTAGATCGGTTTAGCGACTGATTCGGATCGAGCGAAATTCCTTTTCGTCACAGTTGGTATCAGAGCTTTGGTTTACAAAGCTCAGAGAACAAGGCACTTTAGAACCGTACGAAAGAATTCATCAGATATTGGATTAGTAATATCCAACGAGAATGACTCGTTAGAGATGGGATCAGTAGTATCCTAGAACGAGTGTGAAGAGTTTATTTTTAAAATGAAAACAATTTTTGTTTTGAAAATTTAAATCAATCATTCGTATTTGATTATTTATTATATATTGATTTGGACAATCTAATATATAAAGATTTTGCGTATATGTCTTGCAAACGTGTATTCGAAGTTTTAATGTATTGGATAGTTATAGAATCGCACTCTAGTGCCAGGGGATAATTCTGGTGATGGGGCACCATCGCCAGTATTTATTTTCGAGTTTCGAAAGTGAGATTTCTATATATTTCCAATTGACTGGTGTGAGAACCGAAACTAGATAGGGCTTATTGTTGTGATTTGGCATCAAAAATCTGATATTTGACTATATATCAAAGTTATGAATTTGAAAAGCTAATCCACTAATTGATTGATGTTTGTGTTGTTTGTTTATTTGTTTGATAAATTTTAATCATATAGCCAAATTGTATCAAAAAGTGAATTGTATTGAAAATTGTTCGCATTTTCTTGCATATACTTGTACTTACATTGAACAGGTCATAGCAAGGAGGCTAGAGCAGAGAATAAAATTTGTTTGCCCGACAAATAGGTACATGTTTACTACAATTTACTGTTTTATTTGGGTGATGATGATTTTATGAGCCGATTGGCTAGCCGCTTGGCTTTTTCTTTTTCTTTTTGAGATCAGAAGGCCTATATGGCAATTTCGGGATTTTCCCGTGGCTCCCGGTGTAGGGGAGGTTATGGCGAAATTTTTCGAAAATTTAGGGTGTTAGCCAAATTTTTGAAAAAATTGAAAAGTTCTTAGAAACTGAAAAGTTGAAGAACTTAAGTCGTAATCAAAATACTGGAAGTTGAGTTGATTAGTGAAACAACCTTCGGCTTTGTTCCTTTTTGGGGACGAAAAGTTTTAAGTGGGGGAGATTGTAACAACCCGAAAATCTGGGCCAGTTTAAATTTTTTATTTTGGCAATTCTAGCGAATTTTGATTATTTAAAATGAATTATTTTAAATATAAACGATGAGAAAATTTCTTTTGAATAAAATTCAATCATATATAGTTATATAGATCGACGCTAGAATATAAATAATTATTTTAAATTATAAATAGGAATTGAAAATGGCGCGGTAGTTCGATAATTCGATTTCAAACTTCAATTGAATGTACCGGGTGCAAAACAATCCGGATTTTAGTGAAACCAAAAATGATAGGATCTATTTGATAATATATTTCCAACGAATCCGACAAATCAAGATTTTATAGTGGGAATCAAAAGATATGTCTAGTTGAAAATTCTGAATAGTCGCTATGGAATTCTGGCCCTTAAAAATGGAAATTTTGCAAATGACCTCGGATTTCGACGAAAACACTTTTGTTGGATCCGTGATGTCAAATTATTGCTACATTCCAAATTTCATAATTTTTCGAATCAATATGTGAGCGTGGCAAAGGAAAACACGTTTGACCAATTTCAGTTGATTTTAATCGACTGGAAAATGGCCATTTTTCAGACGGTCTCAGAATTCGACGAAACTAGTCTTGTTAGGACCGTATCGTCAATACGAAGCTAGAAAATATTTTTCGGGAATTTTTCGAGTTAGTATGTGACCCCGGTAAAATGAAATGCGCGTTCAAATTCAATATATAGAGTTATATGTTGATTTTGACGAAAACTGATCGAAACAGTCGAATCAGCTTACGATACATATCCCATTGTGTTCGGAATGGGGGTAATTAGCTATGGACGACAGGCGGTGGGCCTAGTTTTGAGGTCGAATGGAAAAGCTACCTTTTGGGATTAAAATAATATAAAATTATAATTAAAAATAAATCCCTCCCTCTTCATTTAACTTCTCAGCCCCCCCTTCATTATTTTACAAATCGAAAAAGAAAAAAACCTAAACTACTACACCTCCCCCCCCCCCGATCGATCGCCGCGCCGACAGCCCCCCCTCCTCCAGCGCCGTCGCGCTACCCCCCCCCCCCCCCTTTTTCCACTGCGACGCGATACCTCCCCCCCTCTCTCACCACTGCGACGCGATACCCCCCCCCCCCTCTTCCTCCTGCGCCACCGCGCCGACACCCCCCCTTGCCTGCCAAAACCGTCGAGCCCCCCCTACGTCGAAGACCGCAGACACCCCCCCCCCCCTTGGAAAATCCGATTCAATGTAAGTTTCTTTTATTTTTATTTTTATTTTGGTTTATTGAATTGTCTAGGTTATTTATTTATAAAGTAATTAGTTTGTTAGAGATAAAAATATGATTTTTGATATTAGTAGACTATTAAAAATATAATTTTTATATGATAGGCATAGGAAAAATATAATTTTTACATGATTGAAAGAATAAAAATTCGATTTTTATCATGTGTGGAATATAGAAATATAATTTTTATAATATAGAAAGGTTAAAAATACAATTTTTATACTAGTGGCATAGTAAAAATATGATTTTTATTCATGGAGAGTAATAAAAATATAATCTTTATTAAGCGAAGAGAAATATAAAAATATAATTTTTATAACGAAGTGAAGTAAAAATTCGATTTTTATATATTGAATAGTGAAGTAAAAATTCGATTTTTATATATTGAATAGCAAAGTAAAAATTCGATTTTTATATATTGAATAGCAAAGTAAAAATTCGATTTTTATATATTGAATAGCAAAGTAAAAATTCGATTTTTATATATTGAATAGCGAAGTAAAAATTCAATTTTTATATATTGAATAGCATAGTAAAAATTCGATTTTTATATATCGAATAGCGAAGCAAAAATTCGATTTTTATATATTGAATAGCATAGTAAAAATTCGATTTTTCAATATTGAGTAACAAAGTAAAAATGTGATTTTTACATATGTAGAGGATGCGGGCTGTGAAAATGGACAAGAGGCGAGAGCGGCGAAAATTTCTGCAAAGAAGGGTCGTGGGATTGAATTAGCTAATCAGGTGAGAGCTTCTCACCTTTAATTTTATTTTCTAGTTATAAATATATACTAGGATGCAGACGGTGTTTAGTAGCACCCGACACCCGTCGTCCACAGACCATGGACGGCTTGTATGCTTGTTTGTTTGATTTTGCTGTGTAATTGATTGTGTGATGTGATGTGAAAATAAAATATTTATATAGTAGAAAATATTTTATAGTTAAAAATGAAACTTTAACGTATATATGAAATGAAATAAAAATAAACAAATCGGACGATTTGTTTATATACACACATTTGACTGATATTGATTGGGACGATAAATTTTACACATCGCCCAACTGCACAAATAAAATCTGTGTTTGATTGTTTGAAAACCCCACACGGGTATTGGGGTGATATATGACATACACTAATCCCAATAGTTAGTTGTATGTCGATCAATTGATTGACAGACTGTTGTAAGCGTTAAATATTTATATTTGATGCTTATACAGTGTAGAATGCACTTTGGATGGTGGTTGATTATTCATCGTTGTTATTGTATACCTATGTTGTAGAAAAATCCATATAATTAACACTATATGGTAATTGATTGGGCCTCATTCCAGTTTTGAAAAAGAAAGTTTTGAAATAGCAATATTTGAATAGAAATATTTGAAATAGAAATATTTGAAATAGAATATTTGAAAATAGAAATATATGAAGCCGTGTTGATTAGATTGACGCCATTTTGACGTGAACGATATTTATATCGATTTTATTCATTTTATAATGAATATCGAAAGTGATTTCAAAATCTGATATTTTGAAAAGAAATGAATTCGAATTGAAATTGAATATAAATGAATTCGAATTGAAATCAAATAGAAATGAATTCGAATTGAAATTGAATTGAATTGAAACGAACTGAAATTGAATTAGAAATCAATTTGAATTGAAATCAATTTGAAATGAATTTAAATCGAATTTATAAGGAAAAATTCAACTTTGATTTGAATTTGAAATGATGTTGAAATCGTTTTGAAAACGAATTTAAAACGATTTATAAAATACGTTTTAAAAAAGGAAATCGACGAAGTATATATTATATATATTATATATATAATATAATGGCCTGAATAGAATGCGCCGCGCCGCGGCAGTTCGCGAATTTCGACCATTGACTTCGAACGGATATTACGGGAGATCCGACCGTCGGATTCTCCTGAAACCGGAACCGTTGGGTTCGTATCGGAAAGAGCTTTCTAACAAATATTAGAAATTTGAAATCTAACGGTTGGATTTGGAATTATGTCCAAATCAAATTTGGAAAAGGTCGCTGTAAGTGCAGTTCGATGGCCGTTGATGGAAATCGACTGTACGGGCCTTGATAAAATTATTAAAAATAGTAATAATTTGTGTAAAATCATAAGAAATGATTTGTGAAGATTTGGGATGAAAAACTCCATATTTGAAAAGATAAAAATAGATTTTTATCGAAATGAACTAGTTTTGAACTAGAATTATAATTCTATTTATTTCTAAATAAATAAATTGGATTTGAAATGGTTTTGAAAATAACCAGAATTTCCAATAATTATATTGGAATGGATTTGAATCGAAATTGTCTTCGGGATATTTCGATGTTGGATTTCGTGATGATACAGATATTGTTATGGGAATTTGAAAGATATATTTATATCGTTATTTCAAATATGATATTTGTTGGTCGTAGAATTTGATATTGAATATAAGCCGGTATATTTTCTATTCAGAGCCTTGTATTTAATATCAAATGTGATTTGGGTTTGTCATGAATAGGGTCTTCACTAACCCTGTTCTTGAACCCAGTTGAGAAAAAGATTAAATCTTTTATTTAGATTTAATGAAGTATACCAATTCTATAATACTTAATTGGAATTGAATTCGAATTGATTCTTGGGTTTATCGTGAATGGTGTTTTAAATAACACTCGTTCTTTAACCCGATAATTAATAGAATGTGGTTTTGGGTTGTCGTGAACAGTATCTTCAATAATACTGTTCTTAGACCCAACGAAGTTAAGAAAATCAGAAACTAACTGGAGATTAGTTAAGTTGAACGGTTTCTTGGGTATTGATCTGATGTTGGTTTCGGCCTTCGGGGTTAGTGTTTAGGGAATTGCTCACTTGCTAATTCACGGTTAGGGACTGATTGAATTGGAATGTGATTTTGTGTTTATCGTGAACCATGTTTTAAATGACACTGATTCTTTAACCCTGTCAGAGATTAAAACTAAGTGGAGTTTTAATGAATCTTTAATTAGAATGAAAAGATCGAAGATGGAGTATCACCAGTTTTACTTCAGGTGGTAGTTAAATCTTTAATTAGATTTGAACGTGAAAATGGTAATTGAATTTACCGATAACACCGTGGTGTTAGATATGAAGTATTACCAGTTTTACTTCATGGGATGAATAGGTTGGGATGGGGGAATTAAAACAAATGATTACTTCGGTAAGGTTCGTTAATCCCGACTAGTTGAATCGAAATTCAAAAGAAGATTGAAGAATAAATTTAAAGGAATTTATCTTTGATAAAATTAATGGGAACCTTTCCCTATGAATGTGAAATTTAGAAACTAACTGTCGGTTAGCTAAGCAGAATGGTTTTCTGGATATTGATCTGATGTTGGTTTCGGCCTTCGGGGTTAATATTTGGGGAATTATTCTCTTGTTAATTTACGGTTAGTGACTGATGAATTGGAATGAGGCGTATGTTGTGTTTGTGTAACACTTGTTTATTATATACGCGAGTTGTTCAGAAAGACCGGGTTTATCCCATTCTGAATAACTGAATCGACGATAAGAAATCGAAGATGAAGACGGTGGTCGAAGACCGGAGATCTTCACCTCGTTTGGATGGTAACCGAGGTCCTGATTGGGAGGCATCCCGAAATATGGATAATGAGTGGTGATCGTCCAGACGTACGTGGTGATCGATGGGTTTGCGAGGTATTTAGTGCCTCCGGTTTCATTCAGACCCAGAACGGACTTGCAAATGGACAGTGTGTCTCACATTGGAATTTATTCTGTGTGATTGATAGCCATAAGTTGCACGGTGTGAATTGCCCGTGTGGCATGCTAAGATGCAGTGATCAGGGCTTCTGTTGAAAAGCAAAGTCTTGTTGTGATGATCAAAGCACCGCCTGGGTGGCGTGGCTTTGTGTATAACGTGAAATCGCGAGCCTCACATCCCGGTATGAACCAGAAACGGGAGAAAGGACCTCAGGGAGGGCATGCATTTCCTCCTATCTAGAAGTGGCGTCAGTGGTTTTACACGCCCTGACGAGTTTGACTTATGTGGTTGTTGCTGTTGCGAGGCGCCTCGGTTAGATCGGACGATCCGGGTCCGATGGAGTCATTCGTTGACTCTCTTACGCCCCAAAGGGCTGCGAAACGCAGTGTTCAGGCATTTTAATCCACATCGGTGGACCGGCCCTGACAATCCAAGGGTCACTCGAGCTCTGATCCTGAGACTCGGGCTAGGCAGTCTCGAATTCGGTAAGGACTATCTTTTGCCTTGGTTCATGTCGGAAATCCAATTTCCAAATACGTGATTTTGCGGTTTTAAATTGTAGAACTAGTATGGCGACATGATATATGGTACCTATGCCGTCTATGATTGATACTTATGATTTGAAATTGTTTTGACACTATACACTTATAGTAGCATCAAATGATTTGTTTTAAACGTACTAAACATGTTTGGCTATTATAAGGGAAAACCCTATCCCCCGGCTTACGTTGCATTGTGTGATAGGACCTGGGTCTTATAATAGCTTCATTTTTCCAAAAAGCATTGCGCTGTTTTGTTATATGCACTGGTATTCTTGGGAGGAAACCCGTTCCGTGTTATACGGCGTGGTCCCTTGATATATCTGATTTAAAGTAAAGTTTTTAATAACTGTTTTAGTTCTCACACCAGTCCCATGACTGACCTGGAGTTTATTGTTTTAACCTAAACTCTGGGTGCCCTTATTTTGACACGGGCAGCTAGTAGTTTTTGTTTTGCAGATTTATATTCATAGGATCCTGGTTTACAGCTGGAACAATACTCGGAAAGCTTTGTATCCGCGTATTACTTCTAGTTGTGTATTGTATTATTTTCCGCTGCTATGTAATGTATTGTAATCTATGATATTTTATGAACTGTAATGTTTATTTGTTTATACTTTGTATATTCTTGTATTCTGATGAATTGTTGTAATATACAATGAAATGTTCTTCCGTCTGCGTTCTATTTTGTCGTGTTCTCAAAATAATCAGGCGTTTCGAACGGTCTAGATCGCTTTAGCGACTGATTCGGATCGAGCGAAATTCCTTTTCGTCACAATACTCTTCAAATGCTTGCTTTGATTCAAGTGCTCCAAATTTGGATAAGTCAAGAGCAAATTAGACAAGGAAAGATGGTACGAAACCTTCATAAATTTGTAGTGGATAATCAAGCAAACCTAATTATCATTGAAGATGATAATCAAGAAATGAAAGATGAAGTAGAGGAAGAAGAAGAGGAGGAAGAAATGATGGAAGAAGAGGAACCGGAGGAGATACAACAAGAAGTCACAAAGGAGGATGATCAAGTTGTATGCGTTGGTGAAGTCTTGTTCGATCAAAATGGAAATATAATTAAATGAAGTGGAGATTTTTGTCTTTATTATCCAAATTGTCCAACCCAAAGTCTCATATCATTAAGAATAAATAGAATTTACTTTTCTGTTTGTTTATTCGATGTACTACGTGTATAGTAATTCATGTAATTTGCTTTCGTATGTATCGCATGTACTGAAAAACAATGTTTAATATAATGCTTGCTTTATCATTCATAAGCATTTTATTAGTTTGTAATATAGGCAAAAATTTAGGGGGAGTCATATACATTAAGTTATTTTGATCACGAGTTATTCATATATCTTAGAAATTTAGTATAGATTTAATTATAGGATATATATATAGATAGATAGATTTAGGATTCAGGGAGTGTAATTTACTTTAGCATAGGATATGTATAGATAAATATAAGATTTAGAGTGAGTATTTTTAGAATTTCTTTTTGATAATGCCAAAGGCGGAGAAATTATAAAATATATGCTTATTTAAGGGAGGGTGTATAGGATTCATATTGACATGAGGAGTATTAAAAGGATCATAATCAATAGGTATGAACAGGTATAAATATTTTATAAACCAAGGTTATCATCATCAAAAAGGGGGAGATTGTTGGAGAATGGAGTTTTGACGACAATAACCTTATTTCAATATTGATTGATTATAAAATATATACTAACATCTCTATCTAGAATATATATACATACACACACACATATGCAGGATTCATGTACAGGAATTAATACTAAAGACTGTACAGTTTTAGAGTTTTAAAGATTCAAGGGATTCATAACAGAAAAGATTCAAGACTCATGAGTAATCAAGTAATCAAGAGTTAAGATAAATATAGTAATAAATTCTAGTTTATGTAAGGCTCTGAATAGCACTCCAGGTCCAAATTCAAATTCTGATTTTCAAATTTCAAATTCTATTTTAAAATTCCATTCTAATTAAGTTTTTCTATCTTACCTTCGATATTAAACTTGAGATTTTAAAGATTATAAGTTTATATATATTTATATAGTTATATACTTTTATACTTTTATATTTATATAGTTTTAAACTTTATAATTTTATAAATATGTTTATATAATTTATATTTATAAATTCAAATGATTTTTTACTTTATAATACTTATTTATATCACTATGTTTTAATTCAAGAATTTCCAGAATTATATATATATATATGTATGTATGTATGTATATTAAAACACTTGAAAAATACTCAAATTTCAAATTTTGAATAACATATGTCGACATACTTATGTTGGCATGTCGACATATAACTGTCACTTTTTCAATTTTGAAAAGAAGTGTCTTTTCATCATTTGTAACGTTCCAGAAGCGTTGCAACCTTTCAAATCTTATAAATAGGGGTTGATTTTGAATTTTTTATCAATTCTTCTTCTCCAACTTCATTCGTTTTCATTCCTCCATTATTATTTCATATTTTTATTATTTCTACACTTATACTCTGCCGATTTCTATTCTAAATATATAAAACTTCTTCTCTACTCACTCTCCACTCATTACTCTCTGAATTGAAGTGTTATTCAAGAGTTATAAGGGTGTTGTAATAATTTGGGAAGTGTTTGGGAAAAGGCGTGTTCCTTGTAGCTTTAAAATCAAGGAAAGGGAGCGATGTTAACCTTGTAGGCATGAAATCAAGGGAATTGTACTTGATCAAGGGAGTTTGGAAACGGTGGTAACCATATAGCCGTGAAATCGAGGGGGTTGTACTTGAATATTGATATAGTAATAATACTCTGTGCAATCCAGTGTTGCGTGGGACTGGACGTAGGAGTAATCTGAACCAGTATAAGATCAGGTGTGTTCTTTCCTTTTTTGCATTTTATTTCTGTTTATTTCTGTGTTTGTGTTTGATTCTGTGTCTGTGATTATCTATGTGGTTGGTTATTCAATAGTATATCATTTAAGTTTTAGATTTTCTTAAATTTCTTAAAAACACTATTCACCCCCTTCTCTCTAGTGTTAGTCCTACCTTAAGATCCATTTTGCATTCCCTAACACAACCCTCTTACCAGAAGGCAGCGGAACCAAATCCTAAGTATTTGTCTTATGCAAAGCAGAAAGTTCCTCATCCATCACCTCTTGCCAATGAGGATCAAGAATTGCCTCTTTATATGAAAAAAGTCCAGAGCAACTGTGGTTCTAAGACAAAAAAGAGGTAAAAGATGAAGAATAACAAGAATATGCAAAATTTGGTAATTTTGTGGACTTATGATTGCATATGGAATGACATAAAGGTAGTGGAGGTGGTGGTGGTGATGGAAGATCTACAGTATCAGAAGTTGCTTGAGGAGGAATAAGAGAAGAGGGAGCTTCATTGTTATCATTTTCTGAAAACATGTTATTATCTGCAGTACTACTAACATTAATATTGTCAGAAAAAGGATCGATATGAAGAAGATCAGATCTAGTTATGTCATGAGTCTTAGTTGGAACAAAGAAGAAAGGGATGTGTTCAAGAAATACAACATGAGGAGAGACATAGAGTTTGTTAGTAATTGGATCAAAACATCTATATCCTTTTTGTCCAGCACTGTATCCTAAAAAGACACACATAGTTGAATGAGATGACAATTTATTACGTTCAATATGAGGATGAAGAAAAAAGCAAGTACATCCAAAAACTTTGAAGAATGAATAAACAGGAGCAAAACTATATATTTTTTCAAAAGGAGGAATACCCGAAATATAAGAAGATGGAATAGTATTAATTATAGTCACGGTTGTAAGAACAACCTCCCCCCAAAAGTCTTTAGGAACATAAGAGGATAATAACATAGATCTAGCAGTTTCAAGAATGTGTCTATGTTTTCTTTCTGCAACACCATTTTGTTGACGAGTGTCTGTGCATGAAGTTTGGTAAATGGTTCCGTCTAAGGTAAGTAATTCTCGAAATTTCTTAGATGTGTATTCCCCGCCAAAATCACATCTAAATTTTTTAATAAGTGTTGCATTTTAACAAGAGCTCGAAAAGCAGTATAAATTTCAAAAAAAATTGAATGATATTTCATTAAATATATCCAACAATAACGTGTAAGATCGTCAATAAACGAAACATAATAACGAGACCTCCTTTTGTGGAAATAGGGGATGGACCTCATATATCAGAATGAACTACATCAAAAGGAGCATAAGAAACATAATTACTTTTATTAAAAGTTAATGCAAAAAACTTAGCAAGTTTGCAACAACTACAATCAGAAATATCATGAATTTTCAAATTTCCTAATGCCCCCTGCGGATGCTAAAAATCTCAAACGAGACGAAGAAACATGACCAAGATGTGAATGCCATAAATAAAAACTAGAAGAAGAAGGACCTAAACAAAAAGAAGATAAATCAACACTAGTAGCAGCAGTAGTAGCAGATGCTTTCAACTCATTCAAAACAAAAAGCCCCCTTTTCTATGTCCTATCTCAATCAGCTTCTATGACTGATAATCCTGCACAAACATGAAGAAGATGTGAAAGTGACTATATTACCAGTATCGCATAGTTGACCAACAGATGCAAGATTTAGTGTGAGATTTAGAACATGGTAAATGTTTGGAAGTGACAATTTAGAATTTATTACAGATCCAACACCTTCTGAAGGCATAGGAGTGCCAATAGCAGTCATAATATTAATAGAAGATGAAGGGGTTAAAGAAATAAAAGATGAAGAATTTGGTGTCATATGATGTGAAGCACCAGAATCTAAGATCCATAAAGTAGATGACATACCTGAAGTTGTTTATGGAAAATGACCTAAAAATGAAGTGGCATACATAGCTTGAGGTTGTAAGCCGAGAGACTTTTGAAATTGCTCAGCCAAATTATTGGGATTTGATGTTGATATTGCTGCAATATTAGGTTGCACTTCATTAAAAGATGGAACTATGGGAGAAAACTATCTTGGTTGTTTCTTTTCAAAGAAGGACGCTGATTTTCCCAATGACTTTTTTCCTTATAATACCTGCATGTATTAGTGGGAGTATAACTTGTAGAAGGTTTCCTGAATGGTAGACCTCGCTGTACAGGAGTAGCCGCTAGCACAGAAGGGACAACTTTTTTCAAACATGTCTTAAGATCTATTTATTCATCCAACAATTTACTAATAACATAATAAACTGATGGAAGCGGAGAATGATGTAATATTGAACCTCTAAGTCCTTCAAAATCAGTGCGTAGAGCCATCAAAAACTGGACCAAGCGTTGTTCCTCTCGGAAAGTAACATATGCTTTGGATGCTTCTAATTCATCAGGTTCCATAAGTGCCAGTTCATCCAATATTTTCATCATAACATAGTAGAATTCTTGTATGCTCATACTATTCTGTTGAAGAGCTCTAATGTCATTTTCCAACTGATATCGTTTTGCTAAATTTGATTGGGTGAATAACTTTTTCAAATGTTCCCAAACCAATTTTGTTGTCTTATACTTTGCTAATTGCATACCTATTGAATGTTCAACAGAATTATTGATCCATGTAATAATCTTTGCATTGTTTTCTTACCAAACATTCATAGCAATTGTGTAGTCCTCATCCTTTTCTTCGGGCATATTAAAAATCCCTTCAACATTTCCCCACACCTTCTTTCCTTTCAAAAAAAATTTCATGACATAACTCCAATACGAATAATTTCTTCCATCCAATCGCACACCAATAGCTTGAACTGAATATTCTCCTTGGATTTCTATAACTAGATTCAAGAATTATCAAAATATTACAAATCCCACAGTTTATTTTTTACCAACAACAAATAACAGATCTCAAAATTATCAACAACGCTCGTCTACTACAATCATCAACAACAAATAAATGATCTCAAACTCAGCAACAACAGTCATCTATTAGAATCACCACTAACAAGTAACAGATCTCAAAACTAGCAAAGAAGAAACGACAGAATACGGTAAAAACAGTAAGAGAAAAATAAAAGATGACAGATCCGCAAATAAATGATAACTTTATCTGAATGTAAATAACAGATCCGCGATAGCAACCCGCTATGATACCAAGATAACTTTATTCAGCACTTGAAATAGAATAGAAAATAAAAGATAAGAAGAAGAAAATAATGGAGATTGCTTTATTGATTGATTACTTGATTTCTTACATTGCCAATCCATGCCTCTATTTATACATAGTTTATCCTTATCTAAAAGAACATTCTAGACCAGAATATTCTAGAGTATATTTGGGTCTATTATAATAAATAATTCAATATGAAATATAAACCCAAATCAATGCAATACCAAATATAAAACCAAATCAATGCAATTAAATAAAGGTAACATATCTTCAAGCATATTCTCTAACAAAAAAGTCATAGAAAAATTAGGCCAAAAAATAATCTAGAAATGGGAAATAACCCTAATAGTCATTTTTTAAGTTATAAAATATTACAATCTTATATGAATATAATATTTCTTATTTTACGCTTCAAAGATGCATAAAAATATGGGTTGTTACATTTTTCTTTTATGTGTAATAGATAGTGTAAAATATAGAGAAAACACATACTTTATACATCTCTTTCTTGTTCTTTATTTGTATTTCTTATCAAATCACATGTCATATGTCAAAACGAAGAACATGAAAAAAATTATAAAATCAATGGATGATTTTATCATAAACTAGGCCACGGAAAAATTAATATGATAATTTAGACGATAATCTGAAATCAATTATTAGCATTCTCTTTAAGTTTCAGATCTAGATCAAAACAATAAAATGCAAAATCTTTGAGATTGATTTCCAATTCTAGATGTAATCTTAACAAGATTTATAATGAATATATGGGAGTAAAATTTTATATTAGTGCAAACATAGCCTACAAATGACATAAATAAAAGATCTAAGCATAAAAATCAAACATAGCTGATGAGAAAAAATTATATTATAAAACAATAAATATAATTTCTCACTCATAGAAAAGAATACTTCCCAAATATCATATCTAAATTATAATTTATGTTTCAACTCTAGTCTCTTTCAAATCAAAGAAGAATTTATAAAAAGGAAACATACATATATTAGAATTACAAATCCAGAAAAAGATTGAGATTGAAAGAGAAAATAGAATTGATCTGATATGATCTGGGAATTATTATTTCGTGGCGCAAATATTGATTCGCTTCTCTTCTCTATATTTCTTAATTTTCTTTAATCTAAATTATGTTGAATATATATATATATATATATATATATGATTTTCTAAGTTTTGAGAAGAAAGTGGAGAAGTAGATATGGCAGAGCTTCCCTCTAGCCTCAAGAAAATATGATAAGGGAAGGAAGAGTTAAGCCTCGATTTATAGATGCAAAAATCAACCACATCCTTCCAATCAAAATATATTAAATTGGACAATCAAACCATAAAAAGTAGTTACCAATGCACTAGCCTAACCGACCGCCCCTCTTTCTAGAGTTCTTATTTGTTTTTCGTTCGTAACTTATTCATACGAACCTCGTTCGTGAAACTTCAAATATAAAAATTACTCAAAATTTCATTGCAAACGCAATAATGCAGTTTTCTAGTCAAATTTCATTATTTGCACAAATTCAATATTTGAAACCTAACTAATTGGTTAAAATAACTAACGCTAAAAGTTATGGGATATTACAGAACGCATCACTTTTGTTATGAAAAAAGGATACCACAACATAGTTTTCTTTCATTATGAATATTCATGCTGAATTATAACTATGTCTATTTTTAGTCAATATCGAAAAATAGTCATCGTTTCATAAATAGTGTTTGGTATGATGTACATAAACAATTTTTGTACTTGATGCAACTAATAAATGTTGTTTGACATGCTACCATTATTAGTAGACTGTAATAGCATACTAAATTTGGAGGCCTACCATTCACTTAACATAACTATTTATTTCATATACTATAGCTAATTTACATTTGAGAGTTTTTTGACCAAATTTCTTGAACTCAAAGAAATAAATCTCATATAAAATAATATTCCATATTAAAGTATATTTGGAAATAGAAATCATATTTCTTATTTTAGTTTTAAATATCAACTGCTGTTATGAAGCAGAAGTGATTATTCACTCTTTTCATTCCAACTGTACCTTAAATTATATTTATTCTAATATATTCGTTTTGCTTTCCAAATAATCAAGTCATTCAAAAGAAAACTTTTACTATAATATCATGATGAACTCTTTACAAAAACATGTGTAATTATCCTTAACCTTTAAGGACATCAAATATTTCTACTTTACATAAACAAATCAAATTAGCATTTTCATGATTAAGTTCTAGTATTTGTATTATAGTTTTGGCATTGTGCTGCATTTAACAAAAACTACCCGTCTATAATCAATGAAATTCAATATATATTTTTGGCAAGGCAAACCGGTTTTATAGTGGGTCATGCCACTTCTTATTAATAAATTTTAAAATAGGTGTTGCAAATGCACAAAAAAAACTGAAGATGGAATTATAGTATCCAGGACACTTCAAAAACAAAACAGGAGAGAGAATAAGTGCCTTAGAAACTAACTAGCATAAGTTAATCCTCCTCATTGAAGTAGGATTTACTTTGGGAGCCAGAAGAGACCGGTCCAATGACTGCATGCAGCATGAGAATTAGGATACATGATTTGGGACATAACAATAATAATCCTTATAATAAACGTACTTTCAATCCCAATTTTCATTATTGAAGACCTCCTTGTTCTTGTTACCATGATAATCATCGACATAGAACACAATATCATTTCCATCATCGAATTAGTGAAGATGCCTGGATTTGCCCTCATTATTACTTAAAAAAAATAAAGTAATCCTAAATAGGACATACTGCATATCGGATAGCTCATTGATCCATGCATTCTTGTGAGTGTTCCATTCAATATTTATAACGGGAGTTGAGGAAGTATGAACAAAAGTAAGTAGAATCTCGAGAACATATGTGATTGTATGAGTTGGTACTTCCACAGGTGAGGCATCCAATCGAGAAGCCATAACTTCTGGAACCCATTTATGGACCAGAGGTCGAGGAAGAGGGACTATAATAGGCACAGGAAAAGAAGTAACATCAGAAAATCACTTACGAATTTCAATTGTATGTCCAAAGGAGCTGCATGAAGTACACAAATCGTGCTTCCAACTATAGCTAATTAGCTATCATCAACCACCGCTACTCGACCTTCGATACACACTTCAAGTGTAGAAGGAAGAGGCTTCCCAGGTGAAATCTCAATCAGAGCTGTAATGACCCGGAAATTCTAAACCAATTTAAAAATTTTATTTTAGCTATTTTAATGGATTTTGAATATTTAAAATGATTTATTTTAAATAATAACGACTAAAAATTTATTTAAATCGAAGTTAGAAAGTATAATTTTATATCAATTATAAAACGAGCTTGAAATGGCATGATAGTTTGAAAATTCGATTTCTAATTTCAAATGAATGTACGGAATACAAAATAGTCGCTATGGAATTTATATATTCTTAATATAACATATAACCCTTAAAAATATCCATTTTGCAAACGACCTCCGTTTTCGACGAAACCACTTTCATTGGATCCGGAATGTCAAATTATTGTTAGGTTTCAAATTTCATGATTTTTGGAATTAATATGTGACCGTGGTAAATTTAAATGTGTTTTTACAATTTAGTTTAAATTTAATCGAGTGGAAAAATGTCCATTTTTCAAACGGTCTCTACATTCAACAAAAGTAGTTTGTTAGGACCGTATCGTCCAAACATAGCTAGATATAATTTTTCTGTAGTTTTTGGAGTCAGTATGTGGCCTCGGTAAATTTAAAATGTACGATTAAAGTTCTGTATATTGATTTATATTTTAAAATTGACGAAAACTGATCGAAACGGTCGAACTGGCTTACGAAACATATCCCATTGTGTTCGGAATTGAGGTATTTGGTTAGGGACGATAGTCGTTGGGTTTGATTTGGAGTTCGAATGAAAAAAAAAATCCATTTTTTATGAATTAATTAATAATTAAAGATATATATAAAGGCAGGGTAAAACAGGGTCAAAACCCTCCTTTCTCTTCCAATGCGGTCAATGGGGTTCTGTGCCGCCATTCTCTCTAAAATGAACAGCGATTTCTATTCGAATTTTGGTTCCACATTTTCTCCAAATCCTTCAAGAATTATTCGAAATTTCCAAAACAAAAATTAGAGTACTCTTTTCCCTCTTCAATTGCATACCAGATGGTAAATTATCATGATGTAAATCACGAGTTGTATCCCCTCAAAGGGCGCGCAATCGAGTTTAGTTTTTGACGAAAGGGGGGTTGCGAGCTCGCCCTAATTTCCGACGATGGAGTGGCGCGCGTAGGCACACCTCGTGGTAGTGTCTGATCGGAGAACGGTGCGAGCAGAGAGGAGCTATGGTGAACCCTAGTCGACGTTGAGATGGGTTTCTGCGTGGTCAGTATACGCGATGAAGAAGAAAACAGTCGGCCCTTTTTTTAATGTAATTAAAGTTATTTATTTAATTATGTTAATAAATGGGTGTTGATCTTTAAACATTAATATCTTTTTATCTGGTGATCAGAATCGAACGATTCAAAAAATATTTGAATCCTCTTGGCAAGCACGGCAGTTTAGAACTGACTGGAACAGATTTGGAGCTAGCTACAAATTTAGTAGGTGTGGAACCCAATGTGAGATCTCTAAATTCAATTGAAATAAAAAATATAGATGTGTGTTGTATAAATCATATGTATGTGTTGTGAAAAATATATATGCGTTGTGAAAAATATATATATATGTGATGTGAAAATTATATATGCATTGTAAAAAAAATATGCGATGTGAAAATTATATATGCGTTGTATAAAAAAATTATATACACGATGTTTAGAAATTTGAATGCGATAAAATTGAAATAAATATTGGTTGGTTAAAAATATGATTTTTAACATATATATACAATGTATAAAATTGTCATGTATTGAAATAATTATTAGATCGATAAAAATATTTTTTTTATCATATATATGCGGTGAATAAAATAGTCATATATTAAAATAATTATTAGATCGATAAAAATATAATTTTTATCATATGTATGTGATATATAAAATAGTTATGGAATGGAATAATTATTTGTTCGTTAAAAATATAATTTTTAATGTATATATGGAATACATAAAATTATCATGTAATGCAATAATTATTGGATTGTTAAAAATATAATTTTTAACATTTATATGCACTGTATAAAATTATCATGTAATGGAATATTCAATTTTGATTTAAGATTAAAATGGAAGTTGGAATCATTTTAAAATGAATTTATAAACGATTTATAAAATACGTTTTGAATGGAAATCGATGATGTTAAGTATATATATATATATATATATATATATATATATATATATAATGGCTTGAACAGAACGCGTCGCGCAACGACCGTTCGTGAATTTCAACCATTAACTTCAAATTGATGTAACGGGAGATCCGACTGTCGGATTCTCCTAAAACCGGTACCGTTGGGTTCGTATCGAAAAGATCTTTCCAATAAATATAAGAGATTTAAATTTGAACAGTTGGATTTCAAAATATGTCCAAATCAATTTCAGAAAAGGTCGCTATGGATGCAGTTTGGTGGCCGTTGTTGGAAACCGACTGTACAGGCCTTAATAAAATAAATAAAAATATGGAAAAAATATGTAAAACCATAATAAATGATTTGGAAAGATTTTTAGATGAAAAATTCCATATTTGAAAAGATAAAAGTATATTTTTATTTGAATGAACTAGTTAATAACTAGAATGTTAATCCAATGTTTTTAAATAAATAAATTGGATTGAGAATGGTTTTAATATAACCAAACTTTTCCAACGTATGAATTGGAATAGATCTGAATGGAAATAATATTCGGAATATTTCGATATTGGATTCCGTGATTATATGGATATTGTTGAGGAATTTGGAAGATATATATATCGTTATTCCTAATATGATATTGTTGGTTTCAGAATTTGATATTGAATATAAGCCGATATGATTTATATTTACAGCCTTGTATTTAATATCAAATTGGATTTTGGTACGTTGCGAATGATGTTTTAAATAACATTTGTTCTTTAATCTAAATTAACGGCGAAGATATGACTTGGAATTTATAATCTTTTAAATAAGATTAATGGAATTTTCCAATGTTAATGTTTTCCAATTTAAAATATTAAATTGGAATTGAATGGAATTCTGTAACGACCCAACTTTCGAACATATCGGAAGTCGTGCCATTAATAAGAATAAAAATAGATAGAAGATAAAATCACAGAAAACATCAGAATCTCACAGCGGAATTTTCACAAGATAATATTTCATAATATTACACAGCGATACATATTACATCAGAGCATCATATATCTAGTGATACATGCCATTCATAGTACATCATTAATTATACATGACATTAATATCCAAACTGCAGACTTATAGTTATACAGTAGATAGGGATCAACACACAGAAAGTTCCCTTCCAGCCTTCCAAGTTTTATCCGATCCTGATTCACTTGTCTATTCATAACAAGTGTTATGAATACCCAAGAGTTTAAGGGAAACACAGAAAAATAAACTCCGGGTCAGTCGGAGGACTGGTATGAGTAAACAATTTAAAATAGATTAAAGAAATAAACATATCTCATAAGACCACGCCGTGAATACGAAACGGGTTTTTACCATATGAGATCAAAACATTTGTATACTTGAAATCAGATATTATCATAATGTTTATTTGTTTCACAAATAAATTAAAATCTAGAAGAATGCTTGCATCTCACATTCTCCTATATACTATACAAATAAAAACCATTTGGCGCTTATGGAAATTGGATTTCCAACTATGACAAGGTATGAGACCACCTTCCGATGATGTATCTCTAGAGGCAAATACACCAGGGTTCAACAAGAACGTCTTGCAACCTGGCTCACACATGACCGACCACTCATTTCTCTTGAGTGTATCGAATATATTTTCACCCACGGTTGCTAGCAACATAACCGTTCCCGGGAGATACAGAAGCGAAAGAAGTAACAAATATGATTATTCTCTGGATGGTGACAATACACCCTAATGGGAGCGACCCACATAGCCATGCTGCTTGCCCGATTTTTGTCATTTCCTGGGTGTGAAGCTTGAGGCTAGACTTATCTTTTTGTCATCTTAGTTTATTTCCTTTGAATGCCACATCGTCAAATCTCGCCAATCACTAAATGACTGCCCCAAAAATATATTATAGGTATACAGTGAGAGAAACGAATTCCTCTAGCACCACATAAATATGTTTGAAGAGATCAATGTACGTGATTAGTTAGAATTACTTTGTCAGACATTCGTCCATACAAGTTGTCCTGGGATTGGACAAACCGAAGGCACTATTTAAAAATAGTCCTTGTATATCGTTGTCTTTAATTTAAAAATCTCTAACGCGCAACGTATAATCAATTCAAAGTTGAATGTTAATCCGATCTCTTTGAAATGATTAACGAATATATTTATTTTAAAACTTTATAAATCTAATATGATTATAATCTGATTTACATATATATAATTACAGTCAAACTAAACAGTATAATCATCTAGCTATAACTGGGTATTTTGATTATTTCTTTAAAATGGACAATTTCAGTGTGCGCGCCACACACGGTCTTTCTTTCCATTTAGTTCGTCAATTTATAAAAATATATACTTGCATTATTCTTAAGAAAATATATTTTTCATAATTACTTCTTAAATCTGATTATTTATAAATGAATTAAATTTACAGTTTTTACACTTTATACGGTTTTCGTCAAATTTCCTCTTTGATTCCTTATACTTGATTCACCCCTTCTTTCTATATAGAAATTTAAATAAAATTCTTTTTAAATTTATCTAACCATGATTTCAAATACCGTTCTTATTTTATATAATACAGAACGGTATATTAACCAGTTATATTGTGACAGGAAATTTAGGCTAACAGTTTTAAACTAGCAGATTTTAGCGTATACAAAATTTTCCATTTAATTTACTTTAAACTTAAAATATTTTAATTAGAAATAAATTCTGATTCTAATTATAACTAAATTTATAATAAATTTCACTTTTGTATTTCATTTCCATCTTTTGATGAACTGCATCTGCTTCCTGATTCACTTTTCTTCCTACTTGGCTGTTGCAATAAAAATGTTATTCTTATTTACTTTATTTGTATCCATTATAATTTAAATTATAATTTATTTATTTAAAACTAGGATTTTTTACTTAAACTAAAGTTTAAAAACCTTATTAAAACTAAAGTACTAAGTTTTGAAGTACCACATTAAATTCACTAGGATTTCAAGTTCGATCAACACACTTTCTCACGAGCCTACCCAAGTACCAACTACCAAAGTGCCACTTCCCCTGATGTCGTGATTTCCTGGCCCGATCCCATATAAACCATAGTGTCCCTCCTTCTTCGATCAACACTGCCCTGTGCACGTGCAAAGCCACCCACGTCGTCGCCATCCATCAACGACCGTCCCCACAAGTTTCTCCTCCTCCCCTGATCACGACGCCAAGCCCTGGCCGCCACCATCACCTTGTCAGTCCAAAATCACCATGCCACCAGTTACAAAGTAAACCGGACCATAAAGGAAAACGTCCATCCCGCCTCGCCTAGACACTTCGCCACCGCCACCTCCCTGCCATGTCATTGCCACCTTCCAACACCTCTTTCCCCTCAGGACTGCACCCCCCTAAGTCCTTCCATGACGAGATGTTCCGACGATTTCAAATCGAACCCATAAACCAATTAAAACCCTATTTCGATTGATTTCTCAAAATCGGTTCATTAGAAAATTTTGCTAGCATTTTCCCCGAACCCCTGAACCTTGATGAAGCTCCCACCTCGATTCCTTGGTCTACGACGATCTAGATGATCGGAAATTGGACATTTTGCAAATTCTGATCATCTTCAAATCCCCGACTATACAGGCCATTAAAAATCACAAAATTACCTTTAAAAATCATCATTCACTTCTAGGAATTTATTTATATATTTGGTTTGATTTAATAACAACTTTGAAATTTTCATCAAACAGAGAGTTTGAAATGGAAATACTGTGTTTCCTGTTTTAACATACAGTGTTTGTTTAAAATGCTTTGCTACTTCTAAAACCATTTTTAGACTACTAAAAGGTTTTAAACAAAATAGTATAACATCCCACTTCCATTCTAACATGAATCAACAGATCAAGTTTCTGGGGCGGTGCCTAATTCAAACAGGAAGACAGGGTAACCAAACTATGAACCGATTTCTAAACAAATGGGTATTTAAGGTTCAAGTGCCAACAACAAAAGTTTAGATCAGAGCAACATATAACAAAGCAATCCACTGGCACAAGTTCAACCCAAGTAATATCAAATTTCAGTTCAAAAATAGAAAAAAAAAACAATAAAGACTTTCTGTTAAAATTTTTACTCACTTGTTTTAGAAGCTCACTGATTTTCTTCTACTGATTTTACTAGAAAACTTTGTTGTTGTTGTGAAGAAAAAGGTGTGCATGCTAAGGGCTTTATATAGTAGAAGAAAGCATTAAAATAAGTGGTGCATTTAATTCTATTTTTGGAGAAAAGAGTAAAATCTGTTTCAGATTTTGTTATGACAATTGAAAGACAACATTAGAAAATCTTTTCTCTCTAAATCCAAGATCACATGGCTTATCTCAGCAAATCTCCAAACTGAAGTCTTCTTGCACAAGCACATTCCTCCTTCCCTATTGGCCTACTATGAAATATCATCTTAATTGCTAATGTCACAACCATGCTTTCCCAAATCTTTTCTTGGTTTCAATGAATATGGAACCCTCTTATTTGTACCATACATATTCAGTTTTGCCTTGGTTTTTAAAACATATCTCCACACATGACAACATGATTTAACAAGAATTTATATAAAAATTTACTTGCCTTCAAAGGTATTACAAAATCTGAAAATGCTAGTACAATTTGATCTTGATCATGCATGAAAATCTAAGAAAATCTATGTAATGGTGAGTATCTAGGGTAGGTGAAAGCTTGGTTTAAATGTACAAGATTTGGTAAAATCTTAGCACATGGCTTTTGACAAAATGAACATGTTTTGAAAAATGCAAATGAGAATGACATTTTCAGAAAATCCAAGGAAGATTTTAAAACTGAAAATGCTTTAATCTAAAATGAATTGGTCATGTGCAAATATATCTTTCTTGATTTTATCTACTAGCCTAGAACTAGTATAGGTGCCATCCTTGAATATAGATACATGAAAACATTTTGCAAAAGGGAATGGTGCTTTATATTTTGGTTTATGAACATGATCTTTACTTGAACTTGTTTTAACAAAAATG
Source organism: Allium sativum (assembly GCA_030737875.1). Lineage (NCBI taxonomy): Eukaryota > Viridiplantae > Streptophyta > Magnoliopsida > Asparagales > Amaryllidaceae > Allium > Allium sativum. The sequence continues at coordinate 422,166,424 of CM060919.1, forward strand.
TGTTTTGGCATGTTTTTATGCAAATGCTTCATGTTTTAAAAACAAGAATTTTGCTAAAATAAACATAAGGGTTTAAACCCTAAAAAATTGACAAAGCATATTTTAATTCAAGTGTTATAAGTTTTTAAATCAAGAAATTTTCAAAAACTCAAATTCTAAAACCTTTGAAAAAATAAACAAAACAAGTGAAATAAAGTGCCATTTTTAAACTTGCTATGTAAAAGTGTTATTCTTCAAACATATGAATTTAAAACAAACGCTATCAAATCCATGCTATCATACATGAATGTGCAAAAAATAAATTTTTGTAAGTGTTGTGCTACATGCTTATGCAAATGCTATCATACATGTTTTAACATGTTTTAGAATTTTTAAAGTATGAATTTTAACTCGTATTTATAAATACGTACTTACGAATAAATTATTATCTGTGTCAGTGATGTGTTTAAAGTTCGGGTCATTACATTCTACCCCCCTTATAAAAATTTCGTCCTCGAAATATGTAAACAGTATATTAGAGTTATTGACTTATATAAAAATAATTAACACACATCCGAAATTTTCCTATTCATAACCAAAATATCTGTCCAAATTCCCTTTTTGACTCATTAGTCAATTTACTTAATTCTGTTAAGTATTGCCCACAATCTTCATTCACTTAGTTAATTATCTCATTTCGGGACTCACTGGTTAGATTTAATTTCACAAATCGACCAATTCACATTCCCTGAGTTCATATTCATTTAATACTTAAGTCCAGCCTTAATTTCAGGAAATCCAAATTTTAATTCAATTTAAAATTCTAACTCGATTTCTGGTATCAATATGATTTAATCCAACCATATTTAATTTCTCTTAAGGCTGACCCAGGTTTATTAACTCCTTATATTAAAAAGAGTAAAGTACCCTTTGAAGCTCCTTCCACTTTCACATTCTCAAGAATTGATGACTTATCCATCAAAGCATAGACCTTTGGTTACTGTGCTTTACTCAGGGGACAGTCTTTAACCAAGTGCCCCGGCTGTTGACAATGATAGCATGAAAACTTTTGGGGAATAGCATCACTTGTTCCCTTTGGTTGAGGTTGCTCCGGTTGTTGAATTTGCTGTGGCTTTTCCGTTGCTGGCTTTGTACAAAACCTAGCAATGTGTCCCTTCTCCTTGCAGTTACGGCATTGCGTATCTTTATAACGCTATTTGGCTTTCTCCCCCATCTTTGGTATTCCCTTGTTGTTCCAGTTCGTATTAAATTTCCTTTTGTTAGAATTCTCGCCACTGGGTTCTCATGTCTGCTGTTTTGCAACTGGCTTCTTTCCCTCTAGTGCCTCATAACGAACTGCCATATCCACCAGATCGACAAATGGAATCTTGAGATGCCCAATCATTTGAACTTGCAGACTATCCCTCAATCCTGCTATAAACATTTCATTCTTCTTGAGCAGGATATTAATCAGTTCTGGCCCGAAACAAGAAAGTGAATTGAACTTGTTCTCATATTCTGATATCTTCATGTTCCCTTGCTTGAGATCAATGAAGTCCCAATACATTCTAGTCTTTCCTGCAACAAGTAGAAATTGGGCTTCGAAAGCTTCTTTGAATTTTTCCCAAGTGAAATCTTCCTCAGGAACATTTGTGGTCTGAGCATCCCACCAAATAGCAGCAGCTTCTTGAAGTTGCCACGAAGCTAAGAAACATTTCTGCTCATCATTCAATTTCATTCCTTTGAAAATCCTTTCACAGGACCTCAACCATGCTTGGACTTCAATGAAAGATCCCGTCCCTCTGAAAACTTTTCCTCCCAGAGTTGTATATTCTTTACAAATAGCTGCAAAGCTTTTATCTTGCTGGAATGGTACAACTTCCTCCACAGTTTCTCCTTGATCCGGGGATCCAGTATTACGACCAGTAGTAGTGGAAGTTCAACTAGTTCGACCTCTTCGTCCTCGGCTACTCATTTTAATCACCTGAATATAAAAGGTCATCAATCTAGACTTGATTGGACATAACTAACTTAGGTATACTATCCAAGTTGATTTATTTTAAATTTTCAAAAATACGCTCTTTCACATTCACCCAAAGCCTAGGTAATCAGTAAACCTAGCCTTTGATACCAACTGTAACGACCCAACTTTCGAACACATCGGAAGTCGTGCCATTAATAAGAATAAGAATAGATAGAAGATAAAATCACAGAAAACATCAGAATCTCACAGCGGAATTTCACAAGATAATATTTCATAATATTACACAGCGGTACATATTACATCAGAGCATCATATATCTAGTGATACAAGCCATTCATAGTACATCATTAATTATACATGACATTAATATCCAAACTGCAGACTTATAGTTATACAGTAGATAGGGATCAGCACACAGAAAGTTCCCTTCCAGCCTTCCAAGTTTTATCCGATCCCGATTCACTTGTCTATTCATAACAATTGTTATGAATACCCAAGAGTTTAAGGGAAACACAGAAAAATAAACTCCGGGTCAGTCAGGGGACTGGTATGAGTAAACAATTTAAAATAGATTAAAGAAATAAACGTATCTCATAAGACCACGCCATGAATACGGAACGGATTTTTACCTTATGAGATCAAAACATTTGTATACTTGAAATCAGATATTGTCATAATGTTTATTTGTTTCACAAATAAATTAAAATCTAGAAGAATGCTTGCATCTCACATTCTCCTATATAGTATACAAATAAAAACAGTTTGGCGCTTATGGAAATTGGATTTCCAACTATGACAAGGTATGGGACCACCTTCCGATGATGTATCATTAGAGGCAAATACACCTGGGTTCAACAAGAACGTCTTGCAACCCGGCCCACACATGACCGACCACTCATTTCTCTTGAGTGTATCGAATATATTGTCACCCACGGTTGCTAGAAACATAACCATTCCCAGGAGATACAGAAGCGAAAGAAGAAACAAATATGAATATTCTCTAGATGGTGACAATACACCCAAATGGGAGCGACCCACATAGCCATGCTGCCTGCCCGATTTTTGTCATTTCTTGGGTGTGAAGCTTGAGGCTAGACTTATCTTTTTATCATCTCAGTTTATTTCCTTTGAATGCCACATCGTCAAATCTCGCCAATCACTAATTGACTTCCGCAAAATAATATTATAGGCATACAGCGAGAGAAACGAATTCCTCTGCCACCATATAAATATGTTTGAAGAGATCAATGTACGTGATCAGTTAGAATTACTTTGTCAGACATTCGTCCATACAAGTTGTCCTGGGATTGGACAAACCGAAGGCACTATTTAAAAATAGTCCTTGTATATTGCCGTCTTTAATTTAAAAATCTCTGACGCGCAACGTATAATCAATTCAAAGTGGAATGTTAATTGGGTCTCTTTGAAATGATTAACGAATATATTTCTTTTAAAACTTTATAAATCTAATATGATTATAATCTGATTTACATATATAATTACAGTCAAACTAAACAGTATAATCATCTAGCTATAACTGGGTATTTTGATTATTTCTTTAAAATGGACAATTTCAGTGTGCGCGCCGCACACGGTCTTTCTTTCCATTTAGTTCGTCAATTTACAAAAATATATACTTGCATTATTCTTAAGAAAATATATTTTTCATAATTACTTCTTAAATCTGATTATTTATAAATGAATTAAATTTACAGTTTTTACACTTTATACGGTTTTCATCAAATTTCCTCTTTGATTCCTTATACTTGATTCACCCCTTCTTTCTATATAGAAATTTAAATAAAATTCTTTTTAAATTTATCTAACTATGATTTCAAATACTGTTCTTATTTTTTATAATACAGAACGGTATACATAACCAGTTATATTGTGACAGGAAATTTAGGCTATCAGTTTCAAACTAGCAGATTTTAGCATATATAAAAATTTCCATTTAATTTACTTTAAACTTAAAATATTTTAATTAGAAATAAATTCTGATTCTAATTATAACTAAATTTATAATAAATTTCACTTTTGTATTTCATTTCCATCTTTTGATGAACTGCATCTGCTTCCTGATTCACTTTTCTTCTTACTTGGCTGTTGCAATAAAAATGTTATTCTTATTTACTTTATTTATATCCATTATAATTTAAATTGTAATTTATTTATTTAAAACTAGGATTTTTTACTTAAACTAAAGTTTAAAAACCTTATTAAAACTAAAGTACCAAGTTTTGAAGTACCACATTAAATTCACCAGGATTTCAAGTCCGATCAACACACTTTCTCACGAGCCAACCCAAGTACCAACTACCAAAGTGCCACTTCCCCCTGATGTCGTGATTTCCTGGCCCGATCCCATATAAACCACAGTGTCCCTCCTTCTTCGATCAGCACCGCCCTGTGCATGTGCACAGCCAGCCACGTCGTCGCCATCCATCAACGACCGTCCCGACAAGTTTCTCCTCCTCCACTGATCACGACGCCAAGCCCTGACCGCCACCATCACCTTGTCAGTCCAAAATCACCATGCCACCAGTTACACAGTAAACTGGACCATACAGGAAAACACCCATCCCGCCTCGCCTAGACACTGCGCCACCGCCGCCTCCCTGCCATGTCATTGCCACCTTCCAACGCCTCTTTCCCCCCAGGACCGCACCCCCCTTAGTCCTTCCATGACGAGCAGTTCCGACGATTTCAAACCGAACCCATAAACCCAATAAAACCCTATTTCCATTGATTTCTCAAAATTAGTTCATTAGAAAATTTTGCTAGCATTTTTCCCCGAACCCCTGAACCCTGATGAAGCTCCCACCTCGATCCCTTGGCCTACGACGATCTAGATGATCGGAAATTGGACATTTTGCAAATTCTGGTCATCTTCAAATCCCCGACTATACAGGCCAGTAAAAATCACAAAATTACCTTTAAAAATCATCATTCACTTCTAGGAATTTATTCATATATTTGGTTTGATTTAATAACAACTTTGAAATTTTCATCAAACAGAGAGTTTGAAATGGAAATACTGTGTTTCCTGTTTTAACATACAGTGTTTGTTTAAAATGCTTTGCTACTTCTAAAACCATTTTTAGACTACTGAAAGGTTTTAAACAAAATAGTATAACATCCCACTTCCATTCTAACATGAATCAACAGATCAAGTTTCCTAGGTGGTGCCTAATTCAAACAGGAAGACAGGGTAACCAAACTATGAATAGATTTCTGAACAAATGGGTATTTAAGGTTCAAGTGCCAACAACAAAAGTTTAGATCAGAACAACATATAACAAAGCAATCCACTGGCACAAGTTCAACCCAAGCAATGTCAAATTTCAGTTCAAAAATAGAAAAAAAAAACAGTAAAGACTTTCTGTTAAAATTTTACTCACTTGTTTTAGAAGCTCACTGATTTTCTTCTACTGATTTTACTAGAAAACTTGGTTGTTGTTGTGAAGAAAAAGGTGTGCATGCTAAGGGCTTTATATAGTAGAAGAAAACATTAAAATAAGTTGTGCATTTAATTCTGTTTTTGGAGAAAAGAGCAAAATCTGTTTTAGATTTTGTTGTGACAATTGAAAGACAGCATTAGAAAATCTTTTCTCTCTAAATCCAAGATCACATGGCTTATCTCAGCAAATCTCCAAACTGAAGTCTTCTTGCACAAGCACATTCCTCCTTCACTATTGGCCTACTATGAAATATCATCTTAATTGCTAATGTCACAACCATGCTTTCCCAAATCTTTTCTTGGTTTCAATGAATATGGCACCCTCTTATTTGTACCATACATAATTTGTTTTGCCTTGGTTTTTAAAACATATCTCCACACATTACAACATGATTTAACAAGAATTTATATAAAAATTTACTTGCCTTCAATGGTATTACAAAATCTGAAAATGCTAGTACAATTTGATCTTGATCATGCATGAAAATCTTAGAAAATCTATGTAATGGTGAGTATCTAGGGTAGGTGAAAGCTTGGTTTAAATGTACAAGATTTGGTAAAATCTTAGCACATGGCTTTTGACAAAATGAACATGTTTTGAAAAATGCAAATGAGAATGACATTTTCAGAAAATCCAAGGAAGATTTTAAAACTGAAAATGCTTTAATCTAAAATGATTTGGTCATGTGCAAATATATCTTTCTTGATTTTCTCTACTAGCCTAGAACTAGTGAAGATGCCATCCTTGAATATAGATACATGAAAACATTTTGCAAAAGGGAATGGTGCTTTATATTTTGGTTTATGAACACGATCTTCACTTGAACTTGTTTTAACAAAAATGTGTTTTGGCGTGTTTTTATGCAAATGCTTCATGTTTTAAAAACAAGAATTTTGCTAAAATAAACATAAGGATTTAAACCCTAAAAAAATGACAAAGCATATTTTAATTCAAGTGTTATAAGTTTTTAAATCAAGAAACTTTCAAAAACTCAAATTCTAAAGCCTTTGAAAAAATAAACAAAACAAGTGAAACAAAGTGGCATTTTTAAACTTGCTATGTAAAAGTGTTATTCTTCGAAATATGAATTTAAAACAAACGCTATCAAATCCATGCTATCATACATGAATGTGCAAGAATTAAATTTTTGTAAGTGCTGTGCTACATGCTTATGCAAATGCTATCATACATGTTTTAACATGTTTTAGAATTTTTAAAGTATGAATTTTAACTCGTATTTATAAATACGTACTTACGAATAAATTATTATTTGTGTCAGTGATGTGTTTAAAGTCCGGGTCATTACATTCTACCCCCCTTATAAAAATTTCGTCCTCGAAATTTGTAAACAGTAGATTAGAGTTATCGACTTATATAAAAATAATTAACACACATCAGAAATTTTCCTATTCATAACCAAAATATCTGTCCAAATTCCCTTTTTGACTCATCAGTCAATTTACTTAATTCCGTTAAGTATTACCCACAATCTTCATTCACTTAGTTAATTATCTCATTTTGGGACTCACTGGCTTGATTTAATTTCACAAATCGACCAGTTCACATTCCCTGAGTTCATATTCATTTAATACTTAAGTCCAGCCTTAATTTCAGGAAATCCAAATTTTAATTCAATTTAAAATTCTAACTCGATTTCTGGTGTCAATATGATTTAATCCAACCATATTTAATTTCTCTTAAGGCTGACCCAGGTTTATTAACTCCTTATATTAAAAAGAGTAAAGTACCTTCTGAAGCTCCTTCCACTTTCACATTCTCAAGAATTGATGACTTATCCATCAAAACATAGACCTTTGGTTGTTGTGCTTTTCTCATTGGACGGTCTTTAACCAAGTGCACCGGGTGATGACAATGATAGCATGAAAAATTTTGGGGAATAGCATCACTTGTTCCCTTTGGTTGAGGTTGCTCCAGTTGCTGAGTTTGTTGTGGCTTTTCCGTTGTTGGCTTTGTACAAAATCTAGCAATGTGTCCCTTCTCCTTGCAGTATGGCATTGCGTATCTTTATAACGCTCTTTGGCTTTCTCCCCCATCTTCGGTATTCCCTTGTTGTTCTAGTTCGAATTAAATTCCTTTTGTTGGAATTCTCGCCACTGGGTTCTCCTGTCTGCTGTTTTGCAACTGGCTTCTTTCCCTCTAGTGCCTCATAACGAACTGCCATATCCACCAGATCGACAAATGGAATCTTGAGATGCCCAATCATTTGAACTTGCAGACTATCCTTCAATCCTGCTATAAACATCTCATTCTTCTTGAGCGGGGTATTAATCAGTTCTGGCCCGAAACAAGAAAGTGAATTGAACTTGTTCTCATATTCGGATATCTTCATGTTCCCTTGCTTGAGATCAACGAAGTCCCGATACATTCTAGCCTTTCCTGCAGCAGGTAGAAATTGGGCTTCGAAAGCTTCTTTGAATTTTTCCTAAGTGAAATCTTCCTCAGGAACATTTGTGGTCTGAGCAATCCACCAAATAGCAGCAGCTTCTTGAAGTTGCCATGAAGCTAAGAGACGTTTCTGCTCATCATTCAATTTCAGTCCTTTGAAAAATCCTTTCAGAGGACCTCAACCATGCTTGGACTTCAATGAAAGATTCCGTCCCTTTGAAAACTTTTCCTCCTAGAGTTGTATATTCTTTACAAATAGCTGCAAAGCTTTGATCTTGTTGGACTGGTACAACTTCCTCCATTGTTTCTCCTTGATCCTGGGATCCAGTATTACGACCAGTAGTAGTGGAAGTTCCACTAGCTCGACCTCTTCGTCCTCGGCTACTCATTTTAATCACCTGAATATAATAGGTCATTAATCTAGACTTGATTGGACATAACTAACTTAGGTATACTATCCAAGTTGATTTATTTTAAATTTTCAAAAATACGCTCTCTCACATTCACCCAAAGCCTAGGTAATCAGTAACCTAGGCTCTGATACCAACTGTAACGACCCAACTTTCGAATACATCGGAAGTCGTGCCATTAATAAGAATAAGAATAGATAGAAGATAAAATCGCAGAAAACATCAGAATCTCATAGCGGAATTTTCACAAGATAATATTTCATAATATTACACAGCGGTACATATTACATGAGAGCATCATATATCTAGTGATACAAGCCATTCATAGTACATCATTAATTATACATGACATTAATATACAAACTGCAGACTTATAGTCATACAGTAGATAGGGATCATCACACAGAAAGTTCCCTTCCAGCCTTCCAAGTTTTATCCGATCCTGATTCAGTTGTCTATTCATAACAAGTGTTATGAATACCCAAGAGTTTAAGGGAAACACAGAAAAATAAACTCTGGGTCAGTCAGGGGACTGGTATGAGTAAACAATTTAAAATAAATTAAAGAAATAAACATATCTCATAAGACCACGCCGTGAATACGGAACGGGTTTTTACCTTATGAGATCAAAACATTTGTATACTTGAAATCAGATATTATCATAATGTTTATTTGTTTCACAAATAAATTAAAATCTAGAAGAATGCTTGAATCTCACATTCTCCTATATAGTATACAAATAAAAACAGTTTGGCGCTTATGGAAATTGGATTAGCAACTATGACAAGGTATGGGACCACCTTCCGATGATGTATCTCTAGAGGCAAATACACCTGGGTTCAACAAGAACGTCTTGCAACCCGGCCCACACATGACCGACCACTAATTTCTCTTGAGTGTATCGAATATATTGTCACCCACGGTGGCTAGCAACATAACCGTTCCCGGGAGATACAGAAGCGAAAGAAGTAACAAATATGAATATTCTCTAGATGGTGACAATACACCCTAATGGGAGCGACCCACATAGCCATGCTGCCTGGCTGATTTTTGTCATTTCCTGGGTGTGAAGCTTGAGGCTAGACTTATCTTTTTATCATCTCAGTTTATTTCCTTTGAATTCCACATCGTCTAATCTCGCCAATCACTAATTGACTTCCCCAAAAATATATTATAGGTATACAGCGAGAGAAACGAATTCCTCTACCACCATATAAATATGTTTGAAGAGATCTATGTACGTGATCAGTTAGAATTACTTTGTCAGACATTCGTCCATACAAGTTGTCCTGGGATTGGACAAACCGAAGGCACTATTTAAAAATAGTCCTTGTATATCGCCGTCTTCAATTTAAAAATCTCTGACGCGCAACGTATAATCAATTCAAAGTGGAATGTTAATCCGGTCTCTTTGAAATGATTAACGAATATATTTCTTTTAAAAAATTATAAATCTAATATGATTATAATCTGATTTACATATATTATTACAGTCAAACTAAACAGTATAATCATCTGGCTATAACGGGGTATTTTGATTATTTCTTTAAAATGGACAATTTCAGTGTGCGCACCGCACACGGCCTTTCTTTCCATTTAGTTCGTCAATTTACAAAAATATATACTTGCATTATTCTTAAGAAAATATATTTTTCATAATTACTTCTTAAATCTGATTATTTATAAATGAATTAAATTTACAGTTTTTACACTTTATACGGTTTTCGTCAAATTTCCTCTTTGATTCCTTATACTTGATTCACCCCTTCTTTCTATATAGAAATTTAAATAAAATTCTTTTTAAATTTATCTAACCATGATTTCAAATACCGTTCTTATTTTATATAATACAGAACGGTATACATAACCAATTATATTGTGATAGGAAATTTAGGCTATTAGTTTTAAACTAGCGGATTTTAGCGTATATAAAAATTTCCATTTCATTTACTTTAAACTTAAAATATTTTAATTAGAAATAAATTCTGATTCTAATTATAACTAAATTTATAATAAATTTCACTTTTGTATTTCATTTCCATCTTCTGATGAACTGCATCTGCTTCCTGATTCACTTTTCTTCCTACTTGGCTGTTGCAATAAAAATGTTATTCTTATTTACTTTATTTATATCCATTATAATTTAAATTATAATTTATTTATTTAAAACTAGGATTTTTTACTTAAACTAAAGTTTAAAAACCTTATTAAAACTAAAGTACCAAGTTTTGAAGTACCACATTAAATTCACTAGGATTTCAAGTCCGATCAACACACTTTCTCACGAGCCAACCCAAGTACCAACTACCAAAGTGCCACTTCCCCCTGATGTCGTGATTTCCTGGCCTGATCCCATATAAACCACAGTGTCCCTCCTTCTTCGATCAGCACCGCCATGTGCACGTGCACAGCCACCCACGTCGTCGCCATCCATCAACGACCGTCCCCATAAGTTTCTCCTCCTCCCCTGATCACGACGCCAAGCCCTGACCACCACCATCACCTTGTCAGTCCAAAATCACCATGCTACCAGTTACACAGTAAACCAGACCATACAGGAAAACGCCCATCCCGCCTCGCCTAGACACTGCGCCACCGCCGCCTCCCTGTCGTGTCATTGCCACCTTCCAACGCCTCTTTCCCCCTAGGACCGCACCCCCCTAAGTCCTTCCATGACGAGCAGTTCCGACGATTTCAAACTGAACCCATAAACCCAATAAAACCCTATTTCCATTGATTTCTCAAAATCAGTCCATTAGAAAAAAATTCTAGCATTTTTCCCCAAACCCCTGAACCCTGATGAAGCTCCCACCTCGATCCCTTGGCTTACGACGATCTAGATGATCGAAAATTGGATATTTTGCAAATTCTGATCATCTTCAAATCCCCGACTATATAGGCCATTAAAAATCACAAAATTACCTTTAAAAATCATCATTCACTTCTAGGAATTTATTCATATATTTGGTTTGATTTAATAACAACTTTGAAATTTTCATCAAACAGAGAGTTTGAAATGGAAATACTGTGTTTCCTGTTTTAACATACAGTGTTTGTTTAAAATGCTTTGCTACTTCTAAAACCATTTTTAGACTACTGAAAGGTTTTAAAAAAAATAGTATAACATCCCACTTCCATTCTGACATGAATCAACAGATCAAGTTTCCGGGGTGGTGCCTAATTCAAACAGGAAGACAGGGTAACCAAACTATGAACAGATTTATGAACAAATAGGTATTTAAGGTTCAAGTGCCAACAATAAAAGTTTAGATCAGAACAACATATAACAAAGCAATCCACTGGCACAAGTTCAACCCAAGCAATATCAAATTTTAGTTCAAAAATGAAAAAAAAACAGTAAAAACTTTGTTAAAATTTTACTTACTTGTTTTAGAAGCTCACTGATTTTCTTCTACTGATTTTACTAGAAAATTTGGTTGGTGTTGTGAAGAAAAAGATGTGCATGCTAGGGGATTTATATAGTAGAAGAAAACATTAAAATAAGTGGTGCATTTAATTATGTTTTTGGAGAAAAGAGCAAAATCTGTTTCAGATTTTGTTATGACAATTGAAAGACAACATTAGAAAATCTTTTCTCTCTAAATCCAAAATCACATGGCTTATCTCAACAAATCTCCAAACTGAAGTCTTCTGTCACAAGCACATTCCTCCTTCCCTATTGGCCTACTATGAAATATCATCTTAATTGCTAATGTCACAACCATGCTTTCCCAAATCTTTTCTTGGTCTCAATGAATATGGAACCCTCTTATTTGTACCATACATATTCAGTTTTGCCTTGGTTTTTAAAACATATCTCCACACATGACAACATGATTTAACAAGAATTTATATAAAAATTTACTTGCCTCCAAAGGTATTACGAAATCTGAAAATGCTAGTACAATTTGATCTTGATCATGCATGAAAATCTAAGAAAATCTATGTAATGGTGAGTATCTAGGGTAGGTGAAAGCTTGGTTTAAATGTACAAGATTTGGTAAAATCTTAGCACATGGCTTTTGACAAAATGAACATGTTTTGAAAAATGCAAATGAGAATGACATTTTCAGAAAATCCAAGGAAGATTTTAAAACTGAAAATGCTTTAATCTAAAATGATTTGGTCATGTGCAAATATATCTTTCTTGATTTTCTCTACTAGGCTAGAACTAGTGAAGGTGCCATCCTTGAATATAGATACATGAAAACATTTTGCAAAAGGGAATGGTGCTTTATATTTTGGTTTATGAACATGATCTTCACTTGAACTTGTTTTAACAAAAATGTGTTTGGCATGTTTTTATGCAAATGCTTCATGTTTTAAAAACAAGAATTTTGCTAAAATAAACATAAGGATTTAAACCCTAAAAAAATGACAAAGCATATTTTAATTCAAGTGTTATAAGTTTTTAAATCAAGAAATTTTCAAAAACTCAAATTCTTTGAAAAAATAAACAAAACAAGTGAAATAAAGTGGCATTTTTAAACTTTCTATGTAAAAGTGTTATTCTTCAAACATATGAATTTAAAACAAACGCTATCAAATCCATGCTATCATACATGAATGTGCAAAAAATAAATTTTTGTAAGTGTTGTGCTACATGCTTATGCAAATGCTATAATACATGTTTTAACATGTTTTAGAATTTTTAAAGTATGAATTTTAACTCGTATTTATAAATACGTACTTACGAATAAATTATTATCTGTGTCAGTGATGTGTTTAAAGTCTGGGTCATTACAAATTCAATTTAGTGATAACAGAGATGAGCTTCTGTGAATGAAGACCATTACTATTTATGGAATTTAGAAGGCCTGGTCGTTGTTCCATTTATAGTATTAGTTTGATACGGATATTTATATCGATTATATACTGTTATGATTTCCGTGAAGATTCCATTTTGATGGAAGATGATTTTGGGTTTATCGTGAACTTTGTTTTAAATAACATTTGTTCTTTAACCCGAGTAAAGCAGGACTAATTTCCAAAAAGCTGAATAATAAAGTAATGATTTTTGAGGTTAAAACTAATAAGAGTTTTAACAAATCTTTAATTAGATTTGAATGAATGAATGGTGATTAAATTTACCAAAACATGAGATGTAGTATAAACCAAATATACTTGGTTGTTGATATTCATGATTGTGATTGATTGATTGTTTGGATTGTGCTCGACCAGTTTATGAGCAAAATATGCTTTTATATTTAGCACTAGGTTAGGTAGAAATATTGTATGCTAACATCTTGTGAAACACTTCATGATTTGGCTATGAGATGTTTAGCAATGTTATTGAGTTCATTTCAAATTTAATGAATGATTGTGAAATGATATTTTCTTAAGTGAAAAGAAATGTATTCCCGATTTTGGACAGGGAATGTTTTATAAAACAGAAAGGATTTCGAGGCCTAAACCTGATGTTGTCGAAATGATTTCGAAATGTATTATGTGTTTGACATTGTTGTTCATTACATAACCGATTAGTTACTATTGATGATGTATCTGTTTGGTGGCGGAGAATTTATTCTCTTGCTTAACACCCTTCTTTGAGACGTACGAGCTCAAAGGTTATGTGATTAATAGTGATTGATGAGGCGTACGAGCTTGAAGGTTATGTGATTAATATTGACTGATCATATGTGTGAACTACTAATGTAAAGTACTGTATTTTGGAAAGTACTTGTGATTATTATGTTGTGAAATGATTTTCCCTACTTCGAGATATAAAAATGATTTAGTATGTGGCTAAAGATTATGGTAACCCGGACGACTAAAAGTATGGGTGAGATGGTGGTGTAGTCCACGAGGGCGTGGGACTGTGCATCGTCAGTGTAGCCTGCTCCATTGTGGGAGGTACACATTTATACATCGAGTTGGTAAGGTACCTACCCTTTTCCTTGTCTAAGGGGAGCCCGATATTTGGTTGCATACTTGTTTGTATGCATTGTGATGTTTTGGAATTCATATTTCCAAAGATTTTGGTTTGAGATCCCGAAGTGAAATATACTTTGATATAAAAGCTAGATATGTATTTCAAATGATTTGAAATAAGAAATCGGGAAAAAAAGTCCAAAGAAATCATTTCTGTAAAGTGAATTGGATTTCGAAAATCTAACTTTGGTTTTTAAGCCTAAATGGGTAGATTGGAAATTTGCATGATGTATGATGCATTGTATATCCATACGTCTATTATTGGCGTAGTTTGTTTATGCACTGGTATTCATGAGGGTAACCCCGTTCCGTGACATGCGGCGTGGTCCCATGATTTACCATATTTTAAAGTAAAGTTTAATAACTGTTTTGATTTCTCACACCTGTCCCATGACTGACTCGAAGTTTATTGTTTTAACCTAAACTCTGGGCGCCCATATTTTCCACACGGGCAGCTGGTAGTTTTGGTATTTACAGATATTTCTTTAACGGGATTCTGGATCAAAGTTTAAAGCTGTGTCCAGAGCATTGATAGTCTTCCGCTGTGTTAGTTTATTTGTTTCCGCTGCATTGTATTACATTTATTGTCAATTTATTTTCCACTGTATATTAATTTCGATACTCTGATATTCTGTACTCTGATGTAACATTGTTATGATGTTTATAAAGTCTTCTGTTGTTTGATGTGTTATGCGCCCAAAGTTAGCGTATCCGCTTTTTTGGTTCGATTTAAGTCGGTTTAACGATCGATTTGGATCGACCGAGAATGAGGGCCACTACATGAGCCTTAGCATAGGATAATTTCCTTCTTGCAACATTGTTACCGTCAAAACATTTTAATTTTCCTATATAGCATGCGAGAAAGTTCAGGACTAAGAGAGATTACATGACCAATGGGACGTGCGAAAATTGAGCCTAAATAGAAATAGATAACTAATTTCTTGCGCTGTCCACTAAAGGACACAAAGTGGTGATAATGAATGGCATTCTAGCGAAAATAGCGAGTTCAAACTTGAGGACTCATCTCTTCTCCTCTGGATTCGAGAACTTAAGATAAAAACATGCCATCAACAAAACTCACACTTAATCTAGATCTCAATTTCCAAACATGTCGCACATGCTCACAAATATCAAGTTTTACTAGTATCGAGCTTAATAAAAATCGAACAAGACGGTCGGACCAAAAGTTCTAGCCTGCTTGTAGCGCATCATATGGCAGCTGCATCGAAGTTTCAACAATTTCAAAATAAACAAAAGAGAAATCACCCACATTACGTGGCAATGAATAAACCAGAGAAATCCACTAAATGGTTTACAGCAAGCGGTAGTATCAACAAGAGGCTGAATCACCTGCACAGCTTCAATACTGGACGAGACCCCAAATCCATAAACCGATTGTTGCTAATAGTCAAATTATTAACACAACCCAAAACAATTTCCACCAACAAACATTCATCAAAAGTTATCAAATCATTGTTAATAATATATTAAGAACATAAATCAAGATTACGAGTATCCATTGTGAGCTTACAAAATGGACGCTAACATAGGCATGATCGGGAAGCTAAGATCATAAGTGGAACTGGCCAGAAACTCAAATAGGGGAGCATCAACTTCATTGTTCTCAAGTATGGAAGATTGGAGTAAGTTTAAAGGATTGGAAGTATGAACCGATGCCGACCCTAATAGCAAATGGAAATCAATAACTAAATCGATACTTGGAGGATAAGTCGGAACGATGGTGGAGTAAGCTCTTTCAGATCTGGTTGATGATGGCAACCTTAAGAGAGATAGGAAAAAGGAAGGAATGAGGAAGCAAAGAGAATGGGGAAGTGTGGAGACAGAGAGGGAGAGACGATAAACGAAAAGGAGTCGCCAGATGTATAAAAATACAATTTTGGTTATTCCCGCCATTGGCGGCCGTGTTTGGGATGATTGAATTTTTTTCTTTCAAATAAATGGTTTGAACCAAACCGAATTTTAAAACTCATATAACTATTTGCTGAGTATTTTCGAATGAAGTAACTTCATCAGAGTATCATACATCACGAACTATATCCACTAAATTATACCAGCAAGGTGGCTTTGTATTTCAACTCAGCTCGGTCGCAAATCCCAAATATATAAATACTCTAAACCACTTTCAAGATATATATATATATACACAAAAAGATAACTATGGATCAAATATAGATATAATATAAGTTCTTGACAAAATAAACAAGTGACCAAATTACAAATTTATTAAATTGTTATAAAATTAAGCATTAGAATGAGTATCAAAACATTCACATGCAATAAGAATTATTAATAAGTTCATTTATTAAGCGGGCTCTGGAGAATCTTACAAGAATCATTGGGGACAGACTACACTTCAGCATAAATTATCACCCTCGAACTGACGATCAAACTTGTAACACCCCACTTCCATTAATGTCACTCACAAAGGGAATGCATTAACTTCTATGGAGCATTTTAAGTGAGTATAGAACAAAAACTTAACAACAAGACATATATAAACAGTACTAAAACTTTTAAACTTTATTCCCTTGCAGCGGAAAACACATATGTTTTGATTACATCATCAAAAACCAAAGTCAAAGTACATAATATCCATCTTGACTAAACCAAAGTACATAAATTGAAAGGCATAATCCCCAATACAAAATAGCCATAAATAAGAGAGGCTGAATTTTACTTCACCGATCCAAGCAATCTTCTAAAAGCAGAGAAACAGTAGTCCAAAATCAAGCTCCACTGGTGCTAGTTCCAACCTGAGCACCTGGGGGGGAAGGAAGAAAAGAGGAGGAAACAAAGGGGGTCATACATAAAGTCTGGCGAGTGTGATAACTTTAACAATATAATTACCAAAATAACTAGGCTAAGGCATAAGTTGGAAAATAGGGAAATGACTATGACCTATTGAGTATGACAGAGTAAACAAGGAATTAAGATGAACAAAGATAACGTTAAAGCGCACCCTAACCACTATAAGATAATTACTATACTACACCACCACTACTATACTGTACCGCACCACTACTAGTCACCCTAAGGTTGATCCCGCCTATAGAACTTAATAATGATATTGGTAGTTTCGTGCACCCCTAGCTGCCATCATAGGTGCCCCCTGCCCCTATCTCCACTAGGTGTACCCACTACCCCCAAGCGATCGGCTCCCTAACTCGTAGATACACGTGCTAGCCCCACAGTGGGGTGTATCATTCCCCAAAGTGGCAACCTGATACCACCAAGAATGCACGGCTTATACCTACACGATGCAACAACGTCTTACCTACCAGCCCGGGTCCATACACGCATATGAACCCGTTGGACTTGCGTTGCCACCGCTAACCCGTTTTGGCCTCTTACAGTCAAGCCCAGTACGCGTGTCCCGTCGTCGACTTGGGTCGAGCTCACAAAGATACGTATGGGTTACTGGTTGAAATGGGCCCCCATTACTTGACACAAGCTATCCACCTAAGCTTGGTCCTCTCTAGTACATCCCACTTAACCCACCTCTTATTCATGTTTCAATTACATGTTTCAAATTTTGGTTAAGTGTTTCTAATCGTATTTCCAATGCCACCCAAGGCACCCACTAGATTCCACATGCCACCTAAGGCACCCACTTAACCCCCTCATGTCCCACTACATGTTTATCTGGTTAAGTGTTTCTTAATTCATTAAGAATGTAACCTCATAAAGACCTCTCACATTAGACTGGCATTTGTGGCAGCTGGATTTGCCGGGCGGGTCCGGGCAGTCTTACACCACAAAAGAGCCTAACCTCGTGTGCTTACAATTGTTATGTATTTAGTTTATGCCTAGAACCACTCACATTAGAATGGCATTTGTGGCAGCTGGATTTGCCGGGCGGGTCCGGGCAGTATTACACCACAAAAGAGCCTAACCTCGTGTCTTAGACGATTAATTACTCCTAATTAATCATCCCCCAATTTGAATTAATTTCTCTATTCAAATTATCAATTAATTCCAAATTTAACTATGGCCATAATTGACTCAATTATGTCCATCCATTTATGGTATGTAAAATCATACCAATTTTCACCATAAATTTATTTTATGCCATTTAAGGCATTTATGCCAATTAAATCTTTTTATATTATCCCCTTTACCCCACGTTGTATGTTCGTTCTAACGTAAAATATACGTTAGACTCGAATAGTCTAACTCATGGAATAAAGAGAAAACCTCACAACATACATATAACTAAAAATAGATCTAAACACAAGGGGTGAACTTGCATGTGTGAATGATGTTCTACATCTAAAACTTGCATGGGCCAAAGTTATAGCTTGCATAAAACTACATATGACATAGGTCCAAATCTAAAGGTGTGAACTTGTTGAGATAATGGTCACAAACTTGCATAAATCATGTATGTCATAGATCTACATCTAAAGGTGTAAACTTGCATAGGCAATAACCATAAACTTGCATAACATGATTCATATTCCAAACCCATGTATATAAACTTGCATATGTGATTTATGCATCATAACAATGGTGTAAACTTACATCTGAATATGTATACTAGCATGTAGAATTTGGCATATAACTCACACATGTCATAGCCTAAGTTTTAATCAAATTTTCACATAAACTAGATGTCATAAACATGTAAGGTCACATATAATTTTACCCAACTTGTATGTGATTCATGTCTAAATCAAAATTAAAACTTGCATACATATGATTTATCATATGAATCAACATAACCAAACTAGCATATGAACAACATGATGATTTGATTATACATAAGCCAATCTTAGAATTACAACATAGGTGATAGCATCATAACTTTACAACATAACATCATAGAATTTACAACATGTATGATAACATCAAAATTTTACAACATAATCATAACATGCAGTCAATAACTCACATCAAATCCATATAATCCACATCATAACTTAATCCAATTAAATTACTAATTATTTTATTAAAATTATCGAACTCGCAACTCAAAGAAGGTCTTGAGTTCTCGATTCTGAGTTCTGAAGTTGAAAAAGCTTTCCTTTGAAGAAGATTCGTTGTTAAAGTTGAAAAGGATTGAATTAGGTTTGCTTTCTTCCTCTCTAATTGGTGGCGGCTACGCTGAGTTGCTAGGTGACGGCATGGAGGCCATGAATCTAATTTTGTTTTGATTTTAGGGTTTGAGTTTAGAGGTGTTTTTATAGAGTTTAGGATTAGTTTAAGCCGTCCGATCAACCCAGAATTAATCCCAGCCAATCAGAGCATATCAGAATCCCTAATGAGTCAGCACACAGTCAGCTACAGGTCATAAATCAATTCTGCCCCGGGGGGGGGGTCGACTTGGCCCTGGCGGGAAAATTCCCGCCTAGCCCATCTGACTCTGAATTTTCAAATTTTGAAATCTATTTTGAATTTTCTGAAACTTCCGATCGCCATAACTTCTTCATACGAAATCCAATTCACGCAAACTCGGACTCTATCTCAACCAGAATTCCGAGACGAACACAATGGCGCAACCCGTTTCCCTTAATTCTCATACTGAGATAAGTTATTCTTTAATTTGTGAACACTAGTGTTAACAGAAATACGGGGTGTTACATTCTCCCCTCCTTGAAGGATTTTGCCCCCGAAATCTCCAAGTTAAGGAGAATGCATATCCTACCATCCAAACAGCCATCTACTAAACCATCAAACACAGGCATCCATTGTCCTTATAAAATTCCTAATGTTGTATGAACATATGCAAGAAGTGTGTGTATATGTTCCTTATCTAATGTAAAATCAGGCGGTCTACTGATTCAGTTGACCTCCTTAATGCAAACCATGATAGTGCCATGCGTCCATTATGTATGCGAAGAACCCTATCGATACATATTATTCCTACATGTGTGCACAACCATTCACCAAAGTGCAACATCCATATGATGGTACAACCATTATACATCCATTATTTAAATATGTACACACATTTATATGCAATATGAAGTGACTGAGCCGATCTAGTGCCTAAAGTGTGTGTATATGCATCTACGAGCAACCACTAGCAAACACTTGCATCCACGTGCATCCATCATACATAACATGTCTCAAACACATGTTTCAACCATAGGACTATCCTATCTAAAGGTCAAAGATACTAGCGAGAGGACATACTAAAGAAAAGATAAGTACAAGCTAAGCGATAAAGGAGAAATTAAAAGACATACCCTCAAAAAGAAAAGGGTACAATGAATGCATCTTCTCTTCCGTCTCCCAAGTAGCGTTGCTCTCATCATCTCCCCATTGCACTTTGACTAGCTTGACCTCTCGATTCCTCAACTTCTTAATCTCCGACCCAAGAATGCGCGTAGAAGCTCGTCGAATCGTCGCATCACGCTCTATCTCCACCTCTCTAAGTAAGCTCGGCTCTACCACCTCCGCTGTCTCGTGCAAGCACTTCCTCAAATGTGATACATGGAATACATCGTGTACACCACTAAGTCTCTCGGGCAACTCCACTCTATACGCCATCCGCCCAATCCTCTCCTTAATAGGAAACGGCCCTACGAACCTTGGTGCTTGCTTTCCAACGGACCCAAAGCGAACGATGTTCCGTAATAGAGACACCTTGACAAAGACCATGTCCCCAATATCAAACTCAAGATCTGACCTCCTCTTGTCCGCTTAAGATTTCTACCTATCTTGCGCCGTCTTCATCCTCCTTCAAATCAAATCGATCTTTTCCGAAGTCTCTCTAATCATATCGGGCCCAAGTAAGATCTTATCTATAGACTCCCACCAACATGTAGGCGAATGACACGGCCGTCCGTAAAGAGCCTCGAACGGTGTCATGCCAATGCTAGACTGAAAGCTATTATTATATGCGAACTCTACCAACGGAAGATGTTCCTCCCACGTACCTCTGAAATCTAAGACACATAACCTCAATAGGTCCTCTAGAATACGATTCACCCTCTCGGTCTGGTCATTCGTCTGAGGATGATATGCGGTGCTCAAACATAACTGAGTCCCTACCGCCTCTTGCAAGCTTTTCCAAAATTCACTAGTGAAAATAGGATCGCGGTCGCTCACTATGCTAGACGGAACACTGTGCAAACGAACTATCTCTCGAATGTATACGGAGGCTAACCATGGAGAAGTCCTCTTACTCTTCACGGGAATGAAATGGGTGCTCTTAGTAAGTCTGTCTACCACGACCCAAATCCCCGTATTACCCTTCCTCGATCTCGGTAACCCATCAATAAAGTCCATCGAGACGCTTTCCCACTTCCATTGCGGGACCTCCAATGGGTGAAGCATTCCACCGGGCTTCTTTTGCTCTGCTTTTACTTATTGGCACACCAAGCATCTAGCGACATACTCGGCCACATCCTTCTTCATGCCGGCCCAAAAGTAAACTCATCTCATGTCCATGTACATCTTGTCCCCGCCGGGATGGATGGTCATCTTCGAACGATGTGCATCATCAAGAATGGTCTTCCTTAGGTCCTCTTCTTTTGGTACACAAAGTCTATCGTCCCTACATAACCAACCCTTATCATCTAGGGTGTACCTACGGAGATGGATCGATGACTCCCCTCTTTTGAGCTTTTCTACTAACTCAACCAACTGTGGGTCATCTCGTTGTGCCTCACCAATCCGTCCCAAAAGCGTAGGTCTGACCTCTAAGGATGCTAGCAAACAGGGTACAAAGTCAATGGAAGGTCTAAAGTCAAACGTAGAGATGAACTCTAAACTTCACTGCTCAACAAACAACGGACTCAAGGACAACTTTTTCCTACTTAAGGCATCTGCTACCACGTTACCCTTGCCAGGGGTATATGCTATCTCCAAATCGTAGGACGCTAAGAATTCCATCCACCTTTGCTGCCTTAAGTTCAAGTCCTTCTGAGAGAATAAATATTTTAGCGATTTGTGGTCGGTGAACAATTCGAATTTTTCGCCAAGAAGATAATGATGCCAAGACTTAAGCGCGAAGACAATAGCGGCCAACTCTAGGTCATGTGTAGGGTAATTGCACTCTCAACTGCCTTCCACCATAGGCTATTGCCCTTCCCTCTTGCATTAAGACTGCACCTAGTCCTGTCCTACAAGCATCGGTATAAACGGTAAATGGCTTACTCCCATCTGGCAACACTAAGACTGGGGTTATGGTCAAAGCTCTCTTTAAACGTTGGAACACATCATCACAATCTACGTCCCATGTGAAAACTAGGTTCTTCTTCGTCAAGCGTGTTAATGGGGATGATATTTTTGCAAAGTCTTTGATAAACTTCCTATAGTAGCCAGCCAATCCTAAGAAACTTCTCACCTCGGTAGCATTTTTAGGGACCTTCCAATCTTGGATGGCCACTACCTTCGCGGAATCCACGGCTATCCCTTCTTTGGAAACCACGTGCCCTAAGAATCGCACTTCCTTCCTCCAAAAGTGACATTTAGAAAATTTAGCTTTAAGGCTATGCGCTCGAAGAGTCTCCAACACTTCCCTAAGATGTAGGGCATGCTCTTCTTCGCTCTTAGAAAAGATCAAGATGTCGTCCACAAAGACTACCACGAATTTATTAAGGTACTCCCTAAACACCCTACTCATCAAGTCAACAAAGTATGCGGGGGCGTTTGTCAAACCGAAGGGCATCACAAGCGACTCAAAGAAACCGTCTGGAGTCCTAAAGGCAGTCTTGTCTATGCTATCCTCAGCCACTCTCAACTGATGAAAACCCGTGGCTAACTCCAACTGCGAAAACACTGAGGCGCCAACTAACTGATTGAAGAGATCGTCAATCCTCGGCAGTGGGTGTTTATTCTTCTTAGTAAGCTTATTGAGTTCTCTATAGTCCACACAAAGTCTAAGGGACCCGTCTGCCTTCGTGGAAAATACTACTGGAGCACCCCACTCCGATATACTACGTCTGATGAACCCCTTCTCAAGCAATTCTTTCACTTGCTTACTGAGTTCTCTTCTCTCCCTTGGAGCCATGTGGCGCACTGGCAATGCAACTTGCTTTGCATTATCTACTAGATATATTCGAAAGTCTATCTCACGTTTTGGGGGTAAACCCCTCACCTCATCGAAGACATCAGCATATTCATGGACTATACAAACAGAATGTAAATCATCATCGGATGTGTCAAGGGATTCTAGGTAGCTAAGCATTCCTGGACCTCTAGGGTCACAAGAAATATCAAGAGTCTTCCCACAACGAGTCAACAATCTAACTACCCTTCTTTCACAATCTAGGATGGCCCCATATCTAGTTAGCCAATCCATACCTAGAATCAAGCCGTAGCCCATGAAGCCAAGAACAAAGGCGTTGCATTCAAACTCAACGCCCAAGATAAACACTCTCAAATCCCGACAAATCATAGAAAGATAAGCCGAACAACCAATAGGATTTGAGACTACTAAGGGATCTGTAACTAGACTAGTATCTAGGTGCAGTGTTTCAACTAATGATGTAGAAATAAACGAATGCGATGCGCCAAAATCGAATAAAGTACGGACAGGATGATCAAACAGAAAAACTAAACTTTCAATGGAAATTGCTCTACCTCGTTCTTGCAGCGGTGGGACCACGAGAGCCTGAACCTGTCCCCTTGCCTGCCCTGGTGCCATAAGAGCCTGCACCTGTCCTCCCGAGGTAGATCCTGCCTCTGCCCTTTCTTTGGGCAGTCCTTAATAAGATGTCCCGCTTTGCCACAGTGGAAACAACCAGTCTTATTTTTCTTCCTACAATCTTTGCTTAGATGGCTGGGTGTCCCACAGTTAAAGCATCTCTTCTTCCCCTTACCATTGTTGCCTTTGCCACCTTTCTTGTTCTGTTGTTGTTGTTGCGGCTTCTTTTAATCCCCTTTCTTCTCGGGTGCCTTATTAGCATTGGCGCCCTTCTCCTCTTCATGCATAAGTGCCATGTCGACTAGCCTCTCAAAGGTAGCCCCCATGGGGATGTGGGTCATAGCTAACCCATGAAGCGGCTCGTTTAAACCCTTAACAAATCTTAGAGCCTTCTTTTCTGGAGTATTTACCAAGTCCAAGCCAAATCTCGCCAACTGATTGAACTTGTTGACGTACTCTTTCACCGATAGATTCCCTTTCTTTAATGCCAAAAACCTTTCCATATATAGATTCTCTTCAGCCCATGAGAGAAACTTCGCCTCAAACCTCAGCCTAAAATCTGGCCATGTATCAACTGGACGTTCTCCATTAGTGACCTCCCACCAAAACGAGGCCTCATCCTTCATTAGCCAGGCAGCTAGCTGGACTTTTTTTCCATCGTCCACTTCAAAGATCCCAAACAATTCTTCCACCTCCTTTAGCCAATTACAAGCTTCAACAAATGTCTCCGTCTCGTGAAAAGGTTTTCCACCCATTGCCCGAAAGTCCTTACATATCTTCGTGAAAGTATCGACACGGGGAGGAGGAGGAGGAGGAGGAGCATTTGCTGGACCTGCAGTGGTGGCCCTAGTCTCCAAATACCTCCTAAACCATCCTGGTATTGTTATTCCCTCAGGTATCTCGGGAATTCCAGACATACTGAAACGAAAAAGGAAAGATTCAATACAAAAGAACCGAAGGAAAGATATATGGCTCTTGGGGTTATGCTTTCTAAAATATACTTTTCTCTTGAAAACACTTTCCTTAAAACATACTTTTGAAAGTACTTCTTTATAAAAATTGTTTTTCAAAAACACTTTTCAAAATTCATATCTGTTCTGGTAACCTTCAGCTCTGATACCACGTGTAACACCCCACTTCCATTAATGTCACTCACAAAGGGAATGCATTAACTTCTATGGAGCGTTTTAAGTGAGTATAGAACAGAAACTTAACAATAAGACAGGTATAAACAGTACTAAAACTTTAAAACTTTATTTCATTGCAGCGGAAAACACATATGTTTTGATTACATCATCAAAAACCAGATTCAAAGTACATAATATCCATCTTGACTAAACCAAAGTACATAAATTGAAAGGCATAATCCCCAATACAAAATAGCCATAAATAAGAGAGGCTGAACTTTACTTCAGCGATCCAAGTAATCTTCTAAAAGCAGAGAAACAGCAGTCCAAAATCAAGCTCCACTGGTGCTAGTTCCAACCTGAGCACCTGGGGGGGAAGGAAGAAAAGATTAGGAAACAAAGGGGGTCAGACATAAAGTCTGGCGAGTGCGATAACTTTAACAATATAATTACCAAAATAACTAGGCTAAGGCATAAGTTGGAAAATAGGGAAATGACTATGACCTATTGAGTATGACAGAGTAAACAAGGAATTAAGATGAACAAAGATAACATTAAAGCGCACCCTAACCACTATAAGATAATTACTATACTGCACCACCACTACTATACTATACTGCACCACCACTAATCACCCTAAGGTTGATCCCGCCTACAGAACTTAATAATGATATTGGTAGTTTCGTGCACCCCTAGCTGCCTTCATAGGTGCCTCCTGCCCTTATCTCCACTAGGTGTACCCACTACCCCCAAGCGATCGGCTCCCTAACTCGTAGATACCCGTGCTGGCCCCACAGTGGGGTGTATCATTCCCCAAAGTGGCAACCCGATACCACCAAGAATGCACAACTTATACCTACACGATGCAACAACGTCTTACCTACCAGCCCGGGTCCACACACGCATATGAACCCGTTGGACTTGCGTTGCCACCGCTAACCCGTTTTGGCCTCTTACAGTCAAGCCCGGTACGCGTGTCCCGTCCTCAACTTGGGTCTTGCTCACAAAGATACGTATGGGTTACTGGTTGAAATGGGCCCCCATTACTTGACACAAGCTATCCACCTAAGCTTGGTCCCCTCTAGTACATCCCACTTTGTAACACCCCGAATTTCGGTTAGTGCTAAAATTCACTAATTACAGAATAAATAATCTCAGATGTGGGAATTGGGGGAAACGGGCTGCGTCATTGCGTTCGTCTCGGAAAAATACGCGAAATAGAGTCCGAGTTTTCGAGAATCGGAGTCCGTATGGCCCGGTTATGGCCCAATGAAGTTTACAGAAAATTCAAAGTTCAAAACAGATTTAAAATTCAGGTTTAAATTTCGAAATTGGGGCCATTGGGCCAGGCGGGAAAAATCCCGCCGAGCTAACCAAGTCGAAAGCCCTGTCGACTGGGCAGTCGACTTGGCTAGGACCAGGTCGACAGCCCTGTCGACTTGGGTGTCGACAGGAGGTGCTCGTCCAGTTTAACCTGGTGCACCATTTTAGGGTTTGGCTGAGATTTTGGCTATTCTCTAGAAGCTTCCTAAATCTGACGGACCTAATCTAACCTAGGGCTAATCCTATGGTCTAAAACACACCCTAATCCTATAAATACACCCTAATGCAAGCCTAATCCATACTAAAAATAGAATTGATATCATCATGCCGCCAAAATCAAACTTAGAAGGAGCCTCCACTAGTTTATGAAGAAAGTTGCAAGCTAATCAACCTTTAATCATCATCTTCCTCAAATATAGCAACTAGTTCTACTTCATAAGTTTGCTAATCTTGGTTTTGGTGAGTTTCTATCACTTTAATAACCAATTGCTAAATTAAGTAGATGAGGTATGATGAGATCTATGGTCTTGCTTGTGGATAAATGGGTTTTAAGTCATATGATATGATGTTAGTTTGCTAATCTATGTTTAATGTTAACCCTATGTTTATGCAAGTTAAGTATGGGGGTTTATGCAAGTTAAGTGGTGGGTTTTATGCATGCTAAGTATTGGGTTTTATGCATGCTAAGTATTTGATTTTATGCATGCTAAGTGTTTGGTTTTATGCATGCTAAGTATTTGATTTTATGCATGCTAAGTGTTCGGTTTTATGCATGCTAAGTATTTGATTTTATGCATGCTAAGTGTTTGGTTTTATGCATGCTAAGTATTTGATTTTATGCATGCTAAGTGTTTGGTTTTATGCATACATTATGACATGGAAGTTCACCCTTTGTATAACCTATGAACACTTATGCAAGTTTGTCTCTTTTTATGATATGCATAATATATGCAAGGTTGCCTCTATGTATGACATGATATGCAAGTTCATATGCAAGTTTATGTGCAAGTTTATATGCAAGTTCATATGCAAGTTCATGTGCAAGTTTATATGCAAGTTCATATGCAAGTTCATATGCAAGTTTATATGCAAGTCTATATGCAAGTTCATATGCAAGTTTATATGCAAGTTCATAGGCAAGTTTGGGTTAATGAATTATGCTAGTTGGGATTAATGTTATGATGCAAGTTGACACCTTTTAATCCCACGACAATGCCAACGTTGTGCTAAGATTGAACCCATTACATTTATAATGAAACTCCCCATTTATATGACATGTCATGAGAACGAATTACGTGGGAAACGATGGGGTTAATATGCATGTTAATAGAAATGTGTAAAGTTGGTATGTTTAAGCATAACATAAAATGAATGGACATAATTAGGAATTTACCTATTAAGTTAGGTCTACCCATATTATGGAGTTGGGAATTTACCTATTAAGTTAGGTCTACCCATACTATGGAATTGGGAATTTACCTATTGAGTTAGGTCTACCCATATTCTTAAAAATGTGTAATTAATTAGGGATAATTAATACAAATTATGGGGGTGATTAATTAGGTGTAATTAATCTACTAAGACACGAGGTTGGACCCTTTTGTAGCATAAGACTGCCCGGAACCAACCGGCAAATCCAGCGGCTACAAATGATTGGCCCAATGTGAGAGGTCTTAGTCATAAACTAAATACATGACAAGTGTAAAGACACGAGGTTAGACTCTGTTATGGTGTAAGGCTGCCCGGAACCAACCGGCATATCCAGCTGTAATAAAAGACAGTCTAATGTGAGAGGTCTTTACAAAGGTTACGATCTTAATTAATTAAGAAACACTTAACCAAATTAGCATGTAGAGGGACATGAGGGGTTAAGTGGGTGCCTTGGGTGGCATGTGGAAATGTAGTGGTTGCCCTGGGTGACAATAGAAAATACGATTAGAATACTTGACCAAAGTGGAACATGTAATTAAACATGATTAAAGGGTTAAGTAAGTGCCATGGGTGGCATGTGAAAATCTAGTGGGTACCTTGTATGACAATTAGAATATGATTAAATGACTTAGCCAAAATTTATAACATGTAAGTGGACATGGTTAAAGGGTTAAGTGGGATTCACTAGAAATGACAAGCTTAGGTGGGTAGCTTGTGGGGGCCCATCTCAACCAATATCCCAAACGTATCTTAGTGGGCTCGACTCAAGTCGAGGACGGGACATGCATATTGGGCTTGACTATAAGAGGCCAAAACGGGTTAGCGGTGGCAACGCAGGACCAACGGGTTTCATATGCGTGTGTGTGCCCGGGCTGGTTGGTAAGACGTTGTTGCATCGTGTAGGTATAAAGCCGTGCACCGTTGATATTATCAGGTTGCCACTTTGGGGGATGATACACCCCATTGTGGGACCAGCACGGGTATCTACGTAAGGGAGCCGATCGCTTGGGGAGTAGTGGGTACACCTATGTAGTCAGATAGGGGTACACGAAACTACTAAATTACTAAGTACACTTAGTGGGATCAACCTTTAAGTAGGAATGACTGGTGTGGTGCAGTGTAGTAATTATTCTTGGGTGGGTAGGTGCGTCTTTACGGTTATCTAAGTTTATCCTAAGTCTACCAAGCTGCTTAGTGTAGCCATTCATCCCCAGACGTTACCGTATATCAAGCTTATGTCTTCTCTGGTTACTTTAATGATTGTATTGTTAAAGTTATAGGACTCGCTCAGACTTATGTCTGACCCCGTTGTTTTTATCTTTTTTCCCAACCCTCAGGTTATCAAAGTGGGCCCAGTACGAGTGGGCTTTGATCAGGCTGCTTTATTCTCTTTTGGAGCTTGGACCATAGATGTAGAGCTCAGCTTACCCTTTCTTTTATGGCTATCAGTTCATGTATTGGGATTATGTACTTTTATTTATCATGATGGATATTTTGTACTTGACTCTTATTATGGTTTTGTGATGTAACCAAACATGTTTTACTTTCCGCTGCAATGAAATGATGTTTTAAAATTTTCAAGTATTACTTATATCTGTCTTGTTGTAATTTTTCTGTTCTATATTCACTTAAAATACTCCACCGATGTTATGGCATTCCCTTAGCGAGTGACCATAGCGGGTGTGGGGTGTTACACGTGGTATCAGAGCTTAAGGTTACCAGAACAGATAAAAATTTTAGAAAAACTATTTTCTAAAAATATTTTTGAAAGGAGTATTTTCAAAAACATGTCTTTTAAGAGAAAAGTTTTTGAAAGAAAAGCATAATCCCCGATAGCCATATCTTTATCTTTCGAATTCTTCGTTTTGAATCTCTTCCTCTCTCGTTTTGAGTTTCCCCTCCGTGTGTAGATGATCTTTCTAAGATAGATAAGAATGGAAAACCACTTCAAGGGACTTAGACATTAGTCGGATTAGAAGTTGGTTCAAGAAGGAGGAGGACTTGTAGGTACTTATTGGATGGACGATGGGAGGAAGGCTCAAATAGTTGTTTGGTTAATGAAGGATGAAACCTCATTGGTGGGAGGTTACGAGTGGAGAATGGGAAGAAGAAGGCTAGTAGTTATCCTTTTGAGAGGAATAGGACACCTTATTAGGAGTGTCCAAGGGGGCATGGGCAAGGTATGGAATCTCCTGGGGGGTAGTTGTATTCCCTCGCGGCTAGTGTACCAGATGGGGATAGGACCGTCTAGGTTGGAATTTGGATTTCTTTATTATCCGGTTCGAACTTTATTTGATTCTGATGTATCGAGTTCGTTTATCTCATCATTGTTAGTTGAGTCACTGCACTTAGACACCAGTTTGGTAGATGATCCCTTAGTTGTTTCAAACCCAATTGGGGCTCCATGATGTGTTTGGGTTTGAAAGTTTCTACACTTAGCGTTGAGTTTAGATGTGATGCTTTTTGGGCTTCACGGGCTATGGGATAGTGTTGGGCATGGGCTGGTTATCCAGTAGGGGTGCCGTTCTTGATTTTGAAGGGAGAGTTGTTAGGTTTATGACCCGCTTGGGTAACACTCTCGAGATCTCTTGTAATCCCATGGAATCTGTTATGCTAAGTTATCTAGAATCGCTTGACACGTCGGTCGAGAGTTTGCGATCTGTTAGAGTGGTCCGGGAATACTCGGATGTGTTTGAGGGGGTGAAGGGCTTACCTCCGGAGCGGGAGATTGACTTCCGAATATATCTGGTAGACAATGCCAAACCAGTATCTTGGCCAGTGTGCCACATGGCTCCTCGTGAGAGGAGGGAACTCCATAAGCAAGTAGGCGATTTTCTTGAGAAGGGGTTCATAAGACGAAGTATATCGGAGTGGGGTGCTCCAGTAGTTTTTGCCACGAAGGCGGATGGGTCCCTCAGACTTTGTGTAGGCTAAAGAGAACTAAATAAACTCACAAAGAAGAATAGACACCCATTGCCGAGGATTGATGATCTCTTTGATCAGTTGGTTGGCGCCTCAGTGTTTTCGTAGTTGGACTTAGCCACGGGGTTTCGTCAGTTGAGAGTGGCTGAGGATAGTATAGAGAAGACTGCCTTTAGGACTCTGGATGGTTTTTATGAGTGGCTGGTGATGCCATTTGGTTTGACGAACGCCCCCGCATACTTTGTTGATTTGATGAGAAGGGTGTTCAAGGAGTACCTAAATAAGTTTGTGATGGTCTTTGTAAATGACATCTTGGTCTTTTCTAGGAGCTAAATGAGTTTTCGTGTGTGCTTAATAGGTTGAGCAAAGCCAGTTATGGGAAAAACGGTGGTTTTGGAGTAAGACTGGCGAGGACATCCAAAGTTGGTCAAAGGCTTAATTGTTTAGCCATTTTTACTAGTATCATCTCACGTAGGTCGTCTGAACTCGAAGGAGATATCCCTTGGGTGTTTGTCTGATATTGGTTTAGGCCTTTGGGGCTTGCACTTGGGGGATGTCAAGTTCGACTAGGATGGTCTGCGTGAGAGATGGACAGTTGTGATGATTTTGGATGGGGTAATATCCTGGTTTTCTCTAAAAGTGGAGAAGAGCATGCCCTACATCTTAGGGAAGTGTTGGAGACTCTTCGAGCGCATAGTCTTAGGACAGCAAAAGTGGATGGGATTCTTAGCATCCTATGAGTTTGAGATAGCGTATACCCATGGCAAGGGTAACGTGGTAGCGGACGCCTTAAGTAGAGAAAGGTTGTCCTTGAGTTCATTGTTCGTTGAACGACGGAGCTTAGAGTTTATTTCTATATCTGACTTTAGACCTTCCGTTGACTTTGTACCCGGTTTGCTAGCCTCCTTGGATGTTAGGCCTACTCTTTTGGGGCGGATTGGCGGAGCACAGCGAGACGACCCACAGTTGGTTGAGTTAGTAGAGAAGCTCATGAGGAGGGGGAGTCGTCCAGCCATTTGAGTAGGTACACTCTAGATGGTAAGGGGTGGTTGCGTAGAGACGGTAGACTTTGTGTACCGCAAGACAGGGGTTTGAGGAAGGCTATACTTGATGATGCACATCGGTCGAAGATGACCATTCATCCCAATAGGGACAGGATGTACCAAAACATGAAGCGAGTTTTCTTTTGGGCCGGTATGAAGAAAGGTGTGGCCGAGTATGTCGCTAGATGCTTGGTGTGCTAGCAAATGAAAGCGGAGCGGAAGAAACCCGGTGGGTTGCTTCACTCATTGGAAGTTCCGCAATGGAAGTGGGATAACGTCTCGATGGATTTTGTTGATGGGTTACCAAGATTGAGGAAGGGTAATACGGGAATTTGGGTTGAGGTAGACAGACTTACTAAGAGCGCCCATTTTATACCCGTGAAGAGTAAGAGAACTGCTCCATGGCTAGCTTCAGTTTACATTCGAGAGATTATTAGATTGCATGGTGTACCTTCCAGTATAGTGAGCGATCGAGATCCTATCTTCACTAGAGAATTTTGGAAGAGTTTGCAAGAGACGGTAGGGAATCAGTTGTGTTTGAGTACCGCATATCATCCTCAGACGGACGGCCAGGCCGAGAGGGTGAATCGTATTTTAGAAGACCTTTTGAGGCTATGTATCTTGGATTTTGGAGGTACATGGGAAGAGTATCTTCCATTGGTGGAGTTCGCGTATAATAACAGCTTTCAGTCTAGTATTGGCATGGCTCCTTTCGAAGCTCTTTATGGAAGGCCTTGTCGATCACCTACATGTTGGTAGGAATCTACAGATGAGATCTTGCTTGGGCCCAATATGGTTAGAAAGACTTCGGAAAAGATTGATTTAATTCGAAGAAGGATGAAAGCGGCGCAAGACAGACAGAAATCTTATGCGGACAAGAGGAAAGCAGAGCTTAAGTTTGATGTTGGGGACATGGTTTTATCAAGGTATCTCCGTTACGGAATGTGGTTCGCTTCGGATCTGTTGGAAAGTTAGCACCAAGGTTTGTTGGACCGTTTCCTATTAAGGAAAGGATTGGACAGATGGCATATAGAGTGGAATTGCCCGACAGGCTTAGTGGTGTACATGATATATTCCATGTGTCACATTTGAGGAAGTGCCTACATGAGACCGCTGAGGTGGTAGAGCCGGGCTTGCTTAAAGAAGTAGAGATAGAGCATGATGAGACGATTCGACGAGCTCCTACTCGCATCCTTGGGTCAGAGATTAGGAAGTTGAGAAACAGAGAGGTTCGACTAGTCAAAGTGAAAAGGGGAGAAGGTGAGAGCAATGCTACTTGGGAGATAGAAGCAAAGATGCGTTCGTTATACCCATTCCTTTTTGAGGGTATGTCCTTTAAACGTCTCCTTTATCGTTTGTCTAGTGCTTATCTTATCTTTAGTATGTCCTCTCATTAGTACCTTTGACCTTTAGATAGGGTAAACCTATGGTTGAAACATGTGTTTGAGACATGTTATGATTGATGGATGCATGTGGATGCAAGTGTTTGCTAGTGGTTGCTCGTGGATGCATATACACACACTCTAGACACTAGATCGGCTCAATCACTTCATATTGCATATTGCATATAATTGTGTGTAGGTAGCTATATTTATGGATGTATAATGATTGTGTTATCATATGGATGATGCATTTTGGTGAATGATTGTGCACTCATGTAGATATTGTATGTGTCGATAGGGTTCTCTCGCATACATAATGGATGCATGGCACTATCATGGTTTGCATATGTTCATACATTAGATAGGGAACATATACACACACTTTTTGCATATGCTCATACATCATTAGAAATTGTTTTAAGGACAATGGATGCCCGTGTTTGATGGATTGAGTAGATGGTTGTTTGGATGGTAGGATATGCATTCTCCTTAGCTTAGAGATTTCGGGGACGAAATCCTTTAAGGAGGGGAGAATGTAACACCCCGAATTTCGGTTAATGCTAAAATTCACTAATTACAGAATAATAAATAATCTCAGATGTGGGAATTGGGGGAAACGGGCTGCGTCATTGCGTTCGTCTCGGAAAAATACGCGAAATAGAGTCCGAGTTTTCGAGAATCGGAGTCCGTATGGCCCGGTTATGGCCCAATGAAGTTTACAGAAAATTCAAAGTTCAAAACAGATTTAAAATTCAGGTTTAAATTTCGAAATTGGGGCCATTGGGCCAGGCGGGAAAAATCCCGCCGAGCTAACCAAGTCGACAGCCCTGTCGACTGGGCAGTCGACTTGGTTAGGACCAGGTCGACAGCCCTGTCGACTTGGGTGTCGACAAGAGGTGCTCGTCCAGTTTAACCTGGTGCACCATTTTAGGGTTTGGCTGAGATTTAGGCTATTATCTAGAAGCTTCCTAAATCTGACGGACCTAATCTAACCTAGGGCTAATCCTATGGTCTAAAACACACCCTAATCCTATAAATACACCCTAATGCAAGCCTAATCCATACTAAAAATAGAATTGATACCATCATGCCGCCAAAATCAAACTTAGAAGGAGCCTCCACTAGTTTATGAAGAAAGTTGCAAGCTAATCAACCTCTAATCATCATCTTCCTCAAATATAGCAACTAGTTCTACTTCATAAGTTTGCTAATCTTGGTTTTGGTGAGTTTCTATCACTTTAATAACCAATTGCTAAATTAAGTAGATGAGGTATGATGAGATCTATGGTCTTGCTTGTGGATAAATGGGTTTTAAGTCATATGATATGATGTTAGTTTGCTAATCTATGTTTAATGTTAACCCTATGTTTATGCAAGTTAAGTATGGGGGTTTATGCAAGTTAAGTGGTGGGTTTTATGCATGCTAAGTATTGGGTTTTATGCATGCTAAGTATTTGATTTTATGCATGCTAAGTGTTTGGTTTTATGCATGCTAAGTATTTGATTTTATGCATGCTAAGTGTTCGGTTTTATGCATGCTAAGTATATGATTTTATGCATGCTAAGTGTTTGATTTTATGCATGCTAAGTATTTGATTTTATGCATGCTAAGTGTTTGGTTTTATGCATACATTATGACATGGAAGTTCACCCTTTGTATAACCTATGAACACTTATGCAAGTTTGTCTCTTTTTATGATATGCATAATATATGCAAGGTTGCCTCTATGTATGACATGATATGCAAGTTCATATGCAAGTTTATGTGCAAGTTTATATGCAAGTTCATATGCAAGTTCATGTGCAAGTTTATATGCAAGTTCATATGCAAGTTCATACGCAGGTTTATATGCAAGTCTATATGCAAGTTCATATGCAAGTTTATATGCAAGTTCATAGGCAAGTTTGGGTTAATGAATTATGCTAGTTGGGATTAATGTTATGATGCAAGTTGACACCTTTTAAACCCATGACAATGCCAACGTTGTGCTAAGATTGAACCCATTACATTTATAATGAAACTCCCCATTTATATGACATGTCATGAGAACGAATTACGTGGGAAACGATGGGGTTAATATGCATGTTAATAGAAATGTGTAAAGTTGGTATGTTTAAGCATAACATAAAATGAATGGACATAATTGGGAATTTACCTATTAAGTTAGGTCTACCCATATTATGGAGTTGGGAATTTACCTATTAAGTTAGGTCTACCCATACTATGGAATTGGGAATTTACCTATTGAGTTAGGTCTACCCATATTCTTAAAAATGTGTAATTAATTAGGGATAATTAATACAAATTATGGGGGTGATTAATTAGGTGTAATTAATCTACTAAGACACGAGGTTGGACCCTTTTGTAGCATAAGACTGCCCGGAACCAACCGGCAAATCCAGCGGCTACAAATGATTGGCCCAATGTGAGAGGTCTTAGTCATAAACTAAATACGTGACAAGTGTAAAGACACGAGGTTAGACTCTGTTATGGTGTAAGGCTGCCCGGAACCAACCGGCATATCCAGCTGCCATAAAAGACAGTCTAATGTGAGAGGTCTTTACAAAGGTTACGATCTTAATTAATTAAGAAACACTTAACCAAATTAGCATGTAGAGGGACATGAGGGGTTAAGTGGGTGCCTTGGGTGGCATGTGGAAATGTAGTGGTTGCCCTGGGTGGCAATAGAAAATACGATTAGAATACTTGACCAAAGTGGAACATATAATTAAACATGATTAAAGGGTTAAGTAAGTGCCATGGGTGGCATGTGAAAATCTAGTGGGTACCTTGTATGACAATTAGAATATGATTAAATGACTTAGCCAAAATTTATAACATGTAAGTGGACATGGTTAAAGGGTTAAGTGGGATTCACTAGAAATGACAAGCTTAGGTGGGTAGCTTGTGGGGGCCCATCTCAACCAATATCCCAAACGTATCTTAGTGGGCTCGACTCAAGTCGAGGACGGGACACGCATATTGGGCTTGACTATAAGAGGCCAAAACGGGTTAGCGGTGGCAACGCAGGACCAACGAGTTTCATATGCGTGTGTGTGCCCGGGCTGGTTGGTAAGACGTTGTTGCATCGTGTAGGTATAAAGCCGTGCACCGTTGATATTATCAGGTTGCCACTTTGGGGGATGATACACCCCATTGTGGGACCAGCACGGGTATCTACGTAAGGGAGCCGATCGCTTGGGGAGTAGTGGGTACACCTATGTAGTCAGATAGGGGTACACGAAACTACTAAATTACTAAGTACACTTAGTGGGATCAACCTTTAAGTAGGAATGACTGGTGTGGTGCAGTGTAGTAATTATTCTTGGGTGGGTAGGTGCGTCTTTACGGTTATCTTAGTTTATCCTAAGTCTACCAAGCTGCTTAGTGTAGCCATTCATCCCCAGACGTTACCGTATATCAAGCTTATGTCTTCTCTGGTTACTTTAATGATTGTATTGTTAAAGTTATAGGACTCGCTCAAACTTATGTCTGACCCCGTTGTTTTTATCTTTTTTCCCAACCCTCAGGTTATCAGAGTGGGCCCAGTACGAGTGGGCTTTGATCAGGCTGCTTTATTCTCTTTTGGAGCTTGGACCATAGATGTAGAGCTCAGCTTACCCTTTCTTTTATGGCTAGCAGTTCATGTATTGGGATTATGTACTTTTATTTATCAGGATGGATATTTTGTACTTGACTCTTATTATGGTTTTGTGATGTAACCAAACATGTTTTACTTTCCGCTGCAATGAAATGATGTTTTAAAATTTTCAAGTATTACTTATATCTGTCTTGTTGTAATTTTTCTGTTCTATATTCACTTAAAATACTCCACCGATGTTATGGCATTCCCTTAGCGAGTGACCATAGCGGGTGTGGGGTGTTACACACTTAACCCACCTCTTATTCATGTTTCAATTACATGTTTCAAATTTTGGTTAAGTGTTTCTAATCGTATTTCCAATGCCACCCAAGGCACCAACTTAACCCCCCCATGTCCCACTACATGTTTATCTGGTTAAGTGTTTCTTAATTCATTAAAACCGTAACCTCATAAAGGCCTCTCACATTAGATTGGCATTTGTGGCAGCTGGATTTGTCGGGCGGGTCCGGGCAGTCTTACACCACAAAAGAGCCTAACCTCGTGTCTTTACAATTGTTACGTATTTAGTTTATGCCTAAGACCTCTCACATTAGACTGGCATTTGTGGCAGCTGGATTTGTCGGGCGGGTCCGAGCAGTCTTACACCATAAAAGAGCCTAACCTCGTGTCTTAGACGATTAATTACTCCTAATTAATCATCCCCCAATTTGAATTAATTTCCCTATTCAAATTATCAATTAATTCCAAATTTAACTATGGCCATAATTGACTCAATTAGGTCCATCCATTTATGGTATGTAAAATCATACCAATTTTCACCATAAATTTATTTTATGCCATTTATGGCATTTATGCCAATTAAATCTTTTAATATTATCCCCTTTACCCCACGTTGTATGTTCGTTCATTTAACGTAAAATATACGTTAGACTCGAATAGTCGAACTCATGGAATAAAGAGAAAACCTCACAACATACATATAACTAAAAATAGATCTAAACACAAGTGGTGAACTTGCATGTGTGAATGATGTTCTACATCTAAAACTTGCATAGGCCAAAGTTATAGCTTGCATAAAACTACATATGACATAGGTCCAAATCTAAAGGTGTGAACTTGTTGAGATAATGATCACAAACTTGCATAAATCATGTATGTCATAGATCTACATCTAAAGGTGTAAACTTGCATAGGCAATAACCATAAACTTGCATAACACGATTCTTATTCCAAACCCATGTATATAAACTTGCATATGTGATTTATGCATCATAACAATGGTGTAAACTTACATCTGAATATGTAAACTAGCATGTAGAATTTGGCATATAACTCACACATGTCATAGCCTAACTTTTAATCAAATTTTCACATAAACTAGATGTCATAAACATGTAAGGTCACATATAATTTTACCCAACTTGTATGTGATTCATGTCTAAACCAAAATCTAAACTTGCATACATATGATTTATCATATGAATCAACATAACCAAACTAGCATATGAACAACATGATGATTTGATTATACATAAGTCAATCTTAGAATTACAACATAGGTGATAGCATCATAACTTTACAACATAACATCATAGAATTTACAACATGTATGGTAACATCAAAATTTTACAACATAATCATAACATGTAGTCAGTAACTCACATCAAATCCATATAATCCACATCATAACTTAATCCAATTAAATTACTAATTATTTTATTAAAATTATCGAACTCACAACTCAAAGAAGGTCTTGAGTTCTAAATTATGAGTTCTGAAGTTGAAAAAGCTTTCCTTTGAAGAAGATTCGTTGTTAAAGTTGAAAAGGATTGAATTAGGTTTGCTTTCTTCCTCTCTAATTGGTGGCGGCTACGCTGAGTTGCTAGGTGACGACATGGAGGCCATGAATCTAATTTTGTTTTGATTTTAGGGTTTGAGTCTAGAGGTGTTTTTATAGAGTTTAGGATTAGTTTAAGCCGTCTGATCAACCCAGAATTAATCCCAGCCAATCAGAGCATATCAGAATCCCTAATGAGTCAGCACACAGTCATCTACAGGTCATAAATCAATTCTGCTCGGGGGGGGGAGGCAGTTCGACCCTATGGTCGACCTGGTTAGGGCAGGTCGACCCTATGGTTGACCTGGCCCTGGCGGGAAAATTCCCGCCTAGCCCATCTGACTCTGAATTTTCAAATTTTGAAATCTGTTTTGAATTTTCTGAAACTTTCGATCGCCATAACTTATTCATATGAAGTCCAATTCACGCAAACTCGGACTCTATCTCAACCAGAATTCCGAGACGAACACAATGGCGCAACCTGTTTCCCTTAATTCTCACATCGGAGATAAGTTATTCTTTAATTTGTGAACATTTGTGTTAACAGAAATACGGGGTGTTACAAAACCGAGAGAGTGAATTGTTTTTTAGAGAATCTTCAACAACTTATTAAATTCTAGAGACTCGTGGGATTATCATTTGCATATTATGGTGTTTGTATACAATAATAGTTATCAGTTTAGCATTGTATGACACCATTCGACGTATTATATGGTTGATCATGTAACACTCCTTTATGTCGGTGGAAGCGGATGAGAAACTGATGGTGGGTCAGAGATGGCGAGGGAAACATTAGAAAAGATAAAGATCATTAGACAATGAATGAAAACAGCCGAAGATAGATATAAGAACTATGCTAATAAAAGAGTCAAAATTTGAACTTTATTTCGGTGAAACAGTGTGTAACGGCCTGGGTTTTTTGACCCCGAAAATCGACATACAACAGACTATTCAAGAATCGAAAATACCGGAACGTTAATAGAAAGAAGTGAGAGGGTGGGAGATAGAAAGAAAGAAAATTAGAATAGAAGAAGAAGAAGATCACAACAAACAAAATTAGAGTAACACGAACCTCACAGTGGAACGAATAGAATATAGTATACAACATAACTTTGAAATACAAATCTGTCATTTGTATATACATACCATTAACAGAGTACAACATTTACGACAGCAGAAATAAACAATAGCCATATAATGTTGAAGCCTCCTACTCCAATCCCTTCCAATATATCTGTAAAATCCCGACTATTTAACTGCTCGTACAAATTTGGGCACCCAAGAGTTTAGGGTAAAACAAAATAAAATAAACTCTGGGTCAGTCATAGGACTTGTGTGAGTAAACAATTTAAAATAGTTTGAGAAAATAAATGATATCTTAAAGACCACGCCGTATAACACGGAACGGGTTTTTCCCTTATGAGAATCCAAAATACTTGATTTAAATCAAAAATCCTTTTGCAATAAACGATGATCTTTATATCAAAATTCTTTTAATATCATAATAACGTCTATCAACCACAAATAATAATCATCTACCAAAACGCTTTCATCTCACGTTCCACGTACATAATATATAATTAAAATATGCGGGCACTTATTGGGTAATGGATTCCAACTAGCAAGGTATGGGACCACTTTCCGATAGTGTATCTCTAGAGAGGAATACACCGAGTTCAACAAGAACATCTTGTAACCCAGGCTAAACATGACCGGTCAATCATTTCGCTTGAGTGTACCGAATATATTATCACCAACGGTTGGGATCAACAACCGTTTCCCGAAAGGGACCGCATCGAAATAGAATAAAATAGATTTTCTCTATATCAGGTGACAATACACCCTAATTGGGAGCTACCCACTTAGCCATGCGACCTACCTGATTCTATACCATTTCCTGGTTGTGAGGCTTGAGGTCATAACGTAAAGATCACACCTTTATTTACTTTAAATGTCACATCGTCATACCCGCCAAATCACAAATTGATTTCTCCAAAAATACCACGGGTATACATCTAAGAGAAACGAATTCCTCCGCCACCAAACGTATATATGTTTGAAGAGATCAACTTACGTGATCTATTAAATATACTTTATCGGACATTCTTCCATACAGGTTGTCTTGGGACCGGCCAAACCGAAGGCACTATTCTGTAAACCCATCTTAGGCAATTTCTACCTAGGATTTGTCAGAATAGCCCTTGCATAAACTCCGTCTTCAATTATCTTATCATATTTGATTCACAAAGCTAATGTCCACACGGAGTGGTTTTCAGATAATTAGTTTGATCCCGGTCTCTCCGTATTGATAACGGAAAAATGTTGAAAACTTTGATAGCCGTTTATTTAACTATCAAAGGAAAACATCCATACACACAGCGATCTTATTTCCAAATGGAATCTTTATCGATTGATCATCAATCAACCTTTTTTCCTTTAAATTAATTTATCATTAATTAATTCATTTCCCCATTTCCCTTTTCCATATATTCATAAATTCGTATTTTCTAAATTTAGAAAATATACGGTATCACATTGGAAAAACATTTCCATTTCTTATTCATGCATCACTATCCTCCTACATCCATCAGTTTCTAACTGTAAACTAGTAAGAAAACAATTAATTCCTTGAATATCAGCCCCAAAGGCCGAAACCAACATCTGATCGACGCTCAGAAAACCATTCAACTTAACTAATATCCAGTCAGTTTCTAATTTCCTTAATTATGTTTCTTATCTTCTTATCAAATCATTGCTTATGAAACTCTTGGATTCAGTTTACGAATCCAATTCTTTTATGAAAATCATTGGTTATAACGATAACGTTATAATCCCAAGTTTCAAAATATCTAACTTCAAAATATAACTTTTATTTCTTAATTGGAATAAATAAATAAACAACTAATTCATTGATAAATAAATAAATCTTGATCTAAAAATCGGAAAGTAAATAGTACTTTCCCGAATTCGATATAATCAAATTTCAATGTATAACTCTCTTTCGAGTAATCTCTATTCGATTAACTCTCTTTTGAATAACCTGTGTTCGATTAACTCTCTTTCGAACGTCGGAATAAGTTCACCATTTCAGGTCTACTCAATTTCTAAATTCTCTTTTGAATTTATCACCTCTAAAAATTTACCAATCCCCTTTAATAACCATTTTAATCTATAAAATGTTGGTTATAAATACCATTATTCACTTTAAAACGTGAATATTATCCTTTTACAGAAATCTGGACTTGTTAAATCAAATCAACACTTGATTTCATAATTTAAATACTAACACAGGTTCAAATTCCAATTATCAAGTCATTTTATAACTTCTTATTCACATTCCATTTTATTTATCAAATCTCGTTTACATGTAAACTTCATAGTTGATTTTATTTAATAAGTTTATAATTCTCTGTCGCCTTTATATTCGATTATAAAATATCGGTTTCTAGCCGAATATTAATTATCTTGTCAAATCCCGATTTATTCAATATATGATTTCTTAAATAAATCATTTTATAACATTTAGCCTAGTCGAATTCTAATTACAAATCTTTATGGATTTTATTTTAATCCTATTCATATTTCGAACACCGAAATAAATTCCATCGTTTCCTTTTTAAAACAAATTCCCAATTTCCCATTTTAAATTCAGTGCTGAATTACAATCCAAATTAACCATTGATAATTATTTTTATTTCATTTATAAACATTGTTTATAAATCACACTACTTGTTTTTATTGTTAAACAAGTTGTTTATTTCTAGCCCATTCGAAATTCCATTTCTGTTTTTAAAATAGATTCTCCCTTTTCAAATTCATATTCCATCCTTTATAATTCTCATTATAAATGTTAAGTTTACATTCCATTTTCAAATATTGGTGTTAAAACCGATTTTCACTTCTCTGTATAAATCCAGACTTATATTTTCATTTATCCAATGATACATATTTTTCTTAATTTATAAACATTGTTTATAATTTATTCTTCTCAATTTAAAAATAGATTTCTATTAAATATTTACTTTAAATCAATTTCCCTATTTACTCCATATACTCATTTATTTACCTCTTATTACCTTCATTCAGTATTTATACCAAAATGGCCTCTTAAAACTCCCATTTAACTATTAATAATTTCTTATACGGAAGTTCTTAATTAATTTTCTAAATAATTCCTTTTTATAAAATCCATTGATTTTATATAAATATTTTATTTTCAATATACACTTTGAAATTTTCCTTTTCAAATTCCAGTATTTCTTATGGTATATAAAATACCAAATAACAAGACTAGTGTCATCATAGTCAACAATAGATTATATATCACATCATATATCACAATATATGAAAAAAAGTATTATAAATATTGAGGAATCCAGTTGGATCCCTCCAACCTGTTTCCCTGCATCCACAGATGTTAAACAATATAAATAACATCAATTTCATTTCAATATGAAATATTCTGATAAATAGAATCAATATTTGATTAACGATATATATATATAATCTCAACCAAACAATCATCACACATCAATAACCATTATTTATCAATTCTAAAAATACATTATAAAAATATAAAGTGGGCAGAGTTAGTGATATTTACTCCCATTGGACATTTATCCTTAAATAACGATAAACTATCGTTGATTCAGACAGACATTTTATTCCGCCATAATTTGTAACGCGCTCCAATTCACTCCAAACTAGTTCCATTGTGTAGCTCTCATCCATACGACCATAACGGATCTTTTTTGTCCAATTCTGATTACGTATGATAAAGTTACACATTTTTAAAGTTCGACACATATTTAAATATCTAAATACATCATTAACTATTTATTAACTAATTTAATTATCATTTAATTAGCACAAACCCACGTTATGCCTTAAACCCGCCTGCTCGTCGTTTTTTTCTCCAAAACCCAAAACAGTTTCATCATACCTTTTCCGATTTTTAATCCCATTTTTCTCCTTCTCTCTACCATTGAAAGTCAAACTAAAATCATCAAAACTCTTCTCTTCAAAATCTGCATCACCTCCTCCCATCCTTATCCAATTCGCACCACCGAAAGGAAATCCGACGAGCAGCACTTTCCAGTTGCATACAGTAATCGCGTGATAGGTTGAATCACCATTTCTCTTAAGAATTTTCAAGAAAATGCCATAACTCACTGCAAACTCAACTCCATTACCAACTCGAGCTAAAACCCATTGCATTTTCCTCAGCGACAAACCCTAGATCACGCGGTGATATTTTCCAGCGATAGAAAAACCGTCGAACCCAATAAAATTTACATAGGAAAGAGGATAAACCACTCATGATTCCAATAATATATGTTTTACAATTTATAGGATTTTATTCTTATTTTTTTTGAATTTTAAAACTTGAAAATTTTGCTGTAGAAATACTAAGAACTGGCGACATGAATGTCATTTGACTAGAGAATGAAATTAGGTTTAGTTAGGATGGCACAGTATTTATAGGATATTTTTATATTTGAATTATTTATTAATTAATAACCAATCGTTATCTCCGTTCAATGTTTAAAAATTCCTATGATCACATAGCATATCCAAATTCGACGACGGTGGACATAGAGCTATGGTTCGACATTACGGACCCAACGAAACTTGTTTCATCGAATTTCGAATCCGTTTGCTCACATAGCATATTTTTGAAGTCAAATTATTGATGGGTTTTCACATTAAAATCCCGTACGGCCACATACTGACTCCAAATTCACGAAATTTGAAATTTAACAATAGTTTAATATTCCGGATCCAACAAAATTAATTTCGTCGAAAATGGAGGTCATTTGCAAAATTGACTATTTTTAAGGCTCTAAATAAACCAATAAAAATATTAATATATTCAAAAACAGTTTAATTTAATTTTAATATATTAATATTATCGTATATATATCCCAATAGAATATCATATAGCTCCAAAATGAACATATCTGAATTTATAATTCGATATTCCAAATTCAGGTTAAATCGATATTCAATTTATATAAAAATCCCTTTTATTATATAAATAAATCGTTATAAATTAT
This sequence comes from Allium sativum, assembly GCA_030737875.1. Taxonomy (NCBI): domain Eukaryota; kingdom Viridiplantae; phylum Streptophyta; class Magnoliopsida; order Asparagales; family Amaryllidaceae; genus Allium; species Allium sativum. Next base: position 422,210,937 of record CM060919.1, read on the forward strand.
AAATAATTCCATAACGACTTTCTGAAATTTTGATTTGGACATAACTCACAATCTACACGACGAAATCTCGAATTTTCTCTCTATTAGAAAAATATAGTTCACCAGATCCGAACGTTTCTTATTTCACAGAAATCCGGCTAAAAACGGATTTTGTATATTCAATAAAAGTTTAAAACTCAATATTACGAACTACCGCGACATTACGGGCTCGTTTAAGTTATATTATAAATTATACGTTCAAACAACGTTTATAAATAAACTTGTTATTATAAATCAATTCTAAACTGAATTAAATCTTATAAATAATCCAATTCACACAATATTGTGAATTCTACTAATTCCGATTATTTCGCAATTAAATATATTATTCTATTAATTATATTAATTAAATATTCAAGTCTTTTTAAATTACCAAATAAATATTTAGATAATTAAATAAATTAATTATTCGACCGTTAAACTATGGGACGTTACACGGTGTTCATCAAGGTTTCTCCTTTGGAGAGTGTCATTCAGTTTGGTATGAAAGGGAAATTGGCATCGAGGTTCATAGGCCCTATTTTGATTCTTGACAAGATTAAAATTAGCATATAGAGTCGGCTTACTTCATAAGCTAGCAGGAGTGCACAATGTATTCTATATTTCTCATCTACGAACATTTGGGCATGACTCAAGTATAACTATCGCACCATATCAATTAGATGATACCGAAATTGAACTAAAAGCTTCAACACCTCATAGGCCTATTCGTATTATCGAGTACGATATAAAGCAGCTTAAATGGAAGGCATAAGGTTAGTAAAGGTTCAATGAAGTGAAAGTGAGAGTAATTGTACTTTTCAGACTAAGAAGAGTTCGAGGGCATTGTATTTAGAGCTCTTTACTTGGTAAGATTATTTGTCATCTCTTTTACTTTCTTATGCAATATCATGAACGTGCCTTTGTAGAATATTCCATATGTTAGAATATGTATTGATTGTTTTATTTCCATATTTTTTTTCTTTTTATGCATGTTTGATTTATATATTTTTCATATGATTGTATATAGTTGTTAGACATGCGAGATGACCTTATTAACTTACTTATGGAAGTTTGATGGCGAAATTATTAAAGGAAGAAAATATAATAACCCATATTTTATACATTTTCGAAGCATAAATTATGAAATATTACTTTAATATGAAGTCATAGGATTCTATAATTTTAAGAAATGACCATTAGGGTCATCTGTCATCTGTCATCTCTCATCTCTAGATTTTTTATGTGGCCATTTTCCCCAAGCGAATCTTATTTCATCTATAAATGTAGATTGGGTGAGATTTGGACCTAGTACCACTTCCATTGGATCCGAGTGATGATTTTTCTTTCCGTGGAGTGGTTACATTAAGAAAATGGACTTATCGTTTGAGAGTTATGCATGTTTTAAGCTTTTATGGGTTGTAGACAGCTTAAATATGTTATTAATGGTTGCTAATTATGGGGTTCACCATTAATTTCGAAATTAGGAGAGGTTGAGGTTGAAATAGGTTAGTGTAACCTCTTTTCTCTTGTTTATCCTCTTCCTAAAAACATTTTCTAACGTCTACTAAACATTTCTTCTCCAAATCCTCTTCATGAAATGTCAATTTCTTAATAAAATGATCAAACAAAAAGAGGATTTGTGAGACATAGCCAAGGAGAGGGAATATGTACTATTAGCGAATGTGACTTCATTCAAACTGTGATTCTTACACAGATTTGGAGAATTTCTTGGATTTGGAAGCTTGATCAAGCTAAGGCGAGTGGCTATATTTCTCATTTATTGATTATGATGTTTTTAAACCTTAAATCTCTTCTAAAATTCAAATAAGATTTATTAGGAATTCTTTTGTGAAAACTTTACGTGATTAGGGTTTGATTTGAAATATTGTATTTTTATAGTTTTCTAGTTTATTCTTATATATCCCCAATTTCTAACTTAAATCTGGATCTACCAAAATTATTAAAATTAGTCATTTGGATGTTTCCATATGCATGTCGTATAGATGATTTCTCTTTGTTTGAATGTATGAAAATGCAGAAGGAATGACGACTTTGATGTAAGATTAGATTAGAGTTTGTCAAGAGTCCTAAAAATTCCAAATCGCTCAAATTTGGAGTGGACGACAAGGAAGTTATCTCGATGTTGCATGTCAAATTTTAGACTATCTGGAGTTCATACAGAAGATTTGTGATCATTTGAAGATGCAAAAAAGTGGCATCAATGTGCTTTAGATCGGTACGACTTCAAATGGGAAGGCATGATTTGGTTCAGAACAATTTTGGAACGAGGAGCTTCAGCTTGTTACTTAAAGCAAGGGATTCAAATCGTTGTTTAAAGCAACGCTTCAAATCGGCGTGCTAGGGATCGATATGCATGAGGAGACTTCAGATTGGTGCAACACTTCATTTCGTTAGCTCCAGAAAGGTGCAGCTTTGGTTTGGTATAAAAATTAACATTAGATCTGCCTAGCTCTGGATTAGCCTAGGCTCAAATTGGCCTAACTCTAGGTCGGTATGACCTTAAATAGGCTTAGGGTATCGACTATGGATCGGTGGAAGCAGAGTGACTTCGGGTCAATAGAGGCGAATCATCTTCGGATTGGTAGAAGCAAAGTGACTTCACGTAATGTCCCGTATTTTTTGTGGTCAAATGTTTAATTTAATTTATTATTTTAAATATTTACTTGGAATTTTAATGGATTTAAAATATATATTTTGATTATATAACAAAATTTGAACGTTGAATTTATTTATAAAATAAAACGAGCTCGAAATAGCGCAGTAGTTTGTAATATTCAGTTTTGAACTTCAATTGAATTTACTGAATCCGTTTTAAGTTGGAACTCCGTAAAACAAGAAACGTTTGAATCTTATTGATTAGAATTTTCATATGAAAGAGAAAAATCCAGATTTTTTGTATAGATTGCTAGTTGTATCCAAATCAAAAATAATCGCTATGGAATTCGTTAATAAATGATAACATTTATTTAATAAATTAATAAAGATTTTTATATAATTCGGATAACGTTTAGCTTGAAATTGATGATATCGAGTTGTACAATTTATATTTGAAGCTATATGATATTTCTAGTGGGTATTTATGACTATAATAATTTGTTATTATTTAATTCAATTACTTTGGAATTTAAATAATATTTTATTAATATAATATAAGACTCAAAATAGCGATTTTTGCAGACGGTCTCCGTTTTCGATGAAATTAGTTTCAATTGGAACAGTATCATTAAATTATTGTATGGTATTAAAATTCATGGCAAACTGATGTCGTTTGTGACAATGGCAGCCATACACACCCAGTCATTTTCTATAGTGCATAATTAAATTAATTAAATTTAATAGAGGGATATTTGCGTATAACTTGAGCAGACGATCGAATTAAGCTGCAAAACCAATTCGGTTGAGTTCATATCGACGTTTAGAGTTAGAATAGGCAGGTAGTTTCTTATTTTTAGACATCGGATATTTTGGTGTCCAAAATAGCGCTATTTGACATATAAAAATAGCGTACTGGGAAACAGTCTCGGAATGTGATGAAATTTGTATCGTTGGATTCGTATTAATTAATTATTATAAGATTTCGATTTTCGTATCAATCGGACTTACGGTTTGATTGTGGCAACAGTAAATGTCTCTGTTTTTATTTAATCGTTTATATTATTTGGCAGAGGTGACTTTAAAGGAACAAAAAGTTGGCCAAACAACCTCCAATTTAACGAAACAAATTTCATTGGATGCGTAAGGAAAAGGTCTTGTAGAATTTCAAAGTTTCAAGTTGATTGGGTTTATTTTGTGATTGTGGAAAATTTAAACGCGTGATTTTTAGCCTGTGGTTTATAAAGGACTTTTTACAAACGACCTCGGAATTCAACAAAACCTGTCCCATCGGGTTCGGAATAATATTTTATGCTAAAATTAGGAGTTTCGTCTCAATTGGACATCGTATGTGCTTGATTCAGCACGATACTTCACGTGTAAGTTTCGTTCTATTAAAATAATATTAGTTCTATCCAAACTTTCCTTGCGCACATACTTTTCTTCCTTACGAATGAATCCATCTACACCTGTACCAACCAAGTATCATTTTGAGATCCTCACCACGACAACTACCTAGTTAATTTCTGCAAACCTATGTACCTAAAACTTGGCTCCCACGTATCCGTCCTGTAAAACAACCTGCTGCTCCTTAGTGCTCATAGCGGCTCAGCGTAGTGAAGTGATGGTGTAAGATCAGCGCAGAGGTTGGTGCGATGGTTGGCGGTCGATGTTGGAGGAGGTCGGTGAAGTTACGTTGTGGGGGAAGGCATAGTCCTGTGTAAAGCAGTGGAAGTTGGCGCTGATTCTCTGACAGGAATCAGAGTTGATGAAGGAGGCTGAAGTGTAGGTTCGGTTGTGTGAGGTCAGGGGATCACATGGAAGGCGAGAAGCATGCATCACCATGTATACAGTGGCGGTGAAGGAGTTTTCGTATGTACAATATTGGAGCTGAATTGGTCGGAGTGAGGTCGAGCAAGGGGTTCATGAGGTAGAGGTGTTTAAATAAGGCGACGAGGGATAGAGATAGGATGAACGGAGATGAAGGAGGTTGGCGAGGTTCAGGCACTACGCCATAGATGGCCTACAGCAATCCCAGAGAAGTGACGCAGTAGGTGCCAAAAAGTGTTGCTATATGCAAAAAATGATATGTGGCAACACTTTTTGGGGTTGCCTTTTGCTGCGTTGCCTTAGAGTCAAAGGCAACGCCTTTGCGACCCTATAGCAATATCGGTACAGATGTTGCCACATGTACCAATACAACAAAAATACCCTTTCACAACTTCCAAAAACAGTTGTAATATGTCTAGTATAGTTGACAATCATAATAAAGTCAACCTTTTTTACAACTGTTTCTAACAGTTGTTAAATTTTGTTTTACAACTGCTAAAAGTAATTACACCTCAACTGATATTAATCAAAGATTTCATAATATTATAATAAATATTATTATAACACAAAATTTTATTTAAATAAATATTTTATTTCAATATTTCAAATGTTACAATTTTTTTAACTCCACTATTGTACATTCACTCGTATATTACACAATCATTCATATTTACATTCCTCACTACATTGTCACTCGATTCACTCATATGAAAAGTACGCGCAACTTCTCTAGTTCGATCATGAATGGCCTCTAGTACAAACTGCATATATAATATAGAGATATCACTTGATTTGCGTCTCTATACTTACTAATTTTGAAATGACATTGCTTAAAGAAAAGCATAACTTGAGAACTCAATTGCAGGAGAAGCACCAGCCGTTAATAGGAGCTGTGATGGATTGAATGTGACGTCTCCACTCATAATTTGACCCCTGAAGTCAGCAAATGCCTGTTTAAAATTACCACCAAAAAAGTCAGATAAGCTTGAAACTTTATAACATGTTTCTCCAGGCACATGCTGAAATAATCTTGATTGTATTAGTCTATTATAAAAGCATACTAACCAATTTTACAATACTGCATCTCTGTCCGATATGTATTCATACTCGATATATCACAAGAGCCAATTCCTTAATCATCTTCAAGTTGTTTTCACATAAGAAACTAGCTCAAATACATGGATTTACAAAATCCACTCACTGACATGCATCAAAAATTGATATGAACAAATCTATTTAAATGAAGATTAGTTACATTATTTAAATTGTTAAAAAAATTCGGCCATATGCATAAGTATATGCTCAATCCAACTGCATGATAAATATGGGTACAACTATGAAGCATGTGCTCACTGGTTGAAACAAGCAATGGATATCATAAAGTTTACTGAAAGTTGTTAATGTGAGAGAAAGTGTGGGAAGCAGCACGTAAGAGACCATCAGTTTACCTTAATGCATCTTACATGCTCAACAAGTTTACATATCTTCACGGTTCTTTGTATATTGTACCTGCTGTGTTATTTGTTTCTGAAGTTTATATTAGCATTTCCAATTACGATCTTCATGGACATTTTATTAAATATTGGAAATTGCAAACATTATTAATTATCGTATGTATTAATTTTCAAATGGTGTTGAGCTAAAATTTGAACTAATTTATTACTTGTTTCTTTCCTGTTGGCAGATTAGGCTGCCATTCACAATTAGAGAACTAAATATATATAAGTGCTAGACTCATCTTTATTGGCTCATTCCACCTGAATTTGCATTTATAATGAGCACTTTAGCACATTCCACCTGAATTTGACATGATCATCCTCTAATGTAACAACCCGGAATTTTGGGCCAATTTAAAATTTTATTTAAATCAAAGTTAGAAACAAATAATTTTAATTTAATTATTAACAAGCCTGAAATGGCACGACAGTTTGAAAATTTGAATTTAATATGGTTAAGTTTAAATTTTCATAATTTTTGAATTTAATTTGTAACCGTGGAAAAAAGATTTTAGTTTTGTCAATTTCAGTTAATTTTAATCGACTTGAAAAAGGCCATTTTTCAAACGGGCTCAAAATTGAACGAAATTAATTTTCCTAGGTCCGCAGCGTCAAAACATAGCTAAATATATTTTTTGGGAATTTTTGAAGTTAATTTGTGGCCCCGGTGAATTTATTTGTACGGTTGAATTAAAAATAAAAGACTTAAATTTTAAATTAAAGAAAACTGGGTCAAAACAGTCATTTGGGCTTGCGGGACATAGCCAGATGAGTCCTGAATAGGGGTTAATAGGTAAGAACGACAGTCGTTGGGCTGAAATTGGACAAAGTTGTTAAATGGGCCTTAATGGGCTAATTAACTAATTAAATAATATAAATATATTCACTAATCCTCAACCCTAATCCTCCCTCTACAATACACAGCCGCCATCATCAAATTTCCATGGCCAAGACACTTCGAATCTTCCTCCCTCAATCTCTCTCAATCCACTAAATAAAAATCCATGCTCCTTTGGAACTTATTGAAGAGATTTTCATCCTCTTTAATTCTATACGGAGATGATGAAGTATAAGTGAGTATTTGGCCCGGAATTCTCCACCCAACCCGCGCCCAACCACCCTCCATCGCTCCCAGCGGGCCCCACCTCGGCGTCCACCCCTTCCGGCGCACATACCCCTCACTTCCCTCTCCGATATGCCACCTTCCGATCGTCTTCAAGCTCCACCAATTTCGAGATAAATGGAAACCTAATTTTGAACACTATGGGTTCATTTTTGGCTTTGAACGTTAGGGAGGAGATGAAGGGTGAGTTGACTTTTTCCAAACTTTGACTTTACAAATTAATTAATTCAAATTTTGACCGACCTTAATTAAACCATATCTTGCTCGTACCGACTCGGATTTGAACGATTTCAGGTGCACCACGATCGTGAGACCGAGATATACGCGATGAAACTAACTAGACATGATTCTGAGCAAGTTGAATTTTTTATAAATTTTGGATCTGAACAGCGCAGAACTCAATAACGATGTGAGATTTCTATTTTAAAAATTATATTTTATTCCTGGTAGTTTGAATCTCATATATACATGTTTATATAATCGTTTCTGTGATTGTTGTAATTCATATTTATTTGTTGTTGTTGGTGACTGACTGTATGTGATTCCCCTTTGGTTCATAGATTAAAAATTAAAATTGATTGTATGTGGTGGTTGTAATTAAAGTTGTAGATCTGAATTATATTTTTGAATCAGTGTATAAAAGATTCAACTATGTTTGTGAAATTAAAAGATTCAACTTTGTCGGTGAAATTAAAAGATTCAACTTTGTTTGTGAAATTAAAAGATTCAACTTTGTTGGTGAAATTAAAAGATTCAACTTTGTTTGTGAAATTAAAAGATTCAACTTTGTTTGTGAAATTAAAAGATACAACTTTGTTTGTGAAATTAAAAGATTCAACTTTGTTTGTGAAATTAAAAGATTCAACTTTGTTTGTGAAAATAAAAAGAAAAGAATCATTTTTGTTTGTAATAAAAAGAGAACATTCATTTTTGTTTGTAATAAAAAGAAAACAATCATTTTTGTTTGGGTATTGAAAGTTAACAAACAATTTTCATTTTTGGTGAAAGTTAAAAAGAATATTTTTAATATTCTTTTGTTAAAATGAAAAGTCATATTATTTATCACCGTTTTTGTCAAATTAAAAAGACTTAACTTTTTTTATGCTTAAAAAGATTTCACCTTTGGAACTTAAATAAAAAGAAATTCCCTTTTTTATTTTGTCATTAAAAAGAATGTCACTTTTATTTTTATGTGTAATGAAACAAAGTACAAAAGTGTCATTTTTGAGTGTAAGTTAAAAAGGGACAAATTCCATTATTATTTATGTTAGAATATAAGAGTCATATTACACCGTCATGTGTTAAATAGAAAATGGACATTATTTACATCGTCATTTGTTAGAAAAGAAATGGACATTATTTACATCATCATTTGTTAGAAAAGAAATGGACATTATTTACACCGTCATTTGTTAGAAAAGAAATTGATATTATTTACACCGTCATTTGTTAGAAACGAAATGATCATTGTTTACACCGTCATTGGTTAGATATGAAATTGACATTATTTACTTTGTCAATTTGTTAGAAATGAAATCGACATTATTTACTTTGTAAATTATTTAGAATAGAAAAAGATTACATTTATATGTAATGAAAGAATGAATAGGAAAGGATTACATTTTTAATGTAATCAAAGAATAAGAAGATTACATTTTTAATGTATCAAAGAAAGATTAGGAATGTTCATTTATTTGAAATGAAAATATGTTGACGATAAAATTCACATTTTTATCGTATATGTAGAAAAGATGGAAAATGATCATTTGTTTGAAAAATATCACATTTGTTAGAAATATTATGTTAGTATAAGAATATCACATATATTAGAAATGATAAGTTAGATTAAAATTATCATTTTTGTTAGGAAATGATAAGTTAGATTAAAATTATCATTTTTGTTAGGGAATGATAAGTTGGATTAAAAATATCATTTTGTTATAAAATGATGAATTAGAATAAAAACACCGTTTACATTAAAATTGTCAATTAGAATAAAAACATCATTTTAGTTAGAAAAAGTTACATTGGATTAAAAATATCAATTTAATTAGAAATTGTTATGTTAGTATAAAATAAACATTTTTGATAGGAAATGTTTACATATAAAATGTTATTTTAAATGGTGTTTGAATTCACAGAAATGTTTACATATAAAATGTTATTTCATATGATATTAGAATTCACAAGAAATGCTTGCATATAAAATGTTATTTTATGTGATACTAGAATTAAAATAAAATTTTCATTTTTACTTTTAGAAAAGAATAGACAATAAATTTTCATTTTTATTGTAGTAGGAAACACTAGAGAAGAATATTTTATTTACATTTCTCATGTAAATCAAAACATGTATTAGAAAAGAAAGTTTATCTTATTTACATTTTACATGTAAATAAAAGGCATGAATAAAGAAGTATATCTTATTTACATTTTACATGTAAATAAAAGACTTGAGCTAAAAGGGTATATTTTATTCACATTTTAGATGTGAGTAAAGACATTAATTCATAAAGGATATTTTATTCACATTTTAGATGTGAATAAAAGACATGAAATTTAGAAGTACATTTTATTTGCCTTTTTATATGCAAATAAAAACTATAGAATATAAAGTACATTTTTATTTATATTTTAGATGTAAATAAAAAGCACATTTTATTTACATTTTAGATGTAAGTAAAAACATAGAAATAAAAGTGACATTCTAATTTACGTTTTAGATGTAATCACAAAGATAGAATTTAATGTTACATTTTTATTGTCAGAATAGAGACAATAAAAAGATTAGAATTAAAAGGTAATATTTTTATTTACCTTTTGATGCAAATGAAAGGAATAAATGTAAAGTGATATCTTTATTTACATTTTAAGTGTAAACAAAAAGAATAAGTATAAAGCGACATTTTTATTGATACTTTATTCAATAAAAAGATTAGAATTAAAAGAAGTATTTTTATTGTCGTTCTAGGGACAAAAAAAAGAGTAGAAATAAAAGTGGCATTTTTATCGACATTTTAGATGCGATAAAAAGAAGAAATAATGGTGGCATTTTTATCGTCATTTTAGATGCGATAGAAAGAATTGATCTTAGTAGTTGAAATCACCAAACGATTTATATTTATATAATTATATATAAACATAAATTAAATTTAAACGAAACACGCGTTGTAGTTCGCATTTCGAAGTCGTAACTTCAAACGATTATACTGAAAGATCCGACCGTCGGATTTTCCCAAAACTGGAACCGTTAGGACCGCTTTGGGAAGATCTTTCCAACGATATAAATTTTGTTAAAATCCAACTTTTAGATTTCGAGATAAGTGTTAATCAAATTTGGATAAAAACAGTGTCATGGCCGTCGATCGACCCGAAGCGTCGTTGAATGAATATAGCTATTTTTACATTAATAAAAATAAGCGATAAATCATGATTAAATACTAATAATGATATGAAATGGTTTTAAATATATATATATATATATATACGAGAATCATTTGAAAGGTCCGAGTTCAATCTCATTTCAAATGATTATACGACGACATAAGTCGAAGAGTTGAAGATGGTGATTGAAGACGGACGATCTTCACATCGAATGGATGAGGACTACTGACGCCCGTGATTGGAGTAGCTACCTTGAAAGGGGCTGCAGTGGTAGTCGTCCGGACGTATTGTTGATTGTTCGGATATGCGAGGTATAAGGTGCCTCCGGTTTCGTTCAGACCCAGAATGGACTTGAAAATGGATTGTATGTCTGACGTTGTATTCCTTTATACGATATTCGTTGATCTCTGCTAAATATATATCTGTTTGGTGTTTAACACCCTTCTCTGAGACGTACGAGCTTAGAGGTTATATATTAGTAGGAATCAATGGTATGGTATGGATTAATAATGTGGCATGCTAAGATGCATGGATCAAGGCTTTTGTTGAAAAGCAGAGCCTTGTGGTTGATGATCAAAGCATAGCCTGGTTAGGCATAGCTTTGTGTATAGCATGACTTCGCGAGCCTCACACCCCGGTATGAGTCAAAAACGGGATATGGACCGTAGGGAGTGCACACTTTTCTTTCTAGCTAGAGTGGTGTCAGTGACCTACCAGCCCTGACATTTTTACTTATGTGGATGATGGATTGAGGTACCTCGGATTTATAGGTTGTTAGTGGCCATATGGAGGTTCAAAGGAACCGGGAAACATGTGTTCAGGCATAACTAATCCACTACCGTAAGGTGGGGACCGACCCTACTGCTCCAAGGGTTGCCCATAGGTGTGATCCTGAGGCATTTGCTAGAGTGTCTCGAATCGGAGAGGACGATCCCTAGCCTCGATTCATGATGGAAACCCAACTTCCAATACGACACCATGCGGTTTTGATTGTAGAACTAGTATGGCGACATAGTATATGGTAGTTATGCCGTCTATGATTGATACATTATGATTGATATTGTTTTTGAAAACTTATATACACTAATAATAATATCAAATCCGTTTTATCATATCAAGCATCTTTTGACCATTATAAGGTAAAACTATATCCTTTGGTTTGCGTTGCATTGTGTGATGGGACTTGAGTCTTATAATGGTTTCATTTTTCTAAAAAGCATTGCGTTGTTTAACGATTTACCTTATTTTATGCACTGGCAATCCAATGGAGTAAACCCATTCCGCGTTAGCGGCGTGGTCCTGTGATTAGCCTTATTATTAGATTGGTTAAGTTAGATTTCTCATACCAGTCCCATGACTGACCTGTAGTTTGTTTCACTGGCAAACTCGGGTGACCATATTTTCCACACGGGCAGTCGAGTAGCTTGTTTGGAGATATCCATTCTTTTAGCAGGATCCTGGATCGAAGCGTAAAGCTGTGTCCAGAGCATTGATAGCCTTCCGCTGTATCAGTTTAAGTCTTCCGCTGCACTGTATTATATTTATTGTAATAAGTCTTCTGCTGTATTTTATTTATCGATGTACTCTGATATCTGCACTCTGATGTAACATTATTATAATGTTTATAAAAGTCTGTTGTTATTGTTCGAATGTGTTATATTCCTAGAGTTAGCGTATGCTGGTTTTGAACGATTTTGATCGATCTAGCGATCAATTAAGGTCGGGCAAAATTCCGTGTTGTTACATCTAAACTTTACCATAACAAACAGGAATATTGCACTGATAGATAGAAGTAGAAGGCAACAATTTGTACCTCGCCATAACCACATGCAAAATGCAAAGCTCTTCTTCCCTCGGAATCTTCATCATATTTATTGGCTCTAGAAGCAAGTGCAGCTTTTAAACCCTACATTGCAGCACAACTATGTTTATGAATACTCAAATAGAACTTATTATGAACTTACTATGAACTTCAAATTGTGTCTATATAGTTTTACCTCCACGTCACCAGCACTAGCAGTTTGATGCACAATAGACTCATCCTCATACCCTCCTTCCTCTTTTATTTCTTCAAGTCCGGAATATTCAGCAGATGAAGCACCTGCGCTTGTTGTTGGCATTCCCATTGCTTTTCCAAGCTTTTGAAGAACTTCCGGATCATTCCAGTACCTATTCAATAGTTTTGAAATGAATACATAACCGGGAAAAGCTAGCATAAACTAAGAGAGTAATAAACGGATTGAAAAGCATTTATTACTTGTTTTGTGTTTCCAAACAGATTTGGGTTTCCAAACAGATTTGATTTCAAGTTGCCAAAAGGATTTGATCTTGAAGAACCAGATCATCCTGCACTTGAACAATTTCCAAATATACATGTTAATGTGCCAATTGTTGAATGCGTAGTCTGTAAACATAAAGCATTGACTTCCAAATGGATCTAATTGGTAATAGTTTGACCCAAATGCTCCGGTTGAGGTTGTTATCTAAACTAAAATCTATACAAATAAAAACACATAATAAGTTAAGTTTCTTGTTTGGGTCCTGTTCAAGAGTGCAAGCACATAACCATTTGTTTAAAATTGGGTTGAAATAAACAAAAAGTAACAATTATAAATATGATACATACTACCAAGTGTGTAATGAGCGGCGGGGGTGAAGCATACCTGGATGCAAGTAAAAGTATAGTCTTTGTGGGGAGCAATGTTGGTAAGTGACCTTCGAAACATAAGTTTAAACCTTCGAATCACGATGAAGGCGACCTAAATAGCGATACAGAGAAAGATACTTGATAATAAGATGTCCTTGTTGCAGATTCGAGTTTGCCTTGCCGACTAACTATGTATATCAATTACAGTCCATAATATGATCGTTTTGTTGCATTGGACTAACTATCATTTACAGTCCTATAACATAAGCAACTGCTATTATCCACAAATTCCACCATGTATATCAATTATTTTTCGAAGCCCCCTTTGATAATGCAACAAGCCAACAAATTCCACCATGTATATCAATCTTATACATTGTGTACTACATCCACATGATAAGATTGATTTTTAAGAAAATATAGGATTTATGAATTGTAAAGTTATATGCAATTATGTGTACCAGATATATGACAAAATTTCAAAATATGAACAAGTTATATTATTGTAATAACTAGGTACCACTTACCATCCTTTCTCATCTCTGTTAGCAAGCCAGTAGCATGTTTTTCTGCTATCTTCAAGTATCCAATAGCCTCATGATCATAGACACTAAACAGGACCATGGAACCATAATGAAACACCATCATAGTGACAGTGACTCTCATCGATCAAACCTGATTCGAGAGACTAGGAAAAAATAATTCATCATTACATAACAAATTCAACATAATATACATTGCAAAATGAAATCGAGAAGCAAATTACCAATCGAAGAAGCAAGGAACGAAGATAAATTCAGATCTAGATCCAAGTTCACGAATTCCAAAATCAGTAGAAAAATAAATAGATCTAGAAAGTAGATCTAAGGACCAGAAAACGCAGGATTTAGAGGAAAAGCGAACTGGAGACTCGACAACAACGAGGAAAGCTAAGTAGGGGGAGGACAGTCGAAGTGAAGAGAAACAGAAAGAGAATGAACGAGGCTGTGGACGGAAGAAGAAGCAACTTTTACCAAAACTACACCAAATAACTTACAAAAGCCTTATCATTAATCCACCCAAACAATCAACGCTTACAAAGATTGATATTATACTAGAAATCATACCTCATTGAATGGAGCTGATTTTGGATTAGAATTAATTTGGCGGTGAAAAAAATTAGGGATCCAATGAAAAAGAAACAAAGGGAAACAACATGAATTATCTTTCAGCGGGAAAATGAAAATTTGGAGCAAAGAGCTGAGGCGGTGAAGGAAAATTAGATTAACGCGGATTGATAACGTGGACCGTTGGATCGTGTTGATGTGGATTGATAATTTTATTCACGCGGCTACTGCAACACATGTTGATATCTATGCTAACACATTGAAGCGTGCGTTACAGTAAACAAAAACAGCATAGCAATGCCAACATTGTAGCTAGCAACACCATGGATTTTCGTTGCGATATGTCATCTATGGCATAGTGAGGCGAGGGCCGAAATTGGCGATGGACGGAGCATTGGCATGCGTTGGTGAGCTGGGATGAAGATGGAAGCATGTGTGAATTCTTGGTTCAAAACAATAAGAAGAAAGTGGCGAAGATTGAGGAAACGAAAGACAGTAGGTGAATGGCATGATAGAAGATGATGAACAGTAGCAGTAGCAGGTGAGGACAGTAGAAGAAAACATTAACGTGCCTAATCCCATTGATTTTTATAAGTATGTGATTAGAAAATAAAAATATTATTAAGTTATTAATAATATTACTTTGAATAATATGTATAATCATAACATGGCCAAATCATTTTCTTATAACCACCTAATCAAATCAGTATGCCTAACCCTGCATAAACATGACATATGCATACGTTGATTAGGGATATAAACATTATCCTATTCGGTTATAAAGGTGCCAAGCTGAATAATAGTAGGTGACCTGTATATATATTACATTTGCCTAATCGTTATACATGCCTAACCACTATTTTATAATGTGCATGTTAAAGCGGCTAATAAAATATTAAGTAATTGGTTAAATTCTAATTAACATTAATAATAATAACTTAGATTTAGTTAACCGAATACTGATAATATGTGTAACACGTTCATGCACAGAATCAGACCAGACAAGGAACGATGGAATGGTACCGACGAACGTAACATTTTAGAATTGGAACGGATGGAATTGAGTGCAACTGGAAGCTTGTAAAACGAACCTTTTTGACGATGAATGGAAATCAAGGTGAGTTAAACTCACTCAGTTATCCCACTTATATTTTATGTAAGATGGGTTTATTAGCTATGGTTGCTAGTTGTTGAATAATTTGATGATTGTTTTCCTATATACTGAATATTTTTATATAGCTGATTTAAATTAAACATTCGTTTAATTTAAATCAAATCTAATCGTTATTTTTTATGATTATTTCCAAATGAGGTGACTTACCTTGTTGGTTACGTTTATAATAACATAAACGTATTTAAATTTAATTTCATGCTTGTATTGTTGTTAGTTGACCGTTATCTGTTGAATTGATTGTTCATGTTTATTATTGCAAATAGTATACCTTCGTATAAAATGAATTGTTTTATTTGTGTTAATGTATTTGGATGCAGTGAAAGAAATAGGTTGGAGGGATCCAACTGAATTCCTCAAATTTATTGGTTATTTTCATATTACAAATAAATGAACTGTTGGACCCATATGATTGGATGATTGACTTGATCATTGATTGTTGAATCTAAGTTCAATGATTGTTTTGTTATTAACCAATGGGTAATATTGGTTGAGTAATTGGCAGCATATGCCCTGAAAATACATCGTTTTATAAATAATGATTACTGTTATGTGAATCGATAGAAATAAGGTTATAAAATTTAGTTTATAACCAAAGATAAATTTTTAACCTTGTATTTTGAATAAAAGTTTGTTAAAAGGAAATAAATATTTATTATTAGTTATTAATTGATTTTATAAGGTAAATTCTGATGTTAATCAGATTTATAAGTAATAGAGTTAAAAATTAACCTAACGGTTAAGAGTTGAATAATTGTTTTTAAGAAAACAATTAAATGGAATTATTTAAATTAATTATATTATTAATTAATTTAAAGGAGGAGTAATTGGAATCAGTTAATGAAATAACTATGTTTTGGAGTGACTAAGTCAACCGTTTTAAGTGACAGTGATTATTAGTTAGTTTGTTTTGAATTAATCTAAGCAAATGGTTTAACGAATATTTGTTTTATTTTTAATAAGATTTTAAAAAGGGAATTTATTATTTATTTTAGTTAATAAAGAAATTAACTACTTCTATAGTAGCTAATGATTGAAGTAAAATACTATTTTAATTAATAATAATTTCGGAGATTACTTTTTGATTGAAATTCATTTGAAAAGTAATCGAAGTTGAAATGAAATTTAATTGAATGGTAAAAGGAGTTTATGAACGGGTTTTTATTAAAACCCGAGCTTTTATAACGAAGTTATAAAAGGGATTTTAAGTGAATACGACAGCTTAAATTAAATGTTTATTTAATTGAATTAAGTAAAATGGGAATGGAGAATTAAAGAGTTTAGATTAAACCAGAGTTATATAAATAAAGTTTATAAAAAGATATGAGGTGTTAAAGCGTTAATTTTAAATTGACATTACTGAATAATGGAATTAAGTAAAATGGGGGAAATTGAAATAAGATTTCAAAAGCGGGAAATGGATAAAATGAATTAGAAAAGAGATTGTTAAAGGTGAATTCGCTAAAGAAGTGAGTAATAGGATTTTGTAACAAAAAAATATGAATTTTAAAACGAAATGTTTAAAGAAGTTGAAGTTAAAGGTGATGTTTTTAATAATAAATTACTTAATCAATGAATTAAGGAAAAATGCTTATATTCGAGAAGGAGATTTTCAAAAGTAAGTAGGTTTTATAAAACCATATCTTAAATAAAATAGTTAAATGGGATTTATTTTGATAGTTGAAATATCGGATTTTGAAATTACAACTCGTTTTTATCTTAAGATAAGAACGTTGTTGATCTAGGTTTGAGTGGTAATTAAAATACCCCAACTTGAACAATTTCAGGATTATCACAGGATGATATTAGTTTGTAATGGTAAAGAGGTTAGTAATACTTTATTATTTCTATTAGAGAAATAATAATGTCGCATTATTGGTGAAAATGTGAAGAATATGTAATAAGAATTCCGAATAAAAGGAAATAAAAGAGATTTTATAATATATATAATGATGCTCCAAAGTAAAGGAAAATAAAAGAGGATTGCACGAAAATATAACGATATTTTCGAGTTAAAAGGAAATGAAACGTTAAGTTTTGAAATGGGTTTATTCTATAAGAATAAGCATTGGTTATCGTTTCCAAGTAATGAAACAAAAGGAATTTTGTAATGTTGTTTTACGAGTCATAAGTTGAATTGATTTTTCCAATTAAAGATAACGAATAATGTGGAGCAAATGTTTGTAAAGAGAGTTAAAAGGGAATTTTAATATACTTGTAAGATATTTCTCAAAATATTATATTGAAATGGTTTTGAGAACATTAATATATTAATATAAGAAGTAAATATTGTATTTTAAAATACTGAAAGATTTAAAAGTTTTTTTACCAATCATTAATTATTTTTAGTTAAAATGGCCAAGTGATGATGAGTACTGAACCAGTGAGCTCATTTTATTTTCATGATTGAATAACTGTTTATTTTGATAGTTAAATAACCGATCATCAAAATCTGGTCTAATACGATTCTTAGTACGGAAAGACCGGGATCGAATTTATGTTCGAAAACCATTACGAACCAGCAAATACGTGGAAGACGCTGGTTGAAGATGGAGCATTGAAGACCGTGGATCTTCATAAAGCGAAAGAACAACTTAAAATCTCTAGTTTAGCGGCTAGAGATACTTGAGTTCTGTCGTGGTTGGAATCTACGGATTGCAAGAACTTCTCGCTACTGATCTATAGGGTGATTCCTATGATGCAGTTGGTGGGTGCATTCGGTTCATCCTGTTCCTAGATGACTCGTATGGACGAGTGTCTGACAGAGTATTTCCAAAGGGATCACATACGTTGATTTCTTCAAATGTATTACTGTTGGTAGCGGAGAAGGCAGTCCACCTTCTCTTAGCTAAACACACAGAGTATTTTTATGGATGTCAATTAGTGGTATCCAGCAGATCTAATGATGTGACATTCAAAATGGATGGTGATTAGACGTTCTAAAGGTATTTATGACCTCAAGCCTCATCAATCGAGAAATGGAACAAAATCGGGTAGATCGCATAGTTATGTGGGTAGCACCCATCAAAAGGGTATATCATTACCTAATTTGGAGAAATTAATTGCCTTCGGTTGTCCCTTTTATTTTTCTATGTATGTTATCTGTTCGGTTGGCTGGACCCTAACCGTGGTAATGATATATTCTGTACTCTCAAGCAAAGTGAGAGTCGGTTATGTTTAGCCTAGGTTGCAAGATGTTCTTATTTAACCCCAATGTATTCATCTCCAGAGGTACGTTATCGGGAAGGTGGTCCCATACCTTGCCAGGAAATCCATTCTCTAATAAGAGCACGTGGTTTTGATTGTATACTATATATGTAGAGCATGAGATGCAAGCATTCTACTAGGTTGATATTTATTTATATTCAGATACTATTATAATATCGGAAAAGATATTGATTTCAAAAATGTTTTGGGTTATCGTAAGGTAAAAACCGTCCGTATTTATGTGTGGATTTTGTCTTATGATTATCCTTTTCTTTCAAAAAGATTTTGACTTAAAAAATCAAGTTGGATGATACTTTTAAACTTAGTGTGTTTTCTCACTCTGGTTCACCAGACTGACCCGACGTTTGTAATGCTCAGGTTAGACCAGGTTTTACAGGTTCAGGTTATCAGATAATGTGAAGAGACGAGCCAAAAGAGTTCAGACGTATGATATTATATTATTCCGTTGTGTGTTGTATACGAGGACAGATTCTTATAACTGTCCAGATATGTGACGTACTCTGATGATTGTAAGTTTTTATTCCAAGCTCCCAGTAAAGTTTTATTTTTATGTTATATATTTTTCCGCTACGATGAGAGACTCCGTTTCGGATGTGTTTCTTCTACCTCTATTCTAGTATTTCTTTCTTTCTTATCTCACCCTCTAATTTCTTTCAAATAACTATCTTCTTTTCTGTATAATTTGAGTTGACATGGTTTGATAAATGTCGGCTTAAACTGTACTAAAAAGTGGGTCGTCACACTTGGTATCAGAGCTATTGGTTTAGTAATAACCTTGGCCCTTGGCGTAACTCGATAGAGATGGGATTATTAATATCCTAAATTGAGTTGTTTGTTTACATATGAGGGCTTATTTGTAAATTTTATATATATATATGTTTTACATTGTGTTGTTTGATTGGTTCAAGTGTTGAGAAGCATTGAACTGGAAATAGACACGATACTATTTTGTAATGAGGGTAAATGAAATAATTTTGCCCAAATTATATTTTTATAGAATAAAATAATTTTTTAAATTATTTAGATATTGATTTGTGTGTTTGATTTGAATAAAATTTAAATTGGATTGGAAATATGAATGATTCAATATAACCCAAAGAGATTTCACATATAGAATTTGTGAATCGAAAATTTAATTTGGAATTAAAATTAATCAAAAAAATTTAACTTGAAGATAAGTTAAAATAAGAATAAAAGTTAAAATGGATGATTTTTGAGATAAAAATCATAATTTGGATTTTTAAATAGAAGTAAACTGATTTTGAAAATAAATTTGTCAATTGAATATGAATTGGAATTAACTTGGTTGATTAGAATTAAGAACGGATATCGAAAATGAATTAAATAAATATGATATTTGGAAATTTTATTAAGGTTATGGAAATCAATCAAATATTAACCAAGTGATGTTCCAGATGTAAACCAAAGTGAAGATAACCGAGTTAATATTAATATTGAATTTAATAAAATGTTAGATGGCATGTTTATATTGGATGTGCATTGATTGTAATTGTATGTTGAATTGGTTGAATGGAATTCGTTAATGGTTTAATGACAGCTTAATGAATTAAAGGATAAGGAATGAATTTTAGTTGGAATATAATCATATATTAGAACTCTTTTTTTGTGCGCTTCACATTCATCTACATCTATTTCTATGGTTGAATCTATGCACTTAAATACTAGTATGGTAGTGGATCCCGTTATTATCTCAACCCCATTGGTGGTTCGGCTCAATTGTCCATGGTTTGTCGGGGTTTGAGAATATCTGTCTTAGGCGTCGAGTTTGAGTACGACGCGTATGTGCTCGATTTTATAGGCTACGGATTAATTCTAGGGATGGATTAGCTAACCATGTATGGTGCCATTCTGGATTATAAGAGGAGGGTCGTTAGGCTTCTAACTTGTCATGGGAGGACCCTCGAGATTTCTTGTGACCTACAAGGGTCGTTATGCTTAGTTACATAGAGTCTCTTGATGCATCTATCGATGTCTGCAATCTGTTCCAGTAGTCCAAGATTATCCTGATGTTTTTAATGAGGTACGGGGCCTACCTCCGGGCGCGAGATCGATTTTGTATATATTTTGTGGACAATGCAAAGCCAGTTACATTACTTGTGCGCCATATGGCTCCAAGGGAAGGGAGGGAGCTTAGAAAACAAGTAGGGGAGCTATTTGAGAAAAGATTTATTAGGCGAAGCATATCTGAATGCTCCAGTAGTATTCGCGACTAAGGCGGACGATTCGCTTCGCTTGTCTATAGCGAGTTGAATAAACTCACTAAGAAGAACAGGCACCCGCTCCCAAGGATAGATGACTTGTTTGACTAGCTTGTTGGTGCATCAGTATTCTCTCAGTTAGACTTGGCCATGGGGCTTCATCAGTTGAGGGTGGTCGAGGACAGTATAGATAAGACCGCTTTTAGGGCTCCAGATGGTTTCTTTGAATGGCTCATTATGCCTTTTGGGTTGACGAATGAACCTGCCTATTTTGTTGATCTGATGAGTAGGGTGTTTCGGGAGTTTATAAATAAATTTGTTGTGTTCTTTGTCGATGATATCTTAATTTTCTCAAAGAGCGAGTGTTGACGTCAAAAGTTGGTCACTAGTGACAATCAACCCCCAATTGTGTGATCTACACACGAATAAAGATAAAATATGCAATAAAAAGTGAAAGAACGGGGAGCACACACAGAATTTTTATAGTGGTTCGGCGAAGACAATGCCTACGTCCACTTTATATATTATTTCTCTCCTTTTTTTATTACAAATACAATGCTTTTTCTGTTTGGAGAAAAGAAAGAAAATGACTATTTTTCTTTCTTCCTTTTTAGAGATTAAGATTCTGGAGGAGAGTAGAAATGAAAAGTTTGAAGGAAGCCGTCTGGCCAAGAGAAGTTCTCCTTTTTTTTAAGCTAGGAGGTATTTATAGGTGGAAAATGCTGCTTGGGCTGTTGCGAAGTGGTCCGACCATTTCGGGAAGGTCCAGATACGTGGAATCCATCCATTGGCTCGAATTGCGGCTGGAGGACTGATTCCACTGCTCATAAATAGTATCCTCAGAAGTTGTGGCCGACATGGCATCCGTGGAGAGGTATATCAAAAGCAGAGCTTTACCCGCATATGGTTGACCGACTTTATCTCCTTGGAAGTCGGAATATTAAGTGGACTGGCTCTGTAGAAATTCTTCACGCTGGTCCGAGATAATCGGTCGACGAGTTCCTTCTGAAAGCGAGAAACTCGGTCGCCCTGGTGAGCGATATTTCAGGTAATGCGCAGTCAATCTGACTGAGTTAGATTTGGGCCGATATGCCATTGCTTGATGTAGCGCCCCTGATGGGCCTCTTGGAGCGCAACTTGTATTTGGTTGTTCGTTTGGGCTTTGGTTTTCGCCCGATAAGATTAGTGCCAAAAAGAGGGCTAACAGTGAGGAAGAGCATGCCTTGGATATAAGGGAGGTTTTAAAGACTCTCTGTACGCATCAGCTTAAGGCAAAGTTCTCCAAGTGCCATTTTTGGAGAAAAGAGGTGAGATTCCTAGGCATGTGGTTTCTAAAGAAGGGATAGCAGTAGATCCCACAATAGTGGTTGTAGTTTAGGATTGGCAAATTCCAAAGAATGCAACGGTGTTGAGAAGCTTTCTGGGGTTAGCAGACTATTATAGGAAGTTCATTAAGGACTTCGCAAAGATATCAGCCCCACTCACCAAGCTGACCAAGAATAATTTGGCGTTTTCATGGGATATAGATTATGATGTTGCTTTCCAACTATTGAAGAGGGCTCTGACAATAGCCCCAGTCTTGACCTTGCCCGATGGGAACAAAGTATTTACAATATATACTGATGCATGTGGTACAGGACTTGGTGCGGTTCTGATGCAAGAGGGAAGGGTAGTATGTTATGGGGGTAGACAGCTAAGGGTTCATGAGAAGAACTACCCTACCCATGATTTAGAGCTAGCTGCCATAGTATTCGCGCTTAATACATGGCATCATTATTTGCTTAGAGAGAAGTTTGAGTTGTATACCGATCATAAATCTCTCAAGTACTTGTTCTCGCAAAAGGATCTTTATTTAAGGCAACAAAGGTGGATGGAGTTCCTAGCATCATATGACTTCGAGATCACTTATACCCCTGGCATGGGTAATGTGGTGGAAGACGCACTGAGTAGGTAGAGGATGATCTGAAGTCCCCTGTTTGTGGAAAGGAAAGCCTTGGAATTTATATCGACTTTTGACTTTAGACCCTCCACCGAGCTTTTTCCTAGTTTGTTTGCATCACTAGAGATAAGACCTACTTTTATGGATCATATAGGAGCTTCGCAACGAGATGATCCACATATTTCAGACATCTTGGATAGGCTTAATAAAGGGAAGACTTCTAATCACCTAAATAGATATTCCATAGACGATAAAGGGTGGTTGCGACGAGATGGAAGGCTTTGTGTTCCCCAAACTGGAAGTTTGATAAAAACAGTCCAAGAAGAACCCCATCATTCTAAGATGACTATTCATCCAGGCAGTGATAAGATGTATAGGGATATGAAGAGGGTTTTCTTTTGGGTTGGGATGAAGAAAGATGTGGCAGAGTTTGTTTCTCAATGTTTGGTTTGTCAGCAAGTCAAAGTTGAGCAAAAGAAGCCCAGTGGTTTACTTCATCCTTTAGAGGTTTCACAGTGGAAGTGGGAGAGCATCTCTATGGATTTCATAGTTGGTTTGCCTGGATCAAAGAAAGGCAATACCAGTATTTGGGTTGTGGTGGATAACTTACTAAGAGCGCTCATTTCATTCCAGTTAAGAGTAAGAGGACGACAGCATGGTTGGCAACAGTTTATATTCGTGAGATAGTCCGTCTTCATGGAGTACCTTCCAGCATCGTAAGTCACCGTGGCCCTATATTCACTATTGAATTTTGGAGGAGCTTGCAAGAAGCATTAGGTACACAGTTGTATTTGAGCACCGCTTATCACCCGCAGATAGATGGATAGACGGAAAGGGTGAACAGAGTTCTAGAGGATCGTTTGAGGCTGTGTATCCTAGACTTTGGAGGAACTTGGTAAGAGCATCTTCCTTTAGTAGAGTTCGCCTACAACAATAGTTATCAAGCTAGCATTGGCATGGCAAGCATTATATGGACGACCCTGTAGATCACCAACTTGTTGGTGGGAATCTACAAAAAGGCTATTACTTGGACCAGATATGGTTAAGGAAACGTCCAAGAAGATTGATCTTATCCGACGACGAATGAAGACCGCTCAAGACAAGAAGAAATCCTACGTTGCCAAGAGAAGGACTGACATTGAATTTGAAGTAGGAGATATGGTTTTCATTAAAGTGTCACCTTTAAGGAATGAGGTTCGCTTTAGATCTATTGGGAAATTAGCACCAAGATTTGTAGGGCCATTTTCCATAACAGAAAGGATTGGCCAAATGGCCTATAGAGTAAAGCTACCAGAGAGATTATCTGGAGTTCATGATGTTTTCCACGTTTCTCATTCACGGAAGTGTTTGCATGATACAACAGAAGTAGTTGTGTAACACCCCGTAATTTTAAATATTAAATTAACAAATTTGAGAATATTTAATTTTTAGAAGAAGAATTGGGTGAAACGGGTTACACCATTGCATTCGTCTCGAAATTCTTTTTGAGATAGAGTCTGAGTTAGCGTAAATCGGGCTCCGTATGAAGAAGTTATGGAGTTCATAAGATTTCAAGTTTAAATAGAAATTAAATTAAAATAATAAAAGTCAAAACTGTTCAAAATTCGAAATTCGGTCAGAGCGGGCCGAGCGGGAAATTTCCCGCTCAGAGATGTCGACCCCCCCTCCCCTGGGGGAGTCGACATAGGTGTCGACCCCTCTAAAGGAGTGTCGACATAGTTGTCGACCCCCCTGTAGGGAGTCGACACCTTTTGAGATCCAGATCCAGTGACGAATTTTAATAATCCTGAGCTGATGTGGCCTTCTTTGATTGGACGATGTCTAATTTTTGGGGTATTAGGGCTTATGTGTCGTGCAACGGTTGGCTGGATGACACATCTCTTTGGTTTGATGGCTCTAATTTCTCCTAGATTAATCTAAAGGTTAGAATTAATCCTAGACTTCTATATAAACACCCCAAACCTTAACCCTAAACCTCACAATCTCATTCTATGAAGCCGTCATGTTGTCCATCCCTAAGCTAGCCTAGCCTCCATCTTCTCCAAATTAGAAATCAAGTTAGAAAGCTCCAAACCAAATTCAAACTAGAGAATCAAACGTCTACATCAAAGGATAGCTTAACAAATTCAGAAATCAGATCCCAGAATACAAGTTCCGTTCTTTTTCTATAAGTTCATGTTATTTTTAGATTTAAACACCTAATAGTAATCTTGGCATGTAATAAAATGGATCTAAGTCTATGCTTGATGATGAGACAATCTTTTCAGATTTACCCCTATCTTTCTATTGAATCTATGATTTTACATGCCTAAGAGTTATTATATCGGTTCAATCATGCCTATCTTTGTTAAACGTCGAATATAAAATCCTTTTTGGTTCATGATGCTATTCTTATGCCTGCGATAATGATTGTATCAGCTTATTCAAGAATCTATCTTTGTTGGATCTAAATTTCTTGTATTAGGTCTGTTGTTACATGCCTATTTTTATGCCTATTCTTATTTTATGCTCCTTCTCTCTCTTTCCCTATTTCCTTTTTCTTTTATGAACCTGGGTTACCTCCGAACCTAGGCTGAAATCGTGAAATACGAACGATTGGAACGTGGGGAATATTTGAGTATAACCCATTTTAGTGAAATTGTTGGGCATAACGTGTAATTGATATTGGGGAATAATCTATTTGGAAATAGTGGAACATAATTTGTAACTTGTGATTTGGGGGCATAATTGTTATTGTTGCGAACTTGGGGTTAATTGAAATATTAAATCTAGATTGGACGAAAACTGTAAATTGAAATATTAAATCTAGATTGGGCATAGCTATTGGTTGGGACACAAAGCATAATGTATATTGCAATTTTGGGGCATGACTATTATTGCAAATTTTGGAGGATTGGGTGTAACCTATATTTGAGTAATAACTTGTAATTGAATTTGTTAGGCATAACTTGGGAATTGGAACATGACTAGTTTGGTAAATTTGGATAATTAGCATATAAAATCTAGACTTGGACATGTATGATAAATATGTAAATTGGCTAAAGATGAATGTGCCTAACCCGAGGTTAGATTGAGTTGCGGTGTAAGACTGCCCGGAACCGCCCGGCACATCCAGCGACCGCAATAATATAGATCTAATGTGAGAGGTTAGCGCATGAAGCCCAAAACCCGAGGTTAGAATGAGTTTGCGGTAGAAGTCTGCCCGGAACCACCCGGCACATCCAGCAACCGCAAACAACAGTTCTAACGTGAGAGGTTGAGGCATTAATGAATGAATTAATGCCAATGAATAGACATGCTAAGAATGGTAGGGTTAAGTTAACACAAGAGGGTAACACTTAACTAATATAACATGATGTGCGATAGGGCAACGCTTAACCAATGTAACATGACAAGTGGTAGGGTTAGGTTAACACAAAAGGGCAACACTTAACCAAGATAACATGATGAACGAGTGGGGTTAAGTTAAGGGGAAACACTTAACCAATATAACATGATGAATGAACTGGGTTAAGTTAATAGGAAACACTTAACCAATACAACATTATGAATGGGAAGGGTTAAGTTGATGAGAAACACTTAACCAATATGACATGTTAGGTGGGTGGGTTAAGTTAACATGGACAAGAAGACAACTTAACCAATATTATATGAACAAAGTGGATAGGGTTAATGCAAGCTTAACCAATAATACATAAGGACTTGACAAGGGGAGGGGTTAAGTAAATCTTGGGTAAGTGGGTAATATTAGTATATATAGGCCCACAAACTTAACTGTCAAATAAACATGCATGAATCAGTGAGAGGGTTAAGTAACATATGAATAGGCAACACATAACCAATACAACATGTTAATTAAGCAAATGGGTGGGGTTAAGTTAAATTGAGAACACTTAACCATTAAAAAATGTTGATAGAAACCCTACTAACGGGGACCCATTTCAGCAGTAACCCACATAGATGTATCATGGTACCCTGAGCTAGGCAGGGTGGGGCACGATTACTGGGCTGATTATAAGCGGTCAAAATAGCGGCGGGTGGTGCAGTAGTGTAGCTCCGACGGAGTATGGGCGTGCACGTGCTCTGGAGTGGAAAAGCAGGTACTGGGCATCAGTAGTATACACTGTGCATCTTGAATCGTGTCGGGTTGCCAACATGGGAATTGATACACCACATGATGGGTCTAGCACAGGTATCTACATACAAGCGGGGCCGAATGACACAAGTAATGAATACATACAAGCGGGGCCGAATGACACAAGTAATGAATGCACACAAGCAAGGTCAAATGACACAAGTGATACATACATGCGAGTTAGGGAGCCGATCAATAGGGTAGTAAGGGTACATCTAACATATCCATGGCAATTACGCAGATTGAGGTGGGATCCTCATAATAGATGTACACCTGAAGGCTACCACAATTGCAGGGATTGGGATCACATTATCATTTTATACAGATTTCTAGTTAGGACACTAGTTAGGTGGTGCAGAGATATAGAAACCAGAATAACGGGTGATATACACGTAATTGTGTATATTTTATCCGCTTATTTATCTTATTTTATATTTAAAATAATTGATACTGTGTATTTATAGTTGTGTTTTCAGATTATTTATGATGAATGGATTAATGCACTTAATTGTTGAAAAGCTTGAAGAATTGGTGTATGAAGAGTGTTGATTTTGAGAGTTAGATTAAAGCTTGAAGAAATGTTGTTGTTCAACCACCTTCTGCCGCATATTTTAATAATCCAATGTCTTTTCATAAAGATAGCTTGTTGAAGATATTATGGAGTTCCTACTCATGCTCAAAACAATAGAAATTGATGTCATTTGATGCCCGCAAGCTATGCCAATTGAAAATCCATTCACACTGCGTTCACATTAGCTCACTTACAAAGTCTCTCACTCTACAGCTGCGTTCACACTGGCTTATGTGTTATTTGGGCTAAATCTTTAGTCCCACATTGTGTAATTAGCCTCTAAGTCTTGGCCAAAGCAACTATAAATACATTGTATCTCCTTTATGTAAAAACACACTTAGTTTTATTCTGTAATTCTCTTGGAATAAAACTCTTCTTCTCCCTTTCTCACAATTGTTATTTTATTTTATTTATGTTCATGTTATTTAGTTTCTTTTTCTCTTCTTCTTTAGCTATGTCTAGCTAATCCCCTTTGATTAGGGGGTGATGACGCTAATAGATATGTTTCAACATGAATCACATAGCCAATAGATGAGGACTTTATACATGTAGATCTGGATCTGAATCAAGGGTTGGATCTGAACCTTCATACTCTGTGTCGTTTAAGAGCTATGCTCCTTAACAGGGTATATTCGTGTTCGATCTAACAATTATCAGATTTAGATCTAATTTTAGGGTTTTAGAAATTAATTAGTGAATTTGTCCTGATAGTCTATGGTTGTTTAAGAGCTCAGCTCCTGCATAAGCTATGCTTGTTGTTATTTACTTATTTGTTTCTAAGAACCTAATTATCGTTGATTCATGTGTGTGACAGATACATGAATTAGATCTATATTTATTTGTTGGCTATTGATGAGTGTGAATCCAATCTATGTCATTATCCCCTAATTGCTTTCTCTTATTATATTATTCTCTCTTTTTATTTAATTGCTGTTATTTTTTTGTATTTTTCAATCAACCCAAATCCTAGAATAACTTGATTGGATTTATTAATTAAAATATTTTTGGTCCCAGAGTTCGACACCCTCTACAACAATCCTTGTTGTTTAGGAAAGCTGAACGGATTTTACAGTTGTTTACAATTGTTTAATTTGTTCGCAAACAAATTTTGGCACCGTTGCTGGGGATTGCGTTTGTAGTTCGAATGGTTTGGGTTTACTGTTTAGTATAAAAAAAGGTCGGCTTGGGTTTAATGTTTAGTATAAAAAAAAGGTTGTGTTTTTATTTAAGATGGGTTCAACCTTTCTGGTGGGCCGAGTCAGTATACTTGTGTAGATTTAATAGTTCAACTTTTCTGGTGGGCTCAGTTCGTTGGAATTTGTTGTTTTGATTTACTTGTTTTGTCTTAGAAAAAAAGGGGTCTTTGCTTCTTCTATTTAGTTTTTGTTTAAACATTCAAAAAAAAGAGTGAGAAATTTTTCGAAAACATGTTTAGTGGAAATTGGAAAAAGTTCTTAAAAACAAATCGGGCTCCTAGCCCGAACCCGTGCCGCAGCGCAGTCAAATAATTAATTAGGAGGCGACAACAACCAAATGCGACAGACAATTCAGGGTTTGAGCGGTTGCACACCAAGTGGGGTGTGAACGCGCTAGCGCTTCTCAATTGCACTGGACGGACTGTCGATCTAGGTGAGTATTTTCTAACTCTACAGGGACTGCTGCTGCAAATAAAAAAAATGTATAGACATTGCTTGTAAAAATCTTTTGTAGGGGCAGCGGCTTGCTTGTAAAAAAATTATTTTTGCAATTATTATTCTGTGATGGATTATTTTGACTATTGATGTGTGGTTGAAAATTTTAAAACAAACGTGGAATAAATCATTTTTGAAATCAAATCGAGGATTCCCCAGAGCTCATAGGACAAAATATTCGTTAAATTACAATTAGGATTGATACTCTCTGAGGTGTCTAAGGAACGGTAGAGTCTAGAACTCAAACAGGTTCTTAAACCTTCAGTCGTGTTTCTACGGTGATTCGTGGCACACTGATAATCCCTGTCCGAACCTAGCCTAGACTTGTATTCATATAATCCAAAGTGTTAATTTTAACATATTTTTTAAGAGCTTTCTTGAAAATGTCCCAATTCCCTTATTCCTATGGATTTTACAATAGTTGTGAAAATCAATATAATTTATACAATTTTACACCAAATTCATATGGATATTTTAATAACAACTATTATACAAACAATTTCGATTTTATGCCACCAACTTTTCA
The DNA here is from genome assembly GCA_030737875.1 of Allium sativum. Taxonomy (NCBI): domain Eukaryota; kingdom Viridiplantae; phylum Streptophyta; class Magnoliopsida; order Asparagales; family Amaryllidaceae; genus Allium; species Allium sativum. Next base: position 422,240,637 of record CM060919.1, read on the forward strand.
AAAATTTCAAGATAATCCCGATTGTACACCACCAAATTTTCAAAATGGTGATCAACCCTCAACTCTGGAAATACATATTAAATCTTTACTTGAAATGAGCATACAACAAAATAAAGAAATAAATGAATTGTGTAATTCATACATGTGCAACAATTCAAGTGAAAGCTTTCAAAATAATCAAAATTCGATTTCACCTCCAAATTCAAATGATTCTAATTATAACCCTTGTCAATTCAATTTTGAACTCCAAAATGAATTTCAAATTCAAAATGGAAACGTAAATCACTTTTCAAATGATTTTGGCAACAGAAGTAATTTCAATTGTGGTGCTACTGAAAATTTTTGTTCTCAACAATTTCAGAGTGAAAAATCTCATGTAAATAATTATAAATTTGATTTTGTTGAGCAAACGAATAAAACTGGCGATAATTACATGAATTTGCTATATGAAGACTACTTGAAGTTTCATGAGAAACAAAATCAAATCCAAACGTGTGACGATCCAAATAAAAATCCACCTTTCCCCGCAATCGAAAATTTTCAACTAGCAACTTTTGAAATTGATGAAAATATGAATGAAGTTGTTGAAATCTCTGTAATAGATTTGAATTTAAATTCCCTAGAAAACAAGGACGTCAATCTTCAATTTGATCTTCCTCTCTCAGATTCTGAAAATTTTGAAAATTTAGCAATTTAGATTGTCAACTTGAAAAAAATGACGAAGTTGGTAACAACTGTTGAGGTGAGGACGACTGTGATGAGCGAAAACTTCTTGAACTGGTTGACGATAATGTTGTTGGGTCTGAAACTGAATATGAAACACTTGAAAACTTTGAAATTCTTGAGGTTGGCAACAACGAAACTTATGAATGTGATCTTAAACACAATGACATTTTTTCTGAAACCGTTGAAACTCCTTGTGACTTGATCGTTTCAACTGAACCTCACTGTGATCACTTGTTTTTCAATGATAAATTTCTATAGTATATGAACTCTTTCTGGAATCACACTATTTTTGAGAAAACATGATTTCGAAATTTACAGAAAATTTATTTGTTCGGTTTAAACTTTAGGTTTACGAATGAACCTTTAGTTAACAAAATTTCAAGTATCAAAGAAAAACCGAACAATATTTCTCAAAACAAGTGTGGGGGTGAGAATGATGCTCATGTCTCTCAATTTATACATCATCTTAACAAATCAAACCTTGTCTTTGAAACTTTTACAGAACCCCGGCTCAATGACTTCTCTTTAGTTGCTATAGAAATTCAATTTGATTTTCGAATCAATTGTAAGCTCAAAATTTTAAAATTAGCAACTCAAACTTTTGAAAAAACAAAATTTGTTTTTCCAAATTTGAAATGTAATATAAAATCCTTTATGATTTGGTTTTCTGTGCTTAATCTGTGTCTCATAATCTTAATGAGGCTGATCCATTGGTCCATCGTGGACCGGTTCATATATTCGATGACTGCATATTTTCTGCACGCACATTTGGTAAGTCGCACTAAACCTCTTTTGTACATATGTAAATATTTCTCTTCCATTCATTCATTGTGTCATGCATTGACCATAGGGACACAGTCACATTCAAGTGTGGGGGGAATTTACATTTCATCAGCAATCAAATTTTATGAACTAGGTCATTCATTGAACAAGGATTAACTTAAATTCATAAATAACACCTTGGTTCTTGTTTGATAAGTTGAATTGTTGGGTGATGGGAATGAACATTATTTATTCATTGAGTCGTAATGTGTCTTTTTAAGATGCTAGCTTGAGATTGTGCAGACGTTAGTCGTGTTTTGGAGTAAGTGTGTCAACCCTTGTTATACATGTTAGAGTGTGCAAGTAAAATTAATCAAAAAAAAAATCATCAAATAAATAATGATTTTGCACCTACATTTGTTGGATTTTCTGAGTTTGTTTTCATGCATAATATTTTTTTCTCTCACTCAAATTTTCAAAATCGTAAGTTCTAAAATCCACTTGGCCCAATTAAGAAGAAATGTCTCAATGTAGCATTCTTCTTCGATACCCTACATTATTCAAACCCAAGTTTTAGTCGATTTACATCCATGTTTTGACAAGTTTTTCTTATATTGGTATACTAAAGAACCTTTTGTTTAAAGGTTAAAAAACGTCACTTTTATACCAATATACACTACCCACTCTGTACTTGTTTAAAGGTAGGATAACCATATACCACATCTTATTTTATATGGGTTATCTATCTTATGAAACTTTGCTTATCTCTCCTTTCAGCTTTTTGTATAACATCAATCCAGACTTGTGTATTGAATTAGGGTTATAGAAGTAGAGTAACTAAGGCACAAAACTTTCCTTTCATGAAGTGTTAGTTTAGTAGAGGAGGAATCAAATGAAATAATATACGGTATCATTCCATTCCAGCTCCACTCACCATTCATCATGCAAAAAAAAGGAAAAAAAAGAAAAAGAGAAAAAAATGCAATGAAGAGAAAATCTCTCAGAATAAAATAGTCATTCATCATTCTTGACTATAAAACATTCATTTCCATTCATCCACATCCATCATACTGTATTTAGAAGCAAGGATTGTAGTAGAGGAAATGAAAGGAAACAAAAAGGTTCATATGTGCCTTAGTATTACTTTATCTTTTGTAATTTGAAGTTCAACTTATACACTTGCCCTCGTATCTATAATATTTTTAGAACTTACAAAATTCTCCTTCATCTATGCATAACTCACATCCAATACAGTATAGTTACACTAGTGAAAAATTATTCAAAAAGAGAGAGAGAGAGAAGAATAAATGATTGGGTGCACATTGTCGATGTGTAGAACTTTGGTTGACACCACGCTCTTAACCTTCAAGACAATTATAGTGTTATCAAGGAATTACGATTCAGCTTGAAATTTTTTATTCATTTTTGCACCAATTATGGGATGGACAATTTAGGACTGAACCGTTATTATTGAAATTAAGTAAAATCCTTGGAATGTGAAAGACCTTAAATATATTGTTTGATTAATCTGCGTACATAAGACTCTTTGGATTTTGTGGGTAGTATCCACTGAAAACCCTCACGAGACAACACTCGTCATACTAGGGACACCTAGGGGTTTAAGGGCTTGTTGCATACGCCAAATGCAATCGTGTTTCGTACGAAAGTGTGACATATCTTAGTTTAATTTATTCGAGGACGAATAAAAAGATAAGTGCAGGGGTATTTGATATACACGTAATTGTGTATATTTTATCCGCTTATTTATCTTATTTTATATTTAAAATAATTGATACTGTGTATTTACAGTTGTGTTTTCAGATTATTTATGATGAATGGATTAATGCACTTAATTGTTGAAAAGCTTGAAGAATTGGAGTATGAAGAGTGTTGATTTTGAGAGTTAGATTAAAGCTTGAAGAAATGTTGTTGTTCAACCACCTTCTGCCGCATATTTTAATAATCCAATGCCTTTTCATAAAGATAGCTTGTTGAAGATGTTATGGAGTTCCTGCTCATGCTCAAAACAATAGAAATTGATGTCATTTGATGCCCGCAAGCTATGCCAATTGCAAATCCATTCACATTGCGTTCACATTGGCTCACTTACAAAGTCTCTCACTCTACAGCTGCGTTCACACTAGCTTATGTGCTATTTAGGCTAAATCTTTAGTCCCACATTGTGTAATTAGCCTCTAAGTCTTGGCCAAAGCAACTATAAATACATTGTATCTCCTTTATGTAAAAACACACTTAGTTTTATTCTGTAATTCTCTTCTTGGAATAAAACTCTTCTTCTCCCTTTCTCTTAGTTGTTATTTTATTTTATTTATGTTCATGTTATTTAGTTTCGTTTTCTCTTCTTCTTTATCTATGTCTAGCTAATCCCCGTTGATTAGGGGGTGATGACACTAATAGATATGATTCAACATGAATCACATAGCCAATAGATGAGGACTTTATACATGTAGATATGGATCTTAATCAAGGGTTGGATCTGAACCTTCATACTCTGTGTCGTTTAAGAGCTATGCTCCTTCATAGGGTATATTCGTGTTCGATCTAACAATTATCAGATTTAGATCTAATTTTAGGGTTTAGAAATTAATTAGTGAATCTTTCCTGATAGTCTATGGTTGTTTAAGAGCTCAGCTCCTGCATAGGCTATGCTTGTCGTAATTTACTTATTTGTTTCTAAGAACCTAATTATCATTGATTCATGTGTGTGACAGACACATGAATTAGATCTATATTTATTTGTTGGCTATTGATGAGTGTGAATCCAATTTATGTCATTATCCCCTAATTGCTTTCTCTTATTATATTAATCTCCCTTTTTATTTAATTGCTGTTTTTTTGTATTTTTCAATCAACCCAAATCCTGGAATAACTTGATTGGATTTATTAATTAAAATATTTTTGGTCCCAGAGTTCGGCACCCTCTACAACAATCCTTGTTGTTTAGGAAAGCCGAACGGATTTTACAGTTGTTTACAATTGTTTAATTTGTTCGTAAACAATAGGGTAGTAGCGAAGCAGAGAAAAAGTAGAAGCGCATTCAGTTTATCTTGCCTTATCATATCTTATGCTAATCTTATCTTGTTATCCCTCTTATCACGGTATTGTCTCATATTCAGTTTATTCATGTCATGTTGCTTTTACCTGTTTACATACTGAAAGTCACTAGACTTACCAGGCTTTATGTCTGACCCGTTTTCTTTTGTCTTCTTTTTTTTTGTTTCTCCCCCCAGGTAGTCAGGGAGGGAATAGCTCAGGTCAGTTTAGAACATTTCTCTTTCCAAGCTTGAAGATGCTTTGATATATTGCTTGGATCCTCTTATCTGTGGCTATGGCTGTGTTTGCACTTTAATTTGGGGACTTATGCTACTTTGTTATGTTTTATGCTTCTTATATACTTGGAAGTTTTTGAATCAAGACAGAAGTTCTATGTAGTACTTTTAAGTATGATTGAGTCAATTGTTGTAAAAGCTTGACTGAACTACGTTGCTTATAAAATGACTTGTTTTCTGCTGCTGTATTTGTTTGTCTTGTAATTTATCTGCATCTTTTACCTATAACGCTTCACTGAAGTTAATGCATTCCTTTTGTGAGTGGCATTAATGGAGGTGGGGTGTTACACTTGGTATCAGAGATGAAGGTTACCGGATCGGATAAAAGATTTGAATTTTTTTTCAAAACGGTTTTAAAAGAAGCATTTTCAAGAAAAGTGTTGTTTTATTTTAAAGGCATAATCCCCAAAGTCATATGCACTTTCTTTCTATCCTTTGCTTTGAATCCTTGTTTCCTTCTTTTCTAAGTCTCCGGGGCTCCTGGCTTTCTGGGAGATAACCTCATTGCGGCATGGTTCCATAGGCTTGGTGAGACTACGACACCTGTCAAAGGGCGAAGAAGTGCCCAACTTCCACATATAGCCGCAGTAGTTTCACCTACGGCTAATTTTCTTTCAAGCTTTATAGGGTTTTCCATGTGATGGAGGTAGCTTTCGAGAGACTTGTCAACATGTTACACAAGGATGGTAAAGATGAGAATGAGGGAGTTTGGATAAGGTGCACAACCCATGGATGAGAAACTCATGAATATGGACTTGGTTCAAAAAGGATGTAAAAGAAAGAGGTGTAAGTGGAAGAATCACATGACAATAAGGGAGGAAAGAATAGTAAAACCTAAGACAAGGGGAAGTGTCTTTATTATGGTATAATGGGTCATATAATTAAGGACAAGGGCAAGAACAAAGGACAGGATTTTCAGGAGAGCAAGTGCATGCTCCCACCGCCAGTGTACCAGAGAGAGAGGTAGTAAAGTTTCTGTTGAGAAAGTTTAATTTTTCTTTTTGGTTATCCTATTAGTACTCTTTTTGATTTTAGCGCTTCACATTCGGTTATATCTTCTTCCATAGTTGAGTCTCTGCACCTTAGCACTTGTATAGTAGAAGATCCCATTATTGTCTCAAATCCAATTGGTGGTTCGGCTCATTTATCTTTGGTTTGTAAGGATTTGAGGATAGCTTATTAAGTATTGAGTTTAAGTGTAATGCTTACGTTTTTGGTTTCATGGGCTATGGGTTAATTCTAGGCATGGACTAGTTAGCTATTAATTGTGAAAGGAGGGTAGTTAGAATTTCGACTTGCCTCGGGAATACCCTCGATATTTCATGCGATCCTAAGAGATCAGTTTGGCTTAGCTACCTAGAATCACTTGATGCATCTATCGACGATTTGCGATCCGTTAGAGTAGTCCATGAGTACGCAAATGTTTTTGATTAGGTTAGGGGTTTGTCCCCTAAAACGCGAGATAGACTTCCGCATATATCTAGTTGACAATGCAAAGCCAGTTGCATTACCTCTACAACACATGACTCCAAGGGAAAGGAAGGGCTCAGTAAACAAGTAGAAGAGTTACTTGAGAAAGGATTCATAAAGCGAAGTATTTCTGAATGGGGTGCTCCAGTTGTTCTCGCTACAAAGGCATATGGTTCACTTCGCTTATGCATAGATGATATTTTGGTTTTCTCTAAGAGTGGGGAAGAACATGCTTTGTATCCAAGGGAAGTCTCGAATACCCTCCAAGCGCATTAGCTTAAGGCTAGATTCTCCGAATATCATTTTTGGAGAGAAGAAGTAAGGTTTCTAAGACATGTGATATCCCAGGAAGGGATAACAGTAGATCCCGCAAAAGTAGTTGCCGTGCAAGATTAGAAGGTCCCAGGAAATGCAACGGAAGTAAGAAGTTTTCTTGCATTAGCGGCTGGTATAGGAAGTTAATTAAGGACTTTGTGAAGGTATCAGCCCCACTTACTAGATTGACGAAGAAGAATCTAACTTTTGCTTGGGATTTGAGTCGTGATGTAGCTTTCCAACGATTGAAGAGAACCCTGACAACAACCTTTGTCTTGGCATTGCCTGAAGGGAACAAGACGTTTACAGTTTATACGGATGCATGCAGGACAGGGCTAGGCACTGTTTTAATTCTAGAAGAGAGGGTAGTTAGTTATGGAAGAAGACAGTTGAAAGTACATGATAAGGACTATCCTACCCACGACTTGGAATTAGCTGTTATAGTGTTCGCTCTTAAGTCATGGCATCATTATCTTTTAAGAGAGAAAGTTTGAACTATATACAGATCCTAAGTCCTTAAAATATTTGTTCTCGCAAAAAGATTTGAAATTTGAGGCAACAACGATAGATGGAATTTCTTGCCTCACACGACCTTGAGATTGCTTATACCCCTAGCAAGGGTAATGTTGTGCCAGGCGCCCTAAGTAGAAAGAGACTGACCTTAAGAGGGGTAAAGTTTGAAGTACATAGCAACCTTTAGCTTTAGACCCCCAGTCAAGTTTGTACCTGGTTTGTTAGCATCGCTAGAAGAGCAGCCTACGCTTTTGGATCGGATAGGAGCGGCGTAACATGAAGACCCTTAGATTTGTGACATGATGAAGAAGCTAAGTAGGAGAGAGACCTCTAATCATCTTAGTATATATACACTTGGTAACATGGTTACCGTCTGTTTATCTTGGAAAGATAGTCCAACTACATGGGATACCCTCTAGCATAGTAAGTGATCGAGATCCTATCATTACTAGTGAGTTTTGGAAATGGAGGTCAAGAAGCTTTGAAATCGTGAAGTCAAGCTAGTTAAAGTACAATGGAGTGACGATGAAGAAGACGCGACTTGGGAGACTGAAGACAAGATACGCGCATCCTACCCTTTTCTTTTTGAGAGTACATCCTTGATCTCTTTTTCCATAAATATATGCATGCTTGTATCTGTCTCTTAAGTATATCTCCTCGGTCCTATTCTTAATCCTTAGGTAGAAACCAATGGATGTAAACATGTATTTGAAACATGTTATGATTGATGGGTGCAAGTGGTTGCTAGTGGTTGCTCGTGGATGCATATACACACATTAGGTACTAGACCGGCTCAGTCACTTTCATATTGCATATGCATATATGTATTTAGATACGGATTGAAACTTGATGTCTTATCATATGGATGTTGCATTTGTACAAATGATTGTGCACTCATGTAGAGGTTATAAGGTACGATTAGAAATAATTGCATACATAATAGAATCATGGCACTGACATAATTCGCATTAAGGAGGTCAACTGAATCAGTAGACCGCCTGGTTTTGCATTAGATAAGGACATATACACACACTATGCATATGATCATAAAAGCATTAGAAATCTTTTTAAGGACAATGGATGCCTGTTATTGAATGGTTGAGTAGATGGATGTTAGATGGTAGGATATACATTCTTCTTGACTTGGAGATTTCGGGGACGAAATCCTTTAAGGAGGGGAGAATGTAACACCCCGTAATTTTAAATATTAAATTAACAAATTTAATAACATTTAATTTTTAGAAGAGGAATTGGGTGAAATGGGTTACACCATTGCGTTCGTCTCAGAATTCTGCTTGAGATAGAGTCCGAGTTTGCGTAAATCGGACTCCGTATGAAGAAGTTATGGAGTTCAGAAGATTTCAAGTTTAAACAGAAATTAAATTAAAATAATAATTAAAAGTCAAAACTTTTCAAAATTCGAAATTCGGTCAAAGCGGGCTGAGCGGGAAATTTCCTGCTTAGAGGTGTCGACCCCCCGGGGGAATCGACATAGGTGTCGACCCCCCTGTAAGGAGTCGACCCCTTTTTAGATCTAGATCCAGTGACGAATTTTAATAACCCTGAGCTAATGTGGCCTTCTCTAATTGGCCGATGAATAATTTCTGAGGTATTAGGGCTGATGTGTCATGCTACGGTTGGCTGGATGACACATCACTTTGGTTTGATGGCCCTGATTTCTCCTAGACTAATCTAAAGGCTAGAATTAATCGTAGACTTCTATATAAACACCCAAAACCTTAACCCTATACCTCACAATCTCATTCTATGAAGTCGTCATGCTGTCCATCCCTAAGCTAGCCTAGCCTCCATCTTCTCCAAATTAGAAATCAAGTTAGAAAGCGCCAAACCAAATCCAAACTAGAGAATCAAACGTCTACATCAAATGATAGCTTAACAAATTCAGAAATCAGATCCCAGAATACAAGATCCGTTCTTTTTCTATAAGTTCATGTTATTTTCATATTTAAACACCTAATAGTAATCTTGGCATGTAATAAAATGGATCTAAGTCTATGCTTGATGATGAGACAATCTTTTCATATTTACCCCTATCTTTCTATTGAATCTATGATTTTACATGCCTAAGAGTTATTATATCGGTTCAATCAGGCCTATCTTTGTTGAACGTCGAATATAAAATCCTTTTTGGTTCATGATGTTATTCTTATGCCTGCGATAATGATTGTATCAGCTTATTCAAGAATCTATCTTTGTTGGATCTAAATTTCTTGTATTAGGTCTCTTGTTACATGCCTATTTTTATACCTATTCTTATTTTATGCTCCTTCTCTCTCTTCCCCTATTTCCTTTTTCTTTTATGAACCTGGGTTACCTCCGAACCTAGGCTGAAATCGCGAAATACGAACAATTGAAATGCGGGGAATATTTGAGTATAACCTATTTTGGTGAAATTGTTGGGCATAACTTGTAATGATATTGGGGAATAATCTATTTGGTAATAGTGGAACATAATTTGTAACTTGTGATTTGGGGGCATAATTGTTATTGTTGCGAACTTTGGATAAATTGAAATATTAAATCTAGATTGGATGAAAACTGTAAATTGAAATATTAAATCTAGATCGGGCATAACTATTGGTTGGGACGCCAAGCATAATGTATATTGCGATTTTGGGGCATGACTATTATTGCAAATTTTGGAGGATTGGGTGTAACCTATATTTGAGTAATAACTTGTAATTGAATTTGTTGGGCATAACTTGGGAATTGGAACATGACTAGTTTGGTAAATTTGGGATAATTAGCATATAAAATCTAGACTTGGACATGTATGGTAAATATGTAAATTGGCTAAAGATGAACGTGCCTAACCCGAGGTTAGATTGAGTTGCGGTGTAAGACTGCCCGGAACCGCCTGACACATCCAGCGATCGGAACAATATAGATCTAGTGTGAGAGGTTAGCGCATGAAGCCCAAAACCCGAGGTTAGAATGAGTTTGCGGTAGAAGTCTGCCCGGAACCGCCCGGCACATCTAGCAACCGCAAACAACAGTTCTAATGTGAGAGGTTGAGGCATTAATGAATGAATTAATGCTAATGAATAGACATGCTAAGAATGGTAGGGTTAAGTTAACAAAAGAGGGTAACATTTAACTAATATAACATGATGTGTGATAGGGAAACGCTTAACCAATGTAACATGACAAGTGGTAGGGTTAAGTTAACACAAGAGGGCAACACTTAACTAACATAACATGATGAACGAGTGGGGTTAAGTTAAGGGGAAACACTTAACCAATATAACATGATGAACGAACAGGGTTAAGTTAATAGGAAACACTTAATCAATACAACATGATGAATGGGAAGGGTTAAGTTGATGAGAAACACTTAACCAATATGACATGTTAGGTGGGTGGGTTAAGTTAACATGGACAAGAAGACAACTTAACCAATATTATATGAACAAAGTGGATAGGGTTAACGCAAGCTTAACCAATAATACATATGGACTTGATAAGGGGAAGGGTTAAGTAAATCTTGGGTAAATGGGTAATATTAGTATATATAGGCCTACAAACTTAACCGTCAAATAAACATGCGTGAATCAGTGAGAGGGACAAGTAACATATCAATAGGCAACACTTAACCAGTACAACATGTTAATTAAGCAAATGGGTGGGGTTAAGTTAAATTGAGAACACTTAACCATTAAAACATGTTGATTAAGAAACCCTAGTAATGGGGACCCATTTCAGCAGTAACCCACATAGATGTATCATGGTGCCCTGAGCTAGGCAGGGTAGGGCACGATTACTGGGTTGATTATAAGCAGACAAAAAAGCGGCGGGTGGTGCAGTAGTGTAGTTCCGACGGAGTATGGGCGTGCACGTGCTCCGGAGTGGAAAAGCAGGCACTGGGCATCAGTAGTATACACTGTGCATCTTGAATCGTGTCGGGTTGCCATCATGGGAATTGATACACCCCATGATGGGGCCAGCACAGGTATCTACATACAAGCGGGGCCGAATGACACAAGTAATGAATACATACAAGCGGGCCCGAATGACCAAGTAATGAATGCACACAAGCGAGGTCAAATGACACAAGTAATACATGCATGCGAGTTAGGTAGCCGATCAATAGGGTAGTAAGGGTACATCTAACATATCCATGGCAATTAGGCAGATTGAGGTGGGATTCTCATAATAAATGTACACCTGAAGGCTACGACAATTGTGGGGATTGGGATCACATTATCATCTTATACAGATTTCTAGTTGGGACACTAGTTAGGTAGTGCAGAGATATAGCAACCAGAATAACAGGGTAGTAGCAAAGCAGAGAAAAAGTAGAAGCGCATTAAGTTTTTCTTGCCTTATCATATCTTATGCTAATCTTATCTTGTTATCCCTCTTATCACGGTATTGTCTTATATTCAGTTTATTCATGTCATGTTGCTTTTACTTGTTTACATACTGAAAGTCACTGGACTTACCAGGCTTTATGTCTAACCCATTTTCTTTCGTCTTCTTTTCTTCCGTCCCCCCCCCCCCCCCCCAGGTAGTCAGGGAGGGAATAGCTCAGCTCAGTTTGGACCGTTTCTCTTTCCAAGCTTGAAGATTCTTTGATATATTGCTTGGATCCTCTTATCTGTGGCTATGGCTGTGTTTGCACTTTAATTTGGGGACTTATGCTACTTTGCTATGTTTTATGCTTCTTATATACTTGGAAGTTTTTGAATCAAGACAGAAGTTTTATGTAGTACTTTTAAGTATGATTGAGTCAATTGTTGTAAAAGCTTGACTGAACTACGTTACTTATAAAATGACTTTGTTTTCCGCTGCTTTATTTGTCTATCTTGTAATTTATCTGCATCTTTTACCTATAACTCTTCACTAAAGTTAATGCATTCCCTTTTTGAGTGACATTAATGGAGGTGGGGTGTTACAAGTTGAGTCGAGTATACTGGAAGAAGTAGAAGTGGAACGTAAGGCGACAGCTAGACGAGTTCCTTCCCGTATTCTTGGATCAGAAATTAAGAAGCTATGCAATAGAGAAGTCAGGTTGATAAAGGTTCAGTGGGGAGAAAACCCAGAGGACACGACTTGGGAGACCGAAGACAAGATTTGTTCTTCATACCCTTTTCTTTTCGAGGGTATGTTCTTAACTCCTTTTCCAAAGTTTTTATCTATGCTTGTTTCTATCATTTAAGTATGTCCTATCGACCGAATCTTCAACCTTTAGGTAGGAATCCCTTGAATGTAAACATGTGTTTGAGACGTGTTATGTTTGATGGATGCAAGTGGTTGCTGGTGGTTGCCTATGGATGCATATATACACAAATTAGGCACTAGATCGGCTCAATCACTCTCATACTACATATGGATGTGTGTGCATTTTTCTTTTTCTTTATGGATGAAATTAAATGTATCATCATATGGATATTGCATTTGGACAGATGATTGTGCACATATATAGAACTTACATGTTATAATAGGATTGTTGCATACATGTTGGATTCATGACACTAACATACATTGCATTAAGGAGGTCGACTGAATCAGTAGAACGCCTGATCTTCACATTAGTATTGGGACATATACACACACCTTTTCATATGTTCATATAAACATTAGAAATCTTTTAAGGACAATGGATGTCTATGATTGGTGGATGAGTAGATGGATGTGGATAGTAGGATATACATTCTTCTTAACTTGGAGATTTCGGGGACGAAATCCTTTGAGTAGGGGATAATGTAACTCCCCGTAATTTTAACAACACTAAATTGGATAGATTAAAGAATAATTAATTTAATATTCATAAATAAAGAAAACGGATTGTGCCATTGTGTCCTTGTCGAAATTCTGTCAAGATATACATTTGGTTTACGTAAAACGGACACCATATGAAGAAATTATTAAGGTTTGAAGTTTGTAAATGCGGAAGAGAATTATATATATATATAAAAAATTAATCCAGAAAATCAGAAAATAGTTTCAAAAATCGAAATTTCATAGAGCGGAAAAAATCCCTCTTAGGGAGTCGATCCCTTCAGGGGGGTGTCGACCCCTCAAGGGGGGTGTCGACCCATAGGTCGACCCCCCTAAAGGGGGGTCGATCCCCCAGGGAAGACGTGGCAGTAAGGGTTTAGGGGATGACGGATATAAATATGACTCCATTTCTTTTGTTTTGTACACTGAAAATTAATGGAGGACTAAATGATGTCGGTGCCCAAAGTAAATCAAACTTTTTTCCTTCTTCTGCAATCAAGTTAATCAAGTTATTCAAGTGTAGATCTGTGATTCAACCTCTGCTATTCTTCTTCTACCTTATTAGATCCAAACACTGTGAGTTTAAGTTACTTTTAGGTTTAAATAATTAAAAAGTAAAACCATGATATGACTGTAATTTGGATCCATGCCTATAACTTCTTGAATCATATCTGATCTGTAATAACTTGTGAATCTATGATATTCTGACATAACTATGACTTGGATCTTAACTTTTATCATGTCAGATCTACCTTTGATTATAGATTTAATTTGCTATTTAGACCACCTTGTACCTATCATGTTTGTGGTTAAATTGGATTTGTTACTAGTTGGACATCTAAATTATTATTTAGATCTTATTATGCCTATTATGGCATCCCTACTATATTAGAAACAGATCTATTATCTTATGTTCACCAGATCTGTTCATATATGCCCATCTTATCAATATGCCACTATATGTTTATGTCAAATTTTTTAGTATAATCAATTCTGTCATCTTTCCCTTTTTATTTGATATAGCCAGGCTACTTTCGAGCCTAGGCATGTCGCTGAAATATGCGAACGCATTAAATGGGGAATGAGGGGAAAACATTGAAATTGGGCATAACTTGTAAATGGGGAGTTTGGCATAACTTGAATAATGTTTATGTATATGAATTTAGGGCATACAATTCATTATGAACAAAATTGGGGAAAAGGGGGCATGAAACATGTAACGACATAGGTAAAAATTGGTTAATAATGAAATATCTAGGATTACAGTAACTAGAAACTGTAACTGCGCCTAGATACGAGGTTAGATTACACTTGTGGTGGAAGTTTGCCTGGAACCGCCTGGCATATCCAACGACCACAAGTGGTGAATATAATGTGAGGGGTCTAGGTGCACAAAAATACGAGACGCGCTAAGACACGAGGTTAAGCCCGACTTGTGGAAGAAGTCTGCCCGGAACCGACCGGCATATCCAGCACCCACAAGTGGTAGGCTTAATGTGGGAGGTCTAGCACATTATAACCATAAATATACATGGTAATGATTTGGAATACTTAACCTAGTTGAATCCATAGGGATTGTACGAACATGAGCTTGAATAGGGGTTAAGTAAACTTGTTTGAATAGTGGGTGGGTTAAGTAAATGTGAGGGGGTGGGTTATATATATATATATATATAGGCCCACAAACTTAACACGAGGGCGTTATGTAATTAAAGACGCCAATAGGTATACATTACCTAAGGAAATCCTAGTGGGGTACAAGACAAAGGGGAGAGCTTGTATCATCTTGTGTGTGGGACCCGTTTCAGTAAGTAACCCATATAACGGTATCGAACGAGTACTCCATCCTAGGTTGGAGTTGGGGCACGCTTACTGGGCTGATTGTAAGAGATCCAAACGTGGAGGATGGTGTGGGCGGCGCAAACCGACCGGGACATGCGCGTGCATGTCCGGGCAGTGGGGGATAAGACGACCGTGACACCAGTAGATATGGTTGTGCACATCAACGAAGGGTTGCCACTTTAGGAAGTGATACCTCCTACTATGAGGCCGGCACAGGGTATCTACGGAGTAGAGAGCCGATCGATTAGGGTAGTAGTTAGGGTACATCTAGACTTTGGTAAAAAGTTTAGGAGCCTGTTAGTTTGGGTTGCCTGTGGATTGTATGGGGTTAAAAACCTCTCACCAGCGCCTAAGTCTACCATCTTATAGTTGTTGGGATCATCTCATTATGGTTATACTAGTATCGGTGCAGAGTAATCGTTAGAGAAGCGTATACATTCTATCATGTTTACCTTGTCATACCTGCCTTTTGTGATGTTATCTTTCTTATCCACTTTATATGCCTGCCATGCTATTTTTACTTATTTATTTGCTAAAGTAACTAGACTCACCAGACTTTATGTCTGACCCTTTTTGTTTCCTCTTCTTTCTTCAGTTTCCCACCTAGGTTCTTGGAGTGGGAATACTCAAGCTTGACCAAGATTCTGCTGTCATTTTGCTGGAGCTGCTTAGATGTATTGCTCAAGCTCCTATCTTTGCTACTATGGCTATGTTTTTATTTTGGGATTATGCTTCTTTTATTTTGTACTCTGATGTTTAAGTGCAAGACAGA
The DNA here is from genome assembly GCA_030737875.1 of Allium sativum. Taxonomy (NCBI): domain Eukaryota; kingdom Viridiplantae; phylum Streptophyta; class Magnoliopsida; order Asparagales; family Amaryllidaceae; genus Allium; species Allium sativum. Next base: position 422,256,129 of record CM060919.1, read on the forward strand.
AGTTTTTATGATGTACTGTTTTTATGTAATTCAAACATATGATGTTTTGAACCACGATTGTAACATCCCGTATTTTCTGTGAACATTAAAGTAACGAATTAAAGAATACTTAATTTTAAAAGTGAGAATTAAGGGAAACGGGTTACTCCATTGCGTTTATCTCGTAATTCTGCTTGAGATAGAGTTCGAGTTTGCGTGAATCGGACTCCATATGAAGAAGTTACGGAGTTCAGAAGATTTCAAGATCAAGCATAAAATAAATATAAATAATAAAAACAGTTCAAAATTCAAAATCGGCTAAGCGGGAAATTTCCCGCTCAGGGTATCGACCCTCCCAAGGGGAGTCGACATAGGTGTCGACCCCTCTATAGGGAAGTCGACATAGGTGTCGACCCCCTCCCCCCATAGGGAGTCTACCCCTCCCAGATCCAGCTCCTATGACGAATTTTTACAGCTCTGTGCTGATGTGGCCTTCTCTGATTGGCCAATGACTGATTTCTGAGGTATTAGGGCATATGTGTCATGCTACGGTTGGCTCGATGACACATCTCTTTGGTTTGATGGCTCTGATTTCTCCTAGACTAATCTAAAGCCTAGAATTGAACCTAGACTTCTACATAATCACCCCAAACCTCAACCCTAAAACTCATTCTATGAAGTCGTCATGCTGTTCGTCTACAAACTAGCCTAGCCTCCATCCATCTACCCCAAACTAGAGAATCAAATTCAAACTCGGAATCAATTAGAAGAACTAGAGAATCAAACGTCTACATCAAAGGATAGCTTTTCAAATTCAGAAATCAGATCCCCGAAATCAAGATCCGTCCATTTTCTGTACGTACAGTTATTGTTTAGATGTGAACACCTAATAAGAAATCATGACTGTAATAACTGGATCTAGAACCATGCCTAACTCTATTCGTGCCTATCCTTTTGTCAATTCTGAATTGCTTATGCCTATTGGACTGTTGTGACTGACATATTAAAACCTATCATGCCTATTGAACTGTTGTGACTGACATAGTAAAACCTATTATGCCTATTGGACTGTTGTGACTGACATAGTAAAACCTATCATGCCTATGAGATTATCGGGACTGATACCACTGAACCTATCATGTTGTATTAAATTTGTGGTTCTTTTATGTATGTAAGTTACATGCTAAGTTATGTTCATACATGTTATATGTTTTGATCCAAGCTAGTACCCATGTTTAAGATCTATATAAGTTCATGTTTATGCAATTAGACTTATGCTAGTTTGCATTTCAATTGGATCTAATTTAAATGCAAGATCACGTTTATATGCTTAATTAAGTTTATGTCGTTCAATGCCGAATTTATATTACATATATTGATCTATGTTATTTTATGCCTGTTGGAATGTTACATGTCCCTTTTCTTTTCCCTTTTTGTTTATGAGTTAGGCTAATTAGCGAGCCTAACGTTCTATGTGAGTTATGCGAACGAATAACGGGGGAGACGTTGGGGGAAAATATTAAATTACATGTTATTGGCATAGATTTGACTCATAATCATTACATGATTAGTACCATGAAATGGCATAATTTGGACATAATTTAGAAGGTAAATGGGACATGACTTGATTTGACAACACTTGTGGATAATTTATATATAAACATGAATGGTAAATATGTAAATTAATTAAAAGATGGATATGCCTAACCCGAGGTTAGATTGAGTTGCGGTGTAAGACTGCCTGGAACCACCCGGCACATCAAGCAACCGCAACAATATAGATCTAATGTGAGAGGTTAGCGCATTAAGCCTGAAAAACCCGATGTTAGATTGAGTTGCAGTGTAAGACTGCCCGGAACCGCCCGGCACATCCAACGACCGCAATAATACATATCTAATGTGAGTGGTTGGTTCTTTAATGAATGAATTAAAGCTAAGATAGGCTAAGAATGGTAAGGTTAAGTTAATTAAGGCAACATTTAACCAATACAACATGTTAATTAAACAGATGGGTGGGGTTAGGTAAAATGGAGAACACCTAACCATTATAACATGTTGATTAGGAAACCCTAGTAACGGGGACCCATTTCAGCAGTAACCCACATAGATGTATCATTGTACCCTGAACTAGGGAGGGTGGGGCACGATTACTGGGCTGATTATAAGCGGTCAAAATAGCGGCACGTGGTGCAGCAGTGTAGTTCCGACGGAGTATGGGCGTGCTCGTACTCCGGAGTGGAAAAGCAGGCACTGGGCATCAGTAGTATACACTGTGCATCTTGAATTTGTGTCGGGTTGCCACCATAGGAATTGATACACCACATGGTGGGACCAGCACAGGTATCTACAATTGAGCGGGGCCTAATGACACAAGTAGCAAATGCATGCGAGTAGAAGACGATCGGGAAAGGGATCACTTTGTTATGAACACATGATGGTAGTTGAAACATTCGTAGTAGGTTCAGAGAAATTGAAATGAGTGCGATAGTACATTAAGTTTATCTTATCTTATTTCTATGGTATTGTTCTATGTTCAGTTTATTCATGCCATGATCCTTTTACCTATTTACATGCTGAATAATCACTGGACTTACCAGACTTATGTCTGACCCGTTTTCTTTCGCCTTCTTTTCTTCCGCACCCCCCCCCCCCGTGCGTAGGTCCGCAGGGAGGGAATACTTCAGCTTAGGTGCAGACTTTTTTCAAGCTAAAAGAGAGTAGATGTATTGTTTGGATTCTCTTTTCTTGGGCTATGGCTGTGGTTATACTTTTATTGGGGATTTATGCTACTTCTTCTATTATATGCTTCTTTATGTACTTGGAGATTTAAATCAAGACAGATATTTTGTTGTAATAATTTAGAAGTTGGATTTTGAGACAATGCTTGTAATTTTTTAACTGAACCACGCCATTTAATAAATAATTTCAGTTTTCCGCTGCTTATATGTCTGTCTTGTAAATTATTTGTGCCTTTTACCTAAAATGCTTCGCCAAAGTTAATGCATTCCCTTTGTGAGTGACCTTAACGGAGATGGGGTGTTTCACTTGGTATCAGAGCAATGGTTTACCAGATCAGATAAAAGTTTTTGAAAACTATTTTTCAAAAAGAAGTTTAAAGAAGAATTTTCAAGAAAAGTGTTGTTTTATTATAAAGGCATAATCCCCAAAGCCATATGCACTATCTTTCTATCCTTTGTTTTGAACCTTTTCTTTTCATTTCAACATGTCTGGGGATCTTAATCTTCCTGAGGGCGTACCGGTACCTGGTTGGTTCAGAAGGTACCTGGAGGCTAGGGCTAATGACGCAGGCCCAGCAGACGTTCCTCCTCCCCCAGTTGCAGTTGTTCCTCCTCCTCCTCCACCTCATGCGAATGTTTTCTCGAAGATATGTAGAGACTTTCGAGCCATGGGTGGAAAGAACTTTAATGGGACTGAGTCATTTGTGGAAGCAAGAAACTGGCTCAAGGAAACAGAAGATTTGTTTGTTATCTTCGAAGTGGACGATAGGCAGAAGATACAGTTGGTTGTATGATTACTTAAGGATGAGGCCTCTTACTGGTGGGAAGTTACTAATGCTGAGAGACCAGTTGAAAGTTGGGAGGATTTCAGAATGAGGTTTGAAATGAAGTTCCTCTCGCAAGTAGAATGAAGCCTGCAGATGCAGAAGTTCTTAGCACTCAAACAGGGAAGCCTATCGGTTAGGGAATACGTCAACCAATTAAACCAGCTGGGTAGGTTCGGACTAGAGTTAGTAAACACTCCACATAAAAAGGCTCTCTGATTCATTAAAGGGTTGAATGAGCCACTGCACAACGTAGCTATGTCCCATACACCTATGGGTGCGACTTTTGAGACACTGGTGGACATGGCACTGTTACAGGAGGAAGACAAGAATGGAAAGAAAGAGGCAAAAGTGGAAGAACCTCTGGACAATAAAGTGGAGGGATCACAGAATAAGAAGACGGATCCCAAGAAAGGCAGGAAGAATAACAAACCCCGTGAAAAGAGGAAGTGCAAATTTTGTGGCATACCTAGACATCTAATTAAAGACTGCAAGAAGAAGAAGAGGAAGATGGGTAGCTGCTTTCTATGTGGCGAGACATGACATATGGCTAAGGATTGCCCAAAAAGGCAAGGGCAAGGGCAAAGGACTGGATCCACTTCTGGAGGACAAATTCATGCTCTCATGGCACCTCCGCAAGAAAGAGGTAGAAATATTTCTGTTGAGAGTTTTGTTATCTTTCTGATCATCTAGTTCGTACTCTTTTTGATTCTGGTGCATCGCACTCTTTTATATCTACTGCTTTAGTTGAATCTCTGCACCTAGATACCAGTATAGTAGAGGATCCCATTGTTTTTTCAAATTCAATTGGGGGCTCGGCTTATTTGTCTATGATTTGTTTGGATTTGGAAATTTCTATACTAAGCGTTGGGTTTAGATGTAATGCTTATGTTTTGGGTTTCACGGGCTATGGGTTGATTCTAGGCATGGATTGGTTATCCAGTAATGCTGCCATCCTTGATTGTGAAAGGGGAGTAGTTAGACTTTTGACTCGCCTTGGTAACACTCTCTAAATCTCTTGTAATCCCATGAATTCTGTTATGCTTAGCTATCTAGATTCTCATGATGCGTCTGTTGAAAATTTGCAATATGTTAGAGTAGTCCGTGAATATTCGAATGTCTTTGAAGAGGTGAAGGGTTTACCTCCGAAGCGAGAGATAGACTTCCGCATATACCTTGTTGATAATGCAAAACCTGTTACTTTACCCGTTAGACCATGGCTCCAAGGGAAAGAAAAGAGCTCAGCAAGCAAGTTAAAGAGTTTCTTGAAAAGGGGTTCATAAGGTGGAGTATTTCTGAATGGGGTGCTCTAGTGGTGTTTGCAACCAAAGCAGATGGTTCACTTCGCCTGTGCATGGACTATAGGGAGCTAAACAAGCTGACCAAGAAGAATAGGCACCCACTTCCTAGAATAGACGACTTGTTTGACCAACTCGTAGGTGCCTCGGTTTTCTCCTAATTAGATCTGGCCACCGGGTTTCATCAGCTAAGAGTGGTTGAAGACACAATTGATAAGACCGCGTTCAGGACCTCGGATGGTTTCTTCGATTGGCTTGTCATGCCTTTCGGCTTGACAAACGCACTTGCCTATTTCGTAGACCTGATGAGTAGGGTGTTCAGAGAGTTCCTTAATAAATTTGTAATGGTCTTCGTGGATGACATCTTGATTTTCTCAAAAAGTGAGGAAGAACATGCTCTGCATTTAAGGGAAGTTATGGATACTCTTCGAGCACATCAGCTGAAAGCAAAGTTCTCCAAATGCCATTTTTGGAGAGATGAAGTAAGGTTTCTTGGACATGTGGTGTCCAAAGAGAGGATAGCTGTGAATCCCACAAAAGTAGTTGTGGTGCAAGATTGGAAGATTCTGCGGAATGCAACCTAAGTACGAAGTTTTCTCGGGCTAGCGGGCTTTTACAGAAAATTCATTAAGGACTTTGCGAAGATCTCAGCCCCACTTACTAGGTTGACAAAGAAGAACCTAACTTTTTCCTGGGATTTGGATTGTGATGTTGCTTTCCAACGACTGAAAAGGGCTCTGACAACGGCCCCGGTTCCGACATTGCCTGACGGGAGTAAGATGTTTACGGTATACACAGACGCATGCGGTACCGGACTAGGCGCTGTCTTGATGCAAGAAGGCAAGGTAGTTTTTTACGGGGGAAGGCAGTTGAAGGTACATGAGAAGAACAACCCAACTCATGATTTAGAATTAGCTGCCATTGTTTTCGCTCTTAAGTCATAGCGTCATTACCTACTAGGAGAAAGGTTTGAATTGTTTACTGACCATAAATCGTTAAAGTAACTTTTCTCACAGAAAGATCTTAACTTAAGACAACAAAGGTGGATGGAATTTCTGGCTTCATACGATTTTGAGATTGCTTATACCCCTGGCAAGGGCAATGTTGTAGTAGACGCCTTGAGTAGGAAAAAACTGACCTTGAGTCCTGTCTTTGTAGAAAGGAAAAGCTTGGAGTACATAGCAAACTTTGACTTTAGACCTTCCTTTGAATTTGTACCTGGTTTGTTAGCAACATTAGAGGTGCGTCCTACTCTTTTGGACTCAATAGGAGCCGCGCAACGTGAAGAGCCTCAGCTAGTTGATGTGATGGATAAGCTAATTAGAGGTGAGACTTCTAGTCACCTCAATGGATACTCCATTGATGACAAGGGTTGGCTGAGACGGGATGGAAGACTATGCGTCCCACAAGCAAGGGATTTGGTGAAGACCGTTCTCGAAGAAGCACACCATTCTAAGTTGACCATACATCCAGGTGGGGACAAGATGTATAAAGATATAAAAAGGGTTTTCTTCTGGAATGGCATGAAGAAGGATGTAGCTGAGTTTGTCTCTAAATGCTTGATATGCCAGCAAGTCAAGATGGAACAGAAGAAGCCTGGTGGTCTGCTTCATCCTCTGGAGGTCCCACAGTGGAAATGTGATAGTATTTCGATGGACTTTGTTGATGGGTTGCCTAGGCCAAGAAGGGCAATACCAGTATTTGGGTAATAGTGGACAGGCTCACTAAAAGCGCTCACTTTATACCTGTTAAAAGTAGGAGGACTGCCTCATCGTTAGCATCCATTTATCTTAAAGAGGTGGTTCGACTGCATGGAATACCCTCTAGCATAGTAAGTGATCGAGATCCTATCTTTACGAGTGAGTTTTGGAAGAGTTTGCAAGAAGCTGTAGGCACACAGCTATGCTTAAGCACTGCCTATCACCCTCAAACCGATGGTCAGACGGAAAGGGTGAACAGAGTATTAGAATATCTTTTGAGACTGCGCATTCTTGATTTTACAGGAACATGGGAGGATCATCCTCCTTTGGTGGAGTTTGCCTACAACAATAGCTACCAAGCCACCATAGTCATAGCACCCTTTGAGGCTTTGCATGGAAGACCATGCCGATCACCAACTTGTTGGCGGGAGTCTACAGACAAGCTCATACTTGGGCCTGACATGATCAGAGAAACTTCAGAGAAGGTGGACTTGATACAAAGACGAATGAAGACCACACAAGATAGACAGAAGTCCTACGCTGATAAAAGAAGGACCGACCTTGAGTTTGAGGTTGGAGACAGAGTTTTCCTTAAAGTATCTCCTTTAAGGTATGTCGTTCGCTTTGGGTCTACAGGAAAATTGGCACCAAGATTTGTAGGGCCATTTCCTATCATTGAAAGGATTGGGAAGATGGCTTATAAATTAGAAATGCCCGAAAGATTGGCTGGAGTTCATAATATTTTTCATGTCTCTCACCTACGAAAGTGCTTACATGAGTCGGCAGAAGTTGTGGAGCCAAGCATACTAGAGGAAATAGAAGTGGAGCGAGAAGCGACGGTGAGAAGAGTTCCAACTCGTATCTTGGGTACAAAAGTTAAAAGGCTACGCAATCGTGAAGTCAAGCTAGTTAAAGTACAATGGAGTGATGCAGAGGAAGACGCGGCTTGGGAGACTGAGGACAAGATACGTGCAGCCTACCCTTATCTTTTTGAGGGTACATCTTTGATCTCTTGTTTTCCATAAAGTTTATGCATGCTTATATCTATCCTTTTAAGTATATCTCCTCAGTCCTAGTCTTGATCCCTATGTAGAAACCAATGGATGTAAACATGTATTTGAAAACATGTTATGATTGATGGTTGCAAGTGGTTGCTAGTGGTTGCTCATGGATGCATACACACACAAACTAGGTACTAGATCGGCTCAGTCACTTTCATATTGCATATGCATATATGTATTTGTATATGGATTGGAACTTGATGTGTTATCATGTGGACGTTGCATTTGTATGAATGATTGTGCACTCATGTAGAAAGTATAATTAGGAAAGTTTTCATACATAATGGACTCATGGCACTGACATGATTCGCATCAAGGAGGTCAACTGAATCAGTGGACCGCCTGATTTTGCATTAGATAAGGACATATACACACACTATGCATATGATCATGAAAGTTTTAGAAATCTTTTTAAGGATAATGGATGCCTGTGGTTGATGGTTGAGTAGATGGATGATGGATGTTAGGATACATTCTTCTTAACTTAAAGATTTCGGGGACGAAATCCTTTAAGGAGGGGAGAATGTAACACCTCGTATTTTCTATGAACATTAAAGTAACGAATTAAAGAGTACTTAATTTTAAAAGTGGGAATTAAGGGAAATGGGTTATGCCATTGCGTTCGTCTCAGAATTCTGCTTGAGATAGAGTCCAAGTTTGCGTGAATCAGACTCCGTATGAAGAAGTTATGGAGTTCAGAAGATTTTAAGATCAAGCAGAAAATAAATATAAATAAATATAAATAATAAAAACAGTACAAAATTCAAAATCGGCTGAATGGGAAATTTCCCGCTCAGGGCGTCGAACCCCCCAAGGGGACTCGACATAGGTGTCGACCCCCCTGTAGGGAGTCGACCCCTCCCAGATCCAGCTCCTGTGACGAACTTTTACAGCTCTGCGCTGATGTGGCCTTCTCTGATTGGCCAATGACTGATTTCTGAGGTATTAGGGCATATGTGTCATGCTACGGTTGGCTGGATGACGCATCTCTTTGGTTTGATGGCTCTGATTTCTCCTATACTAATCTAAAGGCTAGAACTGAACCTAGACTTCTATATAATCACCCAAAACCTCAACCCCAGAACTCATTTTATGAAGCCGTCATGTTGTTCATCTACAAACTAGCTTATCCTCCATCCATCTACCCCAAACTAGAGAATCAAATTCAAACTCGGAATCAATTAGAAGAACTAGAGAATCAAACGTCTACATCAAAGGATAGCTTTTCAAATTCAGAAATCAGATCCCAGAAATCAAGATCCGTCCTTTTTCTATAAGTACAATTATTGTTTAGATGTGAACACCTAATAAGAAATCATGGTTGTAATAACTGGATCTATAACTATGCCTAACTTTATTTGTGCCTATCCTTTTGTCAATTCTGAATTGCTTATGCTTATTGGACTGTTGTGACTGACATATTAAAACCTATCATGCCTATTGGACTGCTGTGACTGACAAAGTAAAACCTATCATGCCTATTGGACTGTTGTGACTGACATAGTAAAACCTATCACGCCTATGAGACTATCGGGACTGATACCATTGAACCTATCATGTTGTATTAAATTTATGGTTCTTTTATGTATGTAAGTTACATGCTAAGTTATGTTCATACATGTTATATGTTTAGATCCAAGCTAGTACCCATGTTTAAGATCTATATAAGTTCATGTTTATACAATTAGACTTATGCTAGTTCGCATGTCAATTGGATCTAATTTAAATGCAAGATCACGTTTATATGCTTAATTAAGTTTATGTCGTTCTATGCCGAATTTATATTACACATATTGATTTATGTTGTTTTATGCCTGTTGGAACGTTACATGTCCCTTTTCTTTTCCCTTTTTGTTTATGTGAATTGTGCGAACGAATAATGGGGGAAACGTTGGGGGAAAAATATTAAATTACATGCTATTGGCATAGCTTTGGCTCATAATCATGTAAATGATTAGTAGCATGAAATGGCATAATTTGGACATAATTTAGAAGGTAAATGGGGCATGACTTGATTTGACAACACTTGTGGATAATTTACATATAAACATGAACAGTAAATATGTAAATTAATTAAAAGATGAATATGCCTAACCCGAGGTTAGATTAAGTTGCGGTGTAAGACTGCCTGGAACCGCCCGGCACATCCAGCGACCGCAACAATATAGATCTAATGTGAGAGGTTAGCGCATTAAGCCTGAAAAACCCAAGGTTAGATTGAGTTGCGGTGTAAGACTACCCGGAACCGCCCGGCACATACAGCGACCACAACAATACATATCTAATGTGAGAGGTTGGTGCTTTAATGGATGAATTAAAGCTAAGGAACAGACAGGCTAAGAATGGTAGGGTTAAGTTAATTAAGGCAACAATTAACCAATACAACATGTTAATTAAACAGATGGGTGAGGTTGTGTAAAATGGAGAACACTTAACCATTATAACATGTTGATTAGGAAACCCTAGTAACGGGGACCCATTTCAGCAGTAACCCACATAGATGTATCATGGTACCTTGAACTAGGCAGGGTGGGGCACGATTACTGGGCTGATTATAAGCAGTCAAAATAGCGGCACGGGGTGCAGCAGTGTAGTTCCGACGGAGTATGGGCGTGTACGTACTCCGGAGTGGAAAAGCAGGCACTGGGCATCATTAGTATACACTGTGCATCTTGAATTTGTGTTGGGTTGCAACTATAGGAATTGATACACCCCATGGTGGGACCAGCACAGGTATCTACAATAGAGCGGGGCCAATTGACACAAATAGGAAACGCATGTGAGTAGAAGCCGATCGGGAAAGGGGTCACTTTGTTATGAACACATGATGGTAGTTGAAACATTCGTAGTAGGTGCAGAGAAATAGAAATGAGTGCGATAGTGCATTTAGTTTATCTTATCTTATGTTATCTTATTTCTATGGTATTGTCCATTGTTCAGTTTATTCATGTCATGATCCTTTTACCTGTTTACATGCTGAATAATCACTGGACTTACCAGACTTATGTCTGACCCATTTTGTTTCGCCTTCTTTTCTTCCGTCCCCCCCCCCCCCGGTCTGCAGGGAGGAAATACTTCAGCTTAGTGCAGACCGTTTTCAAGCTTGAAGAGAGAAGATGTATTGCTTGGATTCTCTTTTCTTGGGCTATGGCCGTGGTTACACTTTATTGGGGATTTATACTGCTTTACTTCTATTTTATGCTTCTTTACGTACTTGGAGATTTAAATCAAGACAGATGTTTTGTTGTAATAATTTAGAAGTTGGGTTTTGAGACAATGCTTGTAATGTTTTAACTGAACCACGCCATTTAATAAATAATTTCAGTTTTCCGCTGCTTATATGTCTGTCTTGTAAATTATCTGTGTCTTTTACGTAAAATGCTTCACCAAAGTTAATGCATTCCCTTTGTGAGTGACCTTAACGGAGGTGGGGTGTTTCAACGATGCTTTATGATTAATAATGTTTGTTTTTATTCCGCTGCTATTTTTATATCTGTCTTGTAATGTTTCTGTTTCTGTTTACCTATAAGGCTTCACGAAACTTAATGCGTTCTCTTAATGAGTGACATTAATGGATGTGGGGTGTCACACTTGCCATAAGTTAATCATATCAAGCTTGCATGATCAAAGTAATGATGGAGTTTCTTACATGCAAAATGAACTTGTAGGTTTAAAAATTCTAACTTTAAATGAGAATCATTCTTCATCTTGTTTGTGTTGCAAAAAATGATTCTTAAGCAGAGTTCCCTTTTGAAATAAGTTCAAGGATGATGAATACCATCAGAGCATCTTGCAAACGAAAAGATAGTTTCTTAGCTAAACAATATGAAAAGGTACTTTAAACAGTGACTAAAGGGGAGATTCTTACTGGCAAAAGGTTGAATAAAGAAACAAGTTTATAAATGTTAGGATTGCCTCACATATTGTTAAGGTAGGAATGACGGTTTGAATAAATGATCGAATATTATGGAATAAATTAAAGAAATGGAGTACAAATATGAGCTGGTAGGCACCTAAAAATAGGGATTCCTTTTGTTACCAGGATGTGTGTGCCAACTCATATGCGTGTGCCTTATGCTAGAAGGAGGGAGGCTATGTTCCCACCGTCGTTACATAATAGTGGTATCATAGCCGAAGTTCGGTCTGGGCCATGCAGGCAAGGCAGTGTTCTCAAAAGATACTCATAGGATGTGAGTCAAGGGAGAGACTATTAGGATTGCCTCGCATATTGTTAAAGTAGCAATGACGGTTTGAGTAAATGGTCCAACATCATGGAATAAATTAAAAAAGTGGAGTACAAATATGAGCTGTAGGCACCTAACAACTGGGATTCCTTTTTTACAAGGATGTGTGTGTCAACTCATATGCATGCGCCTTATGTATGCAGAGGGAGAGCTTTGTTATGAGCGTCGTTACAAAACAATGGTATCAGAGTCGAAGGTTCGGACTGGGCCATGCAGGCAAGGCAGTGTTCTCAAAAGATGCGAGTCAAGGAGGAGACTGTTAGGACTGCCTCGCATGTTGTTAAGGTAGGAATGATGGTTTGAATAAATAGTCCAATATCATGGAATAAATTAAAGAAGTGTAGTACAAATATGAGCTGGTAGGCACCTAACAATAGGGATTCCTTTTGTTATAGGGATGTGTGTGCCAATTCATATGCGTGCGCCTTATGCTGGTAGGAAGGACGCTATGTTCTGATCGTCGTTACATAACAATAAATACTAGACATCATGCGATGAGGGTTGCATCATGATATGCTTATTAGACTTAATAACGCGTTCTATTTTGTGCATGACATTCTAGAAATTACTATGATGACGATATTAGTTTGGAACAAAAGTTATTGCATAAGTTTTATTAGAGAAAATGTATTTATGTGATTTTGTGTTTACCATGCACATGATGAGAATATTTTACAAGTAGCTAACGACTTGTCATTGATATTGTAAAACAATAATAATTAAGAGATTGAAATTGGGTTGAATTGGAAAAAATATCAAAAAAATAATTTAAAAAATCCATAATAAATGAGAAGTAATAACGAGAAATGAGAGTCTTTGTTAGAGAAAGTGTCTTCATTTTGTTCATTGAATGAAATTGTTATGCATAACGTGGATAATAAGTATGTAGCTCATACACATTTAAGATGTAGAGTTGAATTTTTTTACAAATTTACATCATATACGAGTTTAAGTAGATTCCTTTTATTAAGCAAAAATAACAAGTCTAATTTTATTGAATATTAAGATAATAACAGATAGCAAAAGTAAGGATCCAATAGGGTTTTAATAGTTTCTAATTAATTTAGAAGTTACATTGATGAATACATTTGGGTTATTATAGCTTCAAGGTGAATTTTATTCATTTTTTTTGTTACAGTAAGAATCAAATTTTTCTTCTTGTTTGTTCCTCAAGACATATCTAACAACATATATTTGATATTTGGCAATTGTTGAAACGAGAAACGGACCACTGATTGTTTGTCATATTAACTAACTAGAATTTAACTTGATATATAAAATGATTATGATTTGTTTGTTAAAGCAGATGTGAAGTGTTCATGTATACCAACAATATATGAAAACAATCCCCGGAGAGAAAGTCAATAGTTATATTGTTAAATGGAGCAAGAACTAAATTATCGAAAAAGAGCAAAATCACAACATACACACTTGAATTGAAATCTATCGGTATAAATCGAAAAATTAAACGGTAGTAAGTAATAAGCTTTTGTGGGAAATATGTCACTCATTTGTCCATTCGCTGACGTGCAAAACAATAGCTAATTTAAACAAATTTTTTTAATCCAACCAATAGAGTGCTTAAATCCTGGTTTAATAGACAATTATCAACCAAAAAGTATATGTTATTGCAAGGGGAAATGAAATGGAAAACAATATGCATATGCATTATGGTATGTATCTTAGAGCACCATAAGCTGAATTTATTTACCATTAAAGTGTTTTTTAAATAAAAAAAATTAGTACATTTTACTAATATAAAACAAATACTTACTTTATATGCCTCATTAACACCTTGTAATTTCTCTAATTAAACCAACCGTTAGGGAGGTTTGCTTACTGCCAGTTGTCCAAAATCAATTATTCTAAGGCCCAAAATACAAGCTTCCATGCTTTACTCTGTCTTCCCCGCTGAAGTCTTAGTGTTCTTTCATTAAATTTCACAGTTCTTTCCTCTTCACAATCAATGCCCCCTAGATTCCTAAATAAGCGCCACCAATCTCGGATCCTTTGATATAAGCCGCTTTGCCTCCAAATCAATCTCCTTTATCAGATCCTTGATCGATGAAGTTCTATTATCGTATACTGAATCAGTCTTCCCTTAAACTCCAAAATTAATGCATCCAAAACCTTAATGTCTAACGGTTACTCTCAAATCGTTGTCGCCTTATACCTCACCCCGCTGCCATATGCGAGGATCCGCCTCCTAATACCTATTGCTATAGAAGCCTTAGCGTCTCCAATTTAATGCAGGTATCATATACTATAATTTTTATGCTTAATTTGTTTCACCGTTGATTAAAAAAATAGTAGAAATAATAGCTAACTTTGGTAATTTGGTTTATGGTTTGGTCTAATTGCAAGGACTTTGATATTATAACCCTTTGATTACAAAATTTGAATATATAAATTGATTTATGTTAGTCCAGATACTTCACGTTTAACTTGGACTTTTAAACTGAATTCCATACGTTTAGAAAGATTTTGAGCATAAAATTTGAAATTAGTTGTTTGAAAAATATGATTCAATCAACAAGCTTCAAATACAAGACTTGTCTTTTTTACGATTTAATTCATCATTTTATTTTGGAGACCCAAAAAAGGGGCAGGAAAAAAAAAGCCTAACTTGGTAGACCTTTTACAGAGTCACCTAGCTAAATTATCACCATAATATAAATTTAGTTATACATTTGCAATGCCTTATGATGTCCTTAGTGCAAGCAGCCTATATTACACCATTGATTGTAGTGTAAACTTTTTGCTAGTACTTGCATCATATACTTAAACCAATATGTGCTACGTAATTAGAGTTTTAAATGGCATGAATTTTTTTATGCTTACTAATCTTCAAAGAACAGTTATTTACCAATAGAAATTGCACTTGATCCTTTAATGCACCCTTTGCTAGAGTCTCTCTCAAAAGGTGACCATATTGATTATTCCATACTTCTAAGGCTTTTTAACGGGTCAATGGTCGTTTAAATTATGTTTTACGCTTTTCTATAATCTTGGTTTTGTTGATCCAGATTCTGATCCGCTGTCACTGCACCCTATAAACTATCAGTACCGTTGGATATCACGGTCTCTATAACGACCACCACATTCTTATTAGGGGTGTAAACGGGTCGGACAAGACCGAACAAAGGTTTGTCCTAGTCTTTTCCTATAAGGGATTCAGACGGACACGGATCAGACAGCATATAGCCTCGGACAGAGCCAGACAATGGACTATCTTATTCGATATACCCTTGGATAATAGGAAAACATTGAACATTTTGGATCGGACCGAACACTGGTGTGTCCTAGTCCTGTCATATAAGAGACCGGACGGACATGGACTGGACATTATATAGCCTCAGACTGAGTCGGAAATGGACTGTCATGTCCGTTATACAACCCTAATTGTGATTCATCCGTCTTTTCCTCATCCTATTGATTGTACAAGGTATATATTCTAGTATGACTGAAAATTATAACCACTATGTTTCTATTTATTGTAAAATTTAATATTTTATTATGAAAAACTATTTGCAATTGTTGTGATTATAAGTAAAGAATCATGTAAATAACGATAACACTTTTGATCTATTGAAATAATCAAATCTATTAATTAAATGCTTTATTTATAGATGTTTACACTCATTATGAGGATTGATTGATGTCTTTTTCTGCATGTTCCTATAATAAAGTCATTGATTCCATTGCGTACTCAAATATGTAATTACCACATTTCTTGACTATCCTCTTAATCTTGATCATAAAATTGAATTCTATTTATCACTTAGTTATGTTACAAACTCCTATGTATAAGCATAGAATGTTTTACACTGGTACAACATGGGTACATAATCTTTTCCTTTATGAATACCTTCATATATGAAATTGTGGAATAGTGCTTGCTCTTATACAGAAAGATACGCCATGTATGATGTCATTTTATTACGATAGAAAATGACAACTCCAGACTTTATTCTCAATTATTAGAATCAATGTCAAGCACAGACAAAATGATGCGACAATGATCAAATGAGGGAAAACCTTGTAAATGAAGATCAGTTGTCAAGGTTAATTTGTTGATGAGCAAATGGAGCTTTAACACTGCTTTAGAGGTAATATTAACGATTTCTTTCAGTTACATGCATCTTTTATGGAGTATTGCTACTTCAGATATGTCTGAATCTATCAAAGCTGTGACGGCCCGCCCCGAACTAGCCGACATTTCCTTCGAAATGCGTTGTACCAATGTCCAACTAGCACAGGACGATCGTCGAAAGAAAAGAAAAGAAAAGAGAAGAGAAGAAAGGAATTTGAAACTATGAACGAACAAGGAACCTGTAGTATCTCTCACAGCCATAAAACAGGCGAGACAGTGCATAAGATGAAAACTAAACCATAACCATCATAGCAGTGGAATCCAAAATACAGATTATGATCCAAACCATTATTATAACTTTAAAAATACTGTCTCTAAAGAAAGAAAGGAAAGGTACACTACTAATGCCCAAAGTAGTGACCAGCAACAACACAGGGAGTTATATGTAAATAATACGTAGAAGCCTCATGCTCATCTCCGGACAGCTACTCGTGCATACCACCTAACATGTCTCTAGTCTGCTCATTTAGGAGCACCCAGAGTAATAAGAAGAGACATAAAACTCTGGGTCAGACAAAAGTCTGGTATGAGCGATAAGCAACAAAACAGAACAATAACAGGTGTAATCCAATCATACCTGAACCTGGACCTACAACCAAAGAGTTAGCACAACAAGATGTACAGTACTCTAAGGTAATACTAACATAAAGTGTAAAAGTAACATGGGGGTGTGCATGTCATGGTGATATCAAACATCAAACATAGCAATCATCCTCACATCTCTCACTCAGTGCGTAAAGCATACAATATCCACCACTCGATCACCCAATCTTTTGCTACGATCACTTTGCTCCATGGAGTCACAATGACTCCATTGCACTGATCCATAGCTACTAATCCATCTCTTGGTGGTGAACTAAAGTTATGGATATTGATAACCCCTTTGCACACGTCCCGCGGCAAAGTCCAACTCATGAAGTTAACTCGTTGGTCCCCTTTGGTATCCTGAGAAATAACCTCTCATTTGGACTACCTTTGCATCTCGGGTTTTGGTCATCATCCCCGTTCGTCCTTCAGTTCAGTTCGTGATCCTCCATATCGACTCGTGATGCTTCAAAGCTCCGGTTCGTGATCAGCTTCCTCGGCTCGTGGTTCGCCCCAAGTATAGCTCGTGGTTCCTCCTTCCGCTCATGACTCATGACGCCACGACTCGGTTCGTGGTCTGCTCCATTTCGTGACATGTAGTCGGATCGTGGACCACCTTCGGGTCATGGGACCCACTCGTGATCCCTATCTTGGTCGTGTTCTTCTGACTCGCCATCCTAGGGGTCGCCCTCCTAGGGTTCTCCCTATTCCTCATGGTCGGGGTGTGAGGGTTCACTATCTTCCTCACGGTTGGGGTGTGAGGGTTCGCCATCTTCCTCACGGTCATGGTGTGAGGGTGCTTCACAATCCTAGGGGTTGGGTCGTGAGGGTGCTTCACGTTCCTAGGGGTCGGGTCGTGAGGATACTTCACTATCCTAGGAGTCGGATCGTGAGGATACTTCACCATCCTAGGGGTCGGGTCGTGAGGATACTTCGCCATCCTAGGGGTCGGGTCGTGAGGATACTTCGCCATCCTAGGAGTCAGGATGTGAGGGTGTTGCACGATCCTAGGGGTCAGGTCGTGAGGGACAGGTGCTTCATGAACGGGAATGACCAATTTCCTGTAACTTTTTCCAACAAGCAATCTACGCCTTATAACGACGTTTTCGACCAATCTAACTTTCCTATGCAATCACAAATCGTTCCAAACAATAATAGCAACATATATAATCAACCATAAACACCAAAACAACAATTTTAGCATGCAAATATGGATCAAACATACCCAAAACTATGATTTTCCCCTTAATCCCCTTAATCCTGATTTAACCTTACGATTAGCAAAACATGTCCAAATTAACCCAAATTTCTAACAGGGGCATAAAATAATATTTCGGAATTTCTAAATATTTTTTCCAATTTTTTTTGAGTTATAATTTAGCTAATTAACACTAATCACTCCTAATTAGCCGTAATTAGTGAAAAATAGTGCAAATCACTCACATTAGCCACAAATTAATCTTAGATCTGAAAATATCTATGATTTGGGTCGAATCTCTATGCAACACAGAAGCTCCAACTCTGATTTGATGCTATTTTAACTTGATTTGATGCTGATTAGATTAATCCTTGATTAGAAGGTGATTAGAGGTGTTTTTAGAAGGTAGAAGCCATTATTAGGGCTGAAAGAATGAAAGTGGCGGCTGCAAAAATGACAAAGAAGGGTTTCTCTAGTCCCTTTAATTCCTAAAATACCCCTATGCCCGAAATCCCCCAATGGGCCTAGCTGCTAATCACCCTATTTGGCCCGGTTAAGCTGTTTTTCACCTTCTAAACCTTAATTGAGCCATATCTCCCAAACGGTAAGTCCGTTTGATTAATGTGACCACTCTACGAAAAGATAAACCATCATCCGGATCTAATGGAAGTGGTTTCAGGTCAAAGCTCCTTACCAATCAAAAGTTATAGGCGAAACAAGATTTTCCAGGGGCGAAACAAGATTTTCCAAGGGCAAAACGGTCATTTAAAAATCGGCAAAACTCGTGAATATGGGAAATGACCCCAATAGTCGTTCCCCAAAGTTACACGACCATACGACTTCGTATGAAAATGAAATAAATATTCTACGATCTTGCAATGCGTAGAATGCAGGTCGTTACATTCTCCCCCCTTAAGAAATTTCGCCCCCGAAATTCCTTAACCAAAACATACAAAGGATCCCGCATGCCTATCAATCATTTGCAACAATAAAACATACATAACAATACAACAAGCCTATCCTAGCATGCGGTTTACTAACAAGGGAGTAACTATTGATATTAAAATCTTACCAGGCAAAGAGTTCTGGGTACAACTTCCTTATGTTCTCCTCTATTCCCCAAGTACAGTATTTCTCATTCTAACCCCCACTGGGCTTTGACTAGTTCAACCGTCTTCCTCCAAAGCTGCTTCGTATCGTACTCAACAATACGCATTGATTGGCGGTTCCCAACCACCTCGGGTTCTACCTCGATATCATCTAACTGGTCTGGTGAAATAGTCACATTAGGGTCGTGCACAAACTTCCTTAGCTGGGAAACATGAAATACGTTGTGAACTCCAGCCATCTTATCAGGCAACTCAACTTTATATGCCAAATTCCCAACTTGTTCGAAAACTGAGAATGGACCAATAAATCTTGGTGCTAACTTGCCTTTCCTACCAAATCGAATCACGCTCTTTAACGGAGAAATCTTGACAAATACCAAGTCACCAACAGAGAATTTCAATTCTCTTCGTCTCCTATCAGCATAACTCTTCTGTCTATCTTGAGCGGCCTTCATTCGCTATCGAATAACCTTGATCTTGTCAGAAGTTTCTCTTATTACTTTTGGTCCAAGCACATATTTCTCACCGGTCTCTAACCAATATGACGGTGAGTTGCACGGTCTTCCGTACGAATCTTCAAATGGAGCCATACCAATACTGGATTGATAACTGTTATCATGTGCAACCTCAACTAGATGCAAATGGTCATCCCATGACCCACCAAAATCTAATATACAAGCCCTCAAGAGATCCTCTAATACACAATTCATCCAAGTACTATCATGATCCAATCTAGTCCTTGGTAAACTGTCAATGAAATCCATTGAGACTTGTTCCCATTTCCATTCGAGAATTTCCAACGGTTGTAACAACCACTAGGCTCCTTTTGCTCGGTTTTAACTAACTGACAATTCATGTACTTCATCTCTCAATCCATTAACATTGAGTACAACCAGTCTCCCATTCTTTCAAAGCCATCCTTCTCTATCAAGTCCATACTTGCTCATCTCCTTCTATCGATATACATTTCTACCTTGGAGATGATTTCCAATAGGTTAGGATCGTTCCTCTGACTGGAATCAATCCGCTCAATCAAAGTCGGTCTAACCATCAAACTTGCTAACATTTCTGGATCCAGTCCATACTTAGGTCTGAGACCATATCCCACGTTATACTCCAGTTGCTTCTATTTAAGAAACATATCATCTAAACTGTCATGTCTCTTATTCAATGCATCATCTACCGCACCTAGTCCGGTAGCACAGGCGTCCATGTATGTCGTCATCTCTTCGTTCTCTATTACCAGAATCCTATAGGTGATAGTCTACTCAAGGTAATAAAAATAGGAACAAACATTGCAACCATATCATCCATCAAACATGTCATGTCTATCACGTGCCAAAACTATACATACGTCGATACCTACTTGACTGGTCCAACCAATCCCAAGGCTAATGGAAGCCCCGCCTCCATACATACGTCGATGCCTACTTGACTGGTCTAACCAGTCCCAAGGCTAATGGAAGCCCCGCCTCCATACGGACTATCGTACGTCCAACGTACGTTTATCCTCCAAGGATAACTAGATCACGTCTAACGGATCCAAGGTAACGGGCATCCCCAGATAGCCCTGCTTCGAGTCTGCCTAGAACACTCTAAGTATCGACGATTTCTTGGTACTCCCATCAGAAGAGCTACCCACATACTCAGACCTAGTCTCGAGTATCCATTACCCACAAACTCAAGTCCAATATGAGTCATCTCCCTATTCATTGCATCTCCAAGATCAACGAACAACCATTTTTCCTTTACGAGTTCAGGTCCAACTTGAATCGTCCTAACCTTCGTTGTATCTCCACGATCAACGAGCACATCTTATCCCTTCGAAGTTCTACCATTCTTGAACCGACAAGAACATCAACATCGGGTCCTAAACAATTCATTACTTTACAACTTTCTCGAGTCCCACTCGAGTCGTCTCATAGCCCTATCAAATCCAACTCGCAGCACTCCATACCATTGAACAGTCTTATCATGTCACGGCTGCACATCACTCCTCGAGTAAGCCGAGATATCATTCAATGGAAACCACAACAACTATTTATATCTCACGCAAACCATCCTAGTCGAACTCGACATTCCCCAAGCACAAGCCCCAAAGGCCTAAACCAATATCAGACAAGCACTCAAGAAACATCTCCTCCAAATTCAGACAATCTATGTGAGATGATACTAGCAAAGCAACGAAGCAACCACAAGAAAACATACATCCATAACTCGATAAGACCACATTATAACAAATCATGCAAAGACTAGTCGAACCACCTATCGGGTTCGTCACAACTAAAGATCTATCGACTATCTCAGGTTCCAATCCCAACTTATCTACCAGGTCACTAGATATGAAGGAATGGGATGCCTCGCTATCAACAAAGCTAGAACAGAAACATCATAAAAAGAAAGCATACCTCGAATAATGACACCCTTTCCCTTCTCTGCCGCAGTTGGAGCATTCGACGAAGAAGGAACAACGTTGATAGCATATGCTTTCACAATCTGCTTCTCTTTAGGGGGTTGCGGGCAATTATCCTTGTGATGTCCCACTTGGCCGCAATTGTAGCACTTCCTTTCCCAGGCTTTTCCTGACAATCTCTAGCATAGTGGCCCTTCTTGCCACAACTAAAGCACTCTTTATCTTTCTTGTCCTTCTTTTTCTGACCACCCTTGGTCTGATCATGTTTTCTCTTATTCTGAGACTCCTTCTTACCTCCACCGCTTGCTTGCGGCTTTGGTTCCTCTACAGATGCAATAACAACATCGGCCTTTGACTTAAGGTAAAGACTCCCCGATCTCAATGCTTTCCCCACTATAGACTCGAACGTTTCGTCGATGTGGTTTATCAGCCTTTCCCCTAAGTACTCATCTAAGCCGGTTATGAACTTCTCGTTCTTCTTCTCAGCAGTGTTGATAAGAGATAATCCATACTTCGATAAATTATCGAACTCAGCAATATATTCTGAGACTGCCCTACCATTCTGCTTAAACTCCAAAAATTTCCTAAACAATTCAGATTTGTGAGCAGCTGTAATGAACTTTTCGCTGAAACGAGTCATAAACTGATTCCAAGTTACTTGATCTTCAGGAGTAGCTGCTTTTATAGCATTCCACAAATTCATAGCTCGTCCTTGAAGCTGACGCGATGCTAATTTTCTCTTCATGGCATCATCGATTCCCAATTCCTCGAAGATGCGCACACAACTATCCAAACAATCTTGAACATCCATAGCCGACTCCGTTTCGTGGAATGGCTTCCTGCAAAGACTAGTATAATCCTTGTTAAGCTTGGCGAAATCGGCCCTAGGCGCCTGCACTACTACACCACCACTGTTAGCAGCATTAGGAATTGCTCCCCGAGCATCCCTAAGAATCTCTCGCATGATGGTAGTAAACATCGTCCTCATATCAGGAACATCCCTATTGTTTGCTCCTGAACCAATACTCCTCGTATATCAGCTCATCGTTCAGTCTGTAAGGAGAAAACGATTAGCCATCTCAATGTCGTGCCAGTGCAGTGCGACTTCCTCCTTAGATATACTAATAGTATATATACATATATATAGCTTTTGAAAATCAAAATATCACAAGTACGTGCTCTCATATACATATACTATCTCTCCCTGATGTCTTCCCCTAGGTTAACTACGCAACCTAGAGCTTTGATACCAAATGTGACGGCCCGCCCCGAACCAGCCGACATTTCCTTCGAAATGCGCTATACCGATGTCCAATTAGCATGGGACGATCGTCGAAAGAAAATAAAATAAAAGAGAAGAAAGGAATTTGAAACCATGAACTAACAAGGAACCTGTAGTATCTCTCACAGCGCATGGAATAAAATATAATAATAACCTTTGACATAAAATAGGCAAGATAGTGCATAAGCTGAGAACTAAACCATAACCATCATAGCAGCGAAATCCAAAATACAGCTTATGATCCAAACCATTTTTACAACTTTAAAAATACTGTCTCTAAAGAAAGAAAGGAAAGGTACACTACTAATGCCCAAAGTAGTGACCAGCAACAACACAGGGAGTTATATGTAAATAATACGTAGAAGCCTCCTGCTCGTCTCCGGATAGCTACTCGTGCATACCACCTAACATGTCTCTAGTCTTCTCGTTTAGGAGCACCCAGAGTAATAAGAAGAGACATAAAACTCGGGGTCAGACAAAAGTCTGGTATGAGCGATAAGCAACAAAATAGAACAATAACAGGTATAATCCAACCATACCTGAACCTGGACCTGCAACCAAAGAGTTAGCACAACAAGATGTACAGTACTCTAAGGTAATACTAACATAAAGTGTAAAAGTAACATGGGGGTGTGCACGTCATGGTGATAGCAAACATCAAACATAGCAATCATCCTCACATCTCTCACTCAGTGCGTAAAGCATACGATATCCACCACCCGATCACCCAATCCTATGCTACGATCACTTTGCTCCATGGAGTCACAATGACTCCAATGCATTGATCCATAGCCACTAATCCATCTCTCAGTGGTGAACTAAAGTTATGGATATCGATAACACCTTTGCACACGTCCCGCAGCAAAGTCCAACTCATGAAGTTAACTCGTTGGTCCCCTTTGGGATCCTGAGTAATAACCTCTCATTTGGACTACCTTTGCATCTCGAGTTTTGGTCATCATCCCCGTTCGTCCTTCAGTTCAGTTCGTGATCCTCAATATCGACTTGTGGTGCTTCGAAGCTCCAGTTCATGATCAGCTTCCTTAGCTTGTGGTTCGCCCCAAGTATAGCTCGTGGTTCCTCCTTCCGCTTGTAACTCATGACACCACGGCTCGGTTCGTGGTCTGTTCCAGTTCATGACACGTGGTCGGATCATGGACCACCTTCAGGTCTTGGGACCCACTCGTCATCCCTATCTTCGTCGTGGTCTTCTGGCTCGCCATCCTAGGGGTCGCCCTCTTAGGGTTCGCCCTATTCCTCATGGTCGGGGTGTGAGGTTTCGCCATCTTCCTCGCGGTCGGGGTGTGAGTGTTCGCCATCTTCCCCACGGTCGCGGTGTGAGGGTGCTACATGATCCTAGGGGTTGGGTCGTGAGGGTGCTTCACGTTCCTAGGGGTCGGGTCATGAGGATATTTCACCATCCTAGGGGTCGGGTTATGAGGATACTTCACCATCCTAGGGGTCGGGTCATGAGGATACTTCTCCATCCTAGGGGTCGGGTCGTGAGATACTTCGCTAACCTAGGAGTCGGAGTGTGAGGGTTCTGCACGATCCTAGGGGTCGGGTCGTGAGGGACAGGAGCTTCACGAACGAGAATGACCAATTTCCTGTAACTTTTTCCAACAAGCAATCTACGCCTTACGACGACGTTTTCGACCAATCTAACATTCCTATGCAATCACAAATCCATCCAAACAGTAACAACAACATATATAATCAACCATAAACACCAAAAAAACAATTTAACATGCAAATATGGATCAAACATACCCAAAACTATGATTTTCCCCTTAATCCCCTTAATCATGATTTAACCTTACGATTAGCAAAACATATCCAAATTAACCCAAATTTCTAACTGAGGCCTAAAATAATATTTCGGAATTTCTAAATATTTTTTCCAAATTTTTCTGAGTTATAATTTAGCTAATTAACACTAATTACCCCTAATTAGCCGTAATTAGTGAAAAACAATGCAAATCACTCACCTTAGCCACAAATTAATCTTAGATCTGAAAATATCTCTGATTTGGGTCGAATCTCTATGCAACACAGCAGCTCCAACTCTGATTTGATGCTATTTTAACTTGATTTGATGCTGATTAGCTTAATCCTTGATTAGAAGGTGATTAGAGGTGTTTTTAGAAGGTAGAAGCCATTAGTAAGGTTGAAGGAATGAAAGTGGCGACTGCAAAAATGACAAAGAAGGGTTTCTCTAGTCCCTTTTAGTCCTTAAATACCCCTAATCCCGAAATCCTCCAATGGGCCTAGCTGCTAATCACCTGTTTGGCCTGGATAAGCTATTTTTCACCTTTTAAACCTTAATTCAGCCATATCTCCCAAACGGTAAGTCCGTTTGATTAATGTGACCACTTTACGGAAAGGTAAACCATCATCCAGATCTAATGGAAGTGGTTTAAGGTCAAAACTCCTTACCAATCAAAAATTATAGGCGGAACAAGATTTGCTAGGGGCAAAACTGTCATTTAAAAATAGGCAAAATCGTGAATATGGGAAATGACCCCAATAGTCATTCCCCAAAGTTACATGACCATGCGACTTCGTATGAAAATGAAATAAATATTCTACGATCCTCCGATGCGTAAAATGCGGGTCGTTACAAAAGCGATCATTTTATGTGTATTAATTTCAAATAGCATCGTAGATAATAGGCGTGGATGTAATGAAAAAGAGTTCGATAAGAGGAACTTTTTTTAGAGTTCTTGTTGTTATGTTATTGAATGGTTTGGTTGATTTCTTCATAGGGCCTTAGGTCTTCGCTCCGCCACTTGCAATGTTACAACAAAGAAAAGTAAAATCGGTAGGGGGTTTGGATGATGGACATGTTTCAACCTTTCTTCTTTCTTTAACCATCGTAATTATTAATGGGATGTTATCTAACCGATGAATGATTTGCGCAAAAATTGTATACTTGGTAAATTATATCATATTTGTTCACACGTTGTATTGCTGCTAGTTAATTTTTTATTACACCACACTAGTGTACCTGTTACTTGTTCAAACAATGGTATTAATTTATTTTAAAAAAGATCAAAGATGTAAAATTTACTAGGATCAAGGCTACTATAGTGATGATGACAGAATATGAACTTGGCATTGGAGCCGTTAGCTTATGCACTCTAAAATTCATGCGGGTTCATTTGGTTAGTTTCATTTGGATTTTCCTACTATTTGTTTTTCCTAGTTATTATATGGATCAACTCTCACATAGACTAGGAGGAAGTAAAAGCAAACTGAAAATCATTTGTGTTTACATTCATGTTAAAACTTTGTTCATTTCATTCCAATAAATTGTTGTGCATAATTCTTTTTGTAGCTATCACATTTTCTTAAGGATTCCTAAGAGCATAAATCCAATGCAGTTTAAGAAAATATTTATGTAAAGAATAGCATGCTTTTAACATCATTGAATATATGCTCATTAATGTATCCTGTAATCGCTGCTTTAGTCTCCATGGATTATTTTATTAAAAACCTACCCATCGAAAATAAATACTTCTGCATCAAATATTTATGTTTGTAGGATAGGAAGTCAAGTTTATGCTTAGTTGTCTAAAAAATATTGACAGGAATTATATATTTGAACAAAAGTGCACTAAAATGTATCATTAAGAGTGCAAAAATAATAATATATGTCCCTAACATGAATATTGTTTAAGAATTAGGAAAAGAATAATGTATGTACATGGACATATCTTATTTATTACTGAACAATAAATTTAGGCTTGTTGGTAATTTTGACACCAAAAACAACAACATGATTCCTTGAATAATACGCAAATTTCATCTTGTTAATACAGCGCAATGTAAAATGTAAAAGCTTCAGATCAAGGGTTGTAGAATAAACACTGAAAATAGAAAAGTCGAAGAGGTAATTAAAATTGAAGTGGACCTTTATTCAGAAAACGTAGAGTCTGATGTTAAAGAATGAGCTAAAGTTAAATATTTTTCGTTTACCCATGTTATTGCAATTAAAGATCATTGAGTAGTTGAACTTTTTCATTTAATAAATTGGAAATGTCCCACTCTTTTTTTGGGGGAGGGGGAAGCTAATGTCATTGACTCTAATGTTATACTCTTGTTTATTAAACATTTATAAGCCCGTCTTTGCTATCCCTTACTCTCTCGAAAGGCATGACAGCTTTGCAAATTCATTCCTTAATCAATCAATAAGTCCATTATTTAATGATCTCTTAATTAATTAATTTTTTCATTAGCTTTTTGTTATTAGACTTTTTTTTCTAACGGGAGAAACTAGCTCTTATGTTGGAAAACTAGATTCTTTCATTGGCTTGCATTCCTACTTTTTCACCATCAATATCCCGTATTGTTGTGTGCTTTGTTTAATGGTTTTACTTATGTTTATGAACCAATAAATAATATTTAAGAATATACGAAGCAAAATTAAAAATTAAAAATATTGTAAGTTCATGAGCCAAAAATAATATTTCAATAATTATATAGAAAAGTAAACTAGAATATATAGTTGTGACGACCGCCCACAAATCCTGCACTTAACAAGAGAAATAATACGCTGAAAGGTATGTCAGGCAGCTATGGACAATCATCGGGTAGGATAACACAAGCAGAATCTATTGTATAACTCACAACGCAAGGATAAAATATATTAGAACATATACAATAGGAAATAATATTGAAACACAAGTGAACGGAATCTTAAACTTTTTCATATCACCATGAAATACCCATACAACCTTGGATTACACTATAAGAGTTTGTACAATAAGCCTCACTACAAGTCACTCAAAGATTACATCAAACAGACGAAAACAACAATAGTAGATAGTAGAAAGTAAAACGCCAGCCTCCTGCTCGTCATCGCTCAGCAGCATCGTCCTCATCAACATCTACTACCTGTCACCTGCTACTCAGTCTGTCCATTCACAAATGGATGAACAACCCAAGGTAATAAGAGGAAACATAAAACCTTGAGTCAGACAATAGTCTTAATGAGCGATAAAACAGCTATTTAATATCATCAATAATGTATATAAGAATAGGTAGATTAATCAACTAATCTACCAACATCAACAGAGAAGAACCCAACCTCGTCTTCCCTACATCCGACAGTGATAGCCTTTACAACAATCAGATAGAACAAACAATACATCCATGGCAATCAATTTTCAAGCGTATACCATCCTAGTCAATATCGACATCTTCCAAGCACAATCCGCGAAAGCCTAAACCAACATTAGACAAGCACCCAAGAGATACCTCTTTCAACGTCGAATGATCTATACAAGACGATACAAGCAAAATAATCACCATCCATGACTCTGGCTATCACCGTCAATCCTACTTTGAAACCATCGTTAATCGTATGACCGACTCAACATCCGACCATCCATCATGGGCTAAGGGTAAGCCCCGATTCTAGCAAAACCCCATACGCCTTTCCATGATACGTATCTAGGCCTTTCAACGATACCCAGGGTATTCGACCAACTAATTTCTAGTCTTTTGGGCCATTATACCCAGCTTTGAGCCTGCTAGAACCTACGACAACGATAATTCCTCGGCCTTCGATATCTCTAGCCATCCAACCTAATGACTGTCCATAAGCTCATCTCTAGCACCATTATCCATGAACTCACAACCTTGAGTCGTCTGCCCATTCGTTCCATTACGACGATCAACGAACACTTCACAACACTTTGAACATTCCACCTTGAACTCACGCCGAAGCCACGAACATCATCGAACCAAAAACATACATCGTTTGATCGATATTCAATCCACCACGTTTCATCTTTTCCATGTATAACAATCCATAACATTTCAGCCTCCTTTTACAGCGTTTCCAAAACGTTGTGATTCCTCCCTTAAGTATACCATTGTTCAATGACCTGACATACTTGAACAACCCGACTTTCCTGGACGACCTGACCAGCCTGAACGACCCAACTTGCCTGGATGACCCGACCTCCCCGAATGGCCCAACTTGCCTGGATGACCCAACCTGTGGATCTCGAACGACCCAACTCAATGGATCACGAACGACCTGACTCAACGGATCACGAACGACCCAACTTCAAAACATCGCCTTCATGTATAAACACCACCAACCTATCATCTTCTCTGCCGACCTAGCACCACACGACCTGACCAAGCTCCAATGACCTGACCACTTCGAAGCTTCCAATGACCTGACTTCTTTAGTGCTCCCCAAGCCACCACCTAAAGCTTCCAATGACCCGAAGCCCTTCTGCGACCCACCAAAAACAACCCGACTTTCTTAACCAATCCATCACCAAATGGCAACATCGATGCAAACAACTCATCCAAATCATCCAATTCAATCATCAACACTTTATGAAATCATCAACAAAACTTAAATTTATTCATCATACAACTATATGGAACTCACCAACTCATGATAAATCAATGAATAAACAAAATGGCGGATCTAAACTTACATAATATATGAATTAACATAAGAATTACCAATGTAAGTTACTAGATTAGATCCTATAGTTATTTGAATTGAAATCATACTTACATCGATTAGATTTATATTAAAACAACTCGAAATGATGAACATAAGATCAAACCATCCATATAATTTATCAAATCTGTGTGAGAGATGCTTATCACTCACCAATTCTTGAATTAACTTGAAATCACTAAATTCCCAATCTGAACAGCGAAGAATGATCTTCTAACCTCTCAATTTGATGTGATCTCCCTTCACTTGATGTAGATCTAGCTTTGCTTGATGTAGATATGCGTAGATCTAGAATTTTAATGGTGGCAAGATGTATTTGATTTAGCAAGGAGGATCACAAGCTCAACCAGATGAGAGAATGAAGAAAAGTAACCCTCTCTCCATACCTCTAACCCCCTTATTTATAGCCTCTATCTTGCCTACTAATGGCCACACCAATTCAGCCCATTAATGACTAGCCAAACCTGTACAGAAATTGTGTAGCACTAAAACAGTGATTCCTCCCAAACCGCTGAACCAAATCTTTAATGTGACCACTCTATGGAATTGGCAACACCATTTCCTTTCCAATGAAATCGATCTCAGTACCTGATTCGATCCAGACAAAAGTTATGCCCTTTACAAAATTAAAGGGGAAAAATTGTCACAAATAAAATTGGTAAAAATTGTGGACATGTCTCACATCCCCATAACCAACATATCAAAATATGAGAATGATCCAACCCTCAGGGAGTTAAATAAAAATATTTTACGATCCTCTGATACGTAAAATGCGGGCCGTTACATTCTTCCCTCCTTAGTAATTTCATCTCCGAAATTTCAAGAAAACACAAGCAACTAAAACCATTATGCATGCCTACCATCCACGAGAAGCCAAATTTACCATCCAAACCAGCATCCATCAAACCATGCATCCATAGCCTTATCCTAGCACGCGGAATTCTAACAACGATAGTACAGGTTATAATGATATAATGTGACACGACATTAATGGGTCATACCGATGAAGAGTTATGGATGGATCGTCTTCATTCTATTGCATCTTGACTAGCTTAACCGTCTTCCTCCTAAGATGTTTCGTGCCATTCCCCACAATGCGAAGCGGCTTACGAGGTTTTGTAACTACAGTCTCAACTTCTAGGTCTTCGTACCGCTCTAGAGATACCACCATATTCAAATCGTGCACACACTCGCTATAAGAAAAATACTCTATTGCAGCAGGCTATTTGCAACGGGCGTCATATGGCAGTTGCAATAAATGATATTTAGTAACTGTCATTTCTTAGTAGTTGCAATAAACATGATTTAACAACTGACATTTTCAACCAGTTGCAAAAACGGTTTTTAGGAACTACGCTTCCATGCCAATTGCGAAAAACTTACTTTTAGCAACTGCGCTTCTATGTAAGTTGCGGAAAACTTACTTTTAGCAACTGTGCTTTCATGTCTGTTGTAAAAAATATACTTTCAGCAATTGCCTTTGGTTACCAGTTGCAAAAAACGTATGTTTACCAACTATGTCTTCGCCAGTTGCGATAAATACTTTATTACAACTAACATTTCCTATCAATTGCGAAAATTTATTTTTAACAATTATTTTTCCTCGTCAATTCAATAAACATATTTTTAACAAGTTTTAATAGTTAAAACTAAATATGTAATTATTAATAATTATTATTAATAATCAATAACATATACATAATGATTAGCATTTAATATTCAATTATAGTCACGAGGTAATGAATAACAAAAAATTAGATAAATTTTAATAATTATTATTAAATAATTAGTTTTTAATAAGTAGTATTTAAGAATAAGAACTGATATTTTTAACAATTAATTGTTTATAATTATTTTAATAATTATTAGTATTACATAAGTAATTAATTGATAATTTCTAGTAATAAGGTATAAAAATGATGTATACTAACTGTATTATTTAATAATTTATTACACTTGATAATTCATAAATAATGATTAATAATTTTAAATTATTATTATATTACGATTTATAACTAATATTTTTAATAATAAATGAGTTTTTAATAAGTAGTATTTAAGAATAAGAACTGATATTTTTAACAATTAATTGTTTATAATTATTTTAATAATTATTAGTACTACATTAGTAATTAATTGATCATTTCTAGTAATAAGGTATAAAAATGATGTATACTAACTGTATTATTTAATAATTTATTACACTTGATAATTCATAAATAATGATTAATAATTTTAAATTATTATTATATTATGATTTATAACTAATATTTTTAATAATAAATGAGTAATATTTTAATAGTTTATAATTATTTTTAATAATTACTAAGTAATAATTTATAATTATTTTTAATAATTAATAATATTGTATAATAAATTATTAATACTTAACTAATCTATTGATAGTTTCAAAGAATAATGCACAAGTAATAATATATACTTGATTTTTAGTCATTTGTACTTAGTAATTATTATAATCGATAGTTGGTATTGCTTTTTAATTATTAAAGATTACTAATTAATTATTAAAAGTAAATATTGATTAATGCTTCTTAAGAATTAAATAATTATCAAAAGCTAATTATTAAATTGTGCTATCAAACATTAGTCTTAATTAATTAAAAATCATTATGTAACAAAAAGTTAATTTAAAATTGTTAATAATTATTTCTGAATTAAAATTGTTAATAATTACAGTCCTATATGAAGAGATTAGGTTTGTATGCATTTACAGTTAGGTTTATTGTGAAAGGCCGAAATACAACCGTACTGCAACAACACTCAAAATTAACCATTTTTTCACGATGAGTCCGTAGATTTTCCAATCCCGCTTCTATTTTTCCGTTTCCCGCTTCATAATTGAAATCCAATCGCTCTAAATCAGACTCTTCTTCTTCCTAGATCCCAGATATCTCTTAAGCAACATTTCGTTTTAATGGGGCTAGGTCAAAATCTTCCGCCTCCTACTTTTTCTTTGTCTAAATCTCCCCCTCCCCCCCTCTTCGTCCTTCTCTTCACAACTTAGGTCTCCTCACCGATAAACCTAGTCTTTCCCGTCACAGTTTTAAAGTCATTTGCTTCTTACATAAGCCCCATTTTTTTCTTAGATCTAAACTTCCCTCCTTTTCATTCGGCCTTTAAAGTTTTCTCGGATGAACCATCATTGTTCCAGCCTCAATCAGACATCTGGATCCGCCCACTCAACTGCGTTTTCATGAATTCACCCAAATCCTTTGTCGCTAGCACAGTTCAAAGCGGATCTAGCGATTCTTGGGTTGCTTTTCCTGGCATGGTGGTTATTCTCCGTTCACAGCTGTATTTTGGTAGTCGCGGCGACGAAGACCTACGTTTGTTCTCCTTTTATGCTCATCTGGCGAGTTATTTATTTTCGACCTACTATTAGGCTTATGTGCAGTTTAGAGGGGTTTGCATCAGGAATTTCCAGTTGCGCAATGCCAGTGCTCTTGCACTTCGCCTGCTATAATTCGTTGGTGGGTATTTTCTGGTTGGCTCTACTGCTTCTTTTTTCCAGCTTCCCTTAGGTCATTTTTTCATGTTAAGTCTAGGCTTTGAGTCATTGTTTTCATGCAACTGCTTGGTGTTTGTTTGATATTTGTGCATTTAAGTGTGGTCGGCTAATTTGCACTGTTTCTCTACTCTGCTTCGTTCCTCCTTAGTCATTGTTGATGCAATGTAGCACTGGTTTTGGTTGGTTAGTGTTTATGCAGTTTTCATCTAATCATATAAAGGCTGCTACTTCTTATCTCTTTTTCCCTACGCAATGTGATTCTCTGGTGGGTACTTTGTGAATGTCAAGCTGCTTCCATATTGTTTTGTTCCTAGCTTTACTGCTAGATAAAACTGGAGTGTTATCTTCACATGTCAAAAGCTCTACTGAGATACAAGTATTGGTCGTGTCATCTTCATTTGGTTGTATACAAAATGTATGTAAGTTGCCGCAAAAAAAATGCTCCCAATTCACAAATAGAACACCACTTTCCATATCTAAGAGAAGCAATGGTGTGAACAACCGCTTAGGAAATCATCGGCTTCAGATGTTCAAGAAGATATGAACGAATATAAAAGGTCTTCAAATGCCCGAATGTCTCAGTGAAGATTTTTGCCATGGATATAACTCTGTATAAAGATAAGTATTCTCCCTTTGTTTTCAATTCCTTATTTTAGATGTTAAAGTTGAAATATCCATTCTTGCAAGTTTAGTACTGTCTCGAACAGGCAATGCTTTATTTCTAAAATCCTGGTTACATCTTTCTAGCCAAATATGCCAAACTATTATGAGTTTATTCATATGTTTGTTGTGTCGGTTAGTAGTAGAAATTGCAGTAATCATCTCCATTAGCTTGCAACATTGAATACTTCGTATGATTAAATGTTGAATATTAGGGAACCATATGTTTTTTTGCATACACCCATTTGAAAAATATATGATTAGTTAATTATATGTTTAGAGAACCATCGCTAGATTTACTCAAATGGAGTGATTAGTCAATTCAAATCAATTAATTGCAGCTTGGTAAAATAAACTTTTTTGGGTCAATTCTAACTTATAATTAATTAGATTTAAAATGCACATCTAGCAACAAATTAGAACATATAATAATAATAATAACAATAATAATAATATAAAATGAAAAGTGAGCAGTTAATTTACTTGTCAATCAGTTTATTCTAATGTTTTGAGTATTGATCCAAAGGTGTCATTAGTATTTCATATTATAAATCTTCAAGATATTCTCATTTTATATAGTATGGGTCCTTGTGTTTTTTTCATTTTCAAGGTGCGCTCATATTCTGAACCATTGCTTGGAGGTTTGTTGGTGCTTCTGTGAAGTGCACATTTTTTATGAAAATGATGATCATTTTGGTTCGCAGCAGCATTCTTCTGTTCAAGATGGAGGATAGGTTCACTGCAATTAATTTTGGTCCCCGCCAGGTAATTTACTTTTTTTTTATTATTTAAATGTAATTAATGATTATTAACTCAACGCATCTGCTTTTCCTAACCATTGAATTAAAACCGACTTTCAGCCGCTGCTCATCGATGTGTTTGAAAGAGTGCATCTGTGGCTTTGTTTGATAATAGTTTAAAACGCGACGAGTGGATAAAAGACACAATGTATTAGATTGAAATGCACGGTGGTAAGGATATAGAATTTGTCATTGAATTTGGATGTGGGAGAGGAATGATTCTATGGTTAATGCTTGTGGTGCTAAGTTTTTGATCAATTTATATTAAAAATAATTTGTAATCTTGAAGAGAAATGTTGATAAATATTTGTAAATTGTCAACAATGTATTGTTATTGTAATAAAATTTGAACTTTTGTGAATATTTAATCAAATATTTTAGAGTAGTATTATCTTTGAGTTGATATTTAAATTGTATGTATTTTAAATTATGAAATCATGATTTTATAATAGTTGAAATCGCAAAACATTTTGTAAAAGATACAATTGCAACAAACAAAAACAGTTATGAAAAATTCTTTTGCAACAGGCACAAAATTGTATAAGACTATTTTGCAACTGGCATTTGTTGTTGCAAAAGAATCAATTGCAACAGCAAAGGCCTGTTGCAAAAAAGTATACCGCAACATCTTATTGCAACAGGCAGAAAATGTTGCGTGACTTTTTACAACTCCGGCTATACCAACAGGCACGGGCCTGTTGCAATTGGTCTATTGCAACAGATATTGCCTGTTGCGAAAAGTGTATTTTGTTGTAGTAGTACTTCTGTAGAAATGACACGTGGAAAACATTATGCACGCTCGACATCTTCTTGGGTAACTCCAACCTATACGCAAGCTTTCCAATCCGCTCAACTATCGGAAACTGTCCAACAAACCTTGGAGCTAACTTTCCTTTATTTTCGAATCAAACAACATGCTTTAACGGAGAAATCTTCACGAAAACCATATCGCCAACGTCGAATTCCAAATCTTTTCGATGCTTATCGGCATAACACTTCTGACGATCTTGGGCTGCCTTCATTCGTTGCCGAACGATCTCGTTACAATCTGATGTTTCTCTAATCATCTCAGGCCCAAGCATCAACTTATCTCCAGTTTCAAACCAGCATGTCGGATAATTACACGGTCTTCCATTAAACGCTTCGTATGGTGCCATCCCAATGCTAGACTGGTAGTTGTTGTTGTACACAAAATCAACTAAACGTAGATGGTCTTCCCATGATCCCCTAAAATCCAATACACAAGCCCTTAGGAGATCTTCCAAAACTCGGTTAACCCTCTCGGTTTGACCATCGGTTTGGGGATGATAAGCCATACTCAAACATAATTCGGTTCCAGAAGTCTCTACTCTTCCAAAATCCACTCGTGAACAATGGATCTCGATCACTCACTATGATCTTCGAGATACCATGGAATCGAACCATCCACTTTATATATAGCTCGGCCAACTTTGATGTTGTCCTAGTCGATTTGACAGGAATAAATCTTGCACTTTTGGACAAGCCATCCACGATGACCTAAATTCCTTCATGTCCAGTCCTGGTTCTAGGAGTCCATCGATAAAATCCATCGATATCTGCTCCAACTTCCACGTATAGGAACTTCCAACGTCTGAAGCAATCCACTCGGCTTCTTCTGTTCAGCTTTCACCAGCTGATAGTTCATGCACTTAGAAATAAATTTTCCAACATCCCTCTTCATCCCTTCCCAGTAGTATGCTCACCTCATATCCTGATACATTTTGTAACCACATAGATGAATCGTCAACTTTGAGTGATGACATTCCCTCAGAATCTCATCTCTCAATACGTTGATATTAGGAACAACCAGTCGTCCTTTATTTCGAAACTAACCCTCTTGATCGACCTCGAATTCCTTATCTTCTGGTTCTTGCTTCTGGATAATCTCGACAAGCTTTGCATCACGCTTTTGGCTCTCGCCAATCCTTTCGACGAGAGTAGGTCATATCGATAAACTTGCTAAAATTTCAGGTTCCAACTCACACCATGGTCTGAAATCAAATCCTACCAAGTACTCGAGGTACTTCCATTTCGAAAACATGGGTCCCAAACTTGTGTGTCTTCGACTCAACGTATCCTCTACTTCGTTACCTTTACCAGGAGTACAGGCTATACCAAAATCATACGATGCCAGAAATTCTAACCACCGTTGCTACCGAATATTCAAAACCTTTTGGGAGAAAAGATACTTAAAGACTTATGATCCGTAACCAACTCGAATCAAACTCCCAACAAGTAATGTCTCCACATCTCCAGAGCAAATACGATTGCTACCAACTCCAAATCATTAGTTTGATAATTTCTTTCGTGCAGCTTCAGCTGTCGACTCGCGTATGCCACAAGTTTATCCTTCTGCATCAGCACTGCTCCAAGTCCAGTGCTGCATGCATCGGTGTATACCACCATCTCTTCATTCCTACATGGAATGGTCAAAACAGGAGCATTCGTCGGTCTCTCTTTCAAAATTCCAAAAGCTTGCTCACACTTTGTGTCCCATGTGAACACCTGATTCTTGTTTGTCAATCCCATTAATGGTGCAGCTATCTTAGAGAAATCCTTAATAAAATGGCGACAATATTCTACCAACCCAAGAAAACTCCGAATATCAGTCGCATTCTTAGGTCAATCCCAGACCTGAAGTGCTGCCACCTTAGTGGGGTCAACCGCTATTACATTTCTAGAAACAACATGGCCCAAGAATCTCGCTTCGCTCTTCCAGAAGTAACACTTAAAAAACTTAGCTCTTGGCTGATGCTTTCACAAGATTTCCAAAACAACTCTCAAGTGCGTCTTATGCTCTTCCTCATTCCGGGAGTAAACCAGAATATCATCCATGAACACAAGCACAAACTTGTTCAACTGATCTCGATCTCTGAACACCCTATTTATAAGATTCACGAAATACACTAGTGCGTTAGCCAACCCAAATGACATCACCAGCCATACAAAGAACCCGAATGATGTCCTAAAAGCTGTCTTCGACACATTATCCTTTGCCACTCTCAACTTGTGGAATCCCATTGCCAAATCCATCTGATAAAACACATCGGCCTCGTAAAGCTGATCAAACAAGTCGTCTATCATTGGCAACATATACTTGTTCTTCTTGGTCACCTTATTCAGTTCACGATAATCCGCACATAATCTCAAAGATCCATCAGTCTTGGTTGCAAAAACAACTGGTGCATCCCATTCAGATTCACTTCTTCGAATGAAGCCTTTTCCTAAAAGGTCACGTACTTGCACCTCTAACTATCGATATTCCTTAGGCGCCATCCGCCTGAGAGGCATGACTATAGGTTAGCACCTTCAACCAAATCGATTCTGAACTCAATCTCGCGATGCGGCGGCAAACCATTGACCTCGTCAAAGACATCGTTGAACTCACATGCGATCGACACCAATGAAAAGTCTTCCCGTGGAACCACAAGATAATATAAATAGCTTACGAAGGCACCGTCTTTGGGCTTACATCGAATCACAATCATTCACCCTTCCACATTCCCGACTGTCACCTCCAGCTTCTCGCAATCGACTTTTGCCGCATACCTCTTGAGACAGTTCATACCCAAGATAACCCCAAACCCAGCTAAGTTCAAAACAAAGCAGTCACACACAAAGGAGCAACTATGACTTGACAACACTAGACCATGACAAATCATACACAAACTAGACGAATCCTCAACTGGATTAGTCACGATCAAAGGTCTATCACAAATCTCTGGTTCCAAACCCAAGCGGCACACAAGCTCGTTACAAATGAATGAATGTGATGCTCTGGTATCAAACAACACATAAGCTGAACCATCTCTAATGGAAAGAATACCTTTGACAACGACACTCTTCCCCTTCTCCTCCACCGTAGGAACCTTTGAAGACGATGGTACAGTTTCCAAAGCATGCGCCTTCACAACCTGCTTAACCTTAGCTAGTTCTGGACAATCCTTCTTGTCTTGCCTAGGCTTTCCATATGTAAAGCACTTCCTTTCATCTTTTGGATTCTTACAATCCTTGGAATAATGACCCTTCCACTAGCACTTAAAGCAAATCACTTCTCTTTTCTGCTTTTTCTGACCATCCTTCCCTTTCTGCTGTTGTTGCTTCCTTTTTTTGTTATTACCACCCTGATGTGGTTTCGGTTCTTCCTTAGCTGCAACAACAATATCTTTCTTAGGAAACAAACTCTCGTGCCTCAGAGCTTTCTCGACGATCTTCTCATAAGTGTCATCTAGATGATGAACTAGATGATTCCCTAGTTATTTATCCAAGCTCATCAAAAACTTCTCGTTGAGTCTCAACATATGAACGAGCATACTTCGACAAAGCTTCAAAATCAAAAACATACTCCAGCACTGGTCAACCATTCCGCTTAAACTCGACAAACCTCTTAAACAGAATAGACTTATGAATGGTAGAAATAAACTTCGTCTCAAGTATGGAATCTCATCTTTTGGAGTCTCTAGAGTGACAAAATTCCACCGGTCCATAGCTCTGTCCTGTAGCTGTCTTGATGCAAGCTTCCTCTTAGTTGCATCATCAATTCCCAAGTCTCCAAAGATCCGAATGCAAGTATGAAGCCACCCTTGAATCTCAACAATCAGCTCCGTCCCTTTAAACGACTTCCCTCTTAAAGTAGTGAAGTCTTTTCATAGCTTTGCGAAGTCCGCGACCCTAGGCACTTGCACCAGAACTCCTACATCTACCGCAGTTATCTTCTAAGCGGGTACCCTTCTCATGGTTGCTGACATCATGGCCTCGTATATAGCTGGGTAGTTTGGCATACCGCCATTACCCCCTAAAGTAACAGTCTCCTTCTAGAAGCATGTCTCGATGGTCAACGATTGTTTCTAAATTTGTAATCTAGAATGATTAGTCCATGTATGAGAAAAACTACAAATGGAGTTTAAATGCTACTATAATATACACTCATATATATTAGGGACTGCGGAATGGATCGTTAAGGCAAAGCAAAAACTAGAGGCGGGTGAATAGTGTTGTAAGAATTTAAACAAAATTTAAATCTAATGTTAACTATGAGACGAATCTAACACCACAAACACAATCACAGACACAGATTCAAATGCAAATGCAAAATAAACAGAAATAAAAATGACAAAAAGAAAAGTACACACCAGATTTTATACTGATTCGGATTACTCCTACGTCCAGTCCCATACAACCCTGGATTGCACAGAGTTTTATTACTATTTCCAATAGTCAAATACACCCTCCTTGATTTCACGGCTCAACAAGGAGACACCGACTCCTATTTCTTGATTTCACGGCTTAACAAGGACACACCGACTCCTATTCCTTGATTTCACGGCTACAAGGATGCACCGATTCCTCTTTGACTTACAAACAAGGTTTATTCAACCCAAGCAATTACAAAACATTCCTATAACTCTTCAATAACACTTGATTCAGAGAGTAGAGAGTGTAGAGAGAAGAAGTTTTATCAAAACAGAATTGAAATCGGCAGAGTATAAGTGTAAAAATCATAGAAATGATTAAGAATAATGGTGGAGAGAAAGAGGATGAAGTTAGAGAAGAAGAGATGATAAAAAAATCGGTTTTAACCCCTTTTTATAGAGTATGAAAGGTTGCAACGGTTCTGAATCGTTTCAAATAGTGAATAGACACTTCCTTTCAAAATTGGAAAAAGTGACAATTATATGTCGACATGGAGTTTTTGTTATGTCGACACTCCTTTGAAAATTTAAAATTTAAAGCATTTTTCAAGTGTTTTGATATAAAAATAATTCTGGAAATTCTTGAGTAAAATTCTAGTGTTGTAAATTAATATTATATGATAGAAAAACATAAGAAAACATAAATTTAAAATATATAAATATATTTATAAAATTATAAGGTTTTAAACTATATAAAGTATATAAAAAACTTAAGTTTGAAAAACAAAGAAGAATAAAAATAGAAACAATTAGAAAAATAAAATAGAGAGGATTGAGGATAGAATTGAAAATCAAATTTTGAAAATTAGAATTAGAATTTGAACCTGGAGTGCTATTTAGAGTCTTACAAAATTTAGACTCTATAACTATATTAATCT
Source organism: Allium sativum (assembly GCA_030737875.1). Lineage (NCBI taxonomy): Eukaryota > Viridiplantae > Streptophyta > Magnoliopsida > Asparagales > Amaryllidaceae > Allium > Allium sativum. Next base: position 422,296,283 of record CM060919.1, read on the forward strand.
TGAACTCTTGAAATCTTGATTACTCACGAGTCTTGAAATTTCTCTGATCTTTGAATCTCTATTATCTTTATAACTGTACAGTCTTCAGTAATATTTCCTGTATATAATTCCTGCAAATATATATATATATTCTATACAAAAAGTGTTAGTATATATTTTATAATTAATGATAATTAAAATAAGGTTGTAGTCATCAAAACTCTATTCTCCAACAATCTCCCTCTTTTTATGATGACAACCTTAGTTTATAAAATATCGTACCTGTATATACCTGTTTGATGATGTTCCTTCTACACTCCCTCTGTCTGTAAGAATCCTATAAACTATGCCTATATTTGATAACTTCTTCCCCTTTGGCATTATCAAAAAGAAATCCAAAATGTACTCCCCTTACAATGTATGACTCCCCAAATAGAACTTAAGTAACTATCTTAATAAAAATACTCCCCTTAATCAGATATTCATATATATATACATGTTCTAGAAGTTATAACTATTTAAACCATAAATGACAATTTTATTAAACAATCACTTGTACATATACACAAATTTATACATATCTGACTTATCATAGGAACGTAATAAAGCGAAATCAAGAAAATCCTTAAACACTTAATTATTTGACAATGGGAGATTTGTGAATTGGACAATTTGGATAATGGAGATAGAATTCTCCATTCTTTTCAATCACATTCCCATTTTCATCAAATAGAACCTCTCCTACACACTCAACGTTATCATCTTCGTCCGTAACCGTTAGTTGAGTCTCTTGTTGTTCTTCCTCCTCCATAATTTCTTCTTCCTCTTCTGGTTCTTCTTCTGGTTCTTCCTCTTCTTCCATGGGTTGATCATCATCATTGGTGATAATCAGATTAGTATCGTTATCCATTATAAACTTTAAAAGACTTTTCACTACTTTTCCTTGTCTGTTTTGCTCTTGACTTATTCTAATTTGGAGTACTTGCATCACAACCACCATTTGCAGTAGATACTCCATTTCTTATTCGATTTTGATTACTTTAGAAAGCGTAGATCGTTGAAATGGACCCTCGGATGGTCCAGCGTATGAATCAGAGTTGTTTTGAGTATTTGAATTAGTGAAAGCCATTGTAATTTTTAATTTAGAGTTTTTACAGAGAAGAAGAATGAAAATGAAGAAGAAAAGTCAAATTAAAAGATTTAAATAGTTGAAATAACTAACTTTTGGTGGGAATTAATTTTACGACATAACAGAAACTTTATGTCGACATAGTCATGTTTTAAGTTTCATTATTTTAATTCCTTATTTTATTTTTATATATATACTATTACTTAACTATTCTAATTCACTTAATGAACATATACCTAATTCTCTCCTAAATTTAGTGAATGTTACTTCATTTAATGGTTTGGTTAATATATCTGATATTTGTTTATCTACTTCTATAAATTTAAGTGAAATCTTTTCTTTACTTACATTATCTCTTAGAAAATGATGTCGCACATCAATATGTTTAGTTCTCGAATGATGTGTAGGATTTTAGAAATATTTATAGCACTTGTATTATCGCAGTATATGAGTGATTTATTTATATTTTGAACCAAAATCATTTAAAGTTTGTTGCATATAAATTACTTGTGAACATGCCAAAGCAGCAGATATATACTCTGCTTCAGTTATTGATAAAGATACGGTATTTTGTTTTTTACTAGACCATGATACAATAGAATGTCCTAGAAAATGACATGTTCCACTAGTACTTTTCCGATCAGATTTACATCATGCGTAGTCAGCGTCACAGTACAAAATTAAATCGAATGAATCATTTTTAGGATAAAATAACCCAAAATCTGATGTATGCTTTACATATCTCAGAATTCGTTTTACAGATATTAAATGTGTTTCCTTAGGTTGTGATTGGTATCTTGCACAAAGACATACACTATAAATTATATCTGGTCTACTAGCGGTGATATATAACAAAGATCCAATCATTCCTCTATATAATTTTTGATCAACGTCTTTTGATGTATCATCTTTACTTAAAGCAATGTTAGTTGCCATAGGTGTTGGTCTACCATTTGTTGTTGTTAGATTGTATTTATTAATTAAATCTCTCGCATATTTTTCTCGATTAATAAATATTCCATTCTTTAATTGTTGAATTTGTAAACCTAAAAAGAATGATAATTCTCTATATGGCTCATTTCATATTCTTTGGTCATAATATCTGAAAATTCTTTGTTCATTTTTTCATTTGTTGACCCAAAGATTACATCATCAACATATATTTCTACTAGTTGTATATCTTTGTCATTCTTCTTGATAAACAAAGTATTATCTAATTTTCCTGTTTCAATGTTTGATTGTAATAAATAATTTCATAATCTACCATACCAAGCCCTTGGAGCCTGTTTTAATGCAGATAATGCTTTCTTTAACTTATATACGTGATTTGGTAATTTTCCATCTTCAAATAGGAGTTGTTGCTCTACATATACGTCTTCCTTGACAAATCCATTTAGAAAGACACTCTTGACATCCATTTGATATAATTTGAAATTATTATAGTTTGCAAAAGCTAGTGAAATTCTAATAGCCTCTAGTCTTGCTACGGGGGCAAAAGTTTCATCGTAATCTATTCCTTCTTCTTGAGTATAACCTTGTGTTACTAGTCGTGTCTTATTTCGTACTACTTCACCTTGTTCATTCATTTTATTTTTATAGACCCATTTGGTTCCTATTATTGTTTTATCCTCTAGTCTAGGAACAAGTTCCCATACTTCATTCCTAGTAAACTGATTCAATTCTTCTTGCATAGCAAGTATCCATGAATCATCGGAAGAAGCTTCCTTTGGATTTTTGGGTTCGATAGTTGATATAAATGCAGTATTACTCATATTATTTTATTGATTACGAGTTCTAACAACATATTCAATATCTCCTAAGATATTTTCTACAAAATGGTCTCTAAGTAATCTAATTCTTTTATTTGGTTGGTTATCTTCATAATTTATTTCATTAATTTCGTTTTTACAATCGTCTCCATTGTTTTGAGTTATACTTTTATAGTTTTCATCGAAAGATGCGTTTAATGTTTCTTCTATAGTGTTTGTTCGAGTATTAAAAACTCTATGAGCCTTGCTTCTTTCTGAATATCCAATTAAAATTCCTTTACCGGATTTTGAATCAAATTGGTCTAAATTATCCATCGTATTAAATATAAAACATTTATTTCCAAATATCTTAAAATAGGATACTTTTGGTTCCTTGTTATATAAAAGTTCATATGGAGTTTTCATGAGTTAAAGGTCTAATTGAAATTCTATTAATAATATAACAAGCTGTTGCAACTGCCTTAGCCCAAAAATTTCTTGGTAAATTACTATCGAATAACATAGTTCTTGCACATTCTTGTATCGTTCTATTTTTACGTTCAACTGCTTCGTTTTGTTGGGAGTTCTTGGAATTGAAAAATTGTAGGTTATTCCCTTTTTATTACAATATTTTTCAAAATTCTCATTTTCGAATTCTCCACCATGATCACTACGTACTATTTTAATTTTTAGTGAAAATAAATTTTAAATCCTTTTAGGAAAGGTTTTAAATTGGTTGAAAGCATCACTTTTATTTTTAAGAAACAAAGTCCAAGTGAATCTAGAAAAATCGTCAACTATTACGTACACATATCTGTTATCGTTTATTGATTGAATTTGGGATGGATCAAATAAATCCATTTGTATTAACTCTAATGGTTTTGAAGTAGTAATTTCTTCTTTTGATTTAAATGAACTTTTCTTTAATTTTCCGAATTGACAAGCGTCGCATAACTTATTAACTTTAAATTTCATTTTGGGTAATCCTCTAACTGAATCTAATTTAGAAATTCTAGAAATATGTTTAGAAATACATATGACCGAATCTCTTATGCCAGATCCAGGTATCACTTGTATTGGCCATAAGGTATAAATTATCGTTGGAAATTTTCATACTTGATATATAGATATTTTTCTTTCTTTCTCCTTCGAATATAACTTTTGAATTCCTATCTTCTATGAAACATTTATTCTTTTCAAAATTTATTTTATATCCTTTATCGCAAAGTTGACTTATACTTAGTAAATTGTGTTTTAAATTCCTAAATAATAAAACATTAGAAATAGTAGGAGTTTTAGAATTACTGACATTGCCGATTCCAATGATGTATCCTTTAAATTACCTCCGAAGTTTACCAAACCACCATCTTCATACTTCAGATTATTGAGTAGTTCTGGATTTCCAGTTATATGTCTCGAACAGCCACTATCCAGTATCCATTTGTCATTTTTCATTTCCACCAATTTCTTTCCAGAAAATGAATTTTCAATAGCCATTTAACACACCAGTTCAAGATTTGAATTTTCCATAGCCACATTTTTAGAATTTGAATTGCCAATAGCCACTTTACCCATCTTTTCGACTTTTGAATTTTCAAAAGTCATAGAACTCATCCTTTTCTGTATTGAACAATATTTCAGTAGATCATATGCTTCTTTAACATTATATATGCAGACTCTTTTAACATTGATGCAATGCATGAATTGACATTAGTATTATCAGAGATTCCAAAATTTGCCATTTTACCAAAATTTCAAAAATCAAATTATGAGATTTTTGAAAGACCTTGCTCCGATACCAATTGTTAGGGGTCATCTCCATGACCAGTGGCCTAGCTTGCCACCGTTACCTATCAACGATACCTCAGAACTAATTTCACGGGTAGTCTCGCGACTCAACCAACCCATACACGGGGACATGTAGGAGTAAGAGTCTCTTGCCCGCCACCCATTCACGGGGACATGTAGGAGTAACAGTCTCCTGCCCGCCACCAAACAGGCAAGCGAGAACCCCCTATCATGTTCTCTAACTAGCTCTGATACCAATTGTTAGGGACTGCGGAATGGATTGTTAAGGCAAAACAAACACTAGAGGGGGGTGAATAGTGTTTGTAAGAATTTAAACAAAATTTAAATCTGATGTTAACTATGAGATGAATCTAACACCACAAACACAAACACAAACACAGATTCAAATACAAATGCAAAATAAATAGAAATAAAAATGCAGAAAAAGAAAGAACACACCGGATTTTATACTGGTTCGGATTACTCCTACGTCCAGTCCCGCACAACGTTGGATTGCGCAGAGTTTTATTATTATTTCCAATAATCAAATACACCCTCCTTGATTTCACGGCTAAACAAGGAGACACCGACTCTTATTCCTTGATTTCATGGCTCAACAAGGACACACCGACTCATATGCCTTGATTTCACGGCTACATGGATACACTGATTCCTCTTTGACTTACAAACAAGGTTTATTCAACCCAAGCAATTACAAAACAGCCCTATAACTCTTCAATAACACCTGGTTCAGAGAGTAAAGAGTAGAGAGTGTAGAGAGAAGAAGTTTTATCAAAACATAATTGAATTCGGTAGAGTATAAGAGTAAAAGTCATAAAAATGATTAAGAATAATGGTGGAGAGAAAGAGGATGAAGTTAGAGAAGAAGAGATGATAAAAAATTCGGTTTTAACCCCTTTTTATAGAGTATGAAAGGTTGCAACGGTTCTGAATCGTTTCAAATAGTGAAAAGACACTTCCTTTCAAAATTGAAAAAAGTGACAGTTATATGTCGATATGGAGTTTTTGTTATGTCGACATATTCCTTTGAAAATTTAAATTCTAAAGCATTTTTCAAGTGTTTTGATATAAAAATAATTCTGGAAATTCTTGAGTAAAATTCTAATGTTGTAAATTAATATTATATGATAGAAAAACATATGAAAACATAAATTTAAACTATATAAATATATTTATAAAAATATAAGGTTTTAAACTATATAAAGTATAAATATAAATTATATAAAAAACTTAAGTTTGAAAAACAAAGAAGAATAAAAATAGAAACAAATAGAAAAATAAAATAGAGAGGATTGAGGATAGAATAAAAAATCAAAATTTGAAAATTAGAATTTGAACCTAGAGTGCTATTTAGAGTCTTACAAAATCTAGACTCTATAACTGTATTAATATTGAACTCTTGAAATCTTGATTACTCATGAGTCTTGAAGTTTCTCTGATCTTTGAATCTCTATTATCTTTATAACTGTACAGTCTTCAGTAATATTTCCTATATATAATTCCTGCACACACAACACACACACACATATATATATTCTATACAAAGTGTTAGTATATATTTTATAATTAATGATAATTGAAATAAGGTTGTTGTCATCAAAACTCCATTCTCCAACAATATATAGTATACATCCACCAGAAATCTACAAATACGTCTCTCATACGTAATTACGTCTTCGAATTTTGGCTAAAATCATTAACCAGAGCTATGATACCAAATGTGACGACCACCCATAACTCCTGCACTTAACAAGGAAAATAATGCGTTGAAAGGTGTGCCAGTCAGCTATGGACGATCATCAGGGTAGCATAACACAAGCGGGACCTGTCGTATAACTCACAGCGCAAGGATAAATATAATAGAACATATACAACGGGAAATAATAGTGAAATATAATTGAGCAGAATCTTAAACTTTTTCATATCACCATGAAATACCCATACAACCTTGGATTACACTATAAAAGTCTGTACAATAAGCCTCACTACAAGTCACTCAGAGAATACATCAAATAGCGGAAAACAACAATAGTAGATAGTAGAAAGTAAAACGCCAGCCTCCTGCTCGTCATCGCTCAACAGCATCGTCCTCATCAACATCTACTACCTGTTACCTGCTACTCAGTCTGTCCGTTCACAACTGGATGAACAACCCAAGGTAATAAAAGGAAACATAAAACCTTGAGTCAGACAATAGTCTTAATGAGCGATAAAATAGCTATTTAATATCATCAATAATGTATATAGGAATAGGTAGATTAATCAACTAATCTACCAACATCAACAGAGAAGAACCCAACCCCGTCTTCCCTACATCCGACAGTGATAGCCTTTACAACAATCAGATAGAACAAACAATAAATCCATGGCAATCAATTTTCAAGCGTATACCATCCTAGTCAATATCGACATCTTCCAAGCACAATCCCCGAAGGTCTAAACCAACATCAGACAAGCTCCCAAAATATATCTACTTAGACGTCGAATAATCTACACAAGTCGATACAAGCAAAACAATCATCATCCATGACTCTGACTATCACTGCCAATCCTGCTTTGAAATCATCGTTAATCGTACGACCAGCTCAACATCCTACCGTCCGTCAAGGGCTAATGGTAAACCCCGTTTCTAGCAAAACCCCATACGCCTTTCCACCATACGTATCTAGGCCTTTCAACGATACCCAGGGTACTCGACCAGCTAACTTCTAGTCTTTTGGGCGTCCCCATTATACCCGTGCTTTGAGTCTGCCAGAACCTACGACAACAATAATTCATCGGCCTTCGATATCTTTAGCCATACAACTTGATGAATATTCATAAGATCAAGCGACTTCTCGAGCACCAATATCCATGAAATCACAACCTTGAGTCGTCTTCCCATTCGTTGCATTACGACGATCAACAAATACTTCACAACACTTTGAACATTCCACCTTGAACTCACATCGAAGCCACGACCAACATCAAACCAAAAACATACATCATTTGGTCGATAATCCATCCACAACGTTTCATCTTTCCCATGTATAACAATCCATTGCATTTCAGCCTCCTTTCACAGCGTTTCCAAAATGCAGCATTTCCTCCCTTAAACATGTACAGCTCATCATTGCTCAACGACCCGACATACTTGAACAACTTGACTTGCATGGACGATCGGACATGCCTGAACGAGCCAACTTGCCTGGACGACCCGACCTGTCTAAATGACGCAACCTGCCTGGATGACCCGACCTGCCTGAATGACCCAACTTGCCCAGATGACCCGACCTATGAATCACGAACGACCCGACTCAATGGATCACGAACGACCTGACTCAGTTGACCATGAACGACCCGACTTCGCAGCATTGCCTTCATGTATAAACACCATCGACCTATCATCTTCTCGGCCGACCTAACACCACGCGACCTGACCAAGCTCCAGTGACCTGACCACTTCGAAGCTTCCAACAACCTGACTTCTCTCGTGCTCCCCAAGCCATGACCCAAAGATTCCAACGACCCGAAGCCCTTCAACGGCCCACCAAAAACGGCTCGACTCCAGATTTGACCAATCTATCTTTAATCTCAACCAATCCATCACCAAACGACAACATTGATGCAAACAACTCATCCAATTATCCAATTCAACCATCAATACTTTATGAAATCATCAACAACACTTAAATGACAATTATTCATCATACAACCATATGAAACTCACCAAATTATGATAAATCAATGAATAAACAAATTGTTGGATCTAAATTTGCATAACGTATGAATTAACATAAGAATTACCGATTTAAGCTGCTAGATTAGGTCCAATGGTGATTTAAATTGAAATCATACTTACACCGATTAGATCTATATTAAAACAACTCGAAATGATGAACATAAGATCAAATAATGCATATACTTGATCAAATCCATGTGATAGATGCTTATCACTCACCAATTCTTCGATTAACTTGAAATCAATAAATTTCCAATCCAGACAACGAAGAATGATCTTCAAACCTCTCAATTTGATGCAATCTCCCTTCACTTGTTGTAGATTTAGCTTTGCTTGATTCAAATCTTCGATCTTCTTGCGTAGATCTAGAATTTTAATGGTGGAAATATGTAGTTGATTGAGTAAGGAGGATCACAAGCTCAACCAAATGAGAGAATGAAGAAAAGTAACCCTCTCCCATACCTCTAATCCCCTATTTATGGCCTCTAACCTGCTCACTAATGAGCCACACCAATTTAGCCTATTAATGACTAGCCAAACTTGTACAAAAATTGTGTAGCACTAAAACAACGATTTCTCCCAAACCACTGAATCAAATCTTTAATGTGACCACTTTACGGAATTGACAACACCATTTCCTTTCTAATAAAATCGATCTCAGCACCTGATTCGATTCTAGTCAAAAGTTATGCCCTATACAAAACTGACAGGGGAAAAATGGTCACAAATAAATTAGTAAAAATTATGGACACGTCTTACATCCCCATAACCAACATATCAAAATATGAGAATGATCCAACCCTAAGGAAATTAAATAAAATTATTTTTATGATACTCCGATATGTAAAATGCGGGTTGTTACAATAGTGGTTGGATACAATATATTATATAACTGCAATCTTAAAATAAAAATTACATCATCCATATCTCTACTTACCATTACTATCTCTATTGAGGACTTACGAAAAAAATTATACTCTTTGTTCACGGAGCAGATATAAACCATTATCAAATATGAGTAGTCCTTACCATGTTTGTTTTTATGAAAAAATCGTACTACTTTACATGTACAACCCTCAGCGTAATTGAATTTGCAAATTCACAATTACTATTATATTTTTTAAACAAGTTAGTCTTTTTTTTTAAATCAAATTTGTAATTGAGGAAAAAAATAACATATATTTTTTCTCTATTATTATGTAATTTAATGGTCGGTTTTTTCCATCCTTGTACGGCAATACTAGTTTAAATGGTTGTCTTAAAAATAAAAAAGGTACATGTAAAACCGACGTATTAACAGTACAACATATAACATACAAGTGTGAACCCATGTTTTGCATACGGGTACGATGAAAGAATCATAGTATCCTAGATCATTATAAAACTGAGAAAAAGGCTATTCATGGAAACTAAGACTATGTCCAAAAATTTAAAAACACAATAGTGTCAGTAAATGAAAAGATAACAAAAATTAAGTTATGCATCAGATATAAGTTGACGCTTACATATACATCATTTTGCGCATAGGAGGTGATTTATTAAGATAACACACTTGAAATTCAGTTGGAAGTAGATTTTTCTTGTAGTGAAGCACGCTTGAAAGAGAGAATTCTCCATCACATACTAAATTTATATGAACGTTATTATTTATGTGAATGAGAACTCATGCTGCAAGCAAAAAGATTTATTTGCATAATACATTTTTAGTTGAATAATATATAGATTGTTATAAAGAACAAACATTGAGTACAAATCCTAAGATTAATTAAGCTTCTAAAACGCTAGATCATAGATTCAAAATACATTGCACAAATTTAGTATGTATGAACAACTACTCCTATTATTAAATTCAGACTAACAGTCCACAATTAATTGAAGGAAATTGCAAGTGGTGATATAATGCACATGTTCACATTTACCTTACTTTAAGTTTAAGGTCTATCAAAATTCAAGTAAATTTGGTGGATGTATCCTCCTGTTGGTTGTAGAAGAACATATAAAAATCAATCAAAAATTGATTTTCCCTTTAAAATGGGTTAACATCATTATTCTCCTTGCTTTCATTCAGGTAAAACAAAGTGAAAAAAATAAATAAGGATATGAAACCTAAATAACTAATCCGCTCGCCAGGAATTATAAAGTTTGCTTTTTGAACATTCTCCATGTCACTTAGTAAAAAGAAGATTAATAAAGGTTTCTATAAATTTGTTGTCATCTGTTTATTAAGATTATTGCAGACCTGTTGAGAAGAGTAGGGCAAGGTGTTTATAGTTGATATTCCATTTCATGTAACCAAAGTGGCATGCTTCAGCCATTTAAAAATGTACATTAAAAGGGTGATTATATAAGAAAATGACACTTAAGGGTTACGTTAATTAAATGTGAAATTGGCAACAGAAGTATTACTCTCGTATCAACTAATATTTTGAAAACTACAAATAACAATCATTAGAATGCAAAAGAGTAAAGACCAAATGGAGTTCACAATCGATTTATAGAAAAGTAATGGAAAAAATAATCATACCTCCTCAAACATTAAATCGAGATCCCCATGACTTGTATGAGGCACAATAGCCAAAACATTGATCATGGTAATAGAAATTGAGATTTTATGTTTTTCTTCAACTGCTTGCATCGTGCAAATTTCACGGAAATCTCTAATATTGGTAATAATATAACATCGACATATTTAAAGATCTGATCAATCCATATAAAGAAATATGAGCATAACTCCACGATCACGAACTAAGTACTATCTTAATGAATAATGTGCAATAAAAAGGAAAACAAAATGAGCTCTAATCAGTCTAACTATTCATGATTACATAGTCATTATTTCACACATATATTAGGCTAAATATACTAAAATGTTTATGCATACTAACAGGTTTATGCTAAAGGATATTGATAATAGGTAAACTTACATGTAGCAATACTCTTATGACAAAGAAGCTATACATACATCAACCGTGATATAGTAAATATAAATATTTCAAATATGTATTATCTAATATTACTTATGGTAGAAAACATAAAAAGTTAACATGCATATGTTAGCCAACTATATTTCAAAAAGATGTGCTGCTTCAGCTATATTCATAAATCAGATAGCTCTCAACAAACGTCCTAACTGCGAGTGTACAGACTGGGAGTTAGCGTGCACACGAAAGTAGAAAAATACAGTATGTTAAATGATAGACTCTTGAATCATGCATCTCTATAATCTTATGTTACAACATACATCTTTTTTTTTTTACTTTTCCTCATAAATAATAATGTGACAATATTTTTAGATTATATAACAATTAATGGCCAAAATTCTATTGTATGTGATTATGGTCTTAGTCATAAATCGAAACAGTCATGTTAAACTAAAAATCATGTATTTTTGTCACCGGAACAGATATGTTTTAAAAGGAACACTATGCATATTTTTATTACCATTGCATCCAAAGATTACCTGAAATCAACTCCAATGTAGGCTCATGCTTCTGCTTCATCTCTATAAATTCTTTGATTAACAGCATATGACTTAACAAAGTAACAAAACTCGGTTATAATCCTCAGGTAATATCAATTTTCTCCTTTGTTTCTAGCTGTAATGACATGAGCTGCTGGATAGAAATTTTACTTTGTTACCTTTCATCCATATTAGCGGAAATGCATTAAATGTCTCTTCTTCAACACCACGATCGATATATGAAGAACGCATCAATCTTCATGAACCAAAACATCATAACATATTCATAATTCCATGTAATAAGGTTAATTGTCATGACAATTCCGAAGTAAGATTCAAAGAGGTTTAGTTCAAAATTGCAATGAAAATATACCATAATGCATTAAAAGGAAAAAAAACATTATGTCTATGTCAGTTGTTCAATCCCTCGTGCGACCATTTGATTTACTCAAAAGTCAAACCATAATCCAAGAAGACTCTGTCACCCCCATTGATTAGCAGAATAACAAATACCCGCGGAATTCAACCTAAAGGTGCAATGTCAGAATGCAATATATCATAAGTATAGGTTGATATATTATATTCTTTTTCTTCTTTAACAACTTAAAATTCAAGACAATTACCTGAAAATAAATTGCCATCGCATTTTCATTAGATAATGAAAAATAAGAAGTGCGAACAGTCTTTCATAAAATAAGTTATACGATAAAATAATTTAAATTATACCATAAGTGCGAACGCGTGCTATGCACGCAGATACAATTTAAATTTTCCCTAATTGCTGAAAAAAGTATTTGGATGATACAAATGCATTTGTATACATAGAACTTGTTTTTATACTAAATCAGTCGGGAAACTTTCAAGTAACTGATAAATAATGATTAGGCAAAGGAAAAAATTAAAAAGCACTTGTTATGCAGTCCTAAATTATGTTAGAAACATTTCGTTATGTAACTCATATTGAGCACGGTTAAAAATACTTAATTGATCAATCCATGTTTTTCATTTTGGTGTAGTTAAAAAATGTTTTAAAGATGAAATTATCATTCTTGGTTAGCATGATATAACACTAATTTTTTATCTATCAAAACTATGTATTAGAAATGCGCTAAAGTTGTTAACCAATGTTGATCCTGATAGCATGATTATTTAATTTCTTGAATCTTGAGTAATTAATTTAGCATAAAAGCATACGTGTTACTAAAGAAATATACTTTAAAGCCGCAAATGTATCATTAAATACTATTTTGTTAAACTAACTTTGCAAACTATTTCTTGTATTCTAAGACATTCATATATGACATCCATCTAGATTAGAGTTTATATATTCATTTTTAAATTATTTTTAACTTGAAGCTTAACCATATAGCAAGTGTTTTATGTATTGTCGTGTGCTTGTATGTGTCAGTGTCTGTGAACAGTGGTGTAAATTACTGTCAGTATATGTTCCTAAATTCGAACTGAAATGCGTTTTGAACTTGTTGATCAATATACATTTTATTGACAATTTGTTTTCCGAGAAAGTTTCTATGTTCATTCGAATTTTCCTGTTCTTGAGACCATAACCAACAATCCGTTCTGTTCAGTTATTCTCTCTCTTGTTTTTCAACTGGTCCAACGAGCCGAGCAACCAGAAGGGAGGAAGCAGCCGTGGGCTAGCCACGAATAGGTTTACAACGGCAAAGAGTTCGCCGTTATAAGGTTACAATGGCAAACTCTTTGTCGTTATAACATTATAACGGCAAACACTTTGCTGTTATAAAGTTATAACGGCAAAGTGTTTGCCGTTATAAACTCAAACCAGAAAACCCCCCGCCGCCACCCCTCGTCTTCATTCTCCTTCCCCAAATTTCAAACCCGAAAACCCAACATCATCCCCTATTTTTCACCTAAATTTTTCCATCAATTCACCAATCCGTCAGCTTTTAACCAAATTAACTACCGTATTTGAGATATTCGTTCGAAAATATGGCTAGATTACTAAAAAAATTCACCAAAAAATTCGTCCATGGCGACGATGGTGGCGCCGGGGGTAGTGGCGCAGACGGGAATGGCGCAAGGGGTAGTGGCGCAGGCGGCAATGGTGCAGGGGGTAGTGGCGAACAACCAGTCGCACAGTACGTGCCCGGAATAGAATACTTGCTTGCAGCCGGCGAAAACATGGAGAACCAGGACGTAGGGGCGCAAGAGGAAGGCGGCCGTTGTGGATGCGACGGTCGTAGGGGCGGACGAGCAGGCAGGGCGCGTAGGGGTGTGGGATCAGTTTCCGCTAGACAGGCCGATCTCGATGGTTTTCTGGATCCGAACCTCAACGCCGCGAAGCTTCCTATGCTATCCAACTTTCGCATTCTTCCAGAAGGCGAAGAACACGTTAGCACGCAGTCGAGTTTGCCTGTAAGTATTTTAGTATTATTTAAATAATATTCTTTGAGTATTAGACATTGAGTAGATAGTATAACATTTTGTTGAACTGTTGGCAGTCGCGGAATATACGTTCACGTGGTTCATTAGCAACCACACTTAGATATTATCATGCACAATTGGCGGGTAAGGAGGGGGTCGTAGCACTGTTACATGCTCTTGGATTTCATTTTTTCATAGGTAATATTAAAGACCTTTTAATGAAACAAGTGGACAATTTATTAGTCCTAGTTATCTTACTGTGCGCTTTACAATTTTAGGAATAAACCATGTTATAAATGTTGATGTTCAATTGTGTGCGGCCATTGCTCTACGGTGGGACAAAACCACCACCACATTTCACTTTCCTTGTGGTGAGTTATAACTTACACCGCTTGATTTCTCTATGCTTACTGGTATTAGTATTGGAGTAGGTGCTTATCCCCCACTGCCTTTTGATGATGGTCGATGGCGTGATCGTGCACTTCTTCATGATCTACTGCCTCATTTTGACGTTTCTGATGCGTCGTGTCAGGCAGAAGGCGCTATCAGAGTGAGCGCCATCCGTGCGGCCATGGATAGCATACTCGCTGTAACAACCCGGAAATTCCGAACCAATTTAAATTTTTTATTTTTGCTATTTTATTGAATTTTGAATAGTTGAAATAATTTATTACAAATAAAAATGACTAAAAATTTATTTTAATTGAAGTTAGAACGAATATATTTATTTTAATTATAAATAATTCGAAATCGTCGAGCGAATGAATTATATATATATATATATAAATATAAACTAAAATAAATCGAATCGCGCTGCTGCAGTTCGCGATTTGAAGTCGTAACTTCAAACGATTATTCCGAAGGATCCGACCGTCAGTGTAAAAACCCGTAACTTCCACGGTGAGGAAAGCGCGGATAGTTCGAGAACAAGCCACAAAAGGACGCAGACGGAAGAACATTTCATTGTTATTACAACAATTCCATCAGAATACAAGAATATACAGAGTATAAATGAATATTACACAGAAATATCAGAGATTTAAATTACATTTAAATACATCGCAGCGGAAAATAATACAATACACAACTAGAAGTAATACACGGATACAAAGCTTTCCGAGTATTGTTCCAGCTGTAAACCAGGATCCCGTGAATATAAATCTGCAAAACCAAAACTACTAACTGCCCGTGTCGAAAATAAGGGCACCCAGAGTTTAGGTTAAAACAATAAACTCCAGGTCAGTCATGTGACTGGTGTGAGAACTAAAACAGTTATTAATCTTTATTTTCAAAGTAAGGTAAATCAAGGGACCACGCCGTATAACACGGAACGGGTTTCCTCCCAAGAACACCAGTGCATAAAACAAAACAGCGCAATGCTTTTTGGGAAAAATGAAGCTATTATAAGACCCAGGTCCTATCACACAATGCAACGCAAGCCGGGGGATAGGGTTTTCCCTTATAATAGCCAAACATGCTTAGTACGTTTAAAACAAATCATTTTATACTACTATAAGTGCATAGCGTGTAAAACAACTTCAAATCATAAGTATCAATCATAGACGGCATGGGTACCATATATCATGTCGCCATACTAGTTCTACAATTAAAACCGCAATATTGCGTATTGGAAATTGGATTTCCGTCATGGTGGCTCCTGATTCGAAAGATCGATCGCGTAATGCAATTCCCCACGGCTTACGTCCCAACAAGAGAAAACACCGTCTGCACATCCGCACTTTTGGGACCAGAGTATCACCGCGGCTTACGTCCCGACGAGAGAAAACACCGCTTATTCTATATATCCCTGAGCACTAAGCTCATCTCGGTCGACCGAATCCACGACACCACTAAGGTGCCCATCCACTAAAAAGCATACTGATCAAACCATCAGTTTACCACCATACCGGGGTGTGAGGCTCGCGAATCAACGCTATACACAAAGCCATGCTATATTAAAGCTGCGCTTTGATCATCATCCACCAAACTTTGCTTTTCAACAAAAGTCTGGATCACTGCATCTCAGCATGCCACACTATCAATCCATATCGTACCACTGATTTCTGCCAATATATAACCTCTGAGCTCGTATGTCTCAGAGAAGGGCGTTAAGCAAGAGAATAAATTCTCCGCCGCCAAACAGATATATATTTAGCAGAGATCAACGAATACAATATAAAGGAATACAATGTCAGACACACCATCCATTTACAAGTCCGTTCTAGGTTTGAACGAAATCGGAGGCACTTTCCTCGCATATCCGTCGATCTCCAAGTACGTCTGGACGACCACCAACTGATTCCCTCATCTTGGGTGTACAGCCCAATCAAGATCATCAGTAATCACCCAAACGATGTGAAGACTTTCGGTCTTCGACCACCGTCATCATCTTCGACTTATCGTCGAATCGGTTATTCAGAATGGGTATAAACCCGGCCTTTCCGAACAACCTGCGTATATTATAAACAAATGTTACACAAACACAACATACGCCTCATTCCAATTCAGCAGTCACTAACCGTAAATTAGCAAGAGAACAATTCCCCAAATATTAACCCCGAAGGCCGAAACCAACATCAGATCAATACCCAGGAAACCATCCTTCTTAGCTAACCTACAGTTAGTTTCTAAATTTCATGTTCTTAGGGAAAGGTTCCCATTAATTTTATCAAAGATAAATTCTTTAAAATTTATTCTTTAATCTTCCTTTGGATATCATTTCAAACCAAATTATGGTTTTCCAAACTAGTCGGGATTAGCGAACCACACCGAAGTAATTATTTATTTTATTTCCCAATCCCAACCTATTCATCCCATGAAGAAAAACTGGTAATACTCCATATCTAA
This sequence comes from Allium sativum, assembly GCA_030737875.1. Classification (NCBI taxonomy): domain Eukaryota; kingdom Viridiplantae; phylum Streptophyta; class Magnoliopsida; order Asparagales; family Amaryllidaceae; genus Allium; species Allium sativum. The sequence continues at coordinate 422,313,379 of CM060919.1, forward strand.
TACCACGGTGTTATCGGTAGAATTAATTACCATTCCACGTCCAAATCTAATTAAAGATTTAATTATCGCTTTGGAGCAAAACTGGTGATACTCCATTCTCGATCTTTTCAATCTAATTAAAGATTCGTTAAAACTCCGCTTAGTTTTAATCTTTAACTGGGTTAAAGAATCAGTGTCATTTAAAACACGGTTCACTATAAACCCAAAATCACATTACATTTCAATCAGACCCTAACCATAAATTAGCAAGTGAGCAATTCCCTAAGTATTAACCCCGAAGGCCGAAACCAACATCAGATCAATACCCCAGAAACCATTCAACTTAACTAATCTCCAGTTAGTTTCTGATTTTCTTAACTCCTTTGGATCTAAGAACAGTATTATTGAAGATACCGTTCACGACAATCCAAACCACATTTTATTAATTATCGGGTTAAAGAACAAGTGTTATTTAAAACAATGTTCACGATAAACCCAAAAATCAATATCAATTCAATTCCAATCAAACATTATTTAATTGGTACACTTCATTAAATCTAAATAAAAAGATTTAATCTTTTCTCAACTGGGTTCAAGAACAGTGTTAATAAAGACACCATTCACGACAAACCCAAATCACATTTGATATTAAATACAAGGCTCTGAATAGAAAATATATCGGCTTATATTCAATATCAAATTCTACGACCAACAAATATCGTATTGAAAATAACGATATAAATATATCTTTCAAATTTCCATAACAATATCTGTATAATCACGAAACCCAACATCGAAATAATCCAAAGACAATTTCGATTCAAATCCATTCCAATTCAATTATTGGAAATCCTGGTTATTTTCAAAACCATTTTCAAATTCAATTTATTTATTTAAAAATAAATAGAATTATAGTTCTAGTTCAAAACTAGTTCATTTCGATAAAAATCTATTTTTATCTTTTCAAATATGGAGTTTTTTCATCCCAATTTTTCCCAAATCATTTCTTATGATTTTACACAAATTATTACTATTTTTAATAATTTTATCAAGGCCCGAACAGTCGATTTCCATCGACGGCCATCGAACTGCACTTACAGCGACCTTTTCCAAATTTGATTTGGACATAATTCCAAATCCAACCGTTAGATTTCAAATTTCTAATATTCGTTAGAAATCTCTTTTTGATACGAACCCAACGGTTCCAGTTTTAGGAGAATCCGACGGTCGGATCTCCCATAATATCCGTTCGAAGTCAATGGTCGAAATTCACGAACTACCGCGGCGCGGCGCGTTCTATTCAGGCCATTATATTATATATATAATATATATAATATATACTTCGTCGATTTCCTTTTTAAAACGTATTATATAAATCGTTTTTAAATTCGTTTTCGAAACGATTTCAACTTCCAATCAAAATTGAATTTTCTCTTATAAATTCGTTTTAAATCCATTTCAATTCAATCCAAATTCGTTTTCTATTCAATTCAATTCAAATTCGTTTTCTATTCAATTCAATTCGAATTCGTTTTCTATTCAATTCAATTCGTTTTCTATTCAATTCAATTCGAATTCGTTTTCTATTCAGTTCAATTTGAATTCGTTTTCAATTCAATTCGAATTCGTTTTCTATTCAATTCAATTCGAATTCGTTTTCTATTCAATTCAATTCAAATTCGTTTTCTATTCAAAATATCAGATTTTGAAATCACTTTCGATGTTCATTATAAATTGGATAAAATCGATATAAATATCGTTCACGTCAAAATGGCGTCAATCTAATCAACACGGCTTCATATATTTCTATTTTCAAATATTCTATTTCAAATATTTCTTTTTCAAATATTTCTATTCAAATATTTCTTTTTCAAATATTTCTATTTCAAATATTGAATGAAGCCCAATCAATTACCATATAATGTTAATTATATGGATTTTCTACAACACAGGTATACAATAACAACGATGAATAATCAACCATCATCCAAAGTGCACTCTACACTGTATAAGCATCGAATATAAATATTTAACGCTTATAACAGTCTGTCAATCAATCGATTGATATACAACTAACTATTGGGATTAGTGTATGTCATATATCATCCCAATACCCGTGTGGGGTTTCAAACAATCAAACACAGATTTTATTTGTGCAGTTGGGCGATGTGTAAAATTTATCGTCCCAATCAATATCAGTCAAATGTGTGTATATAAACAAATCGTCCGATTTGTTTATTTTTATTTCCTTTCATATACGCGTTAAAAATTCTATTTTTAACTATAAAATATTTTTAACTATATAAATATTTTATTTCATTTTACATCACATCACACAATCAACTACTCATCAAAATCATACAAACAAGCATACAAGCCGTCCATGGTCTGTGGACGACGGGTGTCGGGTGCTACTAAACACCGTCTGCATCCTAGTATATATTTATATAACTAGAAAAGAAAAGTTAAAGTGAGAAGTTCTCACAAAAGCTATCCCAACTCCACGACACTTCCTATGTAGAAAATCTCCGCCGTTTCTTCTTTCGTCACTTTCGTCATCCGTATTCACTACATATATAAAAATCGAATTTTTACTTCGCTGTCCCATATATAAAAATCGAATTTTTAGTTTGCTATTCAATATATAAAAATCGAATTTTTACTTTGCTATTCAATATATAAAAATCGAATTTTTACTTTGCTATTCAATATATAAAAATCGAATTTTTACTTCGCTATTCAATATATAAAAATCGAATTTTTACTTCGCTATTCAATATATAAAAATCGAATTTTTACTCTTCACATATAATAAAAATCCTATTTTTAATCTTCACATATAATAAAAACCAAATTTTTTATCTTCACATGATATGCCACTAGTCTAAAAATTATATTTTTAATCGCTAGAAATATACATAAAAATCCTACCTTTATCCGGTTAAAGATCCAAACTTTATAAACTATAAAGATCTAATTTTTATAAAGAAAAAAAAACTCACATCGATTTGTTAAGGAGGATGGGTGCTGAAGATCGTCGGCGGGCAGCGGGAGATGGCAGCAGCGATTTCTGCGCGAGGTGGAGGGTTTGGGGGAGGGTCACGGTTCTCTTTAGAAGAGGAGGGGGACAGAGAAGCAACGGGGAGCTGGGGATGGAGGCGCGGTCGGGGTCGAATCTATGGCGGCGGCGGTGCTCGATTGGAGAAGAGGGGGTTTCTGTGGGGAGGGGATCGCGGTTCTCTCGCACGACAGAAGGAGGCGGAGGTGAAGGTCTAGGGGGAGGTCGCGGTTGCACAGGGGGGCGGTGGATTGCCTGGAGGGCGGCGCGGCGGTGATCGCCCCCCCCCCCTCCCTCGAGTGGTTGAATTTTTTTTTCTCTATTTCCGTTCGAATTGAAATTGGGGGGGGGGGCTGAGAGAGTAAGTAAGGGAGGAGAGTTTTTTTTATATTTTAATTTTATATTATTTTAATTTCAAAAAGTAACTTTTTCATTCGACCTCGAAACGAGACCCACCGCCTGTCGTCCATAGCTAATTACTCCCATTTCGAACACAATGGGATATGTACCGTAAGCTGATTCGACCGTTTCGATCAGTTTCCGTTAAAATCAACATATAACTCTATATATTGAATTTGAACACGCATTTCAATTCACCGGGGTCACATACGAACTCTAAAAATCCAGAAAAATGTTTTCTAGCTTCGTATTGACGATACGGTCCTATCAAAACTAGTTTCGTCGAATTCTGAGACTGTTGGAAAAATGGCCATTTTCCAGTCGATTAAAATCAACTAAAACTGGTCAAACGCGTTTTCCTTTGCCACGCTCACATATGGATTCGAAAAATTATGAAATTTGAAACCTACCAATAACTTGACATCCTGGATCCAAAAAAAGTGGTTTCGTCGAAATCCGAGGTCGTTTGCAATATTTCCATTTTTAAGGACCTGAATTCTATAGCGACTATTCAGAATTTTCAACTGGACATATCTTTTTATCCCCGCTAGGAAATTTTGATTTTTCGGATTCGTTGGAAAGATATTCACTAATAGATTCAAATATTTTTGGTCTCACTAAAATCCGGTTTATTTTGAATCCTGTACATTCATTTGAAATTTGAAATCGAATTATCGAACTACCGCGCCATTTTCAATTCCTTTTATATATATAAATAAATATTTATATTCTAACGACGATTCGAATAAATATATACGTTCGAATTCTATTCAAAATAAATTTCTCATCGTTATTATTTAAAATAATTCAGTTTAAATATCCAAAATTCGCTAAAATTGCCGAAATAAAAATTTTAAATTGGCCCAGATTTCCGGGTTATTACAATCTCCCCCACTTAAAACTTTTCGTCCCCGAAAAGGAACGAAACCGAAAGTTGTTTTAAATACCAACTCAACTTTCATTGTTTTCACTACGGCTTAAGTTCTTTAACTTTTCAGTTTCTAAGAACTTTTCAAATTTTTCAAAAATTTGGCTAACACCCTAAATTTTCAAAAAATTTCGCCATAACCTCCCCTGCACCGGGAGCACGGGAAAATCCCAAAATTGCCATACAGGCCCTCTGATCTCAAAAAGAAAAAGAAAAAGCCAATCGGCTCATAAAATCATCATCACCCAAACAAAACAGTAAATTATGATAAACATGTACCTATTTGTCGGGCAAACAATTTTATTCTTCTGCTCTAGCCTCTTTGCTATGACCTATTCAATGTAAGTACATGTATATGCAAGCAAATGCGACCAAATTTTTAATACAGTTCAATATTTGACCAATTTTGTTAAAGGTTCAACATTTAATTATTCAAATAATAATCAAACAACACAACCATCAATCAATTAGTGAATTATCATTTCAAATTCATAATTTTGATATATAGTCAAAAATCATATTTTTGGTGCCAAATCACAAAAATATATTCTAATTATATTTCGGTTCTCACACCAGTCAATAGGAAATATATAGATATCACACATTCGTCACTCGAATATAAATTCTGATGATGATATATCAATCATCAGAATCACCCCCGGGCGACTAAAATGTGATTCTATATCTACCCAATATATCAAAACTTCAAAAACACGCGGATCAGACGTATACGCAAAATCTATATATACTGGATTGTCAACATCAAAATAAATAAATAACCAAATACGAATAATTGATTTAAATTTTCAAAACAAAGATTGTTTTCACTTTTAAAAATATACTCTTCACCCTTGTTCTAGGATACTACTAATCCCATCTCTAACGAGTCATTCCCATTGGATATTACTAATCCAATATCTGATGAATTCTTTCGTATGGTTCTATCGTGTCTTGTTCTCTGAGCTTTGTAAACCAAAGCTCTGATACCAACTATAAAAACCCGTAACTTCCCCGGTGAGGAAAGCGCGGATAGTTCGAGAACAAGCCACAAAAGGACGCAGACGGAAGAACATTTCATTGTTATTACAACAATTCCATCAGAATACAAGAATATACAGAGTATAAATGAATATTACACAGAAATATCAGAGATTTAAATTACATTTAAATACATCGCAGCGGAAAATAATACAATATACAACTAGAAGTAATACACGGATACAAAGCTTTCCGAGTATTGTTCCAACTGTAAACCAGGATCCTGTGAATATAAATCTGCAAAACCAAAACTACTAGCTGCCCGTGTCGAAAATAAGGGCACCTAGAGTTTAGGTTAAAACAATAAACTCCAGGTCAGTCATGTGACTGGTGTGAGAACTAAAACAGTTATTAATCTTTATTTTCAAAGTAAGGTAAATCAAGGGACCACGCCGTATAACATGGAACAGGTTTCCTCCCAAGAACACCAGTGCATAAAACAAAACAGCGCAATGCTTTTTGGAAAAAACGAAGCTATTATAAGACCCAGGTCCTATCACACAATGCAACGCAAGCCGGGGGATAGGTTTTTCCCTTATAATAGCCAAACATGCTTAGCACGTTTAAAACAAATCATTTGATACTACTATAAGTGCATAGCGTGTAAAACAACTTCAAATCATAAGTATCAATCATAGACGACATGGGTACCATATATCATGTTGCCATACTAGTTCTACAATTAAAACCGCAATATTGCGTATTGGAAATTGGATTTCCGTCATGGTGGCTCCTGATTCGAAAGATCGATCGCGTAATGCAATTCCCCATGGCTTACGTCCCAACAAGAGAAAACACCGTCTGCACATCCGCACTTTTGGGACCAGAGTATCACCGCGTCTTACGTACCGGCGAGAGAAAACACCGCTTACTCTATATATCCCTGAGCACTAAGCTCATCTCGGTCGACCGAATCCACGACACCACTAAGGTGCCCATCCACTAAAAAGCATACTGATCAAACCATCAGTTTACCACCATACCGGGGTGTGAGGCTCGCGAATCAACGCTATACACAAAGCCATGCTATATTAAAGCTGCGCTTTGATCATCATCCACCAAACTTTGCTTTTCAACAAAAGTCTGGATCACTGCATCTCAGCATGCCACACTATCAATCCATATCGTACCACTGATTTCTGCCAATATATAACCTCTGAGCTCGTATGTCTCAGAGAAGGGCGTTAAGCAAGAGAATAAATTCTCCGCCGCCAAACAGATATATATTTAGCAGAGATCAACGAATACAATATAAAGGAATACAATGTCAGACACACCATCCATTTACAAGTCCGTTCTATGTCTGAACGAAACCGGAGGCACTTTCCTTGCATATCCGTCGATCTCCAAGTACGTCTGGACGACCACCAACTGATTCCCTCATCTTGGGTGTACAGCTCAATCAAGATCATCAGTAATCACCCAAACGATGTGAAGACTTTCGGTCTTCGACCACAGTCATCATCTTCGACTTATCGTCGAATCGGTTATTCAGAATGGGTATAAACCCGGCCTTTCCGAACAACCCGCGTATATTATAAACAAATGTTACACAAACACAACATACGCCTCATTCCAATTCAGCAGTCACTAACCGTAAATTAGCAAGAGAACAATTCCCCAAATATTAACCCCGAAGGCCGAAACCAACATCAGATCAATACCCAGGAAACCATCCTTCTTAGCTAACCTACAGTTAGTTTCTAAATTTCACGTTCTTAGGGAAAGGTTCCCATTAATTTTATCAAAGATAAATTCTTTAAAATTTATTCTTTAATCTTCCTTTAGATATCATTTCAAACCAAATTATGTTTTTCCAAACTAGTCGGGATTAGCGAACCACACCGAAGTAATTATTTATTTTATTTCCCAATCCCAACCTATTCATCCCATGAAGCAAAACTGGTAATACTCCATATCTAATACCACGGTGTTATCGGTAGAATTAATTACCATTCCACGTCCAAATCTAATTAAAGATTTAACTATCGCTTTGGAGCAAAACTGGTGATACTCCATTCTCGATCTTTTCAATCTAATTAAAGATTCATTAAAACTCCACTTAGTTTTAATCTTTAACTGGGTTAAAGAATCAGTGTCATTTAAAACACGGTTCACTATAAACCCAAAATCACATTACATTTCAATCAGACCCTAACCATAAATTAGCAAGTGAGCAATTCCCTAAGTATTAACCCCGAAGGCCGAAACCAACATCAGATCAATACCCCAGAAACCATTCAACTTAACTAATCTCCAGTTAGTTTCTGATTTTCTTAACTCCTTTGGATCTAAGAACAGTATTATTGCAGATACCGTTCACGACAACCCAAACCACATTTTATTAATTATCGGGTTAAAGAACAAGTGTTATTTAAAACACTGTTCACGATAAACCCAAAAATCAATATCAATTCAATTCCAATCAAATATTATTTAATTGGTACACTTCATTAAATCTAAATAAAAAGATTTAATCTTTTCTCAACTGGGTTCAAGAACAGTGTTAATAAAGACACCATTCACGACAAACCCAAATCACATTTGATATTAAATACAAGGCTCTGAATAGAAAATATATCGGCTTATATTCAATATCAAATTCTACGACAAACAAATATCGTATTGGAAATAACGATATAAATATATCTTTCAAATTTCCATAACAATATTTGTATAATCACGAAACCCAACATCGAAATAATCCAAAGACAATTTCGATTCAAATCCATTCCAATTCAATTATTAGAAATCCTGGTTATTTTCAAAACCATTTTCAAATTCAATTTATTTATTTAAAAATAAATAGAATTATAGTTCTAGTTCAAAACTAGTTCATTTCGATAAAAATCTATTTTTATCTTTTCAAATATGGAGTTTTTTCATCCCAATTTTTCCCAAATCATTTCTTATGATTTTACACAAATTATTACTATTTTTAATAATTTTATCAAGGCCCGTACAGTCGATTTCCATCAACGGCCATCGAACTGCACTTACAATGACCTTTTCCAAATTTGATTTGGACATAATTCCAAATCCAACCGTTAGATTTCAATTCTAATATTCGTTAGAAAGCTCTTTTCGATACGGACCCAACGGTTCTGGTTTTAGGAGAATCCGACGGTCGGATCTCCCGTAATATCCGTTCGAAGTCAATGGTCGAAATTCACGAACTGCCGCGGCGCGGCGCGTTCTATTCAGGCCATTATATTATATATATAATATATATAATATATACTTCGTCGATTTCCTTTTTAAAACGTATTATATAAATCATTTTTAAATTCGTTTTCGAAACGATTTCAACTTCCTTTTCAAATTCCAATCAAAATTGAATTTTCTCTTATAAATTCGTTTTAAATCAATTTCAATTCAATCCAAATTCGTTTTCTATTCAATTCAATTCGAATTCGTTTTCTATTCAATTCAATTCGAATTCGTTTTCTATTCAATTCAATTCAATTCGTTTTCTATTCAACTCAATTCGAATTCGTTTTCTATTCAATTCAATTCGAATTCGTTTTCTATTCAATTCAATTCAAATTCGTTATCTATTCAAAATATCAGATTTTGAAATCACTTTCGATGTTCATTATAAATTGGATAAAATCGATATAAATATCATTCACGTCAAAATGGCGTCAATCTAATCAACACGGCTTCATATATTTCTATTTTCAAATATTCTATTTCAAATATTTCTTTTTCAAATATTTCTATTCAAATATTTCTTTTTCAAATATTTCTATTCAAATATTTCTATTTCAAATATTGAATGAAGCCCAATCAATTACCATATAATGTTAATTATATGGATTTTCTACAACACATGTATACAATAACAACGATGAATAATCAACCATCATCCAAAGTGCACTCTACACTGTATAAGCATCGAATATAAATATTTAACGCTTATAACAGTCTGTCAATCAATCGCTCGACATACAACTAAATATTGGGATTAGTGTATGTCATATATCATCCCAATACCCGTGTGGGGTTTCAAACAATCAAACACAGATTTTATTTGTGCAGTTGGGCGATGTGTAAAATTTATCGTCCCAATCAATATCAGTCAAATGTGTGTATATAAACAAATCGTCCGATTTGTTTATTTTTATTTCCTTTCATATACGCGTTAAAAATTCTATTTTTAACTATAAAATATTTTTAACTATATAAATATTTTATTTCACATCACACAATCAACTACACATCAAAATCATACAAACAAGCATACAAGCCGTCCATGGTCTGTGGACGACAGGTGTCGGGTGCTACTAAACACCGTCTGCATCCTAGTATATATTTATATAACTAGAAAAGAAAAGTTAAAGTGAGAAGTTCTCACCAAAGCTATCCCAACTCCATGACACTTCCTATGTAGAAAATCTCCGTCGTTTCTTCTTTCGTCACTTTCGTCATCCGTATTCACTACATATATAAAAATCGAATTTTTACTTCGCTGTTCCATATATAAAAATCGAATTTTTACTTTGCTATTCAATATATAAAAATCGAATTTTTACTTTGCTATTCAATATATAAAAATCGAATTTTTACTTTGCTATTCAATATATAAAAATCGAATTTTTACTTCGCTATTCAATATATAAAAATCGAATTTTTACTTCGCTATTCAATATATAAAAATCGAATTTTTACTTCGCTATTCAATATATAAAAATCGAATTTTTACTCTTCACATATAATAAAAATCCTATTTTTAATCTTCGCATATAATAAAAATCATATTTTTAATCTTCACAAATAATAAAAATCATATTTTTAATATGCCACTAGTATAAAAATTATATTTTTAATCGCTAGAAATATACATAAAAATCCTACCTTTATCCGGTTAAAGATCCAAACTTTCTAAACTATAAAGATCTAATTTTTATAAAGAAAAAAAACTCACATCGATTTGTTAAGGAGGATGGGTGCTGAAGATCGTCGGCGGGCAGCGGGAGATGGCGGCAGCGATTTCTGCGCGAGGTGGAGGGTTTGGGGAGGGTCACGGTTCTCTTTAGAAGAGGAGGGGGACAGAGAAGCAACAGGGAGCTGGGGATGGAGGCGCGGTCGGGGTCGAGTCTATGGCGGCGGCGGTGCTCGATTGGAGAAGAGGGGGTTTCTATGGGGGGGCTCGCGGTTCTCTCGCACGACAAAAGGAGGCGGAGGTGAAGGTCTAGGGGGAGGTCGCGGTTGCACAGGGGGGCGGTGGATTGCCTGGAGGGCGGCGCGGCGGTGATCGCCCCCCTCGAGTGGTTGAATTTCTTTTTTTTCTCTATTTCCGTTCGAATTGAAATCGGGGGGGGGGGGGGGGCTGAGAGAGTAAGTAAGGGAGGAGAGGGTTTTTTATTTTAATTTTATATTATTTTAATTTCAAAAAGTAACCTTTTCATTCGACCTCGAAACGAGACCCACTGCCTGTCGTCCATAGCTAATTACCCCCATTCCGAACACAATGGGATATGTACCGTAAGCTGATTCGACCGTTTCGATCAGTTTCCGTTAAAATCAACATATAACTCTATATATTGAATTTGAACACGCATTTCAATTCACCGGGGTCACATACGAACTCTAAAAATTCCAGAAAAATATTTTCTAGCTTCGTGTTGACGATACGGTCCTATCAAAACTAGTTTCGTCGAATTCTGAGACTATTGGAAAAATGGCCATTTTCCAGTCGATTAAAATCAACTAAAACTGGTCAAACGCGTTTTCCTTTGCCACGCTCACATATGGATTCGAAAATTTATGAAATTTGAAACCTATCAATAACTTGACATCCCGGATCCAACAAAAGTGGTTTCGTCGAAATCCGAGGTCGTTTGCAAAATTTCCATTTTTAAGGGCCTGAATTCTATAGCGACTATTCAGAATTTTCAACTGGACATATCTTTTTATCCCCGCTATGAAATTTTGATTTTTCGGATTCGTTGGAAAGATATTCACTAATAGATTCAAATATTTTTGGTTTCACTAAAATCCGGTTTATTTTGAATCCTGTACATTCATTTGAAGTTTGAAATCGAATTATCGAACTACCGCGCCATTTTCAATTCCTTTTTTATATATAAATAAATATTTATATTCTAACGACGATTCGAATAAATATATACGTTCGAATTCTATTCAAAATAAATTTCTCGTCGTTATTATTTGAAATAATTCATTTTAAATATCCAAAATTCGCTAAAATTGCCAAAATAATTTTTTTAAATTGGCCCAGATTTCCGGGTTATTACAGTCAGACTTTCCCAAACTGGAACCGTTTGGACCGCTTTGGGAAGATCTTTCTAATGATATAAAATTTGCTAAGATCCAATGGTTAGATTAGGAGAAATGTGTAAATCAAATTTTGATAAAAACAGTGCCAGGGCCTTGTAACGACCCGAAGCATCGTTTAAATTAAAATTGCTATTTTTATATAAATAAAAATAGCGATAAATCATTATAAAATATTATAAACGATATGGAATGAAAGAAATGATTTTGAACTACATATATTCGAGAATTATTTGAAAAGACCGAGTTAAAACTCATTTCAAATAATTATACGACGATTGGAAGTCGAAGATTTGAAGACGGTGGTTGAAGACCAATGATCTTCACATCGAATGGATGTGTGGCTACTGATGCCCATGATTGGAGTAGCTACCTTGAAGGGGCTACAGTGGTAACCGTCCGGACGTATTGTTGATTGTTCAGATATGCGAGGTATAAGGTGCCTCCGGTTTTGTTCAGACCCAGAACGGATTTGTAAATGGATTGTATGTCTGACGTTGTATTCCTTTATACTATATTTGTTGATCTTGGCTAAATATATATTTGTTTGGTGTTTAACACCTTTCTCTAAGACGTACGAGCTTAGAGGTTATATATTGGCAGAAATCAATGGTATGGTATGGATTGACAATGTGGCATGCCAAGATGCAAATGATCAAGGATTATTGTTGAAAAGAAGAGCCTTGTGGTTGATGATCAAAGCACAGCCTATCTAGGCACAACTTTGTATATAGCGTTACTTCGCGAGCCTCACACCCCAGTATGAAGCAGAAACGGGAGTAAGGACTGCAGGGAGGAATACGTTTCTTTCTAGCTAGAAGTGGTGTCAGCGACTTACCAGCCCTGACATTTTTACTTATGTCGATAATGGAATGAGGCTCCTCGGTTATTGAGTCCCTAATGGCTCTATTTACGCCCCATAGGGCGGGGAAACGTATTGTTCAGGTACTATGATCTAATCCAACCATTGCACTTTGGTGGACCGACCCTGAAGATCCAGGTGCGGTTGCGATTGTATCTTGAGGCACGGGCTAGAGTGTCGCGAATTCGGTAAGGACTATCTTTTTCCTTGGTTCATGATGGAAATCCAACTTCCAATACGACCCATGCGGTTTTGATTGTATTACTAGTACGGTGACATAGTATATGGTAGCTATGCCGTCTATGGTTGATATTATGATTGAAATGTTTTTAAAACATATATACACTAATAATAATATCAAACTCGTTTTATCGTATCAAGCATTTTTGACCATTATAAGGTAAAACTCTATCCTCTGGTTCGCGTTGCATTGTGTGATGGGACTTGAGTCTTATAATGGTTTCATTTTTATAAAAAGCATTGCGTTGTTCAACGATTTACTTTATTTTATGCACTGACAATCCAATGGAGTAAACCCGTTCCGCGTTAGCGGCGTGGTCCTGTGATTAGACTTATTATTGTATTAGTTAAGTTAGATTTCTCATACCAGTCCCATGACTGACTCGTAGTTTGTTTCACTTTGCAAACTCGGGTGCCCTCTTTACCACACGAGCAGTCGAGTAGCCTTTTGCAGATATTTATCTCTTGAGCAGGATTCTGGATCGAAGCCTAAAGCTGTGTCCAGATCATAGAAAGTCTTCCGCTATGTATTGTATTAATTTATTGTAATAAGTCTTCTGCTGTAATTTCTTTATTGATGTACTCTGATATTTTGTACTCTGATGTAACATTATTATGATGTTTATAAAAGTCTTCTGTTATTTGTTTTAATGTGTTGTATGCCCAAAGTTAAAGTATTCGTGGATTTCCAACTTTTGGAACAGACCTGTGTGGTTTATGGTCGATTCAAAGGGCAGGGATTTACGGGTCTTTACACTTGCTCAGTACTCTGTTGTTGATGACTTGGAGCTTGCTCGATTATTTGTGTTATACCTTATGGGTAACCAATTCTTTAGTTCTACGAGCAGTAGTTTGCATGACAGGTTTGTTGCGGTCGCGGCTGAGTTAAATGCCGATGGGGCGATTTTATATGATTGAGGCACATCTATCCTTGCATACCTACACAGATGTCTCGACATGCAGTGCTCCATCTCTGATTCTCAGGTTTCTTTATATGGATTCTGGGAGTTGTTACAGTACTGGTATTTTGAGTACTCTAGGAACTTTCATTTTATCACCCATACTTCAGACCCGTCGACCTTTTTCCCCCGTATATGCTTTTAGACTGCGGACAACCGAGGGTCCAGGGATAATGAGTCACGCCATGTGTATCCAGTTGCCCACAACCAGATCAAGCTGAGGATGTATAGGGATCAGATTATATGGCATCCATTTGAGCATAGTACATCGGTTGGTCTTGATATCATACAGATTGCTAGGTTGCTTGCCGGACGGAGATTTCCACTTATATCTTTTCCCTCGATGGTAGGTGCTTATTGGTTTCTTGGTGAGAGGTGCTGGAGACAGCTGTATGACTTCGACGCTATTCCCGATGATCCACACCCACATACTTATCGGTGTATGATTTACCCGTCGGAGCAGCTAGATATAGCCAGGGCAGCAGGTTGGTGGACGGCCGAGAGCTTTGTTATTACCGGGGAGTCATACCTTGCCTTCTGGCGTAGATTTTTCACCGGGTCTTCAGACACGATTACACATGCAGCATCGATTGATTTATAGGGCTATCTGCTATACGACACGGCATACGTCCACCTGTTGTCGAGGATATTACCCAACCCAGCCAGAGTTTTCGTGCAGCTGATCATGTGGCGGCCGCCAATCATTTTGGTTGGACCATGGCAGTGCCCACCATTGGACCAGATCGTTACGTTGACGTGTATCATCCTCCGGCCCATCACGATTGCCCGAACCCCACACAGATATCATATCATGATCTGTATGATATGCATATGGGGATTAGGCATACGGGCTACGTAGAGTATAGGCGTAGCCTAGATTACTATGATGGTGAGCTGCGTCGTGTTGCAGAGGAGGCACGACAACATTAGGTGCATTTAGAGGCCCAGCTTGAGGCAGAGTGCAACAGATTTCAGGACTTGCAGATGTATTACCACCATAGGTTTAGTGCTGGGTCAAGTCAGCCTCCATATGTTGGTGATGATGAGAGACCTCATCGGCGCCGCATACGTCCACGTACACATTCGGATGACTCAGACGACTGACTTACTACCACTTTTATGTACTTTCGCAGTTGTCAGTTGTATGGTCCTATTGTTTGAGTAGACGTTCTGCATTTGTTGACTACCACTATTATGTACTTTTGATGTATTACGTTTTCCTAGTTGTTAGTTGTATGTTCCTGTTGTTTGAGTAGACGTTCTATATTTGTTCACTACCACTATTATGTACTTTCGATGTATTACGTTTTCGCAGCTGTCAGTTGTATGTTCCTATTGTTTGAGTAGGCGCTCTATATTTGTTGACTAACACTATTATGTACTTTCGATATATTTTGTGTACGTTCTGATTATGTTTCTGTGTAGAGACTGTATTTGGTTCTGTGTAGAGACTGTTTTTGTGTAGAGCCGATATGCTCTGTTGTTCTAGTTCTTATAAGTGTTGTTTGGAATGTATTAACGTTTGAATTTGATGTTGAACAGGATTGCCCTCTTCTCGTTTAGAAATGCAAAATTCTTAAATAACACACCAACATAACAAGGTTTACAGATACCTCCAAATTCTACGTACAAACATCAAATTAAATAGATAGTAAAACAACCATAAAATCGTAATACCATAAGCCTACTCAGTTCCGTAGCGGGTCAACCAACTGTAGCAGATTTTATACGCTTCGTAACCAATAAATTCCTCACCATACTCGAAAAGGTAACGAGAATCATATATTGCTTGATTTGTTTTAAATATGTTCTCATCTTCAACCGTTTCGATAATCTGTGTGAACCAATCACAAGCGTCTGCAAAATGACGATTAGCCATTTGGATTTCAACCGATGTTCGTCTAGTGGGCCGGGAACGATGGTTGTTGTATAGCCTCGTGATCATTGCCCATCTTTCTTCATATGTTAAACCCCCTCCACTTTGCATTAGTAACTCATCTCTCTTTTCAACCTCAATATAGGATTTTATGAGGGCCAGCAAATCCTTGGAAGAAAAGTCTCGAGTACGAGAATCCAATGTTTGAGCACTATTACTAGGTCGTTTATTTAGTGGAGAAGGACGCGGAGCTGTAACCGCTCGATGCTGAATCGCGACAGGCACCTCTTCAATTTATGTATCCTGAACTAATCCAACTTCATTATCATTGACTAAGTTCCGTTCGTACTCATCAAAAATCCTTCCCATTTGTTCATCATTTATTTCTGAATCGTCCATGTAACCTATGCATCAGTAGAATAAGTAGAGTTACTAGAAGTACGAATTTTGTTGATAATAAACGTTGCCTTTAAGAAAACAAGGAAATAAAATTTCTCACTTGAGCCTAGAACGGTGGTGCTTGAAGCTTAAAAGGTATGAGATGGATTATCAAATATGCAGTACTATAAGGGTAATGTACGACCAACAGTTACAATTAATTTTGGCATGTACTATTAAGCTCGTGATATTATGTTAGATTCCCTACAGTGACTTTTCACATAACAACAAACATTATTTGGCATGTATGAGAGGGCTCAGTGTCAAGTCATTTCATTGACTGTAGCAGGCTTTGGAAACATTATTCAGAATTGTTTTGTCATAGTGTCAAGTTTGTGTATATGTAGGAGTTAAAAAATAGGGGTCGTCCTCTGGTGCATTAACCATTTCAATAACTTAGAAGATTACATGACTTGACAATTATAACAACTACAACAATTCAGCAATTATAAGAACTGCAACAATGACAACTAGACCAATAGAAAGAAATGCTAAACCATAATCATACAAACTACAACAACTGAGCACACAAGCATCAAATTCAAACACATACACCTACCATGGCCTAGGGAAAGGACCATCTCTAATTTTACCGGCATTAATGTTGCTCAATCGTCGTATTTCTTCTTACGCTTCCAGTGCATACCGACGTCCACGTTCGCACATGGGAGGGTCAATCCACTGCTTAAAGCAATAACAATCAATTTCATCAGGATAGTTTATGTGGTCGTTGTAGGCTTGACAGCCGAAAAATCGACGATTGGCATTTGTTTCGTTCTCGTCAACAACTACGACCGATTCTTGTCCACAATGGCAAATAGGGTTGGATCCAATCATCCGTAGTGGCTCGGAAACCTTCCCTTCAAGTACAATTTCTTTTCCAGATCTTTGATGAATGGAAGAGGCATCATCGATTGAATACGGCGAGTATCCGCATTTGTGAGATGGCTAAAACGATTTGTAACGAGTCTAGGCTTTTCAACCATCAACCACTGGGATAACCTCCCAGCGTGGCACTACAAAGATACCTCAGAACTGCTTTTACGGCCAGCCTTACTACTCGACCAACCCTCATTGCCGGGACATGTAGGGGTAAGAGTCTCCCGTTCGCCACCAAACGCGAAGCGAGAACCCCCTATCATGCGTACCAATTAAGCAACCAGCTCTGATACCACTGTAACGACCTGCGAAAATTCGAGCCCGAATTCCGACAATAATACAGATCTTGTATCACTTGTCAAAACCCAAGAATCGAAAACACAAGTAGTTATTAGAAAGAAATTAGAGGGTAAGATAAGAAAGGAAGAAATATTAGAATAGAAGAATAAGAAGAAGAACTAATACATCACAGAGTCTCATATCACAGCGGAACAAAATATAATATAGAAATAACTTTTATTGAGAGCTTGAAATAATACTTACGACATCAGTGCATCCCAATACATCTGGACAGTTATAATAGTCTGTCCTCATATATATAACACACATCGGAATAATAATGGTATACTTCATATGTATGAACTCATTCAGCTTGTCTTTGGACTTCACAGCATCCAATAACCTGATCCTGTACAACCCGGTCTAACCCGAGCATTACAAACACCAGGTCAGTCTGGTGAACCAGAGTGAGAAAAACTCGCAAAAAGTTTTGAGGGAAAAAAGCCAACTTGATTTTAAAGTTCAAAATTTTTTCGAAAGAAAAGGAAAATCGTAAGACCAAATCCACACATAAATAATGACGGTTTTTACCTTATGATAACCCAAAATAGTTTGGAAATTGTATATATCTTCTGATATTATAATAGTGTCTAAATAAAAATATATAGAATCTAGCAGAACACTTGCATCTCACGCTCCACATATATATAGTATACAAACAAAACCGCGGGCGCTTATTGGAAATTGGATTCCGATTATGATAAGGTATGGAACCACCTGCCAATAGTGTATCTCTAGAGGCAAATGCACTGGGTTCAACAAGAACATCTTGCAACTCGACCCACACTTGACCGACCACTCATTTCGCTTGAGTGTATCGAATGTATATCACCAACGGTTGGGATCAACAACCATTTCCCGAAAAGGGACAACATCGATAGATTAAAGAAGCAAAAGGAATTTCTCTAGATAGGTGATTATACACCCTAATGGGTGCGACCCACATGGCCATGCTGCCTGCCCGATTTTTGTCATTTCCCGGTTGATGAGGCTTGAGGTTAGAATCGACTTTTGGAACATCTGGCCATCTTCACATCATCCACACAAGTCATCCAGGAACAGGATGAACCGAAGGCACCCTCCTACCACATCCTAGGAATCACCCTATAGATTAGTAGCGAGTAGTCCTTGCAACCCATAGATTTCAACCACGACAGAATCACAGTATATCTCTAGGGATCAGTCAGAGATTGTAAGTAACTCTTCCGTTTTATGAAGATCTACGGTCTTCAATTGCTCCATCTCGATCAGCATCTTCGATGTATCTGTATTTATTAGTTGGAATGGTTTTCGAATATAAATTCGATCTCGGTCTTTCCGTACCAATAGCGCATTGGGCATGATTTTGATAGTCGATTATTTAATTATCAAAATAAACAAACATAAAATAAAACAGATCCATTAGTTCATTACACAACATCATTTGGCCATCCTACACCAGTTTTAATTCCAAAGATAATATATTAGTTTTAATATATAAATATTCTCAAATCAGTTTACTTATATATTTAGAAAAATATCTTAAAATCATATTCCATTTCCCATTAACTACCATTTCAAATTATTTGTTATAACATTACTTATTATCTATATTTTGGAAACCGATTCAACTTATCCTTTTAAACAATCGTTACGATATCTCATTTGATTCGTTATTTGAACACAATAGTCGTCACTTCCCTTTGAATAAACTCATTCATAATCTCATCTCTTTACTTTGAAAATATCGTTATATTTTCACCAATCTCCTTTTTATTTCTTTTATAGAAATATCATTTCACGTTCTCCAGCCCTTATTATTTCCTTTTTATTTTGGAATCCCATCACATATATTTTCGAATTCTTCAAATAAAGTTACACTATTGTTTCAAATTCTAACCCCTTCACCATTACCATTAATATCATCCTTTGATAATCCTGAAGTCGTTCAAGTTGAGGTATTTTAATTACCTCTCAGACCTTGATCAACATCATTCTTAGCTTAAGATAAATATCAGTGGTAATATCAAGACCCAATATTCATTCCCAAAAAAAAAAAAAAATGAATCCCGTTTTAAATCTATCTTGATGAAACCTCATCCCTTATTTATTATTGCGGATTTAAATCACATCTTTATAATTCAACTCGCCTAATTACTTTTAATCCAAAACTGGGTTTCTAATTTCCATTTCATATCCCTATTCTTTTATTTTATTCATAACCCAATTTAAAATACATAACTTTAATAATTCACTCAATAGTCAAACTTATTTACATTATACTTAATAAAACTTGGGTTTCAATAACTTTGTTAAACCTTGGATTTTATATAATCCAGTTAAATGTAATACAATAAGAATCAAATTTGAAACTTTGATTTACACATCACTTATATTATTATGAACTTGGAATTGCATAAATATTCATTCAACTATAACATGATTTTAAAACTTCACAAACTTCCATTTACTAAATCTTGCATTTACAGATTATCACTTTGATTATTATCAAATAACCAACAATCGACTTTCAACATTTATTAAAATAAAACCGAGTTACTTCACCCTTAACTATTCTCATTAAATTAATAATCTAATTTAATAAACCAAGATTCAGATAACGCAGCCTCTAAACATGATTTATTCGTAAATCGATTCCACTTAGCCCTTTTAATTTTAAACAAATTAATAATATAATTAATTAATTTAATCCCCTTCACTTTGATTATTGTTAAATAAATAATAATCAACATTAATATAAATTCATTGTAATTGTTATGTTGCTTCCCTATACACCAATCTTATTAATATAAGAATCAGCTTTAAAAATAATAATTTCGATGAGGCACGTGCTTCGTACAAGGCATATTTGGTACAAAAATGGTGATTAGTGGTTAAAACAACAATATATATATATAGTTGGTTTATTTCCTTTTTATAAACTTTATTTAAAATAATATATTAAAAAAAATCTATATTCAGTTATAGAATAAATTCCATAACTTCATTTCTGTCGATTCACCTGGCGGTAAATCAATCATTATAAAACGGTTTGTATTTTGGCCATCTGCTATAAATTCCTCAACTAATATCTTCCATTGGTTGATAACCAAACAAATGTTGAATTGTGATTCAACAAACAACCACCAAGTCAATAATCCAATCATGTCGGTTAAACAGTTCATAAAATGATCATATGCAAATAAACAATCGATTTAACTGATAGTGGCCCACCAAAATAAGAATTTCAAGCATTCAATTCATTTTAAATACGTTTATATTGTCATAAACGTAACCAACAAGGTAAGTTACCTCGTTTGGAAATCATCGTTAAAAGTAACGATGGGGTTCAATCAAATTAAACAAACATTTATTTTAACTCAGTAAAAAATATATTCAGTGTATATGCAAACAATCATCCCGTCATTCAACCAATAGCAAACAAATATAAATCCAACTTATATAAAATAAAAGTGGAATAACTGAGTGAGTTTAACTCACCTTGGTTATATCCGTCATTAAGACGAGTCATTTCAATAAAATTAAACGCTCGTCTAATTTTATCAGAACCCCGGTAGTTTCCACTTACGTCCAAACTGACTCCAACATGAAGTGTTATTCTGATATGATCCCAGCGTATTTCGTCGAATTCTGATATCACATGACAATGATATACAGGTTACAGGTATATGATTTTAAATTAAAATAAATAATTCATAAATTATATATCTATATTTAGCGAACTTAGTAATATTAAAATGAGTAGAATTGTGTTGCTTACGTTCGTACCCCTTGCAGCATCCTCTATCCTTCCGATTCTTGCCCTTCACGTGAAGCATGCAACAGACCTATTTTCCTTTCTTTTCTTGAATATACATTTCTACCTTCCACTTGTCCGTCGACTGAAGCAACCAAGTGCTTCGAAATATGCACCACTTCCATCTGTACTTCTTCCATCCCTTTTTTTCTTTTTTTTATGATGCCCAACGTAAATTTCTTCAGCCCAATACGCCTCCAATACCCAATAACCGCCCATACTCCTCTACTACAGGACCATCTTCAAACCCACTGAAACTCTCCCCACTCTTCTATTTACCTCCCTCCACGTTCTATTTTGTTTGTCACCGTAACCTACATGCAAACGATACCGTGCACAACCAAGCCTCCCCATACTTGCGTTTGTTCCCTTTCCCATTTCCAGCTTATTTGCTCCTCCTCCCCTCACGTGAAGCCTTTCTCTCCTGTTGCTCTTGTTTCGCACCTTCCCAACATTGTTTTTTTTAAAGCACAAATGCCATTAAAATTTCTCTGTAACGGAAATGATGATCCCAACAACTGTAGTATTTATAGTGCAAGGTACCGTGGATAGCACGGTATGAAAGCTTGGCAACGACGCAGAATATTTGGGTAGCACAGCAAAACTCGTAGATCTGTGTATAGCAGCGTAGGTGGCTGTGTTCCCCTCTTTTTAATAAAGGTGATGTGTACTGGGACAGGGTAGGTGGTAGGAGACAGTGGTTAAGCTTAGAAACGAAGGAATGGTAGGTGTCGTACACTTTCTTAAGACATGTTAGCTGTAAAGTGTAAACGAATGAGAAAAAGAAAAAAAATGGTAGCATGTGTTTTGATCAGGTATGGTAGCTGGCTTGTACTTTTCGGTAGCTGTGCATGATTTTTGGATAGGTTGGTGATGTATTTTTCTTTCGATGTAACTCGTGGAAGGAGTTGTGTTGATGTAATTTGCACTCTTGGTTATCTATGGTACGGAGTAAAATAGAACGCAGGCTGTATGTCAAAGGCTCTTACAGGGTAGGTACTATAGATGCATTCATCTTTGTATTTCCATAATTTAGTTGCGGTATCTGGGGAGGGACTAAACTAGGTAGGCACAAAACTAAAACTAGAGTAGGGTGTCTTAATTACGTAAGCATTAAGTTTTATATTATTTATATCTTAGGGTACCTTTAGATAAGTGTTCACCGCTATTTAACGTTGTCCGTTAAATATACGCATCGCTCAACGCCAACTCCAAAAATTTCAAAATGGCTGCCATGGTATAATTTGACGTTACGATCCTAATGAAACTAATTTTGTTGAAAACGGTCTCCATTTGCAAAAACGGTGCTATTTAGATCCCAATTTATCCATTGGTTCACCTCTTAAATATTCGTCTACCGACAAAACAACTTTGTTTGGCTCAAAACCGGAAAACTAACGATAACTAGGTATATGTATTCCAATAAAATTTGTTTAGTTGAAAACGAAGGTCGTTTGACAAACAAATATTTTTACGCTTATATAACATCGATATAATATTATAATTTAAACCCAAACTATTTATTTAAATAAAAATAATAAATTATTTTTATCGAATACATTCAAATAAAATTATATATATCCCTCCAATATAAACTAATATGAAAGTTTAACTCAATACCAACTCGAACGGTGTTCGAATATATACAAAACCCCTATTAAATTATTAAATAACGTTACAATATATAATCGAATTCCATAGGACTATTTTAAAATTTGAATTGGACATAACTAACAACCTATAGATTGAAATTTTGATTTTTCTCTTTCGTTAGAAAATTATAATCAATCTGATTCTAACGTTTCTTGTTTCACATAATTCTGACCTAAAACGGATTCTGTCTATTCAATTGAAGTTCAAAACTCAATATTACGAATTGTCGCGTCATTTCGAGTTCGTTTTATATTAAATATAAATATAAATGTTTGATCGTCGTTTTAATAACCGAACTCAATATTAATAATCCATTTATATTCCAAATATAATATTTATTTATTTTTTTTAAATATTTAGGGGAAAATTCGGGTCGTTACATGATTGCTGGAGTTGGACTGGACGTTGCATGGCATATGATGACGAGTGGGCTTGGGACATGGGTTTCTTGCTTGCAGTTTTTTTCTGGTTCGCTTGGGTGCAGATAAAGACATTTTTTGGTTGTCAAAGATGAAGTTGAGAAGGAGGTGTGGTTGTGTGGAAGAAGGAGGAGGTAGGTTGGTATATAAAGGGAGGGAATGTGACCGTTTCAGTAACCGTTGTGGTGCCACGGCTATAAAATATAACGACAAACAGTTTGCCGTTATATTTTTGTATAGGCAAACTCTTTTCCTAGACTGTAGGCCTGTCACTCTTTTTCTAAAGTTTTCAGACCAGAGTGTAGTCATGTCACACTTTTCCTAAAGTTAAGAACGCATTTTCCAACGTAGCTACAGGATACAGTGCACTGTGTACAGTATACAGCAAACAGTATGCAGTAAACAGTGCACAGTATTCTGTAAACAGTGCACAATATACAGTATACAGTGCATAGTCCAACGTAAACATTACCCGTTGTCAATTGGTTTTCACATTCCGTGTCTTTTGAAAATGGGAAGTAAGTTCCGTATGCATATATATATATATATATATATATATATATATATATATCTAACACTGGTTCAGTAATACCCATCCATACGGAGTCAAAATTATATCTCAACTAAGAAACATGCCAATTTCGTATCCATCTTCTTACAATTACACGGACCTTCTCTCTGGACCCTCAAACCCTAATCCGTCCACACCTAGAGAACCAACTGAGTGGTATATCGAAATGGAAGAGCGACATAATGACGAGGTGCAACAATTAGAACTTGAAGCAGGAATGCATGAAATGGAAATACGACATCAACCAGACAATTGAACTCGACAACGTGACTGCAGGTCTAACCTTGTAATTCCTCATGTTAGAGCCACGGTTGAAGAAGGCGAGGTGCAATCCGCAAATATTGTATGCTTGTGTGGTTTTGAAGCACCGCAATTAGTCGTCCGTCATGGAAACGACGTTGGACGTCGATATTATACTTGTCCAGTACGTACCAACGGATGCGAGTTCAGACAGTGGATAGATGATCGCTTTCCCCGTCGAGCAATTACGTATGCTTTGGAACTAGAGGAAGAAATAAGAAAGCTGCGAAATCAAGTAAACGACCTAAGTAATGCAAATTATCGCCTGCAACGTGGATTAAATTAGGATTTAAACATTTTATGTTATGCTTAATATGTACTGTATCGTTACGCGTCGTATCACTTGTATCGTTATGCATTATTTTTGTTGAAAACTTTCACTGAAGTTCGAACGAAGTATGTAACCCAATAGCTGTGTAACGTTCAGGGTATGTATGCTAATTTTATTTATGGAACCTATTGTTTGTCTAATCTACCATTTGTGTAATTTATCATATTTCTAAATTATTATCACTTGTATAAGGGTTGTTCCTAGGTGCATTAAACAATTCAATACAAGTTTTCGGATTATAGTGTTAGGAGTTAAAATACAGGGGTC
This sequence comes from Allium sativum, assembly GCA_030737875.1. Taxonomy (NCBI): domain Eukaryota; kingdom Viridiplantae; phylum Streptophyta; class Magnoliopsida; order Asparagales; family Amaryllidaceae; genus Allium; species Allium sativum. The sequence continues at coordinate 422,338,011 of CM060919.1, forward strand.
GTCCTCGGGTGCATTAACCATTTTCAGTGATTGTTTCACTTTATTAATTAGTCGTTGTATCACTACAATAAATTTGTCCCGGGTATCACCTACTTTGTGTCTATGTTGGGAATTGCAACATTTCTTTTTACAAATATAGCCCTGCTTTGTGTTCAAACGCAACAATATATATGCACCAGTTTTATATCTCTAATAGAACAAAAATTCCATACACTTTGTACTCATTTCAATTTTTTATAGGTTTTGTTTTCAATTCCAGCTATGGACAACTTGGAGATTGACGATGAAACAATGAATAATTGTTATGAAGCGTTTGAGCGGTCCAGGAATAGTATGCAACACAACAAGCCTACAGTGGAATTCGGTAAAGGAGCAGAAGTTCTGTGTAAATCAGGGAAGCTGAGAACAAAATATTTGAATGCTCGATTGTGCGAAGTTGTAGCAAATCAAAGACCTGGTAAGCAGATTGTATACGAAGGACAAGAAATCGAGACCCTACATCCTATCGGTCCAACACTACCTAGTGGAGCTTACCCTATTTGTTGTTGTGGAGATGAATTGGTTGTTGTTGTTGCCAAAACTTAAAAAAATGCTGAACGCCGATTCTTCGGATGTCCTGCCTTCGAAGACCATAGGTATTACCCCAATGATGTTCAATGTTGTAATTTTATGTAGTGGATAGACCCCCCGATGTGCCAATGTGGACTTCAATATGCACTGGAAGCGCAAGCCGAAATAAGGCGTTTGAACGAGATTGTTGCGGAGGCAACTAGAGCTGGCTATCTCAGAAATCATTAGCATTTGGTTTTTCTTCGAACGAAGTTTTATTATTGTAGTTTGTATTTGATGTTGCTATGTTCTGTTGTTCTAGTTCCTGTAAGTGTTGTTTGGAATGTATTAACGTTTGAATTTGATCTTGAACAAGATTGCCGTCTTCTCGTATAGAAATGCAAAATTCTTAAATAACACACCAACGTAACAAGGTCTGCAGATAACTCCATATTCTATGTACGAACATCAAATTAGATAGACACCTGTAGCGAAGTTTATATGTTTTGTAACCATCTGTAGCGGGTCAACCAACTGTAGCACATTGACTGGCCAAGTCTTGCACAGTTCGCATAGTGCAGTCATGTTTTCTGGCAGAGTGGATTCATGTCACTCTTTTTTAAGAGTTTTCAGATTATAGTGCAGTCCTTAGTCCTTTATCCTGGTTGGGTCATCCTTGATATACTTTATCAATCAAAAGCAGATTTCGTACAGTGTTCCTTACAGTCGTACCAGTGACCGGTTACATCAGTATTTTTTTTCGCTGCCGACACAAGCTTTGAAAATCACAAAACGTAAATCAAAGTGCAGCTAGTGACCGTTCACACCATTACCAATCTTGCAGCTATATATACATATGGTAACTTACTCACACCTTCCTGCACTCAAACAACTTCGTTCCCATTCTTAGAGCACATCCTTCTATTAGCATTCACTGAAAATGTCTTCGTGGTCATCATCTACAGATTCTGAGGAACAGGCGTACAAGACATGAGGCTATAGGAGCTTGAAGACGAATCCCAGTTCCTAAACCAAATGAGACCTCAAATTGAACCTTCGTACGAACAAATGAATGTTCAACCTCCACATGAAACGCTAGTACCACCTGTTCAAGTATCATCTGAACAGGCGGTCACTCAGTCAACGCAGGAAGCAGAGTTCTTTCGTGTACCACTGCACGAACATGTAGTTGTTTCCTATCCAGTTCGTTGCTACAACGGGTACACGGTTGAAGTTGTGGTTTGAGCAGAGGGCAACAATATAGGTCGGCGCATGCAGTTATGTCCAGCCTATCCAAATGGTTGCAATTACACGGAATGGATAGACCAACCTTTGTGTCCTCGGGGAATAGCATATGCTAACGAACTCGAACGAGAGAATAGACGTTCTCGAAGTGATAATGACCAGTTGCGACTGAACATCATGCGACTCCCGTAAGACTAAACGTAAAATGCAGTGTAATGAAGTTGCTAATTCCTACTCCATGCTTTGATTAAGCTAGATCGCATGCACTATCGTCAGTTGTTGTGTCTTTATAAACTATTGTATCTTTGTGCTTATTATTGTATCTTTATAAACTGTTGTATCTCCTTATCCTACTCTACTGTGACAAATTACTCTCCTATAGCGTACACCGTAGCCATGATGGTGAACACTGAAGCAATGATGTTGTCGTTAATATTATATTGGAGATATAATTGATTTTATATCGAGTTTATTATATTGGAGATATAATTGACTACTCAATGCAGAGATATTATCCCAACCATTATTGCCAACCATTCTTGCCTACAGTTATTGCCAACCATTATTGCCAACCTTCCACATCACAACAACTGTCCGAATTGACTACTCAATGACAGAACCATTATTATCCCAACCATTATGTCGAAACCATTATTGCCAAAAAATATGGCTAGAATAATTTGACTACTCAATGCAGAGATATTATCCCAACCATTCTTGCCTATATGTATTGCCAACCATTATTGCCAACATTTCACATCACAACAACTGTCTGATTTGACTACTCAATGACAGAGATATTATGCCAACCATCCTTGCTTATATATATATCTGTCCTACGTCTACACTCAGGGAGAACAATGAAACTAAATTTATAAAAAGCAAGCAATGGATCCAAATCTATACTACCATTATTACGAAGTCATGAATCAAACTGACGATTCCGAACTAGAAATGGAGGAAGAGACGGAGGAGGAGCTGGAACAGCACACAATGGTTGGGTATTCCAATTATTTTGTTGAAGGCTCAATGAATAACCATCGAGGTAGTATGCATGGACGGATTGATCGGCAGTATAAGAGAGACTACAAGGATGGACATGAAAGACTAATGAGGGATTACTTCATCGACAATCCAACCTACGATATAACTTTGTTCCGCCGTCGTTATCATATGAGTCCGGCAATTTTCTCAAAAATTTATCTTAAACTTCATCAGTCAAACCCATATTTCACTTATAGACTGAACAGAGCACAAGAAATCGGTCACTCGCCCCACATCAAAATTTCATCGGTGTTGAGGATGTTAATCTATGGAACATCTGGCGACCAAATGGATGAATATTTCAGAATCGCAGCATCAACAGCAATAGAGTGTCTGAAAGAATTCTGTAAAACAGTTGTTGAACAGTTCAGGAAGGAGTACCTACGGACGCCTGGACCAAACAATATAAGCAGGATACTATGCAGGGGAGAAGCTAGAGGATTTCCAGATATGATTGGAAGTTTAGATTGCATGCATTGGCCTTGGAAAAACTGCCCAACGGGATGGAAAGGAATGTTCACCAGACATAAGAAAGTGTCGTCAATGATCCTTGAAGCAGTAGCAATAGACGATTTATGGGTTTGGCATGCTTTTTTTGGAGTCCCAGGTTCATTGAATGATATAAATGTTTTAAAACAATCATATCTTTTCACAGAACTTGCTAACGGACTGTCAACAGATGTTTCATATAAAGTTGGTAATATCGAACACAAAACTGGATACTACCTAGTGGATGGAATATACCCAAAGTGGAGAACTTTGATGCAAGGTTATAGAGTACCATCAAATGACAAAGAAAGTTATTTCACTGAAAAAGTAGCTAGCTACAGAAAGGACAACGAACCTACGTTTGGTGTTTTACAAGCCCGATTTCATATTTTACGAAATCCTACTCGTTTTCATGGTGCAAGAGTGCTTTCAGAAATCATGTATGCTTGTATAATAATACATAACATGATTGTGGAGTCTGAAAGAGGCGGATATAAGAATCAAAAGTCTAATTATCCTGACATGTTTATGGGGTCAAATGCAAAACCACATAAATATGTAAACTCAATGGAAGAATATGTTGATATGGTTCAACACATTGAAGATCAATCTGCGCACTTCCAATTGTGTGACCAGTTGGTGGAACATTTGTAGGCGCATAAAGAAAGGAATAGTCAGAATCATTAGTTGGTACTAGAACTTAACTATTAACTTAAATATCTCCTTAGTGTTGGGTCAATTCAAGTCGTGAACTATGTATCAGTGTGTAGTCGTGTGCTATGTATCAGAGTACTATGTATCAGTGTGTAGTTGGGTCAATAAATCTGGTTTCCAATCATATTGTAGATTGTATCATTATTTCAACAACTAGTACATAAATACTAAAAACAGGTCACAATCATATTACAACTCAACCCAACATATACAGCTAGTACATAAACAACAACTACTACATAAATACTACAAACAGGTCACAATCATATTACAACTCAACCCAACATATATAGCTAGTACATAAACACTAACCAGTACATAAATACTACAAACAATTCACAATCATATTACAACTTAACCCAACATACATAGCTAGTCCTTATACGAGCCACTACCGCTTCCGCTTCCGCTATTTTTTCTGTACTCTCCAAGCTGCTCGGTTAATAGTTCTTGCTGTAGAGGGGAAAGCTTACTAAAATCACATGTAATCATTTTAATATAATTCTTCTCTCGCAGCATAGCTTTCGTCTCCTCCAGCTTCTCTCGTACCATTGCTTTCTCCTCCTCCTTCTTTTCTCGTAGCATGGCTTGTTTCTCTGTATGTGCTTGTCTGTGGAGCTCTCGATCATCCCTAACTGCCTTTTGGAACTCTTCGTCGCGCGGTTTCTTTGCACCAAAAATCGAACTCTATGCTCTCTTATCTCCTTAGCTGAATTCTTTATTGTTTCCATAAATCTAGATAACTCTGCACCGCGTTGCTCCAGCTGAACTGACTTGGCTCTGCCAATAGGTCGTCCGTCACTAGTTCCAAATAAAGGGTTTCTTTCTTGCGAACTCGGGTCACTTCCTGGACTAGAATCAGAGTAGTTCATCCTTCTAGCTTTGTTCTGCTGCTCAAACATGAAGTTGCTTGAGTTCTTCCACTTCGACAAACTAGATAGAAGCTCGAAACAGTCATGAAATTTAAATGGAAGTCTATACTTTTGTTGGTAGGCCATTCGTGACTCTTCAATCTGTAACACAAAGTCGAAATTGTATGAGTGTATGACATTTCTAACTAATCAACCATAGTATAGTAAGTTATTTTTAAAAGTAATCTATGGTACTTACAACGTCATAAGGTGCAACACCGCTTTGCTGCCTGTTCTGCAAGCTTGTCAGTATTGCTAGATAGTTCTGACATGCGGCATTCATAACTCTATAACCGCCTCTAAGTGATCCCCATGTTCTATTCCTCGCTTCCAACGAATTGTAAAACTCTGCAACTCTTTCCCAAAATTTCTGACCTTTCATATTATTCCCAACAATGCTGTCTTGTGAAATGCGTATCCACGATTTAGCAAGTGAAACGTACTGCTCGGAAGTAAACTTACATTGTTTTTTTCTTCCATCCGTTGTTGTTCCTTCCCCTTCAGCATGTTCATCCTCAATATCTTCTATTCCGGGATCCGGCTCCGATTCGACTTCGGTTTGGCGTCGTTTACTGAAAATGCCTCTTAAAGACTTCCACTTCGTCTTCTTTTGGTTATACTCGGGACTGATAGGTGCAACGTATTCTTGATTACATTCTTCAAAATTTGTAGCATTCTCATCCTCATTTGCATCTTCCTCCCCCGCCTCCTCCATTGAAGTTTCAACATTTTCTTCGTTAGTAGGAGAGACATAGCCATAGGAAAAACGGCTTTGCAGATTTTGCATACATTCGCGGTCGCGAACCTCGGTCTGTTGCGGAGTTAGGTGAGGTTGTTGACTTTGATCGGTCTGCATCATTATTGAAATATATGACGAATGATCATCGTACACGCCTACCACGGGCGGTCATTGGTAAAACTGTGCCGGAGCAGTAGAATGGATGGAAGGAAAATTAAGAGGAGCGAGCGGTTGGTACGGTGGTCGGTATGAATAATTTGAATACGGCGAGTAGCCATATTCATGAGATGGCTGCAACGATTGATGTTGTTGGACTGACCGTTGCATGGCATATGATGGCGAGTGCGGTTTGGACATGGGTTTCTTGTTTGCAGTTTTTTTTCCGGTTCGCTTGGGTGCAGAAGAAGACATTTTTTGTTGTTGAAGAAGTTGAAGTTGAGAAGGTGGAGTGGTTGTGTGGAAGAAGAAGGAGGTAGGTTTGTATATAGGGGAGGATATGCACTAGCCGTTGGGGTGCAACGGCTATGTAATATAACGGCAAAGTGTTTGCCGTTATAAGTTTATAACGGCAAACTCTTTGTCGTTATAAACTTATAACGGCAAAGAGTTTGCCATTATAAACTTATAACGACAAACACTTTGCCGTTATAAGCACCAACCCTTGTCCAATGCACCAGCCACGAACGAGCTTCAAACCAGCCACAGACTAGCCACGGATAACTGAACAAGCCACACCTGGTTGCTCGGTGGCTTGTTTAGTAACTGAACAAGCCATTGTTGGTTGTGCTCTGATACCTGCTTTCAACTAAGACTGTATATGTATTTTTAATCAGCGTTTTAAAGGTTCATTGGTATAACCTGCTATCACACATCAAAAGTTATATTTGGAATTTGTAAGTGCATTTTTATCATTAATGCACAAAAATTTTCAAAGCCAGATATAAAAACTTAAATACATCGAGGTTGATGGATTTATATTGAATGTTTTGGTACTATGTTACCATACACCAATTATCCTGATGTAGAAAACTTGTCACAAGCACTTTATATTTCAAAAGCTTATTCACATACATGGAATTCAATGTTTCATATACTTGAAATCTGAGCATGTGTACTCATCCAATGTCTCATGTCAAGTAATCTGAGTACATGTATTCATTCAAACTCTCATGTCAAATATTAAAAACTATTCATGAACCCCTAAAAATCTAGTGTTTATGGGCTGTCAAATATAAAAAATTATTCATGACTCCCTAAAAAATCTGAGTACGTGTATTCATTCAAAAGTGGTAAAACTTGGTAGAAACTTTTTCTTTTATTTTAAAATTGTACATGTTACGATCTATACAAACATAGCATTGTATTCATAAAATGGTTCCTAAAGCTATTATATTTTTAGCACTCGAAACTATGCTTTACATTTTGAATGTATTTTAAAGATGTGAATATATGAACGCTTGCTATATGTAAATAGTGGTGTGCGTCTATGTGTCGGTATAGCAAGTATAGTGCATTATCTTAATAATTATTTTGAATACATTTATCTTAATAATTATTTTCATACATGTTATGTATCAGTGTAGTGCATAATGATGTAATGCATGGTTACACAAACACCATAAGAGATAGTGGTATTTTCATATATAAATTATAACCTAATAGTACAATGTCAATGTAACATTTACAGTAGTAGTAAGTTGTTGGATGGACGCTTCAAAATAACTACCAAAAAACCAAGATAATGGCAACTCAAAAATGGAATACAAAAGAAAATCGATTGAAGGAAATAAACATGCTCAAAATAGCACAATTGAGGGGCGTTGAGTATCTAAGTGAGCATAAACAATTATGATGTGCCAGTAGAAAACCGATGTATGAGCATTTGCAATACTATTTTTCTTTAGTGTTATGTAAGGAGTAGTCAACTCCAAATCTGTAATTGTATTGCACTAAACAATAAAGACATAACTGCAGTGTCAAATTTTTTTATGGAAACAAAACACATCCACCGGGATTAAAGAAAAAGAGATATATGGATTATGGTGTAAGGCATGTGAATATAATTTTTTATGCATGAAACATGTAGTCAAAACATCCATGCAGATATATACTAAAATAAAAGAAAACAAAAATAACCACAAAGCGTTAAAATTTGAGGAAAATAATAATGCATACCTTCTAGCTTTAATTGCCATATTTTATATTGTTCCATTCAAGGCCGGCTTTTATCTGGAAACTTGCTTTGTTTAGAAGCAGATTCGACCCAACCGTAATGTCTGCACATCTAACAGCAAATGAGAAGTGGGATAAAAATATGAAGTTGTTTTTTCAAAGATAAGAACATATAATAACATTCAATAAAAAATACAGAAAAAAATAACAATTATGAAAATCATTTAGAAACCAAAGAGGAGAAATCTGTTCCTCGGCTTTCTTTACTATTTCAAACTATTACTGAAGAAATATCTTTACTCTCACCACATCTTTGCAAACTATATTCCTACGTATTATGATTAGAAACAATTATAAACCATAAATATGACTCAACTTATAAAAAATTAACAATGATACATGCCATGTTCGGTCAGCTATATAATATTCATGCTTCAAGTCCACATATAGAAAAGTAAAAAAATACTAATTTTTCCCTTCTCATCAATAAAATAAAATATTTCTTTCATGCATAATTAGGAAATTTTGAACTGTGAATACATGGTAGGAAATACTGTAATAGTATTCATTTATTATGCTCTTTTCTCCACGAAAGAAGGTTCATTTATCTATTAAAATACAATTTCTAAATTATGAATAACAAAATAACAAAATTAAAATGTCTAATGACAGGCATAAGTTAATGAACTCTTCAAAGTATAAAAAGCATTACCTAAAATAATAAGTATTTTAAATATGGGAAAAAGCAAGGTTTCCAAGATATAAGTTTTTAAAATTACAGCACAAAAAAGGAATTTACAAACTTTAGGAACCAAGGGAAGGAGAATCAAGTGTTATGATAAATGCATAAGTAAAACTTTTACAAAAATCAGTGATTCTAAAATTCAAATTCATTGAAATTTCGATGGTGAAGATCATTTGCGTTGAATATCAAATACAATAATAATCTATTTTCATATCATAGAATTTTCAAAAAAATTGTTTTTAATCAAAAAATAAACATATTCCTCAAATGGTTGATTCACATAACATTGTAAAATAGACTAAAAGTGTGAATAATTGAATAAATAATATCCCCAAACCGTAAAGGTTTAAATAAAAAGGTTGAAAGTTAAGAGATTAAGCAATCAATTAGAAACGATCAAAACGTATAATTAAAGAACAAACACAGAAACTTAAATCTACTGAATTATTAAAATATGGTTGAAAGAAACAAAGATACAAGCAATGTACGTGTAAATAAGAATCTTTTTTAACTGTGGATTCAAATATGAAATGATTAAGTTTAGTTTGAAGTTTTTGGTTAGTGACTGACTTGGTGTCAAATATTAATTATATGCAGTTTAATTTGACCTTTTGTAGAATCAGAGTCCATTATCTGAAAGAGCCGGAGAAAAGTAAAATTCATATAATGTTTTATCGAAGTGTAAAAAGAAGTCAAGGGGAGTACTAAAATATTTGGAAGGCACAAATTACCTTAAAAAAGCCGGTTTTTCTTCATGCCATTTTGCCAAACCAAGAAAAATGGATTGTCGTCGCATAGCAATGTGCCAATGTGAAGAACAGTTGGAAGAAAGCAAAAGCACAGTGGGCAACATGAAACGTGTATTGAACTTCTACACACACTTGCATATGCATATATGTATTTATATGTGTATGTGTATGTATATTTGTGTACGTATGCACACTGTATGTATACATATACAAATTAGTAAATATTTGTTCGATTTGATGTCATAACCATGTCAAGAATTCTCACTTACAGTAATCATCACATATTCTTGTAAATATCCTAAATCATCATGTTTTAACTCATGACGATCTTCTAATGCCTTAATTAAAAAAGAATACACACCAAATACTAAAAATAAAAATTGTCAACTAACCAAAGAAAGTAAATTAGGAAAACATAGAGACTAACCTGAAAAGCTAAATTTTGTTGGTGCATCTTTTGATATCACAATACCGATCTCCTTCACTGCCACCATCTATGATACAGTAGTTTCTCAAAATGAAATCACTATATATTTTCTGCATTAACGTATTACTGTTGGAGTTACTCATATTTAAATCATTATTTGTATAAACGACAACGTTTTTTTTATATTTTTTAGGCTATTAAATTGGCCAACAAATATATGCATTCCAGATCAGGAGTTCATAGCTGTTTAGTATTTACACATTAAGAAAATAGCTATTAAACTTAATCCATTTAATAACAGATAGTTTTATACGTTATAGTGGATTTTCTACTCAGTACAGCAGAATTAAAATCATGTGTACCTGTGCATACAAACAATAGCAATTCAAAATATCATACTTATAATAAGGGTATGTCATATTGTCAAAATCTAAACTGAAATATACAACCGCTAAGTTTGTTTACGATTATTTCCCTAAATGAGGTCCATATTTTTAATTACCGAAATCCAACAAAGTAGCATGAAAGGAAGCAAATCTAAATCTGAATTCCAACAAAGATAGGTAAAAACATGTTACCTGAAACCAACATCACCAAAAATCCTAACTGCAAGTGTAGCAGACAAAACGATAAGGCCACAAGCAAATCAAGTAGAAAGATGAGCATTGAACTTTCCCATTACCACAGCTCTATACGTTGTTTTTTAGATGAATAAATTGGAGTATTTAACCGACCAAACCCTCTATCATGCCAAGTATTGGTGATAATAGAAAAAAATAAATTAAATTCCACAAAACGAAGCCTGGTTAACAGAAGAACAACCAAACGAATTATACCTGCGAGGAAACTATGGAGTGTGGAACGCAAATGTATGAACAGAGAAAATTAGACCAACGGAAGAAAATATGATTAAATCATAGGATCGAAGGACAGTCAAGTGGTGATGCGGCGGGTCAAATATAATATAGACATTAGGGTTAGGAACAAAAATCAAGGAAGAATGACTAAAAAGAAGGCAAAAAGGAGAAAGAACGGACAATATGACAATTCTTCGAAAGTGGCTCTTCGATTCTAAAGTCTATGTGGATAGCTTCAGCGCTGCAGAAGCTCTATCCCCTGGTTATAATATAGTATAGATAGATATGTAACAACACGGGAAATTACGAATGTAAACACCATAGTAAAGGCCAACCAAAATTCAAAGCAAATCCTGCCCTTCACTGTTCATTTTCATCTAGCTTTACCCCGTATTAAGAGCATTCCCAGCACTGGATGAGAATTCGAGTGGTAAAATGGATTTTAAAATGGTAACTCCTCCCACCGATCCAGCAGTGGGTGGGAGAATGCTGCAAATTTTTGAAAAAAAATATAATGCTTAAACTGTTTTCAGAAAACTGTTTAAGGCTTAAACGGTTTTTAGGTTAAAGTATTAATAAAAAAAAAAAATTACAACGGTGATTTCATTTGTGAATGACGATCTTCCCCGTTTCTCCTTCCTCCCCACATCCATCTTGCCACTGCTGCGACGCGAATCAACTAAAAGCTTCCCATTTCCTTCCATCTTACCACTTTTGGGACTTGGGACTGCTCTTAGCCAGGTCGATCCCCCATCGGATCAAAAACTGAAGATTTGCTGTCGTTCGGTCGCTTATTATTAGACGCGTGCACTGCACGTGTCATTTATTCAAACGGTACAGCCACGCTCTCTTGTTGAAAAACTTTGAACGGGAATGCCGACTCCATTTCCCAACTTAAATCCCAAGAAAACACAGGAAAGGAAAGATGCATCTTCCTATTTTCCGCTTCGTTCGCAAATTAAGCAAGCCTCGTTATCATGTAAGCCCTAGCTCCAGATTCTTCTCCCACGCTCAAAACCCTAACCTGTCGGCTCTCGGCCCACTCACATGCCGCCTCTCCACCCGCTCCGTCATCCGCTTCCGCGGCCCCGACACCGCTAAGTTTCTACAAGGACTTCTTACCAACGACATCCGTAAAATCGTCGCCGGTGACAACACCATTTCCTCCAATTTGACAACCCCTAATGTACCTACCTGTACCCATAAGCCTATTTATGCTGCCATGCTTACGCCGCAGGGAAGGTTTTTATACGATTTGTTTCTGTATAAGATGCCAAGTGGAAAAATGACATTGGATAGAACCGGTTC